>JAUMJK010000259.1:0-1204206 GCA_033558105.1 Coccyzus lansbergi | reverse complement strand
TTGAAAGGGTGGAGTATCCAATGGGAAAAAATATCAGTGAGCTTAAAGGACAGACATTATACTAGAAAAATAAAGCAAAATAAACAGGAACAAGATTACCACAGAATTCTACTGTGACATCTCCACATATGGAAAAGGCAGAGGACAGAGATGACCTGGCTACATTTTCCAGACACAAGGTGACTCTCATATGTTTATGGCATCTAGCTCTAGATGTACCTCAAGGAATTTCCAGCAGGGATAAACATTTGTATTCAGGTATAAGACATTAGCAAAACCTCTTTTGGAAGATTGTGTACACTTACGGTCAGTCAAGCTTATAAAATATATATTTAAACAAGAACAGAACAGAGCTATCAGAACAAATAACAGAACAAAAGGTTAGAATATTAAAAAACAAGACTGTTTATTCCACTTAATTAAATAGGTGGAAAATGAAGAAAAAAATAAAAAAAGAAAGAAAAAGGGAAGGTTTAAAGTGACTTCAAATTTTCTCTGCCAGCAGTAAGAGTGATTAACACTAGCAGGGAAAAAAGGACCTGTTGGCATGGGCATAGATAGAAAATTGAAGTGTTATACATTTACTTTGACCATCACATCCTACCCGCTTCCATTTCTTTTTAAGTTTGCTGCATTTCATTCTTACTATGTCTATTTAGCCCACATATATGGAATTTGATTTTCCACTTCTTTGTCATACAACACACTCCCCAGTTATTAACAATTCAGATAGATGTCTAAAGGATGCAGAAAAAAATCAATGGTATATACTAATTTTTCATTATTCATCCTACAAAATTGTGATTTTTTCCCCCTTATTTTAAAGCAAAACAAGTACAACAGATTATTTTTTGAGCCTTTATCCCAAAAAATAAGCAAAGAATTTCAATACAAACACTGATAGTTTAAGCATTCACAAGAGCAAAGCATTAATTTAACTCAGTTTAGTTTCAGAACATAGATGAGGAACTCCAACGTACCAGTTTTTAAATAAGTCATTGGGGGATGCCATTGCAGAAAGATGGAGAAAGATGGCTAACTAAATACAGACCCTCCAGATTTTAGGGTCACAGAGTTTAAGAGATTTTTAAATACTAGAAGTAAGCCTGAATTAAATTGAGATCTTCAACTGACTAACTACTCTACATTAAATACATCCTAGAGGACAGCAAATAAAGTCTAAGTAGTGTCACATAAACCGAAAAGCCTTGTATTTAAAATCAATTTACATTTTGTTCCACCTGCTCAGAACTGAGTTCAGGTTTTTGATTTACACTACTACAGGTGCTAATTATACTACAGATGAGAACAAACATAATATAGTTACGTTTCGCAAAAAAAATCCCTAAACCCCCATAATATAACAAAGTGGCTTTTATAGTAATTTACCTTTATTTTTTTTAAGCTTTGGGTTAGATTCTTTACTATATTAATTCACCATGACTAAATTATTGCATTTTGAGAGCACATGGCAGGTATAAACCTCTCTTAGCTCACCTGGCTATGTCTATGCAAAGAACTGGTTTCAGAACACTGAGACATGGCAAGTTAACCATACCACAGCAAAGAATCCAGCCTGGTAGCCTCTTCTATAACACAATAATGCCATGCTTGTGCACACTTTATTCCTACACTAAGGCAAAAAGCTTTTGCAGCTCCAGGAATTTTTATACAACCATGCAATAAGGAAGGTCACCAAGGAATATATTGAGTCATAGGCCAGTTAAGATATAAGAACTTATTGTATAATTACACAATGATTTTGTGGAACCTTTATATAAGCTTTCTTGGTTCTCTTTATATTGTCAGTCAAGTGGTTTCCACATAACCTGCATTAGTAAAGCTCTTTTCCCAGATAATTGTTATAAAACAGATTCAGGCTATCAAAACATGGCAATTAATCTACTTTTTTTGCTCATTACATTGTCTTATTACTGACAACAACATAAAAGCAAATGACGATGAAGTATTACGCTTTTATTATTTTCATTACCACTGAGCCCTGGAGTCCCACCACTAGACAGGACCCCACTGTGCAAGGCATTCTACTAACAGAGTAAAAATGGCTCTGGACATGGCTCAGAAAGAAGCATTCGGCAGAAAACCAGACAGGGCAGTTAAACAATAATAATTTACATTGGGACAAGCAGACTCAAAGTGACAGGCAAACTGAAAAAAACAACGAGCAAGGAAGAGGCTGTAGAATGAAAAAGAAGTGCTCTTCTGAAAGGAGAACAGAACAGGTGGAGAAAGTGGTTAAGGGAAACCTAAAATTAGCACCTAGTAAGACTTACAAACATATTTATATTCATCTATTAGTCCTAAATACTCTGCTGCTACTAGCTTAGTTCTACTACTGTTTCTCTTGGACCAGGTAGGAAAAGTTCTTCATATTTTGGGGTAAACAGCCCTGCTCTCTGTGGGTGTAATTCCCTATAACAGCCTCTTCAGAGCAATATACCTTCCAGTAGGACATAGTAATCTGTGTGACTAATACCAGTCACATGCACTTAATTCCCTCTCTCATCTCGCTGCCAGGGGAACATGTAAGTGTGCAGGGTATGTTTTGTGTTAGCAAGATTTGGGTTTTCCCACCCTTGCATACAACATAGAAGACAAAACTAGTTGAATAAATGCATTTTAACTTTTGAGAAAAATGCAGCTGCTTATGAATGTTTTATGTTCCTGTGAAAATATATTTGAAGCACATACCTAGCCTAAGTACAAAGCACTAAAAATTCTGGTTTTGAACAGAGCTTGTCTGTTTAATTGGAAATCACTAGATTATCTCACCTTCTATATCTCAGAGAGATCTAAACCTAAAGGGGCATAATCATGGCAGACACTAATCAAGAAAAACAACAAGACGACTACATGTTCTGTGTATGCATGTGTGCAAGTAATCTAAGACAAAAAAAGATCTGAATGCTACTTCTCATGGATCCAGGAAAGGAAAGGTATAACAGAAATTAAACCAGGCCTATGGACAGACTCTCAACATCAGCAGAAAGAGTACTGGTTGTTTTCAGTGGATGAATAATCCTGCTGCAGAAATAGGCCAATGCCTGCACCCTCATCAGCCCTACAGAGCACACAGAGGTAGCACACA
This sequence comes from Coccyzus lansbergi, assembly GCA_033558105.1. Classification (NCBI taxonomy): domain Eukaryota; kingdom Metazoa; phylum Chordata; class Aves; order Cuculiformes; family Coccyzidae; genus Coccyzus; species Coccyzus lansbergi. Next base: position 1,201,097 of record JAUMJK010000259.1, on the reverse strand, counting down.
GAGATGGCCCACAGGCCCCTTCACTTTGCCTGAGGTAAGTTTCCCCACTCTCAGTGCCGTAAGGAGCACTTGTGCTTCTAGTAAAAATGACACCAGGGCATAAAGGTACAGATGGCAACCAGAGGCCGTGCTGTTTCTCACTGGTTCAGTAGGTTGAGATACTCAGGTAACATTTCCTTCACTGTACAATCTCCTCACCTAAAACTTCCTCCCAGTGTGCTTTGTAGCCACATTGTTCTAGCTGTGATAGGCTAAGGATATAAGCAAGGCAAAGTGTATAAGGAGAAAGGTATGGGCAACATTTTTACTAAACCAGCTGATACAGTTGACTACCTTATCTTAGCTGTTCTTTCATTTCCTGTTGTTCCACTCTCACAGCCTGTTTTGATTTAACATTGTTCATTCAGGCAAGAGTACTTCATAGAGGTAATACAAGGTTTGTAAGACACAAAATGTGTGTGTGCATGCACACGCGCACTTGCCCTTTATTCCACATCATCCGTATCTGTAGTCTAGACAAAGCTACCAGAACCAAGTGGGAAACAGGAAAGGGAAATAAGAGGTGAGGACTCCATCAGTACACCAGAGCCTGAACTGGTTATAAAAACCCAAAGTGAAAACTTACATATTTCTTGCTAAGCTGGGAAATGACCTTCCATCAACCCTGGTCCACATATACTCCAAAGATCTTAAATCACCTCTGTGGCAGGAGCCCAGTAATCAAAAGCCACAATCCCACAAGAATTAAGTCGATGGACTAATCTGCCTTTGGGCTGCAGAAGGGCATGCTTTCAAATAGACGGTCTGAGAAGCAGCTGATGCTGTGCCACAAACAGCTGTGATGAATCTACACAAGAAAGACAGGGCACTAACAGTAGTAAAAAGGCTTCCAGAGAATGGTTTACAGTCTACAAAATCAATGACCCCCATATCTCTGTTCCCTAAACATAGGACAGAACAGCAAATCATGCAAAGTGGAGGGCATAGTGTTAAGACATGCTCATGAATTACTCCAACTCTGACCTTGGTTATGGAAAATGAAATTTTAAAAAAACCCACTTATTTTCTATTTATTTATTTGATTTACTCTGCTGGAAAAATAAAATAGGCAGTACAATTTCCTAAACCACAGGACTTTACCACAGACCATCTCATCTTTGTGCTGGTATCCAAACATAACAGGCATGAGAGATACCCCTTCATCTCTTTGGGTGATAAATTGTTATTCAGTCCATGGAAAATAAAAGGAACAGATGCACAAAACAAAACTGTGGTCCTTAGTTTTGCAGGTTGGATGAGGCAGCCCTATCCCCACAGCATCATGGCTAACCCTATGGAGCAAATCCTTGCCATGAGGGTGTTGGTGTGAATGATTGACAACTGTGCTGTGGTAAATACACATTAACACTTACGGGTTGAAAGAAGTCAGGTTGACAAGAGCCCCATAGTAACAGATGAGTCAGATTTGGATGGATGCTAATTGAAGACAGCAGCATGGCTGGACATTTTGCACCAATGTGCAGGCCACATGCTTGCAGAGTAAAAGCAATGCAAAGCGTGGTTCTGAGCATCTTGAGAGGGGAATATTTTTCAGATGCTAAGCAAGACCATGGACTGAATGCCTTCATCTAAGCACAGCCATTAGATCTCAGATTCATTTTAGCAGAGCATCACTGAAGTATAAATGCTGCTGTTATTACAGAATATGTAATCCATTATGTATGGGCTGAAACACAGAGGATTAGGCTCTCTTGAAACCAATTGAAAATCAAGCCAACTCATACATAGCAAAATAACCCCAGCCATTATTCTGGATTTGGCTGCTTTGTTTGTATACAAGACTTTAGGAAAAGAAATGACTTCAGGTTTTTGGTGGTTTTTCATCTAAAGGCAGAAGGAATTGGACTAAATTTGACACAGTGCCTTACTGTCTTGTTCAACCATTTGTAGTGGGGATGTTTATTGGTGACAATTTAGAGATATTTCAGATGTAAAAGAAATGTTCATTCATTTCTAAGATTCCTGTGCTATGCAAAATACAAGCAAATATTTATAATTTTCCAGTCCAAAAGGTAAGAAAAATGAAAGGCATCCAGCACAGACACCACCATATACATGGCTAAGAGAAAACAGTCTCACACAAAGAAATATTTAATGTTGGTGATTGCACCTACTGTAAGATTTTCTTTTTTCTATGCATTTAATTATTAAGTATACCATAAACATTCTGTCTAGGCCTTCTGTTTTAAATTGCATTGCCTCTTTGATTTCATTGCTAACTGGAGTTTTGAGGTCTTATGTTCATCAACGAACTCAATTGTGTGCTCAAACAACTAGTTTCGTCTGTACAGGAAGAGTAATATTCTGAGCAAATAAAAATACAAGAGCGCATATTTATCCTCACTTACACAATCATATTTAATAAAAGAGTCAATAAGTATACATAATAAAACAGCACCAAAAAGATTCCTATTTTCATTAGCTGAAGCATTTTTAAAAATGTTACAACTATTAATTTAATTTTCATTTATCACCTCACTCTCCATGTTAATTGAAATGCATTACCTCAAAAATGACATCTCAGAAGTTTTTAGAGCTTTGCAAACATCTTCCCATATAAGTGACTTTTGACATATGTTTCAGTGATGCAGTTTCTACAGATCAAATTGATTTGTAGATTGTTCTCCCTAATTCTTCCCTCTGCATCACACCTGAATTCCTTTACATTTGTCTTAGCTAACCCACAGACAAAAAGCTTCAGATCTGGGATACATTCGAGATAATGATAATTTGAAACATCTAAGGAAGATAAACCCAAAGAGAATTCATTTCAGAGGTATGCAATTACTGTGCACAGATTTTTCAATACACTATATTCAAAACTCATCTGAAAAAGAAGAGGTAGAGTAGGGAGGGGCAGGAAGTGAAGGAGAAGGCCTTGGATTTTCACCTACAAGCAAGGAGTGGAGTTTTAGCTTTAATTTATCTTAATTAAAGCTTGTAACTTAAGTTTACTAGGTATGGTTTGAATACATGGATAATTCATTAGACTAAAGCCAGAGCTGCATAACAGATGATCATTTTGTGCTAATACTGAAAGACCTCCTAATGTTCTGAGCCTAAGTACACATGGAATTCAGTTTTCAGTTAAGATTTCCAGGTAGCAACCCTTCTCCCTCTTTCTTTTCCCTCATTGCTTGGCAATTACTGCAAAAGCCAGGTGCTGCCCAGGGAAAGTAGCACTATTTTCTTTTAAAATGCAAGAGAAATATTTGAAAAGGTGATTGGAACAGCAATCACTACAACAGATGTGCCCTAGGTAAACCCTCTTACCAAGCAAATGTGAAAAATTTCCACACTTATACAACGAAAATGTAACCATGAGCTGCTCACCCCAGGTCCTCATTGACCCTGAAGCTACAAAATTTCACCTACATAAATAAAGTGAGAAATATGCAATGCTGCGCTTTCTCCCTACATTGTAAGATGGAAGTGAGAGCTGATGTGGGGAGGTATCTGCTGCACAGCAGTTATCAAAAGGTACAATGAAAAACAAATCTAGTTAAACATAGATGAAATTAAGTCTTATAGCTGATTCCCATGAGGTCATCCAATATTCTTTAAATTGACAAGGACAAATTGTCTACATTTTATGTTGTAAAATATTGTTGTAAAATATTATTCTAAAATACCCCCAGAACTTACTGGACTTGACTTCAAGAACCAATAGCACAACTGTTTTTAAAAGGTGTAATTCAGAACAGCAATACTAACTCTGTAGTCAAGGGATTTATCACAAAGATTAAGCTGCTTATTGTAAAAAGGAGCAGAGATTCTCATTACATGACCCTGATTTTAAAAGTTACTTCAGGATTTGACTATTCTTTCTGTACTGGTGAGAAGAGGTGTAAGGTGTAGATATCAGACAAAGCAAGGACAGATGAACATGCAAGCACACTTACCTGTGCATGTTAGGTATTACAAGAAGCATACCCATGAAAGCTCTGAAAGAGCTTGCAGAAGACAGCCTTCACTCCATCCTCTTCCCCAGACATACAGCAAGGTATAAGGAAAACATATGATGGGCGAAGGTCTCTAGAGCACCAGCTCAAACATATTGGCACCTGGGAGATTCACAGTTTCTGCTTACTGTACCTGAGTTATAACTAGACCTTGGAGGTTTTTTTCTCCACATCTCCTTCTGCTGACCCCTAAGAGCTGAAGCTGCCCCTCACAACAAGGTGATGATTGCCAACTCAGTGTTTCAGTGCAGACATCTACCTCCCAAGTATTTTAATGCTGTTCTAAGGCAGCTCACTCAGGGGAGACATTTCTTATCAGTTCCCTGCCTTCACAGGGCTTCTGCAGAAGTGAATCTGGGGTAATACTCCCTGCTTCCTTCCACCTGATCACAGCAGGTATAGGAGTACTTCTATTTCATATTTGCCACTCTCTTTCCCAGTTTCCAAAATATTTTTTTCTCTTCCTAGAACTTACTAGGTGTAGACCACACTTTCCAATTTATATCTTACTTGAATTCTTATTAAATGTGAATCTGACAAAGAAATCTGAGAAGTGCCTCTAAATTCAAGATCTTGTTTTAAAATTACTTACAACTTTAGTAAGTTGCAAACATTCAGATTGAATTTATATAAAACTGTTTTTAAAATACTAAAGCCCCAATTTGTATTGGCAATACACTGATGTAGTTCCAGAGTAGTAGTACTTACACTAGCGCAAAACCAGAATACATTCTATCAGAATCCTCTTTACCAGGTTGTATTCTTTAAAGCTTTCATTTTCCCCACTCCAGACACACTGACCTTAGTTTTATTAATTGTCATTAAAAAGCCTGAAATTTAGAAAATTACAATAAGAACAGAAGTAACACAATCAACATAGAAGACAAAAATAATTTTTAATTTCATTAAATTGATTTTTTCTTAGATGGATTTAAAATGCCATATCAGAATATATATGTGAAGAGACCTTTTACTGCATGATCAAATAAACAGTTTTGGTTTTCTTCCTTTATTTGTATAGGCAACTGGCTACCCCACAAACAACTGAACAACCTGTTGAACTACTTCCAGGAAACACTGAGACATCCACCAAAACATCAAAGGTTGTAGTTACACTTTCATCATATGTTCCAACTAGTCCAAGAATAGCCAATAAACATTAAAGACAATAGTCTCATCTGAAGCTAATCACTGACAAACAGCTTAATGTTGCCTATAGAACACATCATTTTGATTTTCTTCATTAAAGAACAGTCTCATCAGTTCCCATATTTCTCAAAGTGGTTCTTGGAAGGTTTATAATTTAGTGATGATGAATTACAGGTCTTGGATTTCCTAATTTTTTTGCCCTCCTAGGTTCTTCACAGAGGGTCCAAGTTGGTCATAACTCTATTGACATAACAGCTGTCTGAGGAAAAAAAACCACTCAACAAAAAAAAGACTGATTGAACCAGTGGAAAAATTGCTGAAGTGTTTTACCTAACAAACATAATCAGCTAGTTTTCAGATTTTTTCCCCCACAAGAGATGTTGAACAAGTTACTTCAAGGAGAAGTATTTCAATTTACTATAAATACTAATCACATTTTTCAATGAGATCAGTATTTTGTTCAAAGTATAATAAAATGAGTAAATATGGACTTACTTTTAGGTAAAAAGTGTCAATAGCAAGTATTACATGGGATATTAAAAACCTAAGGGACACATGGAGGGCTGAGGACAGCAGTGTAGCCTTGTCAGTATGGACACAGGATGATTCCAGATGTCCTATGGCTATAAAGTATTGGGAACCAGTGATCAGTGACTAGACAGGAGAAGAATGAGTCTTTGGAAGATGGGTAAAATCAGGTGTAGGGGTCATCAAAGAGAGTCTCAAACATATATCAAAACTACCATGTGTAGTAAATTCAAAGGTAATGTGGAATGTCTTCTCTGGAGCGAGTCCAGAGAAGAGCAAAAAAGCTGGTGAAGGGGCTGGAGAACAGGGCCTATGAGGAACCGCTGAGAGAGCTGGGGTTGTTTAGCCTGGAGAAGAGGAGGCTGAGAGGAGACCTCATTGCTCTCTGCAACTGCTTAAAAGGAGGTTGTAGATAGCAGGGTGATGACCTCTTCTCCCAAGTGACAGGGGACAGGACAAGAGGGAATGGCCTCAAGATCCACCAGGGGAGATTTAGGCTAGAGATTAGGAGGAAGTTTTTCACAGAAAGGGTCATTGGGCATTGGAATAGGCTGCCCAGGGAGGTGGTTGATTCGCCTTCCCTGGAGGTGTTTAAGGCACGGGTGGGCAAGGTCCTGAGGGACATGGTTTAGCATTTGATAGGAATGGTTGGACTCAGTGATCCGGAGGGTCTCTTCCAACCTGGTGATTCTATGATTCTATGAATTGCAGACCAGTAAAGGATGAGATAGGTGCAGACTTTCTTAGCAAACATAAAAATGCCTGTAAGTGGATCATAAAGGGAGGATAAATATTTCTCCCAGAGACGGACTCAGGATACAGACAACTCTCCAGAAACTTCCCCTTCCACCAAGATTGACAATATTGACCTCCAGACCCAGAGTGCCTATGGAAGGACAAGTACAACAATAATGAAAGCGATAGACACTAGAAAACGTACATATGCATTATTTTAGCTGTATTTACTTCAAAGTGTGTCAGTTATAAATGGAACAATAATAATTCCGTGATTAGAAAATTAAGATTTTAGTTATACTAATGTTAAATTATTGGCTTTGCATAGTGGGTATGTCCTTTTTGCCTGTAACAATATCTTGAGTGTGACAAATTGGTGGGAATTCAAGGAACATATTTTGTAACTAGGATGCAACAATTTCCTAACAGCAATATACTCACTGGTTTTTCAAATTCCAATTAACTCTTCCTTGAAAAAGGAGCAAGAGTGTCTTTGAAAAGTCAATGTATTTAATAGGTGCCAGTACAAAGAACGTGAAACACAGGGGAGTAAAACTGTTGACATCAACTGTCTTCCAGGTTTACAGCCTCAGAAATGGTGGTGTTTCAAAAATGATGGATTTCAAATCAATATGAAGAATCAAGACATGCAGCACTCAAATCCCAGGCAGATGACACATATCACAGAGCACTATTAACATATGGTGCTCATAAACTATACTACTACCAGCTCATATTTGGAGAGGTTTATAGTTATGTTCTACATGGAGTTATCTTGTCTTGATGTATCAGACAAATGGATCACAGTGACGAGATCCACACCAAAGAGAAACCACCTGTCCCCTGGCCAGTTTTGATTGGTAAAGAAACAATGTTGTTTCTAAGTCATTCAAGCAGAAAGGGCCCCATGACTTCCTCAAGGCTTTGCATCTGAACAAATGTCACAGCCTGAAAGGGAGAGGTCAGCCTCATCCACTACCTTTGTCTTTTTTTTTTTTTTTTGCATCACCTTTGACTTGATTGGGGTTGAACATCATTATTAGATGTTCCATTCTCCAGTCTCATTCAAACAGGGTGTGCAGTTGTTCCACACAACTGTGAAGTTACTTCAGCAGGAGAATCTGATCAGACCTAGAACCTCAAAATTGTGAGACAGTGCTCTCAGGAAGCCCAAGGACATTGGCTGTTTTGCCAGGATTTTATACCACACACCAGGTGCTGCTAATTAAATACCCTCAAAAAAATACCCTCAAAACAGTGGAATTCCTGCAGTTATATGATTTACAGGAAGAATAAAGAAATTGAATTTGTAAGTATGTTTGTTGAAAAAATTAAAAACTTCAATCTATAATGGTAAGAAAAAATGAAATCTAAGTTCAGTGGAAGCTGATTTCTAACATCAATTTTAGTTCTAATTTCAGAGTAAGAGTTCTACATTTTGGAGAGTTTTTTTAGAATAAGACTTTATTAATTGCAGAATCAAATTCTCTCAAAATCACTCACTTTGCTTTTACCCTTTGTTTTATTGTTGGACTAAGACACAGCAAATTTGGCCAAGAAAGGGCAAGATCCTGACTAATAAAGCTGCTCTAGGGATGGTAAGAGGCAATATAAATCTCCCAAAGGAAGGGATTTGAATTTTTCGTAGAACTATAAATATAAAGCAAATGGAATTACTTAAGACTTGCTGTTTGCCCTGTTGGTTCTTGTTCATCTTGTAAACTAAATGTAATAAAAGAACAAAGACTGTTTTCCATTTTAAGGATTGTTTCTCCATCAGAGCTGCTCAGACACAGTTTATTTTCTAGTTAATTTATTCAGTTTTAGGAGGTTTCTTTCCCTCATCGCTATACTTGATGCAACATCTCTGTTTTTGAAAATATAGTGTCATGTCAATGTTTACGCTACAAATTTAATGCAAGGTAAGGCCCTGAAACTCTGCCTGCTGAGGAGCATATGCTAAATGTTATTAGAAAACAGCTACAGAAAAATTTCAAATCATTTATATACTCCTTTATGAGAGCTCTTGAGGAAGTATTTTAATATATCAAATACAGTGAAGAACTGCAATATGTGTTCAACAGTTCACTCCTAATTTACCTAATCTAGCAGATATTTTTAAAGGAAACCAACAACCTACATGACAAATAATTTAGTAGGAGTTGCTAAGTGCTTTCTACTGAGAAAAAAAAAGAAAAAGAATTTATTTTTCAAAAAATTTTTCACAGAAAGAGTCACTGGGCACTGGAACAGGCTACCCAGGGAGGTGGTTGTGTCACCTTCCCTGGAGGTGTTTAAGGCACGGGTGGACGAGGTGCTAAGGGGCATGGTTTAGTGATTGACAGGAATGGTTGGACTCAATGATCCGGTGGGTCTCTTCTGACCTGGTTATTCTCTGATTCTCTGATTCTATTTATTTACCTACTGATTTGTGGATAAGGGTGAGTTTCTATATTTCAGATCTTCTCTACAGTCTTTTGCAAACAGACTGTGATTATTTCAGACCATTATAAAGACATCTCTATGAATTTATTAGACTGCTATCTACATTCTTTTTTTCCTTGTATGGGGACAAAGTGAAAATTAAAATCTTACTGAGAATAATTTCATAGTATAATACTTCACTTGTAAGCCGTGTCATTACTTATGAGAATTTTACAGAAAACACATTTTCCTCCCTACAGGTTGGAACATACACAATCTCTATTTTTGAGAAATACCTGCCAGTGAATTTGAAGGAAAATCCATCAAACTCATCCTCATTGGCATATACTATTTGTCCTTGGTCTATTTTTTTAAAAATATGGGTGATGAAACTTAACAAAATTATGTCTGTTGAACATGATTCTACACATAACCACCCAGGAACAATTTCAGCTATTGTGAAATCTACTTTATTCCTTTTGTACTCTTTTACAGAGCTCACATATCAATCTACATAATGTCCCATGCATAGTGAAACCATCACTTATACTAAGTGAGAAATAGGAAGATTTTCACAATACATGCTACTGGACACAGTAAATTCCTGTACTTTTGAAAGTTGAAATGTTATGACACACCCTTTCCAGAGATACCTTGAGAAAGGAAAATAATTTTTTTATTCAATTAGCTGCAGCAAGACTTTGCAACCTCTTTGAAACAATTTGTTATGATCTTTCATAAATCAAAACAGTATTTTTAGCACCTCACTAAAATGTCTGTACAGAGGACAAAGAAGTCAGTCCATAGCCATAGGCAAAGATGATTAAAGTAATATTCAGACATCAGTAACTGACCCCAGGTGCCCCCTTAACTTTCAGTTATCACTGATGTCGTTAGATGGTTAAAACTTTAGGGTGTTTTTCAAGGTGACCTGGCAAGTTTCTAGCAGCTTTTAAGATTCAAACATAGAAATTCATGCAATAAACATTGTAGAAGCCACAACAATTTAAATATTGTACTTGTACTCTGGAGCATTATGGGCCATGTAAATAGCGACAAATTGGAGATGAGAGTTACTGTACTTTTTCTTTGGACACTAGCCCAAGAGCAAAGATTTTTGTGACAGTCTTCAAACAGACTTGGAAGTACAGTGTAAATGTAGCAATATACTTCAATCATTCACTTTTATGAATATGCAAATACTTCAAGATGATAGGGTTTTTTTTTTCTTTCCATAAAGCACAGATTGCTCAAGAGTTAAAGGATAGCAATGACCAGATTTATCAGCTAAGAAGTATTATGGGTTCAGAACAGACTGTCTTAATTCTTAGCTCTATTTGCTTGTTTATTTTTACTGTTTCTTCCTATTTTCAAAGCAAATAGATCAACTTGTTACACAAGGGGCTATGCTAATACCTACAAGTTGACATCTAAACAGCAATAAAGTCAAGGTCACATTTATTCTGTTAAGAACTTTCTCATGTAAATAATGTACATTATACTATATAGAATCATAGAATAGTTAGGGTTGGAAAGGATCTTAAAGATCATCTAGTTCCAACTCCCCTGCCATGGGCAGGGACATCCCACTAGGTCAGGCTGCCCAAGACCCCATCCAGTCTGGCCTTCGGCACCTTCAGGGGTGGGGCAGCCACAACTTCCCTTTGCAACCTGTTCTAGTGTCTCATCACCCTAATGGTGAAGAAAATCTTTCTAATGTTTAGTCTAAATCTGCCCTTCTCCAGTTTATATCCATATGCCCTTGTCCTATCACTACAAGCTTTTATGAATACTCCCTCTCCAGCTTTCTTGTAGGCTCCTTTCATGTACTGGAAGGTCACTATAAGGCCTCCTCAGAGACTTCTCTTCTCCAGGCTGAACAAGCCCAACTCTATCAGCCTGTCCTGATGGGGATGGTGCTACAGCCCTCGGATCATCCTCGTAGTTCTCCTCTGGACCTGTTCCAACAGTTCCATATCGTTCTTACATAGAGGATTTCAGAGTTGGACACAGTACTCCAGATGAGGTCTCATGAGACAGCAATCGAGGGGAAGAATCATTTCCCTCAACCTGTTGGCCACGCTTCTTTTGATGCAGCCAAGGATACAGTTGGCCTTCTGGGCTGTGAGTGCACACTGTATGTGCCAGACAGGAACAAGATGGAGAAATGTTGTTTTAAATTCTTAACTGCTAAACCAAAACAAAGATTCTACCAAAACAGAAAGAATGCTGGTTACTGTCTAAGACCATTTTACATTAAGATATTCTATTTAAAAGGGATTTGCTCATAAGATGTTTAATGTCCATCCTTAGTTTTACTACCAAGTACTAGCTCTGAATTCACTGAGGGTGTGTAGCTGTAAGAGAGTCATTTTAAGATAATGTATTTAAATGCTGTATGTCTGTATACCCTGACCTGGACATTTTTGTCTGTTTTTAGATTTGATTCATTTTTTCAGAGACTATCTTCTGCTACCAGGTATATCACTGTGAATCCATTCTTGGCAGGGCTTTTTCAGGGCTCTGCAGTTAAAGGAAGCATAACTAAAGCAAGTGTAAGCAGTGATGGCCTGTTGTTGTAAAGATCTATAGCCTTGCTGTAATCACAAGTCTGAAATAAATTTACAAATCTAACTCACACAATTGGCTCATTTCTTATTTGCTTCAAAATGGAGGTAGAAGACCAATGTTCCTCATTAGCTATTTAATTAGCTGGAGAGTCTTTCTCAGCAGGTCTCAACTATAGAATAAATTATTAAAACTGAGTGTTTCCCTTCATGTCTCTTGAATTCTTGGCTCTTTTTTTTCTGCTCTAACCCTCACCCTAGCACAGAAAATGTACAAAATTTGAAAATTGTAGCAAACAACTGGGGAGTTCCTGTGGCTGTCAACATCCAATGAATCTGCTTTTGTTTTCTGCCTCCTATGCCTCCCCTTGCCTGCTTGACTGTCCCATTTAGGCTGTAAAGCTCTTAGAGAAGAGAATTAACACATTCCTCCTAATTTTATTAAAAGTTTAGCAAATTTCACAACTCTGGCATGCCATGAGGTGGATCACAACCAGGATGCCATCATGCTCTTTAATAAACAAATAAAGATTCTTATTACAAACAGAAAAGAACCTACGAGGGTCAATACCTTCACAGCCTAACCCAGAAAAGATACTGGATCCACATGGTGACCCTCACAGTGACACAGGTCTCAGTTCTGTTTTGCAGGGCATGCACTCAGTTCATAAGTTAAAGCTAATAATTTATAGAAATGAGCCTAAGGAGCTCATTTCTCTTTTCTTGGAAGTCTTACAGTCTCTCATGATACAAGAAAAGCAGACATGTGGAAAAAGACATCCAGTGAGATAGAAATGACTGCCCTCAAGAGACAATGTCACTGCACCAAGGCTTACCATCACATTACACTTTCTCTTATGAGGTTGCCAGCTGAGGGAATTTGTAGTCTTCGTTATTTTCCCTAGAATTTTTCACAGGAAACCTGCAACCCAGTATGCCTGGGAATAATAGGCTGAACTCAGCCAAAATAGAAAACTAATAATAGTCTGAATTAACAGCCAAAGGCAAAACAACCACAGCTTCTAAGTGGCAAAAAATAGTATCATGTTTGTGTCAAGTGTACTTGAGATCTTTAGCTAATGTGGAGAATAAGAAAGAACATTAATTCTTCTGTCATTTCCTTTCACCTCACAGGCCACACAACAGAATCTCACACAAGCACTCCAGAAAACAGTAGCAGAAAAGGCTTGCTATAGGAAGCGTTTTGTTATGTCAAAGGCCCCTGTGACTTATTTAGAAGAGGGACATATACACCTTGCTGGAATTTCTCATTTGCTCTTTTGCAGTAAAGGAATAAGCACAGGGTTACATGTGAATTTAAAGTCACTGCCTCCTAACTTTGCAGTTGTGACTGTGCTGGCAGGTTCCAGGCTCTTCTGTTTTTCAACATCCAGCTGGAACTTCATACAGAGAGGCAGATCTGTAGAGGTAATTAAAATCTTGCTGAAAATGAGATTTTTCACATACTTCATCAAGCTTAAAAGCAGAAGCATTCAAACAGACCGCATATTTTTGACTCTTGAATGATACACAGTCTTGCCTTCTATGAGCTCTCATCATTATCCTCTCAGAAGTCCCCTATGATTATCATTAAATTAGATTAAGTCCATGATCTTTATTGTCTGATCAAAGTAGGAGCAGATGTGGAGGCTGCATGAGGCATGAACTGCAAAAAATAGGAAGGTGGTTGGAGCAAAGTCTCAACAGCACTAGCAAGTAAACCAGGTTATTGGCAAATAAATCTAACATGGAAATTATCTGCTCTCAAGAACCTGTAATTTCTATTTACTCTAATTTACTCTCGATTAATCTTACAAAAAAGAATATCCTAGGTCTCTTAAAAACATTTGTCATCATTTCATGTCTTTGGAAATAATCACCCAAATAAATATTTCTTTTTACAGCCATAATCTCCTGAATACTGTCATCTAAACCAGATAATCCCTTAGCCTTTTCATCCCTCTATGTTATTATCTAGGAAGCTCTCATGATGTTTTTCCATAAATGAGGACAAGAGTTTTCCAGAAGCACCACTAGGGTTCATGTTAGTAATTTTTTAATTTTTGTTTTCGTCCCAGAATATGTCTACAATGCAGCATAGAAGTATTTAGAATGCACAAAAGAGTTAGGTAAGACTATTCTTCTCTTCTTTTCTTTTCAGTGCCTGCTTTCAAATTCCTGACAGAGTTAATTAGAGAGAAAATAAAATTAAAAAAATAAATTGCATTGGCATTTGGTATTCTGAAGTCCCTGGTCTTAATTTCCTCCATTCTTTCATGTAATAATAGTTTTGGTTACATTGTAAATTGGACTGAGTTTGAGTCCTTCCTCTTAATAGTTTTTCTTGTAAAAATATCCAATTTGAACCACTACAGTAGGTCCCATTAGTGTGCAAGGTATTCAGAGGTAAAAATGTAGAGCAGAAATTCATTAAAACTTTGGAAAAGATTTGTAGCTTTAGAGAAAAGGTTCATTTAGTTCTCTGCTCATCTGCCCTGTGATGCACTATAGTGATTCAAACACATCAAGATGTTCACACAGATCAAACCAGTATTGGTTCTCCTCTCTTTTGGTTCATTATATTTGAGACGTAATTAGCTCTTGAGCAGACACAACTAGATAGGTGACTGATGACATTACATGCCTTTTTAGAACAGGGGATGGCATTGTAGCATGGGCTAAGAATGAGAAACAGCTTTCTACAACTAGTGGTGGGAACAGGTAGACAGTAATGTAACTCCTAACCACAGCCAGACACTGAGCAGCTGATCCGAAATTTGAGTTTCCAGATGATGACAGGACCTAAATCTTATTGCATTTCCAAATAAGTTTCTAAGTACTTAAAATTGTCATGCTTACGTAGACAACATTAACATACAAGTTTCGAAAAGAAAACATATTATATGTGCATCTACAATAAGTCACAAGAGCATCCTAATTCTCCTAGGTTCAGGAGCCATCCCTGCAGAGGACAGACACAGACACATCAAAACCCTATACTGATAGAACATGGGTTATTTTCCCCACTTTTAACTTCTGGTTTCCTCTTTTAATGGCTTTCTTTTTACCCCACCCCAGAAGGTTCTTTACCTTTCCTACCTGCCCCTATAACTCCTTATGCCTCTCCTTTGCTTTGTCTATTTACATCCATGCAGCTGTTGACCCATTTAGTTGCTTGGGGTTTTTTAGTAGCATAGCACCTGAAGAGGTTACTGTCTCCCAAAGCCTGCTGCTGCTGGAAGTTATCCTCCCACTGATCACCCTGTAGGAGCATTGTCCAGCTACATTCAATCAACATGAGACAGATTACCAAAGACATACAATTTAAACTAATTAACCTAGCCTATATCCTTTTAACTCAACCAGATGTGGGGTCATCCACATGACCAACTCAGCTGGCAGCTGTGAAAGGATGAAAACCTCTGGGAGGAAGGATATGATGAGCAGCTGGTGACCACTGGACTTCCTCTTCCAGCTGCATCCACAGATCTCCCTCTTAAAAACAGTTCTGATCCCATCCTGATCGTGCTTTCCTTTGCAGACCAACCTAAAGCACTGTCATTACTATCAAGCTGAAATCTGAGAAGAGCAACTCCAGTAAGGCTCATCCTTCTGCTGCCTTAATATTCTCTGAGGACCTCCTCTGGCTACAACTTGGCATTTGTAGGCCATCCATTTTCTCCTGCATTGGTGCACCATCAAACCATTTAATTGTTTCTCTTCCTAATGCTGTGGCCTCCCCAAGTTTCCGTAACTCTGCTCTCAACCTTCTTCCTCCCTAGGTAGTCTGCTCCTCATTCAGCATTAAGTAACTCACAGAATCATAGAGTCATAGAATCATCAGGTTGGAAGAGACCCACCGGATCATAGAGTCCAACCATTCCTACTAATCTCTATACCATGCCTCTCAGTACCTCATCCACCCACATCTTAAATACCTCCAGGGAAGATGACTCAACCACCTCCCTGGGCAGACTGTTACATTGCCTAATGAGATCATTTGAATGTTTTCACCCAGCAGTGCACCATCATCATTCCTTGGGACAGGCTCCTGCATTTGTTCAATTAAACTGAGAATAATTTGAAACAAATCCTGCATTGACAGGGCTTGTAAAGTACCAGTTGCTCCAAGGTTTGTGACTACTAGGCAACCCTGAAGAATTACCACGCCTGTGTTGGTTGAACTATGCTTTGCAAATCCACTCCCTGCAGTTTCCTTCTGTACCTTTACAACATTGTATTTCATCCTTAAGTGCCTTAGTACTTAAATGCATCACACTTCAAAAAACAGTCATGTCAAATTTTTAAATGGAAGTCCTCTTTTCCTACTCCCAATTAGGTAGGAGAACAGAAATCTCCTTTTGCCATATATAGAAACTCCTATTTTTGCCTCTATTTTTACATAAGAGAAAAAAAGAAATATTGCAAAGTGTGCCCCAGATGTCTCATCATCCAATAACATTTCACATGTGCAAAAACCAGCCTTAAACCAGATATTCTATACTGACAAAATTATAGCTAGCAAGAGGAAACAGAAGTTAGTTATGTACAACTTATGAATATTGTTACTAACCACTGAAGGAGAGTCCAGGGTGTATTTTAGAAGTTCAAGATGATGTCTCGTGGCCAATATTGTAATAGAAGTCCCAAACACATCCAAACAAGTTTTTATTTCATCTCAAGGAAACACTATGACTGTGCTTCTTCAGGTCTCACTACAGGACCTTCAACTACCCAGTGTCTGCAAAAATCATTCGTGCTACAGACCTGGGGAGGAAAGACCTAGAGGGTACCTATCCAAAATGAGGGCTGGGAGGATCTCAAACATGACAAGCTACACAGGAAATGTAAGCAGTCTGTAGTGTATTTTGACCATTTGGCATCAGTTTTTACTAGGATTTATATACGTGTATAATATTGATGAACCAATTTTAATTATCAAATAGTGTAGAGGAAAACTGTTCAGCAAAACGCATAATTACATAACCAGATATGCTTTACATATGGTGAAGAAGTGTAGCACCTTGCCACAGACTTTGCTAAACCAAAGACAAAGTAAGGCGAACTTTTATAATATTTCTGGTGCATCTTTTTTTTTCTTTTAGGTCCACTGCCTCTAGAATGCTTCTACAGGGATATATTCTTATAGCTTTAAGACATTGTCATCAGACTGGTCATTTTACCAGCTGAGGAGAAAAAAAAGTGCCTTTTAATTGATCCTACTGACAGAAAAAAATAAGTAAGGTTTGCTGAACTAACATGCTCTGAAGCCAAGCAAAGAGTATAGTGCTTTAAAGATAAAGGCTGTTGGTACCAGTGTGAATTAAATATTTTTACCCAAGTTTTCTTCAATTTTCAATGCAACATTTAAAGGTCTTCATTAGCTGGGAATTAGTAGGAATAACAACATAGGCTAAGTGTGAATTAGCAAGTGGTGCAGTGCAGTAGAAATGTATTTATAAGAGAAGTAGCTGGTAGTGAAGATGAGATATCTCCAGTCTTGGGCATTCAGCAACTTGCTGCTGACTCCTAACAGTCCCTTTCTGGGGGCTGAGGTCCCGCTA
Organism: Coccyzus lansbergi; assembly: GCA_033558105.1. Classification (NCBI taxonomy): domain Eukaryota; kingdom Metazoa; phylum Chordata; class Aves; order Cuculiformes; family Coccyzidae; genus Coccyzus; species Coccyzus lansbergi. The sequence continues at coordinate 1,184,108 of JAUMJK010000259.1, read as the reverse complement.
GCAGGTTGGAGTTTTTTTGTTTTGTTACTGCTGAAAGAAATCCAGTTTGCATGCTGTCAGCCTTCTCCACAAAGCACACCAATGTGTTTTAAACACACATTATCAGGTGATGCATTTCAAAGCTTGATAACACAATAATGGAAATGTTAAACATGGAGGAGCATCAACCCACGCCTTCTTCAGGGCTTAAAATCTCCAGCCCACAAGATATGTAGCTTTCTTTTCTGATTACGGGCCTACGTGGCATGTTTATGGATTTCAGTGATAACTTCAGAAGTGCCTTCAGTTTGAAAACTAAGCCATTTTTATTTGGTATCTATTTTAGAACTCTATATCTGATAATTTTTTTTACATGTTTGGAGAAATGCAAAAGTGTGAGTGAGGTGAAGACATGTGGCTAGACTGCTCCAGATGCCCAGAGATACAGGGGAAAGAAACTGGATAACACTGTTGTGTTACAGACCCCACTGGGAATAAACTAAAATGAATTAGTTAAAGATAAATTATGAATGAAGTATGTGTCATGAATATTAACCACACACACTGTGTGCTTTACGAAACTGTCTTCTTCCAAAAGAATATCTTTGTAGCCACAAGACAGTGTCAGTTTATTTAGGGGAGATGAGAATACTGTGGGGAGTAAGGATCCTACAGAGCTAAACAAATTGTCCAGTGTTGTGAAAAACAGAATATTATTCCTGACTTATGCAGTACAGTAAATAACAAAGACATTAAAATTTTATAGCACTCCTAGGGATGGATGGAAGCCCATTTCAAGAGCAGATTTAATTCTCCCCAGTTATAAAACATTAACATCTACACAAACTCATGGAGAGGGAAAGCTAGGGAGATACACAAGAAACATCACATCCCAGTACAACATTAATTGATAAATAATGGAAACGTCTTGAGACTCAAAAAAATGCGAGTAGAAGTATTAATGTCAGTAAGATGTATTTTTGGAAAGGATACCTATGTAACTTCAGAATGATGTGTTCTCAAATTCTGGAATGAAACTTCCACACGTCAACAGTAAAAATGAAAAATAAGTTGTCAGTTCAAATTTGCCTTGCTAGGTAAGCACCTTATTTCAGACCCTGTTAAGGCAGGAGGTGTGGAAGAATCCTCTTTTTGAACTTCTGGGGGATGCACGATAGTTAGCATAGCCTGTAGTTCCCTCTCCCTTGATAAAGTTTATATAGTGCTATCAGATATGAAGAGCATGCTGGCATGGGAATCTGCAAGTATAACATTCCTGACAGCCTTTCTGAAGACTGTGTTTGTCATCAAACATTTCCTGATGCAAACATGTAACTTCCCAGGTTTCCACCACTCTGGTATGTCTACACAGTAAACAGGAAGACACAGCCTTGGAAGTTCCCACTGGCCACTGAACAGCAAAGAAATCACCCAGAAACTTTTGCCCGTGCCTGGCACAACATCCTCCTTGAAGAAGGATCTTAAATTTGGAAATGAAATGGCACTAGTGCAAAGGAAGCAATGTCATAACCATGGGATGGCATGCTCTGTCTCTCTTGAATATTATTTTCCACTCCATATACAGACAAACAGAAGGATGATCATAGAATTCGCCGCTGTAATAGCTCAATCCAGCTAACAGCAACACTGACTGCTCAGCAGCATAGACTTCAGTGTTGGGCTCTAACAGCTTAGAAACTAGTGGTGCTGTATGCATGTTTGGATGGTCCACAAGACCTGAATCCGCTGTCACAGCTTCCTGAAGCCCTGCCACCCTTGTCTTTAATTGACTGTAGAGATGTAGGAGCCCTGGAAAAGACCCACTGAGATGTCAGCATGCCATACTTTCTGAGCATCTGCTGTGTGGAGCTATTGTTGTACCAGGAAAGAAAAAATAAGGCTGAAAGTGAAGAAGGAAAACAGATTACTAGGCTGGCAGTGTCTTCGAACCACTGACTCCCCATTATCCAGAAGCTGAGAAAGTGAAAACCAGCACAAATTCAGGCAGCTCTGAGTCAGGCAGCAAAGCGAGGGTGAGCAGTGGGGAAGGTTTGGCTGCACAGCAGCATAACCTCGCTGTGCTGTGTGTCTGGCTGGGAAGCCTCCAGGGGTATAAGTAGCTCAGAAAGCCACGCACCACTTTTACTGGATAAAACTTATGCTGAGCTGTGTTCACTGTCCTGTTTTGCATGGACATCAGTCCTCACCAACTATTTAACTCTTCATCGGTCCATTTGTTGTCACCTTTCAAAAGAATTCCTAATGCTATCTAATGCAAATTGGGTAGAAGATGTACAGAGTACATGTATCCTGGTTAGGTTAAATAAAGTAACTTGAAACAAATGAAGTGTTGCAGTTTATGACACAGGAAAGCAAGCAAATGATTAATAGTCCAGTGAAAGATTATCTTCATTTGATATTTCCACACTGTGAGAAATTCATCCCAGCTGCAATTTAATGTAACAGTTGTCTATTTGGAGTTCCTATCAACTCTGCATCAAGTACTTGTATAATTGTTCACATCTATTTTCTGGTAATCTTTAAAAATTACTTTACAAATACCTCAGAGACCTAGATATTTTAAGCTGAAGCATTCAAAGTACTTTTTTTCCATATCTAGATACCACAGAAAAGATAGAAAAACCCTCTAGCCTGCAAGACCACAAAGTAAAATGCCAAATGATAGCATAGAGAAACGTTGCTGCTCCAGTAGCATGAACATGTACTTCAGGGCTAAACCCCTTCCTGTAGCTTACAATAGCTACTAGTGTCAAAAGAACAGGATCATCAGTCAGACAGGCGAGGGGAAAAAATGCCTTTCTTATTCTCTGTGCTCTACTTCCACAAGGGAGGAAAAACACACCGAACAGGTTCATATCACTATGAGGTTTCCTACAGCAGAATGATCCTCCTGACAGGTTTTCAACTGTACATTTGTATTCTGCCAGAGACAACGATAAACACCATGGAGGAAACAAGTACATTGTATGCGAGGAATTTTTCTTAGAAATGTACATATACATACCATGCAGAACAAGTTAGTGCCCGTGAAATCACATAGGCAGCTTCCAAAATGTTGCCCACTATGTCTCATACTTTCTGAATGAGACTTTACTGAATCCTTCTGTGTGAGAGTTTGCCACTATCACATTTATGGACAGATTAAAAAGAAACTCAGAACTGCAATTAGGTTGATATAGAAGACTACAGTAATAGGCACACTATTCAGGATACAAAGCATAAGAACACAGGATATCTCCCTTTCAAAACAGAAGTTAAAAAATTAACATTTTAAAAGGGGTCTAAGGTTCGACAGAATTGAAAGAGGGATTAAACGTGTAAGTCCATGGCAAAATCATTTATATTCTACTGAGAGATAAAAAACCCAAACCAGACGAAAGGTATGAAGCCTATTCCTTGAAGGCAACAGCTAATGGCTAGCTTACAGAAAATAAGGATAAAGTGCCCATGGCAGACTTCCTGGTGATCTAATTTCATCATCAAACATCAGAACTCTTATAAAGATGGACAATGTCCACTGTGAAACTGGTGATTTACCAGATTAATCATTAAGCCTCTTCTCATGTCTGCAGTGGCTGAAGGTTACAGGAAGTCTTCTGTTCTAACTTACTTTCCTCTCTTCATTTCTCTAATTGTTTAAGGTAAACCTCTGCAAACAGATCAGGAACTCTTACTGAAACAAGACAGTTTTTTTCTGCAATTTTGTATTATTATTAAGGGAATAAAGACTTGAAGATTCACTGTAAAAATCCTCTCTCGAAGTAGGTACTGTTGTGATACACAAGGAATAATCAGGGGAGGGAATTCTCATTGATGAGTCATCGTATGAACTCTGGGTTCTTGTAAGTCATATTGCTACTTTTTATAAGTTCTTCCATGCCACCTCCTTACCTAAAGTAAGAAGAGTGCATTCTGGTACTAATGGGGGAAAAAAAAGAAAAGAGATCTGCAGGAGAGTGCCAAGACCTGATGAAGTTCATCTAGTACAGGAAGTGAAAAGGTCAGAGTTTATAGGGAAAATGGTCCCTCTCCTGCAGAAAGCCCTGTTTCTAGAGATGGAAATCAACTGACTGCTCCATCAGTTATCCAGGATGACAGATCAAATCTGCCTTAATTTCCTTCCTCTTTCCATTATGCTTTGCGTACCTTCTGATATATTGCTATTCTACGTAATAACAGGTGTCCTACCTTACGGTAAACTTGCTAAGGAAGAGCTCATGGAAAACATCTGACAAACCTGAACATATAATATTTACACTACCTTTGGGGAGGAATCTTAAGGGAAAACATTTCCAATCTGTCCTTCGCACCTCTTACTTGAGTGGGAAGACTCAAGGAGAAAAGACTTAAAGACAGGCTTCTCTGGGGAGCAGGAATACTGCACCTGCAGTGAGTGCAGAGAGAATGCTTTATGTCAGTGCAATTACTAAGACCTTTGCAAACATTCTTGTAACCGCAGTCCTGGAAGAATTTTCATTATTTTCTTCTGTTGGGATTTTTTTCACACTTTCCCTTTGCCCTTTATCCTCCAGACTGAGTGGGCTATGGGTACAGTAAAATAATTGCCTTGATATTTATTGGATTTAAATGCAAACTATTAAAGAAAATGAGGAGGAGGGTTGGACCATACAGGAGGTATTGAAGAGGCATATGTTGTTACAGACATAAAGAATGGGAGGCTGCTTTAAAAAGCATTCCTTACTAATCATTTCTCTTACAGTTAAGGAAACACTATGATCCCACAAGTTAACCTCTGAACCTAACCAGGAATCATTTGTTCCTCTAATATCACTGTCTGACCTTTCAAAACCCTAACTGCATCATAAGAGCAGTGCTGATTCACATTGTCAGAACTGGGAGCAAGGAATGTCTCCCCCCAGGTCACTACTATTCTGTTCACACACCATTTAGTAAAGTGGTGTAAAGAGGGGTGAGGGTGGGTGGGTGTAAGAAAAATAAGCTTACAGTGTCACAGTATTTTCTTGGAAAATTTTTATTATATTGTTTTCTAAAGTTTTGCATTGACTGTTAACAATGTCAACGGCACAAAAGTTAGCAAGTAAACACATAAACAGTACATTTGACCATTATTCCTAGGTTCTATCTTATGACTCCATCAGGCTTCAGTTGATACTTTGCAGTACATTTTTAAGACATCTCTGTCTGTTAAGGCTTCTGGCTTCCTTTAAGTAATCCAAGTTTGATCTTCATTGTGGAAAACTAATTTTTCTTAAGCAAGTCAACATGATCCTCCATTTTCCTCCAGTCTCCAGACTACCAGGTCTCCAGATCTCATTTCAGCAAATCATACGTTGGGTATTTTCTGAACAGGACTTTAACAGGTTGAACACAGCTGAGAAAAGGAAGTTCTATAGACTAATATTTCAGCTAATGCCTTCTTCATAAGGCATTCAGCCAAAACATTCATCTGCAGAATTTCCTTCCTAGTTATGGTGAGATTTACCCTTGAGTGTTTATGGTGATAGATGTAGCTTTCAAGAGACCAGGTCTCACTAACAGTCTCAAAGGTAGGCAATAAGAACTACAAACAATATATAACCAGCATCATGAACACCTGTACCCAGTGTCTTAGCAAGTTTTCATCAAGCTGTCTGATGGCTCCTCTTTCTGAGTAATTTTTAAGGACCCAGTCACCTTCCACTCAGAATTCCTTCTCATGTTTCTTGTGAAGACCTCAGCTACAGATGACAACAAGAACTTTTCAATTCACCTGGGACTTTGATAGCAAGTATTCCTTGTTTTATCAAGCTTGCAGAAAATTTATTTAAGGGTACATTTCATCATCTTTTGGTGTTGATTTGGGGAATAATGACCAAAACACCCCTGTGTTTCATCTCATCTGACATTTATGACACAGAACAGTTTTCACTTCAAAAACGAAGGCACTTGAGATTTACCTAACCGCACATGACTTAAAGGAATTGTGTCTAAAATGTAACTCCTGGGTGTGGAAGAAACATCTTAATTTTAACAGTTAAGGTCCGATTTGAGTCTTGCACCAACTTTACACCGAGGCAGTTCTACTGATTTCGGGGGAATTCTTTCAGTAAATATATCATGGTCAGAACCAAAGAAAATCCCTTTTCTTCATAAATACAGAGAAATATCTAGATATTTTTCCTTCTTACAATTAAAGCCCATGTTAATAAACTAATTCCTTACTTTAAAGTTACTCTTCCTTGATTGAACCACAGATGGTGTCTCTATCTTAAATAGATTATGCATTTTGTAAACAAAACATCTAATACTGTGGGTAAGACATGATTATACTGGAGACACTGTTAATTTTAGTTTAGTGCATTTAAGAGTTGAAAGTGTTCACTAGTAACTATTATGATTTTGGCATATGTTATTAATTACGTGCATATAATGTAAAAAACAGATGAATTCTGTGTAATGTCTTTTTTCAATTAAAAGATTAATTGGCCAACATGTTAAAAAAATCAAGATTAGGATAGGTGGGGCTGCTTTCTTGTTAAAAATAAAAAAAAATTATTTAAAGGAATAAACCAAAGAGTTGCCTTTGGGAGGGGAGACATTTGGGAGGGGAAACTGGGGCGGGGCGGAGACATCATTTGGTGCTTCAAAGTAATTTATAAATTATGCTTGCACTGAATTTTTGGGTTTTTTTGTTTGGTTGGTGGGGTTTTTTATAAACACATAAGTGTTGACGTTCTTGATAGTCTGTAGTCCCTGAAAATCTCCCATGCAGGCTCAACACTACAATATTTTCTTCAAGGAAGTGCTGGAGGGCAACTGGTCATTTTGTCTTAATAATTTTCACTACCCAGATATCTTAACACTTACTACAATTCCATGTGGAGTGTAAAGCCTTTAAAGCTGAGGTAAATGAGCAATGAATCTAGAAGCCCTCTATTCCACATCCATTTCTTACTGAAAAATAAACAACCAACCAGTTAAGAATATTTGCTTTATCAATTTCTAGAGTTTTTATTTCACAGACAAAACAAACAAAACAAAGCAAAAGGCCCTATGCATACAAGAAACTCCACACAAGATTACACCAGAGAACCCTTCAACTTAATCAAGCAGCTTCTCTGCAGCTATGAGAGTTAGACAAAGACAGTTCAGCAACATTTCCTGGCCAAAAAAACCCCAAAAATATGTCTAGAAACAATGGTAAACATTTCATGATTCAGACTCAGATAAATTGAATTACAAGTCTGGAACACAAAATAACAAGGAGCTGTAAATAAAGCTCATAAATACACAGATATACACAAAGGAGCTGTAAAATACTGCCATGTATGTACCCTATTTAAGTATATATCAAATGAGCACCAAATCTTAAAGTGTTTTCCAAGGTGTTAAAAATAATAAAAATTTATACACCCTTCAGCCAAAATTAACAAGTAGAATAAAGATTCTTCACCTAGAAATTAAAGGAAATCCAAGATATCGCCCCTCTTCATTTTCCAATCCCCACAAAAGTAGAGCAACTTGTTCATCTTTTTGGGCATTTTCCAAGTGTTTGTGGATAACTATTTTCCCCCAGAATCTGAAGTACAAATAAATCACAAAAAAAGGCTGTCCCTTGTGTTATTGCTGATTTTATGGAAACCAGTAAATGCTGAAATGCTCATGCCTTAGCTCAGTCTCTTTAGATTCAGAACATTGCAAAGCACCTAAAACTTTTACCTTCTTCTGTGGTGTGAATCTCCCCACAAATGCACGCTTCAACAACCATTAGCAATGAAACATCTGACAGGAACTGAGCGTAAGTCTTCAAGTCTCAATAAATGCTTTAAAAGGGTTTGAACTTTAAAAGAGGCAAGTGCCTTTTTCTACAGAGTTGATCACAGCAAAAATAAATGGATAAGGAGAAAGGAAATATCAACAAAATTACATTTGGTGTAATAATGTTAACACTCACTTTACAGGAGAGAAAACATACTGAAATTTACTTCTCAATAGATCTATGACAGCAGCAAAACCTAAAACCAAAGCCCAGGCCTTCCAATTCTCACTCCCCTATCCAAGTTAGTAGGTTTCAGTCACCTTACTTAGATGCCTCAAGGAAAGGTCAAAGTTCAGACTGCTTTTCAATTTAATATATGCTAGATAGAAGAGACCTGAAGTAAATGTCACCCTTAGCACAAACAGCATAACTAGCTGATGACCAAACTGAGGTTTCTGTTCCCATGCTTAATTGAACAGACCAAAAATCTCTTTCACTGGACTTTGAATGAAAGCCTTGGGGAGAAAATGTGGTTCTGCTGGAGCAAGTAGGAACTTTGAGTTCTTTAAACAATGAAGTTGACAGTTAAGCAATGAAGCGAACAGTCTAGAGTTTACCACAGAAAATATTCAGGGCTTCTCACCTCCAAGTTCAGCTTTCACATATAAATTCTATTGAGGGTAACTACACTAGTCTGCCAAATTCAGTCTGCAAAAGGCAAGTGGAGCCAGCCAGACTTCTTCTGTGTGATGGACTGGAGACAGCATCACAAACCTCCTGTACCTCACTTCACATCCTCTGAAGTGGCAGACCACAACTTCTGACTCACAAGCACAGCACAGAAATCACTCCAGTCCATTGATGGAAGTGCTCAGACTGCTACTGTAAGGATCACAATGAAATCTCATGAAGATTTCACATAAACAGGAGACACTACCCTGCTCCCAGGGAAGCCAATGATAAAATACTCACTGACGTCAATGGGAGCACATTCAAGCCTCAGTTTGGGTTAAATTTGAGGGGATTTGTTCAAGCAGTAGCTTTTTTTCTTCTTTTACCATCTCTATAAAAGTGAACATCTTCATCCTCACTAAATCATTCTGGTGTTTGTCAGCTTCCTGCCTCTCCCTGCGTGGTGGGATCCAAGCAGCCAAGCTGTTTATAGATACACACAGACTTAGGCATGATTTTAATTTTATTTTACTCTAGAGAAGAGTAAGATTTGCCACGGGTGGTTTATGACACTACAGAATTCACTCATTTTCTTCATTTCTCTCATATTTGCAGAAGCAGTGGTAACACATTCAAACTGTAAGTCTCCTGCGGGTGTAGCAGGAGATATCATCTGCAAACATTTGTGAGAGACTCTATAAATACTCCTTACAGTTTTTCAAAAACATTAATACACTCAGAGTTCCAAGGAAGGATTTTGACAGATCCTCAAAAAGCATTAAAGGACAAGGATACATAATCCTCCATTGATTTCCGAAGTAATAAGGTACATAACCTCCTTGAATAGAATTACAGAACTCTCTAAATCCTGCTAGCATGTAGTTGCATCAATTCCTATTAATCACACTGAAAATGTGGATTGGGGATCTTTGCTCCCATTTACTTCCCCTGAAGCATAGGCATGCTCTTAAAAGTTTGTATTGTTGATACTTAATGGCCCAAAAGGGATGATTTGGAATGGCTTGATACTACAGAGACACTGAACACTGACATCAGAGTTAAGCACAAGTGTTCACCTTCCACATTCAATTTCAGCTCAACAGTTGCAGCTTCAAAACTTTGTTTCCCAAATGCCTCAGTCCCAACATGCATTCACCTAGAGATTACCAACCACTCAGCAAAGTTCCACTGAGCATCTTATTTCCTTTGATTTATGAGTCTATCCAACAGCAAAAAGCTGAGGCAAAGCCTGAACATCTTGGAGAAAGTCAGAGGGATATCATAAATATGCTTGCATTGTTTTCAGTATGTGGTGTTTGCGTAAGTGAAAGTCTCAAGGACTATAGTAATTGGAAAATGAACAAAGAAAGCATACAGGGGGAAAAGGCATCTGTGAGCACATTGAGCAAATATCCCCATTTCTTTCTCACAGTTATGCACATTTGAGAATAAAGAAAGAAAAAGATAGGTTTACATATTAAAAGAAATTCAGCCACTCTAATCAGTTTGTATTTGTTGTTTAGTCAGATTTCATGGATCTTCACGAAGTCACTTATTGAAAATTTCAGTATTGTGTCAGCCTAATATTGAGACCAAGTTGTCTAAAATATATGACTTCCTGAATAGCTGCACATACTTCTTTGACAGCATTTTTGCCTCACAGAGATATTATGGGGTTGGCTCCCCCTCCTCCCCAAATATTTCCTTTATTGTGATCTGAACTTCAGAGAAAGATCCAGGAAAGTAGCTGTGCATCAGTCAGACCTCACGCTGGCTCTCCTCAGGGTGGGGAGCTGGCACACCAAAGCTATCCTGCATGGCAAGTGGTGTCTGTCCTAATTACTAACAGGCTGACATAGCAGTCACCAAGCTATGTAGGGATCTGAAGATGATTAAGTATCTGCTGATATCATTCCAAAAGACAGTTACTCACCCTCCTCCAGCATTCCCTTTCTTTCATAGGTGAAGAAAGGCCGCAGTTAACATCACTTCTTTTGCAGTAAGGCCAAAATCTAGAGGAGAAAGTGATGGCAAACCGCACAACCTTTATGGTTTTAACTTTGTTCATGAATATAAAGCATTCCTAAAGTACTATTAACAGCCTCTGCTCCTGAAATTGCCAGCGTCTGATGATTTATCTTTTAGTTTATTTACCACAATTTCAAAGCCTTATCTTCAAGAAAACAGAGCAGATGAGCACATTGACAATTGTCTCAGTTTAGTACTTAGTTTTGGATGCTTTTAGTTTATTCTCTATTAAAACAAAATGTGCTGTGTAAAATGATTTTATGATTCATAGAATCATAAAATGGTTTCTGTTGGAAGGGACCTTAAAGATCATCCAGTTCCAACCTCCCTGCCATGGGCAGGACACCTCCCACTAAATCATATTACTCAAGGCTTCAATCAACCTGGTCTTGTACAATTCCAGGGATGGGGCATCCACAACTTCTCTGGGCAACCTCTTCCAGTGCCTCACCACCTCTACAGTAAAAGAATTCTTCCTAATATCTAAAATAAATCTCCCCTCTTTTAGCTTAAAACCATTTCCCCTTATCCTATCACTGCACTCCTTGATAAACAGCCACTCCCCAGCTTTTCTGTAGGCCCCCTTTAAGTAGTGGAAGGCTGCTATATGGTGTCCCCAGAGCCACCTCTTTCCGAGGCTGAACTAGCCCTACAGTCTCAGCCTGTCCTCATATCAGAGGTGCTCCAGAACTCTCATTATCTTTGTGGCCCTTCTCTGGACTCACTCTAACAGATCCTTTGCTGAGGACTGTTCCTCCTTTGCTAAGGACTCCAGAGCTGAAAGCAGTACTCCAGGTGAGGTTTCACAAGAGCAGGGTAGAAGTCACCCTGTGGGTCACGCTTATTTTGAGGCAGCCCAGGATACAGTTAGCTCTCTAGGCTACAAGCACACACTGCTGGCTTATGTTGATTTTTCTCATGTACCAGCAGCCCCAAGTCCTTCTCTTCAGGGCTACTTTCAATCCACTCTCCATCCAGTGTGTATTTGTGCTTGGGATTGCCCCAAGTGCAGGATCCTGCACTTGACCTTGTTGAACTTCACAGGGTTCACACAGGACCACCCCTCAAGCCTGTCAAGGTCCCTCTGGATGGCATCCCTTTCCTCCAACATGTCAACTGCACAACACAGCTTGGTGTCATTGGTAAACTTGCTAAGGGTGCCCTCAATCCCACTGTTCATGTCCCCAACAAAGATGTTTAACAACATCAGTCCCAACAGCGACCCAATTTGTCACCAGTCTCCACTTGGACATCGGGTCATTGACCACAGCTTTTTGAGTGTGACTATCCAATAAATTCCTTATCCACCAAGTGGTCCATGCATCAAATCCATGTCTTTCCAATTTAGAAACAAGAATGTATTTTCGAACAGTGGCAAATGCCTTGCATAATGTCAAGGTAGATGATGTCAGCTACCCTTTCCTTATCATAAGTACTGTAGCCCCATTGTAGAAGACCACTAATTCATTAGGCTTGGTTCAATTTACGCTTTGGATGAGTTGACTTGGTTTGTCAAGGTTCCCTGTACACAGCAAGCTGGAAACCTCCAAGCATTGAGGATTTCTCAGATATATTAGTTCAGCTTTGTTTGCAATTCAGTAAAATGAACTTGTCTGGTGGATCATCAGCAAGATGTCTAGGGGAAGACACCTGTTCAGAAGAGAAAACTAGCAAAAGTGGAGCAGAAAGAAGACTTTGGCACACTGAATAAATTCTGTACAGTCACACTAAGGAACATTCACAGGCAACCCTAAGGAAGTCAGCAGAAACTCAAATAACTTGAAGACTGGTAGACCACAATACGAGCTTTTACAGAAATTGCAAAAATAAATCAAATACAGAAAATAACACTTTAAAAATAATTTTACTTATTAATAAACCGTACTTCCATAATCTAGACCACATACTGGCAGAGGCAGAAACCTATCAATTTTCACTTTCTTATTTAAGGACAATTTATGGTACCAAATCAAGAGAATATGACATTAAGATAAGTGTCTAGCAAGTGAAGCACTTTCTTTAAATGATTTCTTTTTAATACTAATGGATAAGTCTTAACAAAAACAGTTAAGCAGAAGGCAATGCAGAGAAGTTTGTCAGAGATTCATAATATTGTCAGTGCATTGCTGGTTCTCAAACTTTACTGAACATTTTCCAGCAATGTACTTAGCATGTGACCTTTCTGTGGCTCCACAGTTTCCCCAACTGTTTTCATAGCTCATAAAGTGTTTAGGAAGTGTTTATAAAACCTGCTTGAGGAAACCGTGCCACAAAGAACATGAGCTTCGCGTCTCAGCAGTCCAGCTTTGATTTAGTTCTCTTCAATGGGATTTCATTTTGCAAATGCCCTACTAACATCTGCATGTAAGTCCTCTTGGGATAGCACTGAGACGTAGTCCAGTTTTATGTATATTACTTGGCCAAGTTCCTCCAGCATGTGATGGTTGACTTCCCTCCCTCATGAAATCACACATGCAAGCGTTCCCCACACATACACTTACTGATGGCCACTTTCAGTGATCTGACTGTGTTGGGAAGAAATATTATGTCATAAACACCATCGCAACATCTGCGACAGGTCTTTTTGGAACCCAACACATGAACCATCAAACCCAGAGAGCACACTCACCTCTGAAGTCCACAACTGATGGTGCTTGACTTACTGCCCTGCAAGCTCAAGTAGTTTGGTTGGAAATATACTGCCAGAGAAGTGCCACAGACAAATTCTCACTCTATAGCTCTCTGGAGACTATTTGGAGAGTGCAACAATGAAACATGATCACGCAAGAACAATAAGGTTTAAAATCAACATTTTACTATGCTGAATTAACCAAAACCAACATTCACAGTATTCTTGTGGAACTATAGCATTCAGCCACAGACTCATGACTTCTGGAGTCTCAGATATTAATTAGCAATTATCAGTAGCTTGTGAATATGCTCAGAATAAGGAGCTTTGCCCCACAGAAAGACCATCCATTGATTTCCTATACTGCAGCATTTAAGTTAAAACTCACCAAAACATTCTACCAAAAAAGAAGTTGTTTTTTTCATAAAATGTGTTTTACTTATAAATTAAGTGGACAGTTCTGCTGGTAAACCATCAGTGTTCCTGGATACATTTTAAATATAGTGATCTTTAACCTCTTGTAAGGGAACATCACCTTGCATACTGATTGCTCTGTCCACTTGGCTAAGAGTAATATGTTTCACCAAGATCTTCATATATGAGATAGTTAAACAAAAGGCACTTAAAAACCTACTTGTGTACCTACCTCCATGCATCTGAACTACTAAGATGGCTTGTGAAAAAACACCAATACTGTGCAATAAAATGTCACCAATAAATACGGTATGATTTTATTTTGTTTAGCTAGTAGAGTTTAAATATTCTTCTTAACAGAGTAAGAGAAATTCTATTTGTAATAAAAATAAATTGCAGTATATGTATAAAGCTTTTAGCACCTACTTCTGTCAATAGAAATTTTCCAGTTCAAGGCTGTTTTATGACACTAAAAAAACTGTTATTCAACCCCAGGAATCGCCTATGTGATTTTTGAGCGTCTAGTCAAGCGTGCACATTCTCACCCCTGCTAATTAATTATCCACTCCTAAGCAGTAAATAAGAAGCAGTCATTACCCATGAGGAAAGAGCATGACATACATATCAGGTGCTAGACATAAAAACCAGCTTCAACTGGTTATTTGGTTCCCAGGCTTAGCTTGGGAATTAAAATGATCGGTCAGTGGAAAACAGCTACCTCACCCCTAGCTCGGAGGACTGCAGGAGTCTTTAGGAGTTGCCAGACAACATAACGGTGAGTCTTTCTTCAGACTTCATGTTACCATTAAGTTCAAGTTATTTGGGTTTTCACTCCACAGAGACAGTCGATGGAGAGGCAGGGGAAAAGCAAGTGCCCTTCCTACAGTCTTGACATCACTTCAAATCAACGAACCAACTGTGCTTGTGACATTAAGTAGAAATTGTAGTATGGCCCTAAGATTTTTTTTAAAGTAAATGCCACTTAAGTTTTTCAGAAACCTATTACCGCCTACCTTTTATCCACAAAGACCTCTCTGCAATGCACACACACCACACTACATCCCCTGTTTTACTTCATTTTTCTTCCCCACTGGAAAAAGAAAGCCTGCAATAATACTCTCATTCCTCTCCACCTTAACTGGATGACCCAGTCTGAGTGCTTCTTACCATCTTGATGGCTGAACAGAAATACAAAAGGCACAATAACTGCATACCTGAGAAAAAAGGTTAAATGAAAGAGATCTGTATTATGGCAAAGTATGGTTTCCATTACTCATGATGCTTTGTAACTTCTTTCTCTGAGCAATTAGCCGGATACTGTGCTACAGGTTGTTACAGTCTATATGTTTGAGTACCTGCCACAAATTACATTTAACTTCACAGCCATGGCTCTTGTACTTGAAATAGTGGCTAGCATGCGCTGTAAAAGCTGCAACAGTCAAGTCATAGGTTCTAAAAATCAGATTTTAGGTGTGCTTTGCTGCTGATAAGGTTAACCAGAAAAGCCTAACTGAGAAGGCTTATTTTACAGGCCTAGAGGAAAACAATAAATATCATTATACAATGACAAAAGAAGGCTTTAGGATATTATCAAATCCCTGCTTATGGAAGCCATGGAGAGACTATAAGAGCTGACACAATAGTACGTAGTTCATGCTCCCTGTGCCTGAAATCTCTACCTCACAGCAATCCATTCTCAAGAGCCTTATTTCCTCATGTACAAAAAATAGGCAAAAATCACATCTGCCTTCTTCAATGGGACAGAGTCGAAAGACCAAATAGTTTTCAATAGTTGAAAGCCTCAGACACAACTCCTCTGGAGCAAAAGTCAGCCTAGAAACTTAAAAAACCCCAAAAAGCAGCCAAACCCCAAAATGTCCCTTCCCCCCCAGTGTCCTGTAACTTATGGTATGGACAAAACCATTCAGCAGACTCCTGTGTTTATAGTAACAGAAAGAAAACAGCACAAATAACATTTCCCATTAAAAAGGTCAGTCTCATTTGAGGTGGTTACCCAGCCTGCCCAGGATCCAATGAATAGTTGTTTCCTTTGTTACCCTGCTATTTCCAGGTAATAATGTAGTCAAGATGTATCCAAGCTCTGAATGTCTGTGTTCACTACTTATCTTGAGCATGAATGTATTTTTTGCTGTTTAACTATATCATAGATAAAACCAGTATAACATTAGCATCAAAGGGGACACTTATCAAAGTTGTATAGGCTAATTTCTCATTTCTCCATTAAGAAAATATCTATTGATGTTACTTGTCTTCCTGTTATCCACCTCTGTGCTTGGCAGTCACAGAGTAAGACTGAACATTATCAATTCCACATCACCGTTTCTTCACTTTACTAAGGACTATAAAGCCATAATAATAAAGAAACACATGTAATAGTCAAGGTTCTTCCACTCAAATGTGTATGCTTGATTGCAAAAGTTTCCATGGATACTTGAAACTTACCTTTGTACTTCCTCAAAATACACATGGCTTTATCAAAATATAACCCAACCTAAAACTGCTGAAAAGGAGTAGATACATGAAGTAAGTGATTTAGATTTACTACACTCAAGGGAGTAACTCTTTGCTGAGTTAAGTTGCAGTTGTTCAGTCATCATTGTCAAGCAGGAGTGAAATAGGCAGTCAGCAAGAAACAGTGTTAGATCTAGTGACCAGAAAGGGTCATAGTGAGTTCTTTCTTTGCAGTGCTCAGAAAGCCCCTCACCATGCAAGGATATACTGCTGATAATTACTTATAAAGAAATCACCCTTTAGTCAGGTTTGTAACACATTTCCTTTATTACTGTGCAGTTAATGCTGCAAGCTTACAGTCACACATCTACAAAATTAATTTACTAACCAACCAACCTTTCTGTAAATCCAGCACAATGACCATGACCTCTACTTATAGGAGTACACTAAGTCCTGCAGCCCTTCCACTCCACACTAGAAGAGGACCTGCATCATGTCTTAATAACTCCTCCAGAACACACACTATTTCTTCTGCCTAACTGAACTGGCAAGTAGACCTGTCCAAGTTATTTGTTTGTAAGGTCCCTGATCTATAAGCCTATGGCAGTGATTGCAAGAAAGGTGTCTGGCATCTTAAGAAGACCAAAACCAAATCACCTTTCTATCACCTGAGCTTACAAAAGGATTGATATTGTACATCTGAGCAGAATTCAAAGAACTTTTTTATTGTTTTCAAACATACCATTTCTCAGCTATGATGCATTTCTGTCATTAACTTGGGAATTGTCTTAAAATTTTCTATCCCATAAAAGTATGACATTTCAATTGAAGTAGAACAGGGTTATGTCTTTAACTGGATAGCTGCCCGCTACTTAAAAGGCACCTTGCTCAGTTGACACAGTTATGTTTCTGCCAGCCTTGGAACACAGACAGCCTGGTCTCATGTGGTTTTACTTGTGGGTATGTTTCTCCCTTTATTGCAGATTCCACACCTGAATATGTAATCTTCAGTGGTGTTGTGCATGCTTGGCCAGAACTAAAAAATTTTATGCTCCAGCCTTGCATTTCCCAATACATAGAAGAAGATGAAGGATTTACACACACAAAGTACTTCTGACCTCCTGCCGTGAGTATTATTTCAGCAAGATGTCCTTTTTTTGGTGGGAGTGAGGGAGAAGGGAAAGAGGGCATTCCACCTTTTAGTGGGGGTTTAGGACCCTGATAATTTAAGGTGAGGTGATCAGATGACCCACAGAAGTGTCCCATGTCTCATGCTTTTGCGAAGCCAGATCTCAAACTCTTCTTGCAACAGCTTCCATGCTTTTCATTGCATAATAATATCATGGAAGAATATCCAGTTTTCTAAAAATTACAATATTTTTTCCTAGGCTTAGAAAGTATCTATGGAGTGTTTAAGAAAAACAACCTGAAATTTCAGTAAAACTAGACATCACATGCTCTGTGTACCACCAAATCTAATACAGTACCTAGCACTTCATCATCTGTTTTCATCAGAACATATTTTTGCCCTAACATCTTTATTTTTATTAAAGCACTAATTATAAGATGAGTTCAGCTCCTGTTACAGTAGTAACAAAACAGATCAAACTTTACTTCAGTAAATAGTAATTACACTAATAAAAGCAAAATTCCACTCATAGTTCCTCTTTCTACATTCCTCTGAGCTACTAAAGAATCTGACCTTTTCATTACACCAAAGAAATATCATGAAACTGGTTTCAGTGTTGTCAGTCTTAATTTAGGTATCAGTTAGTTCATTTATGGGGAACTATAGACCAAATTAACACTCCACGTACCCATATTTGTATCTTATCACTCTATGTGGCAACTCAAAATGCAACACTTCATAGTATTTTATAACCTGACTGTAGGTTACACAAGGAAAACATAGGTCACCTTTTATGAGTCCTCTGCTCATAGAGGAAAAATGCAGACCGATACTGTCTTACCATTGCTGAAGCAAAAGCCATTAACTAAACCTAAAAGCCAAAAAACTCAGGACAAGTTACAAGAGCTTTGAGACATGCTTCTCCCGAGCACAAAGAAGAGTTTTTTGATAAAATTCTCCTTTGTCCCAAGTAATACAACTGTGCTACACCCACAATGATTCACGACATGAGTTTTAGTGTGAATATGACAAGAAATCCCAGTCCTGCAGTTACTAGTAAAGCTTTCAAACACACGATCCCATAGAGCAAACTTGTTCAGGTACAGCCAGAAATTTGAGTGGTACACAACAGCCAATGCTTTGAACACCTGATCTCAGCATATTTGTGCATTCCAAATGTAGCAAGTTATTACTTCCTGGCTGATTGCTAATACATCTGTATGTTTTCATTATGCCTGGGGGCAGTTATAGGTCTCAAGCAGCATTTTAAAATTATATTTTATATGTATTTTCTGAATTCTATTAAGAATTTTTCACACAAGACACTCCCAGGAAATTACAGAGGGGGGAAAAACCAACCAACCAAACCATCCAAAGCAAATCAAAATAAAAACCCCACAGGTGCACCCCAGCCTCCTACTGTCAATAGCATTACAGTCACTTTGGATTAGATTATACTAATGAAGGCTGAAACCTGCACACAGGATAAAGCTACATACTGATAATGATTTAGTCACCATACAGAGTTTTCTGTGAGAATAAAAGCCCCACTCAAGAGTTAGAAGCCATATAAAGCTAAGATAGCAAGGCAGTCAAATTTATTTCCGCACTTCAAGTTTAGATGTTGCTCCAGATGACCCAGGGAGAATTATTCTTCTGTATTAACATATGCTCACAGTGTCTATACTTTACTGAGTCAAGTACCTACTGTGCCTCATGAATGGAGGAGTAATTAATTACCAAGGATTTATGTATTAAAGGCTGATTAGATTATTCTTTAATGTGAATTACTTCAAAAACAAAGAAACAAACACTACTAAAAGAGATAAGAAACCCATTTATTTCCAAAGAAATGATAGTCCACTAAACGGTTAAAGGCAAAAAGCTATGCAAAAAGGGCTGTCACGTCTGTCAGTGTTGAAAGTCAGGTAATGCTTATCGCCTTGCAACAACTGTCATAGGAGTAAAAAACTAGCCATATTTCATGTGAGCCAATAGGAGGCTTTAAGTTGGAGGAAAATGCAAACCAGACATTTCGAAGCTATTCTGGAAGACCATAGATGCATTTCCATCATCAGCTCACTTGCAGCATGTCCAATACATGGCCACTTCTGACATGTTATGCATGTTAAGCCTGCCACCACTGTTACAGCTTCACCTGCAAGGCACTATGTTAACACTAACTGGATGTACACAAGCCAAATGCAGCCTTCTCACCTAGGATGTAAGACTTGTCAGGGAAGCAAGGAGGTAATACAAAATTAGGACTTGGGGGGGGGTTCTGTTCTGGGTTCCTCCTTCCCTTCCCAACAGAATGTTGGTGGTTGGAGTAAGGAATTCATCTGGGGCTTTAGCACAAAGAAGAGTATCTTGTTTATTGACCAAAGCACAGGGTGTTTTCTTCACATACTCAACCATTTGGTTGCAGTGACAGTAAATGAGTAACAGTGTTTTCACTGAAGAGAGACAGTAGTGTTTCTAGGTAAACAATTTATTTATGTGTCTTAGAGCCAGGACAATCTGTGACTCGCATACTCATGCAGAAAATGCCATGTGTTTGTTATTGGGGAGGGACTTCAAGTTCTTAAACTCAATTCAGAGTTCCTCCCACTTAGAAAAATATCTGTTAAGTAAAGGAAGACCCAACAGCATAGATTTAAATTTCTGAAGAGGGAGCTGTGCACATTAAGAAAAAGACCAAAACACCTTCTAGGAACCTAACAATTCATCCTAGAAGATTACAGTATTTCAAATTCGGAGAGTTTACCTACCCCAGGAGCTATGGAAAACTCAGTGTTAATGAAATTACCATCATTTCCCTAAGGAATTTCAGCTAATTAATTTCTTTCAGGATCATGTTGAGCATACAACATTTCTGAATATCTTCCAGTTATTGAACACCAGCTTTTAAGACAGGAAAATTTTACCCCTTTCCTTTGTATATGGACTCAAAAAAAAAAAAGAAAACCAAGCCTGTAACTCCCACACTTTTTCTAAGCCGGTCATGTTTCCTCTAGTCCTCACACTTCCCAAGGACTTTTGTTACACTATTTTGATAATGAAAGAATCCAAGCAAAAACTACATGGCTAACTGTGGAGTTTACAGGGTACAATCTTTTGTTTTAAGTTACATAGTCTAGTTTCATGCCCACTCAAGGGTCTGAAACAAAGGAAACCTGTTGGCCTAACTGAAGTTCTACACAGAGATGTGCCATATCACCAAAGCAAAATACATGATCCCTGAGAATCTGAAACACCTCTGCTGCATCTTTGCAGACAAATGAAGGTTGACATGACTGGAAATTAAATTATCCCGTTCCCCCAGAGGCTGTCATCTTCCCAGGTCAGAGATATGCAAAGGAAAAATGGGAGAGTTCACATTTCATGGCTTACACCATAAATGTGGCTAGACAGAAAATATCTCTAATTTTTTCTCCCTCCTTCCTTACTTACAGTTTTCACATATTCCTCATAATACAACTATTAGAATGGGAGGAGGGGCAGGAAGGGAAAGGAGGGTGATGATGATGCAGATTTAAGCAAAGCACTAGTTGTGGAAATGTGCTGAAATTAAAACTTGTGTGATTTTGTATAAAGGATATACACATAATACTGTGACATGACCTCACTGAAACATATGGTTTGCATTGATTCTCAAAAACCATAAACAAACGCTAGGAAAATCATTATGAAATTTTTAAGAAATTGTTGGTGGGAATTGGAAAAGAGGAGATATGGCAAAAGGAAACATGCTGTCAGATTTGCAATTGCAAGCTATCTGAGAATAGATACTTTTAAAAAAAAGCTTTTATTTTACAAGTATTTAGAGTAGATGAAAAGCCTAAAGGAATTTGAGGGGAAAAAATAAAAGCAGGAAGATAGCACAGTTACATCATGGCCACTATGAAAATTGCTGAACTTTAATGAATTAGCAAGCCCTGCATAGGCCCCTTTCAATGATTTAATAAAAAATCGAGTTTGTTATTAAAACAGATGAGTTCTACCACACGTATAATCTGTAAACATGTGTATAAACCAACAAATACATTACAGAGACATTTTAATACCTGGGATGCCTAAAGAACTTGATTTTTTCCCATGCTGTGAACAAATCAACATCCAGATAACCAGTAATGTTTGTTTAAAGTTTATCCTGTTTCCCAACCATTCAGAGGCAGGAAAAGTTCGATGATGTACATATTACTGCTTTAAGTTGCAAATTTTTAGTTCACTGAAATTGTAGAATTAAATCTGTTGGCCTAAGAAACTATGAATATAAACCCATTCAGTAATATTGGCCTATTCTAGCCTTAGAACAGGTACACAGGCAACATAAAAGATTGCTGAGTAGTAGTAATTCATGAAGGGTGGGTAATGCAATCACTTCTGATAGCCTATATATACCCTTCAACCCTCAGCAAGCTTGCACTATTTTGAAATTCTTTTATCCCTAAAGAAGTGAATAGGTTCATCAGGTAATACAGTGGTTTTACTGATCTGACCAAGGCAGGTTAGCCACGTAAAATAAAACACCAATAATAAAGCAGTGTAAGGCAATTTAATTCCTTATCTTTCACAGAATCACTAGGTTGGAAAAAACCCACTGGATCATTGAGTCCGATCATTCCAGCATTCACTGCATTTAAGAATTAACTCATTCACTGTACTCCATGTAGTTGCAGCACTGAGATCAATTTCCTTTCTTTTTGGTGCTTTAAGTTTTGCCACCAATCTTAGAAACACAGGAGTATCAGAGGATTTTATAGTAACCCACACCAATCTTGCTAGGATTGCCACTAAACAGGACTGTCAACCTGCTCTCTAGCTCTGTTCTGCAGTTTCCGTCCTGTTATTCACAACAGAAGTCTTGTTATTCTTATCCCAGATAATTTCCACTATGCATGCTGAAACTCTGTTACTCATTACTCCAACACTTGACTCTAAACTTGGGAAAAAATAAGCACATTCTTGCAGGAGCTGAGTACTAAAGACTTCTAAGTTAACAGGAAAACAATACGGTAAAAGAAACACTTCCCAGGGAAAAAAAATACATTTTTAAAAATTTGTTTACCTGGATTCTTTATGAAGTGATTTTGATTGACATAGGCAATTAAAAAAGGGGAGATTTGATTTTACTTTTCCTTTTTCTAAGGAGCATTGCTGTGAGAAGACAGACATGCTGTCCATAACACCAAGCTCAGTTGCATGACAAGCTACAGTAGGTTTGTGACCATATATGCAAATAAAGCCTGCCTGACTACATTTGTCTTGTCTTCAGGGTCTTCTACGGAGACAAGATGATGACAGCTCAGACAAATACATGCCATTCTACTATGGCCAAATCCCTTTGCGGTACACACTTCTGTTGTTAAAAAAACTAGAAACAGTAATAATATTCAATCCAACTGGAGCATTCCTGGGGAAAATAAATTAATAAAACAGTTCCTCCCTCTACAAATAACCCCAAAACATGTCTGAGAAGTACCTAGATCCTCCACCACTGCTGCAGTGGGACTGTTGGCTGTCATGATTGGTGGATCTTATCCATCTTATCCTGAATTTACACTCTGGCATGGGATTACTGATCCCGTGAGACAGGTTTTATGTTCAAAGCATTCTCAAAGCTTTGTTTCCTTTGTGGCACATTCTGTATCCATAAACATCAAGCCACAAGCTCCATTTTTTCCTTGTTAATTATGCCTACGTTGCTCTGCTTTGGCTTTGTTCATTGCAGAGTTTTGATAAATGAGCTTTTTGCCCTCATCATTCTGAGGACACAGAGAAGTCCCATTCAGTTCCAAATTAAATGATGAAAATAAGGAAACTGTTTGGTTTTCATATTAGAAATTGATGAAGTGTGTGGGGGTGGGGGGGGAACAGTAATTCCAGAATTAACCAGACTAGGCCAGCAGCTCTGAATTCCTGGAGCTGCTGGGTCAGCCAGCTCTGAATACATCTCCAACTGTAAAACAACTTTTTCACTTGATTTTTGTACTAGTGTAGCTTTGCAGTTTGAAAAATAGTAAAGCTCCTCTTACATGAGTAACATTTTTTGGCAGGGCACCTCGTTTCCACTGTTTAGTAGCACAAGTACTGCATTAGTGCCACAAAACCACTAGATGTCCTGGCTTTGTGACCAAGAGACTAGTTTATTAGGTGTTCACTATCTTATCAGATGTGCCTAGTAGATGCCTAGAACTGTGCGCGTATTTGCATGCACACAAATAGGATTTTATTTTCTCAGTGCTAAGTTTTTTCACTGGTAGGAAGGGAGCAGGGAAATAAAAGCAGGATAGGCCAACCAAATCTTTACCTCTGCTAATTTGAATGTCTTCAAATTTTCTCTCTTCAGAAGCAATGGATAGCTATGATTAGCTTTTACACTTATTTTCAAAGGCAAAGGAATACATTGATTTTTCAAATACTCATTTGGAGCTATGGCATTTCACTCAAGTTTTGACTTTCTGGTATTGAAGAGAAGTTAACAGTTACGCAATTCCTTTCATAAAATCACATTCATGTATCTCCAGAATATAAAGTCAGCTAACAAGTAGTACACCTAATCCCAGAAACATGGGAAGACACATAAGAAGTCAGGGTCTTCATGTGCCTTTCCTTGTGCTTGTCTTCTTTTCATACAGTTACCTCAGGAAAACACCTGGATTCACCCTATGCCTAAGAAAAGAGAGTGGAAAATGTTGAAAGGAGGATTGTTCCAAAATAAAAATAGAATTTGGAAAGCATAGTGACTTGTGTAACTTCTGTTTCTCTGACACGCAAGCCAGGCGCATCTGATATTCAGCTGAGTGTTCTTCTCCCCCACAAGGCAGAGGGATTATATCAAACACTGTGTAGCTCACTACAGAAAAAAGGGAGGTGTGTCACGTGACTTTTGTTTGACCAATATGAATAAATATGTCACTAAAAGCTTTCTCAGGAAACAGACATCTTGAAATCAAAAACATTTTCAAAGACAGCCCACAATGGAAGTTGTGGAATCCTTGGCCTTTGCATAACATGGGATATTTTCTGGGATAACCATTGTGGTGCAACAGTCCTCAGTACTGTCTCGTTGTTGGCCTTCAAGTAACAACATACGTGGGCTTCAGACACTCCCCATTTGACAGCTACAATAAGGTACCTTGAAATATCAAGGGAGTAGAAGCCCAGATACAGTGGGTCTATTAGGTTTTATGCTGACAATGGGCCAAACTGTGTTCATTTACTCACAGGAGCCATCCAGCTGAGGTCAACGTGATGACTCACATGAGCAAAGTGCACAGGACTTGGCACAATGTGTTGCAGAAGTGCAGATGTGGAAACTACGCTACAGCCAGAGACAAATGACGATTCACAAGGAAAGAAAGAATCTGAAGTTGTTTCTGCTGACCTGTTCATGCACTGAGACCCAGTCACACATACACAGCTCCCTAATGGTAGAGCTTATTGCTAGTACCTTATTTATGGTTTCAATAACCTCTATCTCAGTAAGAACTCATCAACTCAACAGGACACACTGACATTTTTCTGAGCACCGACTGCAAGTTAGATCCAACTATTAGGCCTTGAATAGAGAATCTAATTAAATATTCACAGTTCTCACATGAACACCCAAAATATTAGCGTTTTCCTATCCTAGGAGTACAGGAAAATAATTTTCCCAAGATGTTAGGTGCAATCTCAGGCACTTTTGTTATTCGAGGCTAACCTTCCAATGCTACGCCTGGTATATTCCCCTCATTCCCTATAAAGGAGATCTTAAGAATCTTTTTAAATATATGTTTATTTTAAGAAGCTATATTGTGGAAACATTGAGCAGCTGTATAAGTTTCCAGTGCATTTTTGTTTTTAAATTCATGAATCTGTTCACTTTGAAAAGGTACTCCCAGATGGCTTAGTTTCATCTGGAGTATGAAGGACCTGGAGTATGAGGGACCTAGAATAACTGCATGAAAAAAAAATCTGAACAACTGCAATTTTACATGAATTTGCATTCCATTTGGAATAACTCACAAACATCAGGTTGGACACTCCACCAGTTTTGACTTGTGGAATGTTCCTGTGATTTTTCTCTCTCCGAGGGCACATTTGACTCTCCCCAAAGAGCCAAGGATTTCCATCCTGCATCTCCAGATGGATCACTAGAGGCAAAGGTCACCTTCACTATAGCTTGCTACATCTGCTATCCCCACAAGCATCACTCTACATAAGTATTCTTTCCAGGTTCTTCCTTGACCATGGTTTTCCCAGAAGATCTTTCAAGGGGAAATTCCAAACCACAGAAAGGGAAAACATTACAAGCTACTGCTGACTGTGGGTTGCACTATCAATATGTGAGAGAGAACAAAAGAGACAGAGAGGCAAAGAGGACTAAAAATAAGGGTAAAAAATTTGGTAGAGCTCTATTCCTGATTTCTACACCATCCAAATGTAAAGATGTAAAGTATGCAAAAAGAGCATGGGAGTAGATCTAGGGAGACTGAATAGGGCAGTTGTGGTATGAGGAGAATGCCTACAAATAAACAATAAGACTCAGTTGCAAATTACGTTAACCACATCTCAGACATATTACGACTTAACACAGAAATGATATTTTATTGCATTTGGAGTTGCCATTTCTTTTCATCCTTCCATACATACATAGTACAGTCCTTGCTTTAGCATGGTCATGATTATCAGCATCAAGACAAACAAAACAAAAGGATTTTGGTAAATGTGTAGGAGTTTCCTTACAACTAGACCAACTCGGTGCAAGTTCTGGGTTTTCTTCACTGCATTTAAGTTCAAGACCATTTTGTGAAAGAGATTGGTTGCATTGATGACTTTCATGAGCATCTTCGAGTACATCACTTTGGTCATTAGTTCTTTGCAGTCATAGTGGCTACATTAGCTGGCTGATACCATTATGTTTATCACAGTGATGAGTTTGATATCTGAGACACTGACACTTAAATGTTTCACTGTAAAAACAGTAAACCAGTTCACAGTGTAAACACTGGTTCATGTTAGTGGAAGCAATAATGTTTTCAGCAATTCGAAATACACATATGATGTGAATACATGCCTTTGAGTATGTCTCCATTCTCATTTCTTCTTGCTTCCTCTTGCCCCTTTCAACTCTCTCAACGACTGCTTTCTCTGAGCTTCTGCAGGAATTAAAACTAGAGTCCCAGCCTTACTGCCCAAGCCTTCAAACAAGATAGTTCTTAGTCTGTCCCTATACATGGAATATCAACAATCAGCTCACACTCCACTCTCTCATACATACACACACACACACACACACATCATCCTACTCATAACATACAGCAAACGGCTACTTTGTGTGGTAATCGAAATTAAAAGGAGACAAGAGCTCATGCATTAAGCATGGTTGGAAGCCTTTCTAATTGACCATTTTGAATGCAGATTGCAGGTTTCCCACTTTATGTCAGCTTAACAGTTGGTTCAAATGAATAATGGGGTATGATTTAGTGGTAGACAGGTACAGTTGGGCTTGATGATATCAAAGTTTTTTTCCAAACTAGTGATTCTATGATAAAAACAGAGGGGGAAACGGTTACACTATGTTCCTGAAAAGAGGACAATGGCTAAAATACTCACAGTTCACAAAAAAATATCTGCACATGTATATGTGATCACACTATTATTTTAAGTAGTTATCAATCTTAACTAATTTTAAATAGCTATTTTAAGTAACAAAGAACAGAATAACCCCTACCCGTACACATGCATGGAGAAATTCGGTATTACAATGAAGAAATAGGTGGTAGGAATTGGATTTGACCACATAACAAGTATCTAAGAAAAATCTTTGTGCTTATGCAGTGTTATCAAAACCAAACTATCACATCTTGCCATTAATTTACATTACTTGTTATGGAAGTTAACTACTGCAACCTATTTGCAGAGTGGATTTGCATTACTCTGGGCAAACCTAGCAAGCCCACTCACTCTTGAATTTAAGGGGACTTCTTAGATGGATGTTGACTGAGCTCTGAATCTGCCAGATTATTCAGAGCTTTGCATCAGCAGGTGAAGGTTAATTACAGGGTAGCAGAACATAATGCTAGGATCAGGCATCTTACTTTTTTGAAGGGTTAGCTCTTTTTTTGCAGCTGTAAAATAATTAAAGGACATCCTACTAGATTTGTTACAGGCTTCCCACTTGCCATGTGAAGTCTGAAGAAGATCCTTGAGCTAATCCCAAAGAGTACTCTCATAACCTAGCCCTGAGCAAAACTTACACTGATTCTTCACACCATAATCAATCTTGTTTAGTTTTGTAGTCTAAATACAACATCTGCCTTCTGTCAGCTACAGAAAACCATATGTGACTTTGGGCACTGGAAAGCAGAAAATTTTTGTGTTTTCATTAGAAATTACACCAATTACTCCAGGACATGACAATGAAAGAGACAGGTTTGCTTAATCAGGGGCAGGGTTGCATTCAACTACACCAGAAGTTTGAAGACCTGGTTTAGGCCAGTCACTATAGTGCTATCTCTCAACAGATGACTCAACTCCTGCAGTAACAGTGCTTTTATTCAAGTGCTAATGACAAGAAAGCATATTTTCAATGTACATAAGAATTGATCGAGTGACTTATGCTTTTACTATTCTGTTTTAGGCTTCTCAATGAACTCTGTCTTTCTAAGTCTTTACCTTAGTCCATCTATGAAAAGGGGAGACAGAAAACACTTCTGTTACAAAGGTAACGTTACTGGCCATTCTGCCTGCAGAGCTGGCAAACAGTTCATAAAGAAATAAAGCATTTTGGAAGCTCTACAAGATGCAAGTCCTGACAGTGACCATGCTAACAGGTAACAGCAGGAGCGTTCTCATGTCAGCAATGAGGTGACCCTGCCTACCGTTGCTGCTACAACCATCTCTCCAGGAAAATGCAGTTTTGGTAAAATACCTTATTAGCTTTTGCAAGCTAGTTCAAAAGTAATTTAGGGGGAGCATTTCCAGCTGAGTTCTGTGTGATCAGATCAGTTCTGTTTCTTGATGCAATTAGCTACACAGACAACTCTCCCTCCCTAAACCAGCTTTAGCCGCATTGTTTCTGCAACAATCTACAGGCACACCTTTTTACAGGACTCTGCCCTTTCCAACACAGCCATAATTTGAACATTTTTTTTCTCATTCAAAATATGACTATTCTTGCTATTTTTAATTTGCATGTTAGAAGTCATCGTTACTTCTTCCACTAAACGGTTCTAGCAGCTTGAAAAGTTTTGAGGTTTGGTTTTGGTGGTTTTCTTTTGTTGGTTTTGTGGGCTTTTTCCTTTTTTCCAGGCATCTCCATCCTCTAAGACAATTTACAAGAACAAACCCTTGTAAAAGTTGCTTTTCATATTTATTGAGCTGTACTAATCGCAAACATTCTTCCCAGTATTTCAGACACTTTGTATACCTTGCCCGACAGCTACATGCTGTTGCTGACATCAGCATAAATTAAGTCTTTCTTGGTGGGAAATGATGCTATTTAGAAATAGAAGGCAACAATAATAAATTCAAGGGGAAAAAAAAGAAGAAAAAAAATCTCCTTGACCTTACTGACAATTGCTGTAATAGCCTGAAAACTGCAGATGTTTTTCCACTAGTTTTTACAATGTTTATTTTTAAACGATTTTTAAAAAATAATTTTATTTTCCTGTTGTAATTTCTGTAAAACAGATGTGACATCTTGGACTTAAGGGCTTTAAGCTGATTTTGGTGGCTCAATCTTGATAGCATTTATGCAGCACAGAAAGGCCTCTTGCAGTGAAAAGGATTCACTACGTAAAGAACAAAAAATCACCTGGGAGGAAAGGGGTTGTCCTCACTGCATCACTGGTGTGACTTGGCCCTTGGATTTAGGAAACGGATCCATGTACTGCCTAGTCCCACTTGGCTAATTCTCAGCAATTGGAAGAATGCAATGGGCTATATCAGCTGACCTCACTCATCTTTATTTTAAGCAGCCCGAGGCCTCCTATACAATTGTACTAGTGCTACAGCAAAACTGGGTCTGAGAACAGCAGAAACATGGTTTCCATCCTCAAAAGCATCCAAGAGCTAATTCTTTCACCTAAAATTAAAAAAGACAAAAAAAAATATCTACAAAAGAGTTATGAACTGGACCAGATAGATTAACCTCATTTATACCCACATTACAGTCAATGCAAAACTAAAGCTTTTCCCCATCTAGTGTCTGCAGAACAACAGGATAAGAAAAACTGTTTTCTGAATATCCAGCTGTTGAGTGTGTTCAATGACCTTAAATGGCCTGTCTGGCTGCCATTTAACCTTCAAATTGTTTCAATGAGATCATGACCAAACTCTTGTATTTTTTTCCCCATTCTGCTTTCCCAGGTTTCACTGATGTCTACAGAACTGACAAGTCACACCAAGTGGATCTTATACAGTGCTATGAGGATAATTTGCTGATTTTTCTTCCTTTGTCATGGCCCAGCTCATTTCCTCCTCCCTCAAGACTCTCACCCTTCAGTGTAGCTCTCCCTGGACAGGGAATTCTACCTGTGGCTGCTATTCAAAATGTTCTGCGATAAGGACAGATGTTATCAAGAGTTAGCCACAGAGGCTCTAGCTAGTACCTGAAAAGAAAATTAACATTTACTTGCATCTTCCTGCCATTTCCCTCGCCTCATTGGTTGCCCTTCAGATTGCACAACAGCACCACGCAAACCTATGTCCCACAAGAGCCATACTCGCATCAAGAGCATTCAATAGCTACACACTGTTGACTTGCTCAGGTGTTGGGAAATCTCTCATTGACCCACAAGCAAGCCAGGAAACCTCTGTTTTCTCAGAAACCTGGATCCCTGGACAAGTGATAGTCAAAAGTTTTTTTCTCCTGATTTTCAGTAATGTCAGACCATTTTGGAAAGTCATTTTCTGTACTTAATGATTCCCTGCAAGCCTACACATTCACAAATAGTTTCCATTCAGAAGTCTCAGAGGGGAAAACAACCCTGCATGTCATCCATTTGTGTATTCAAATTATTATGCTGCTAGAAGATAGACAGAAAAAAACAAGACAAACACTTCCAAGCTCAGGAGAAAATGCTGTGAGATCTTTAAGGTGAAAGGAGATGGCTCTTTACTGCCAGTCAGATACCCACAAGTTGAAATATATTTTTAAACACTCATTAATATTGAAATGGTTTCTCATTGCATGATAGATCATGTGGTTCAGATGCCCCTAGCACAGTCAATCTGCCTTGGCATCTTCAGGGACAATGTGTTGTTTCATAACATTTCCTTAGAAAACTTGGGAAAGTGGAGTGAAAATTACCATGTACTAAACATTGTTCCAGAAACAAAGCAACATAGATTATGTAGGAAAAGTAAAAGAAAATAATGATGGTTATCAGTCTTTGGCCTTCAGGACTCATGACTACAGCATCTTATCACAACTAAGACAACTAATAGTGCAGAAACATCAAGAATGGGAATTTCAGGATTGCCTGGATAGATACCCATTAATTTTCAAATATGTTTGATAGAACAAATGTCCATAAATTCCTAGTGTTGGATCAAGAATCATATAGCTAAGACCTACAGCAGACTTGTGATAAGTATGCAGTAGGTACTGAAATGGTAATCTAACCTAAGGTGGCAGGCAATACACCCAGAATCAAGGTTTATTGGATTTTTCAGTATAAAACTAGCATTCAGTTTTTCACTCCTCTTCCTTCACATGCTCATAAGGAAACCACACAATGTGGAACAGAAGAGACCATGCCTTCTGCTGGATATGCCTAAACACCACTCATCAAATCCACTGTTCAATAAATACTCTAACTGTTGCTCACCTATTCTAATTCAAATCTTTATGTCAGCATTTTATTTCTTATGCACCTTGAATCAAACAGAGAGAAACCAGCAAACAGTGTAGTCCATAAAGCATCAATAAGGCATACTCAAACTGAGTCTTCCACCTCCCTGAAGATTATTCTTTGCAAGCTGTTCAAATATTGAATAACTCCTGAATATAATTACCCTTTGTATTCAGTCATGTGCCAAAGTTAAACTAACCAAGCATTGTAATACAATATAGTTCCTTGAACCAGCTGAACTTTCACACTGTTTATCTCTCTGCCATATGTACAAGACCACCCAAACAGAATATCAGGTAAATGCTAACGTCACTGCTCAATGAAAAGGAAGTTGCTAAAGATGATGTACATAACACAATAGTAAGGTGGTGTAGTGGAACACAAATGAGTTGGGAGATTTCTGGTTTTTTCCTAATTTTAGCTTCTTGACAGCTCTAAGAAAAGCAGTCACATAACCTGTTTGGCCATGACTCAGTACTATCTTTGTAAACTGCAAGCAACTGGATTGAAATATATCTGTTACCTAGGGATTTTCTGAGCCAGAAAAGAAATGCAAATCTTTATTAAAACAAAACTAGATTTTACTTTCAGAAATGGAATTTCTTTCCTCAGCATTGAACATGACAAATGGAGAATACACTGTTTCCAAATAATCACAGAAGCTTCATCTGTCCAAAATGTAACATTACAGTTTATGTTTAAATTTTAAAAGGAAAACATTCCATTCACTCAATCTGACACTAGTAAATATCCTTCTACTTTATGTTACTGAATAAAGTTTTGGATCAAGAGGTGTTATGTGAACCTGGGAATATCACCTGCTATTAAAGGTTTTTCTTGTATCCAGGTAAATATCCGACTTCAAGACATTTAAAAGTAAGAAATCATTAAATAATTGGTTCAAACAAAAAACCCCACTACATTCATAGAAACCTTTTTGGAAAATGTTTTAAGATCATGTGGTGAACAGCTGATGAATTTAACAGGATATTTTTTTAATATGGGTCATATTAAGGACTAAGGGTCTCAGGAAAAAAAAAAAGTTGGTGCACACTGAGCTTAGAATATGGTATTTCCTGAGTGTTTCAGTTCAGATCAGTATCAGAGTCCAATTTTCCTGCATTTTCCACTCTGAAGTCTTTCCTCAGCCATTGTCTGGAATAAGAGGTAAGACAAAGCGTGAAATGCGTTTTCCATATGGAGTGAAAAAGACACCACCACCGTTTAGCTTATGGTGAGGGGAGAGATGTTATTGTTTACTGTTGCTAGTCAAAGGCGAAACAGAATCTCCCAACTTCTGATAGTGGTCCTATAGCAAAACCATCTTCAGACAGGTCACTTGTGATCATCAAAAGGTGGCTAAGTACCAAACTTTCAGTGGCATTAAGGGTTCACATTCCAATCCAGAGAAGTTGGCATTATGTTGTTTGCTGGACCAGGATTTTAACTTAGCTGCCTTACTTTCAGTCTATGAGACTTGGAGAGAAACATGTGACAATAAGGCAAAAAAAAATTCCTGCAAGAATGGGAACAGGATTTCCCAAAAATCTCTTTTAGGTGTCTTAAGTGAGGTTCCTAAATACTTTCTTTGCTTAGTTTCTTTTTAAGATGTTGGAGACATTCAAGTGTGGCGCTGCCTTATCATTACCCTCTTTTCTGACCATTCTCCGTGTAGCACTGAAAAATACAATGAGGCTTTCCAGAGATACTTGAACAAGAGTAAGACAGAGAACCAAATGGTAAATCAAAATGACATGTGAACCAGCAGCAAAAATGACCTGTAGAAGATGGAGGTGATGGAGTTACTGCTCTTGGCACAAAAAAGCACAGTGCACTCATTATTTCTGTGATGTACATGTCAGCAGATCACGTGTTTGAAAAGGGTGTAAACTGGTAAGACAAAACTGAGAGAGAAACTAGAAGGATTCACATATAGGTGTGTGCACTCAAATGACTTTATTACATTGGTACTACCAGGTAAGCCTCAGAAAGACTCTACAAACTCTTATGATTTCAGCCTTCTAAAAGGAAGGGTTAGATGAAAAGTAAGAGACATGTCAGAACAAGCATCAACCTACCTAGAAACCTGAATACATCTGCAATGGAGAAGACATTATTACAACAAGGAGCCATCCCATTAGAACCACTGATGAAGAGATACTGGACTGAGCTAAAGACAGGGAGGGATTATCCTATATTTTGTGGGCTTTTAAGTCACTAAAAGCACTTTATAAATTCCTCTGGCGCCAGGAGCTACATAAGGAAAACATAAGTTGCTTTATATGAACATAAGGTTTTCTTAAAGCTTTCATGGAAAGCTCAAACTCAGTGCTTACAATACATTTTCAATAAAAGAAGAGATAAAAAGAGGAAAAGAGATTCTTGTAAGCAACAGCCCATACAACAATCCTCTCTAACAGCTCATTTCAAGCCAGCTGTACCCTCTGAAAGGATTTACTATACTTACACAGGCTATTTTTCACATGCCATATAACAAAGTTGCAGGTGACAGGATTGTCAGTTCATGCAATTTCACATCAGTGCATTAGAAAAACCTCCAATAAACCAAGGAAACAACCAACCAAAGAGAACCTTGCTCATTTTTGTTCACTTTCTTTGCAGTAGTCAACTTGATCATACGCAATGAAGAACCTCAGTTTTTTATTGCACTTTCTAAATAAGCCCCTTAGGTGACTGCGCAACCCTGTACATGACATGCCATCAGAGGGTATTTCTGAACAGTTTGCAAAAAAAAAATTATCAAACAAAAATAAACTAGTTCTTTGGGTTTCTGCAGGAGATCATTTTACTTTGTTTAAACACAGTTACACAAAACTGCTTTGAGGCACTGTAGAATTTAATGACATTTATTCTCTTTGTGCCTCTTGGAAACACATTAATGCTGTAATTAGGGCTGGTAAATTACTTGCAACTCATTAGCTAAAAGAAACAGAAGTAAATCTGAATTGCATTCAAATTGACTACTTATTGTGTATTGAAGACAAGCCAGCTAGTGGGAGACAATCAAAATCTGCAGATATAAACAAGTATGCATAGAAATGAAAGTTGTGAAAAAATGCATGGACCTCGAAAGAAAGAAAAATACCTCAGAAAATGTTGATGACAGGCACTTTGTACCCTTCTAACCGTTGAAGAATCAAACGTTGTGGCCACAATGTTATTTTTAATTTTTAAAATCCATCTTCACCATCGACCCCAATTAATATGTGTGTGTGCATAGATATGATTAAGTTTAAAATTTAAGAAAGAGTATCAGCATTCATCAGAGTGAAAGCCCAGAAGATTCTTGAGCAAGAATTGAAGGTGAGTTGACAATAGAAAGTATGTATAAACAGCAGTAACTAGGTAGCAGTACCAGACACATCAACCCCAGCTCTTCAATATAAATATAATCTGCTCAGAGTTATTTGATATCTACTTGGAAAAGACCTATTTGTGACACAGAAAGCTCTTAGACAATGTGTGATTAAATTAAAATCAACTACTAAACTGAAACCTCTTGACTAAGAATATAAAAGAAACTAAGATGCAAGTAGGTCATCCTTCATTCCTCTTACTTGTTTCTCAAATTGTAGTACAAACAGCACATGATCAGGAGTGCTCCATTTCAGAAAAATAGACACCAAGAGGGAGGACATTTTAACTTTTAGGAAACCTGCCAAGATTTGTAAATATGGGTTTGATTTCTTGCTCTCACAAGGGTTTCTAGTGTATCTTGGATTACTTTACCAAAGGGATTCAGAAAATCTAAAACTGAAAACTTGGTTGCAAATTTAGCATCAAATTTTCATCATTGCATAACATGAAAGTATCTAAGTCCATCAGCATGTATACTTTATACCTTCCAGTTAATGAAATAAGAAACTCTGATTTGGTGTAAATGAATAGCATCTTAGCCTTACCTTCAATGAACAAGTCTCTTGTAGTGAGGTCTCCAAGAGACATTCTCAGGGAGCCTGGGTAGCAGACTCCAGCTGCAGACTTCCATTACTCCTCCAAATGGTGTTCCTGCTCTACTTTCACATGTTGAGGACAGGACACACACAGAACAGACTTACTGTAGGCATGCAATGAAAGCAAACTGTGTCTATGTTTGGATTGCAGTTATCACAGCAGCTCTATGCTGTCCATCCCCCACTTTCACACTGTTGTGTCTGAGATAGCAGTGATGCTGCAGGTGAGATGCTTAAGAACGGCAGTAAATAGGGCCACATCACACAGATCCCCCTTAGGGACCAGATAGAGTTATGAAAAAGAATGGAACGGTGGGTCTTGCACAGTACATATTTAAAACCCTCTTTAGGTCATGGCCCAAGGGAAGAACAAGCCCCAGGGACTGCAGCACTTTCTAGTAAAGGAAAATTGATCTGTTGTATAAAAATGACCTGACAGTTTGGCACACCTGTGCTTAAGGTCTTTAAGTGACTAACACCACCACAGAGTAAAATATGTTTTCTATTGTGTTACACAAGGCCAACATTTTGATTAATTTTACTTGACATTTTCCAATTCATATCATTACTTTTTTCATCAAAATGAAAAAAAAGGTAATAAGATAGATTCCCCTGAGAAGCATTTTTCCAGTGTGAAGAATTTATATCAAGGATTCTTGCCAATGTACAAATTTAATATAAAACAATCACATGCACCTTAAACTGTAGCTTTCTACCCTCCTTACCCTCAGTCTGCTAGATAATCCTAGTTTGCCATTTTCTTCTCTTACATTCTCTTTGGGGTACTACTGTGACCCACTGTGTTACAAAAACAAATGAGCTCCTGGTTTGTTTGGTTTCCCTTTATCCATCCTCCAACTCTTGTGAGGTCTCAACTGCAACTCACATTAACAGAGAACATAAATCTCTATCATTGCTATATTCCGGTTTCACAGCTGAAGCACAAAATGAATTAAAAAAAAAGCTGAGGAACTACAATGAACAAATAAGATTCTCATCTTCGACTTTTATTTTTTTTAGGACTCCCTAATTTTTTTTTCACTGCCAGGTGTATTGTTGGAGCTGCTGAAAAACAATCAGTAGCCAACAGATTTTTCTTTAAAGGAAATGTCCCTTTCTATTCTTCCCCTGCTACCTGACAACCATGCAAGGAAGAATCAATTTTGCTAAGCTGTTTTGAAGGTCCTAACAGTGATGTGCAATAGTAGTGAGAGACTTTAACAAGCTAGCTACAGAAAAGCTGTCTAGAAAATGGTATTTATTTTCTGAATTGCTAGAAGTTCAATGCAAGTGGCTTACATCCCGTGACCTCCTTCCAATTTAGTTATTGATGACACAAATATTATTTAATGGGAAGGATTTGGAGGGTTTTTTTCTGACTTAGACTAAGTCTGGACATACTTTATAGGCCTCAAGCCTGGCCCAGATGCCTGCATTCCTTTTGATGTAAAGGAGGAAGGAGGGATGGTACCATACCCCAGATGCTCTTAAAATCAGCCAGCTACACATTGCAGCATGCTAGTTTGAAGACACTCCAAAAGACCTGCAGTTTAGATGTACCTTTAGCACTAACAATAATTTCATAAGGGAAGAAACTGTGCAGCCATAACCAGACACATCCAGGAGTGGCTACAAATGTTATAGGTACAGTTCTTCCTCAGCTGTTCATCCAGAGATGTGAAAAACCATAGGTAAAAGCTGATAAAGTTATTGACTCGGTCAACTGAAGTGCTGCCAGCAATTCCTCACTTAGGCATTCAATTCCAATTGTTTTTTATCTATGAAGATTTATTCCTTAAGACAAGTTGGTTTATTTTTTCCATATAAAGTGGTGACACATCCTTGTACAGAATGCCAGTATTACATCTCAAAATAACACTGCATATTTAGAATATGTTCCGAGGCAAGGACTTATATTTACTACAGGAATTGGAAACTGTCCTAATTTAATATACATTAGATTTTTGTGCATCTTACTCTCAGTCCAGTATTAGTCACAAATGAAGACAGAATATCAGACTAAAGAGACTAAATATAAGTCATGTGGCTATTTCTAAGTGCCTCCATGTGACAACATTTGACAGTGGAAAAAGGGATTTGGTCTTATTTTTGTACATACACAAATCATTAAGATTTTTACTTACACTTTATACATGCTAAACAGCCACAAACAGTCCCACACAAGCCATGATCAAGAACAGAATACTGACAATTTAAAAAAAGTTTCTCCTTTGAGCTATCAGCAACTCGAGGACATACCAGGAAGTGGTTATTTAAAGAGTTTTCTGATCTTCACCAAGAAGTTTAATGCTAAATGAAAAAGAATGTACAAGCACAAGAGCAGCAGTGCTTTCAGTTGCAGTTGCTGAAGAAGAATGGTTTTTCCCATTCCTTCCTTTTCAGTGGAGTGTCATCTACACAATGAGCAGCCCAGGAACATCTCTAGCAGTTACATTTTAATGATCCTTTCCCACAAATTATAACCTTACCTGATTAACCTTATTGTTGTAACAGTATTTATGCTAGCCTTATTTCACCTCGAATTTGGGGGTATTTTTCTGCCTGGCAAGAACACTTATTCCTTTGTAGCACAATTTGAAACACAGCCCCAAGGATGCAAAATAGGCCATGAACTATTTGAAGTTAGTGCCAGGAGAAATCAGGTATTTGCCTGTGCACTTCCAACTACTCTACCTATCTCTGCTGAAAAGAATCCAAAAGCTGTATTTTTGTTTACTCTACTTCATATAATGCCTAGCTGTAGAAATACAGGCTTGATGCATACACCTATGCTAATCTTAACTCTGAATTCACAAGAGACCAGATCATAAGCATTCATTCATTTCAATGCTACTTTTGTTAATCGGTACCCAACAGATTAGCTCACAGGAAATAATGCTATAATACTTAACATAAGAAAGCAAACACACTCTGCAATGAAGATGAATGAAATAAAAAACAATGATTTAAAGCACAGTATCCAAAGTTGTACAGTGAACATCTAGAAAGATCAGTTATTTTTGGAAAAAGATGTTGAAACAGACTCTACCATTATGGCTGTAGGTGTGTCAGCTGTTAAGTCAGCAGGTAGCTAACATGGGAGAATCCTTTAAGGTGCACCTCCACATGGAGCAAAAAGATCTTATTCCCCTTTAATGAAGTAATATAGAAGTTTTTGGTTGGTTTTTTTTTTATCTGTGAAGGTGTTCTGAAGCAAAGGACTTGGGAAGCAATTTTACTCAAATAGTTGGACTAATGTCTAAGCTTCAAAGAAGTTTACATGAAGAAAGCTTTACTAGGGTATATTTTCACAGTGCTACTAAAAGTTGGTAATTCTGAATAATTAATAAATAAAATGTAAGCAAAAAAATGTCTGATGAGGAGATTGATTTGTGATCAGTAAGTGTGATGCTAATCATAATGTTTTAAACATTGTTTTAATGTTTAGTTGTTTTAAACAACTAATACAGCTAGGAAATTCAGGGGAAATTAAGGGATTCAGAAAACATGGATTTTTGAAAGATGCAACATCTGGTACAATTTTTTCAAAGCCACAGCTCCCCCCCACCCTCCTAAGTCTTAAGAATAATGTGTAGAACAAATAAAGTAAACGTTCAAGCTGGGGCAAATAGTTGGCTTGGTTTGAGCTTTTTTTTTCTTTTTTTCTCTTTTTTTTTTTCCCTTTTTTTTAAAAAAAACAACAACTAACACCACATGAACAGTTAAGCTATTCAAACTCTTTATTACTTGATGTTAAGTCTGGACAACTTTTATTTCTTAAAATCAAAACTTTCAGAATTCTTGCTAAAGACATGCTTTGGTAAAATCACAATACTCTATCACCACATCATTACAATCCTAATGAAAATAAGCTGTGCAATATCAAGTTTCAGTTAACTGCTTTACCAAAATTTTGCAAAGCTACTTTTTAAAAATAATGAAGAAGGTCTTCACTTGAACCCTTGCTGACTTTTTGTTTCTCAAAAGACTTAAGAAAGGGGGATTGGAGGTGGAAGATGAAGGTGGAATATGGAGGTAAAACTACTAATGAGGCAATAATATTATTTCTCCCAACTAGGAAGGCTGCCTGGTGAATCTTTTAGTAACACAGGAATATTGGCAAAAGTCTTTCCTATCCCCCTAGACAGTCATCTGGATTACATCCTCTCTAGCAGTGGGATTAAACCACTTGTAAAGAAAGAGTTCCCTTTTCATTAGGCTCTCTTTTTTAAAATTTATTTATTTAAAGAAAACAACTTTAAACTAGCCCCATAAAAAAAAAAAAAGAGAGGAACATTTGTGTGGGTTTCTCAAGACCCAGACTGAACTTTAAAAGTTCTTCAGAAAGAATAACTGGTTTGGTTTATATTGTCAATGTGTTCTAAGACTTCTACTTATCCATGAGTCTGATCATGACATTCTTGTGCTGTGAAATTACTAAGGAGTGACAGCACTGATAATTTTGCAAGTACAAGGTTGAGAACAGGAGTTCTAACATCTACAGATAGAAATCTGTGATCTCCCAATTATTACTTCAGCAGATTACACTGAAAAAGGGTCTTAGCTGTAATCAGCATTTCCCCAGCAAAAGAATTTTGAAGATGCTAAACCAAGTAAATCACTACAGTGAAGATTTCTTCAACACAGCTTCATTAACAATATCAAGGGAAAGGGTTTTTTACACCTCTGCAACTCCAACTGAAAAGCGATGATTTTGGCTACAGTTTAAGCACACCTTTGAGTAGGCTTTGGGATGTCTATAACTATGGAAGACAGAAGTTTATTGCTCCTGCTCTGGTATTAATGTTGGTTTTCACAGGGCCTGTGGGAGATCCTCCAACAGCAAGAAGGTTTGAAAGCAGCTGTGATTACAGTCACTCTGTGGCTGCCAAATATTGCATGTGGGGTGAGACAAAGCCCCATTCAAATTTTCAGCATGTTTTCTGCCACCAGAGGTTTTACATTTTGATAAAGAAAGAGCACAGGATTAAGGCATCAGACAGTATCGGCATGGTTGGGGAGGAAGGGAGGGGAGGTGTTAAGAAAAAGGACCAACTCAAGGTTGTTTTATCAGCAGCAATGTATGAACCAAGGGCATATATACTAAATAGCCCTGTCAAATGATACAAGATAGTTCAGGAACACAAAATGGTCCAGTTATGGTGATGGCTGGGAGCTCAATAGTAATACTCTGCAAATTTAGATTCCTGTGTTTTTATAGCAAACTTTCTAAGAAAGGTTCTAATACCAGCTCTCTCCAAACTGACTTTTCACATCACTGCCTTCTCTGGTAGACATGTCACTACATTCTCTGCCAGAATGTCATTCACAGTCACCAGCGCTCAGTTCTGGGCCCCTCACCACAAGAAGGATGTTGAGGCTCTGGAGTGAGTCCAGAGAATAGGAACAAAGCTGGTGAAGGGACTGGAGAACAGGCCCTATGAGGAGTGGCTCAGGGAGCTGGGATTGTTTAGCCTGGAGAAGAGGAGGCTGAGAGGAGACCTCATTGTTCTCTATGACTACCTTAAATGGAGGTTGTGGAGAGGAGCGTGCTTGCCTGGTCTCCCAAGTGACAGGGGACAGGACAAGAGGGAATGGCCTCAAGCTCTGTCAGGGGAGGTTTAGGCTAAACATTAGGAATAAAATTTTCATGGAAAGGGTCATTGGGCACTGGAACAGGTTGCCCATGGAGGTGGTTGCGTCACCTTCCCTGGAGGTGTTTAAGGGATGGGTGGACGAGGTGCTGAGGGGCATGGTTTGATAGGAATGGTTGGACTTGATGATCTGATGGGTCTTTTCCAACCTGGTGATTCTATGATTCTATGAAACCATCTCACAACAAAACCATCCATTTAATCACCTCTCTAGACAGACACACTTCAGTTACAATGGAGTCATTGGGGCACTCTGAATTCAGCTCAGTCCTTTGTGAACTACATTTGGTACAGTTCTGTGAGTGCACTCAAACCATCTTCTCTTCCACCCTAGAATTTATCCTGACATTTGATTAATTCATAACAAAACTATTTCATCAATCTCTTCTGTCATTATTTTACAGTCATCACATGTCTGCATGTCAAATAATTCAACACTTTCTTATAAGTTCCTCATGGACATTTCTCAAATTATTTCCTCTCATTTGAGCACATTCCATTTGCTTATTTTGAGTGTGTCAAAGAAATATTTTACATCAGTGTCAATGAATTAACAGAGGATGTTTGAATGGAAGGGTATTTGTTTTGATTTTCTTCTCATTTAAAAAGAATGCATTTTGTTTCTCGAAGGATTTTAAATCAGTTTGGAAATTCTGAAGTAGAATTGGATATGCAAAATATTATGAGAACACCAATTGACCACTGTTTTTTAGCATTATTTTAGTTCACCCTAAAGTTTTAGAAATTAATTTATGGCAATTTATAAGAAATTAGTTGCAAGTATGTATGCTGTCAAGATAAAGAATGCACCCAGAATTCTACATTGAAAATTATGCTGCTGGACCCAGTTTTAGATATACTCTCATGTCAGATCCATTAAATCCTTTACTTTTTTTCTCAGCTGTTACTTACCCAGCAGTCTCTACTATCAAAACAATTGTATTTTAAGTCCTATGGACGTACACGGAAAATTAGAAAGACATGCCTCATCCTGTTCCAGCAAAGGCTGCCTTGAATGGCGAGTTCTCTTGTCAAATGTAATCACAAACTTATATCATTATTTTTCCAATGAGCTTGTGAAATGCACAGGAAAAAAAAGTCTCTGTAACTACCTGTTTGACAAAGTAACCTAAGAAAAGAGAATTAAGAGTTTATAACACCACAGAACCGCCTCATCTCCTTTGGGAAAATAAAGTCAGTACTCTTTGCTTATCATACACATTCACTAATCCTAATAGAACTTGATGATGTTGTGCAGGTGAAGAATTAGTTATGATGTGTTTTGGAAGCAATTAAAAGGGAGCTGTGGTCTGATGTTTTGTTGGAATAGTACTGTTCTACTGTTCTCCACCAAAACCAAGCTCACTTCTTGTATTTGCCACATTACTCAAAGTTGCATTTTCAACTGACATGTTATTAGTCTTAAACTATGGGGTTTGTGCATTCCTAATGATTTTTAAATAAACAGAACACGTATGTTTCCGGGAACAAGGCCTCCCTCCACTGAGGAAATGAGAAATTCCTCTTTGGCTGAGGCTTAGCCTCTACTCTGTCTGCCCAAACTCATGTGCTGGGCTTCAGCCTTTGTATGGCTGACTACATTTTAACCTAACACTATTCTACCCTACTTTTGCTATAAATTTAGAAGTATGCATAAAATAGATGACTACTTAACTCAGAGAGAAAGCTCTTTGCTCACCATTGCATCTCTCAGTATCTCCCCCACTGTCATTATAACATACTGGATCATAATGAATTAGAGCACCTTGAAATAAGGGGACTGGAGGCTACATTTAAAATAGATACTTCTCTCAAATTATCATGTGCTGTTTCTTAAATGATACATACAATGTGTGACCTGCTAATTAAAAAAGCTGTATTATAAATGCAAATACATTTAAAAATAAAAATATCAAGCCACACTACCTAAACATGTCTTTAATATGACCATCATCTGGAACAAAAACAGACATGGATTTTCATCTTTTACTATTTGTTTGGCAAAAACTTTCATTCTTTTACCTTAGTAATGAATACTTTCCAAAACAGATATGTGGCTGAGAAGCTGGGAATCAAACTGTAAATACTGCTGCAAGACAGACAGCATCTTAATCTTTCAACAAAAGAGGATTCAGTTTTACAGTGCAATCAATAGCTGACCTACCTCAGATCACATCTCATCCTCTGTGTTGGTAATTGTATCGTACTGTTTCAGGACTGTGCACTTCCTCGTGAAGCCAAATTGTCTACAGATGAAACAGAACTATAGTCTTTAAAATAATACCATCCACTTAAGATATCAGGACACCCTTCACTTTTCCTCAGCCATTAGGAAGTTGTACTGTACTTGGTGGTTAGGTTGCAAACACGCCTTTGAGTCCACACACACATAAGAAAGTGAAAAAGAAGCTAGAGGAATCCCAGATCAGATTTCTGATGTTGTGAAATAAAGCTGTATTTTTCTACTGGTCAACTTGATGTGAAAGCAGAATGGAAACAGACATCCACCTTACATGTCAAATAAGAATTCTGCTTAGTCAGATGACTGCTTTTTCTCTAATTCCACTTTCGAAGTTCTTCCCAGAATTACTTCTGTTGTACAAAAATGAGTGAGCTGATAGGCAGTCAAAATACTGCTTCTTTCCATCTCAAGAACACCAGTTCTCTAGTGTTTGCAAGCACTTTTTAAAAATGTGGTTAAAACACAAACATTTTTGTCACTGAAGTAATAAGATGCAAGTATAGATGAAAAGCAAAATCTCCACAATATGCCAGGATTGCTATCAAAACAGTTGTATTTCAGAAGCCCTGAACAATCAAAGACTTGCTGAATTCAGAGGCAGAAACTGTGATGCCTCTGTTTCTGCTTCCTCCTCAGGTTTTCCAGTGTTGGCTAACAGTCTCTAATGCAGGTATCCATAGACACCCTGAGATTAGCTGGCTATATAATAAACTCAAAGTTCATTACTACTGCCCACCAACATTCAGCTTCATTAGCAACACACTGGCTGCAGCATCCATCACAGCAACACAGGCCTGAAAGAAGCTCTTAAAGTAGTAAAGCACTTGTTTAGCATTCATTTCATAAACTCATAGAATGATTTGGGTTGGAAGAGAGTTCAAAAATCATCTAGATCCAACCCTCCTGCCACAGGTAGGAAGATCTTCCACTAGATCAGATTGCTCAAGGCCCCATCCAACCAGGCCT
Source organism: Coccyzus lansbergi (assembly GCA_033558105.1). Lineage (NCBI taxonomy): Eukaryota > Metazoa > Chordata > Aves > Cuculiformes > Coccyzidae > Coccyzus > Coccyzus lansbergi. Next base: position 1,140,361 of record JAUMJK010000259.1, on the reverse strand, counting down.
TGAAAACCACCAGAGACGGGGAATACACAACTTCTCTGGGCAACCTCTTCCAGGGCCTCAGCACCCTCCCAGTAAAAATATTCTTCCTAATATCCAATCTAAACCTCCCCCTTTTCGGCTTAACAGTGTTACCCCTTGTTCTGTTACTACACTCCCTGAAAAAGAGTCCCTCACAGGTTTTCTGTAGGCCTCCTTTAAGTACTGGAAGGCTGCTATAAGACATCCCCAGGGCTTTCTCTTCTTCAGGCCAAACAATCTCAGCCTGTCCTTATATGGGAGGTGCTGCAGACCTCTGATCATCTTGGTGGCCCTTCTCTGGACTCACTCTAACAGACCCACCTTCTTCTTTTGCTGAGGACTCCAAAACTGAACACAGTAGTCCAGATGGTGTCTCACCAGAGTGAAGGAGAGGAGCATTATCATCTCCCTCAGCCTGCTGGTCACACTTCTTTTAATGCAGCCCAGGATAGGGTTGGCTTTCTGAGCTGCAAGCATACATTGCCAGCTCATGTTGAACTTCTCATCCACTAGGCACTCACAAGTCTTTCTGCTTGCAATCTCTGCCCAGCCTGTATTTGTGATTGGACCCAGGGGGTGATCTAATGAAAATCTTTACTTTTTTGCATAGCAAGATAAAATACATCTGGCTACTCTTCTGGTAATATTTAGGGTGTCTAACAATCTCTGTTCATAGCATGTTTGTCTAGTGAGGTCTCCTGTTAGTCTTAGATCAAATTACATGTAGAGGCTCATGTATGAAAGCAATAAATCTCTCAAGTCTGACAGTAAGTGAAATGCATTCTTTCAGAAAGCACAAGGACATCCTGACAGGATGTAGAGTATACAGAAAAGCAGCATAAACTTTATTTAACATTCTTTGCTATAACCTGAGAGTGAAAGTGTTGTAATTCTTTCTAGGAATCACAGGGACTTAATACTTTCTTCAGTAATAAAAAAAAAAGTAGATTCGTAACTATGAGCCACAATCAGCATTTTCATAACAACTGTACTTGAACTTTGCAGTCACTCCTAACACTGTGAGTTCACTTTTCTCTTGATATTTAATACATACTTCTATTGCACGCTGTCATGCTGTGTTGGCTTTCCAAGTCTTGTATACATTGTATGCTGCCAGCTATGAAGTCATGCTAAGATTGTGAAATACTTCAAAGTAAGGACATTCAAAGTTTCTTCAGGCATTCTCATCTAATTTCCTCCTCTTCTGCCTTAGCTGCAGTTTATGTTGCACTAAATTCAGGCATGAGCCTGAGATTCTGGTAATCCATCAAAAGAATAAGATGCAGACTTTAAAGACATTTTTCAGAAGTACTGTTAGTGGGTGAACCTCAAAGGCATTGCTGAAAACACCCAGTATATTCACTAAACCTCAAGCCTTTGTAACAGTCTTTTTGGAATCAGCTGGCATCTTGATTTTTCTTCTCCCAAGAAATATGTAATAACTCATGCATTTGCAAATTAAAGTGCAGTTTTAGTGCTGGTTTTGTCTTGCTTTTTTTTAAAAAAAAAAAACAAACTCAGATAGAACTCCAAGTGGATACATCTGCCTTGATTAACATTACTTGTGACATACACTTCTTTGAAACTTGGGTATGAGTAGATATATCAATGCAGTTAAGCATAAATTTCAGAACTGGCAACACCTCAAAATTTGTGTTGTTAATTCAAACTTGTTCGCCGAGTCACATGCTACTAAAGCAGACCTTTAGGTCCTACCACTGAATAGTCCAAGCAAAAGTTATCATTAAAACTCTCTGCCCACCACTTTAAAGTTTTGTATGAATTTTAAACCTGTCTTCTTACCACCATAGAGAAAAAATATTATTCCTCATGATGACCTTTTTTTTCAATAGTTAACATTTAAGATGACATCAAGTTGTTTTCAATTGCACTGTAAATTGCATTAATTTTCCTGGCTAGTCAGCTTGTATTATCATCTGAGGAAGATGAGAGGTCCCAGAGACCTGATATTTACAGTATGATCATCTTTGCACACCTTGATCATTTTGCTGAAACAGTGTTGTTCATAGTCTATTTCTGTAGTAACTCCAAAGATTTCTCCATTACAGACTTCTATACCTTTCTTCTAGGAGCTACTCAACAGCAGCTTGGACACTTCAAAATCTGTTGCATTTCCTTTCTTTCTAATGGAGTGGACCTATTCTATGAATAGACATGAAAATATGTGCTGGGTCCAACAAAAAAAACCCAAACCCCCAAACTGACAAATTATGAAAAGCAACCTTCAAAATAGTTCCCGTCTGAGCTGACACACAGCTGCATAGGACACTGACAACAATCAAAGCTATTCCACAGATTATTTTCTGAAAGGCTGTTGAGGATCTCCATTGTTTTTTTCTTTCATATCTCTACCAATATAAAAAGGGTTCCTTTAAGCACCAACATGACCTTTGGGAAGGTCTGGTAAATTGGGTGGGAGTTTCAGCACAGTGGTATTATTCTTCACTAAAAACTGCTTCACAAAGTGTTGTGGGCTGGAGCATTGGTTTGATGTTAACTTGTTATTCACTCTTGCACATCCATATTTTCTGACGGAGCATAAGAAAATATCTATATTTGAACACACATCCACTTGTACCAAGTGAAACAATTCAGTAGTCTTGTCTCACTGTGAGAAGATTGCACAGATTCTATAACCATCTCTTTGTCTCTTCCCTACCACTCTTGGTTAGTGAGCTATAGAGTTAGTCTCATTTTTTATTTGCCACACCTCATATTTACGCAGTTAAGATATTTAACATTAGCAGTCAGACTAGTAAGGTGATTTTATACTGCATCTGGTATAGTTTAAAGGTTCATTTTGTATTCAAAATACAGTGACTTAAAGTGTACAAGAGTAGCCAGACTTGAATAGATCTAATTTCTTGTCAAACTTCAGAATGGGAAGTCTCTTTCTTGCAACTGTATTCCGTTTTACAGGAACTCAGCTTTCAGGAACTGGATGCATGTAAGTTCCTAAGGAAGGGGTTTGCTGTTTTAATGATTCCACAAATAAAATAGAAAAGGAAGAACTGCATACGGGTTTGGGGATCTTTATTTTTCCTCTAAATTATTATTAAGCTAATATAATTTGTTGTTTTCATAAATGAATAAAGTTGTTGGAACAATTACCCATGCTTCTACTCAGACAGGCTAACGCTTATGTAGATGCATTCCCCTCAATCTCTAAACCATGTCCCTCAGCGCCTCATCCACCCATCCCTTAAACACCTCCAGGGAAGGTGACTCAACAGCCCTCCTGAGTAGCCTGTTCCAGTGTCCAATGACCCTTTCCATGAAAATTTTATTCCTAATGTTCAGCCTAAACCTCCCCTGGCGGAGCTTGAGGCCATTCCCTCTTGTCCTGTCCCCTATCACTTGGGAGAAGAGCCCGGCTCCCTCCTCCCCACAACCTCCTTTCAGGTAGTTGTAGAGATCAATGAGGTCTCCTCTCAGCCTCCTCTTCTCCAGGCTAAACAACCCCAGCTCTCTCAGTCGTTCCTCATAAGGCCTGTTCTCCAGCCCCTTCACCAGCTTCATTGCTCTTCTCTGGACTCGATCCAGAGTCTCAACATCCTTCTTGTGGTGAAGGGCCCAGAACTGAACATAGGATTCAAGAAGCAGTCTAACCAGTGTCGAGCACAGAGGGAGAATAACATCCCTGGACCTGCTGGCAACACCACTTCTCACACTAGCCAAGATGCCATTGGCCTTCTTGGCCACCTGGGCACACTGTTGGCTCATGTTCAGTCACTGTCAACCAACACCCCCAGGTCCCTCTCCTCCTGGCAGCTTTCTAGACAGGCTTCTACTCTGTAGCACTGCATAGGGTTGTTGTGCCCCCAGTGCAGGATCTGGCATTTGGCCATGTTAAACCTCATGCCATTGGACTCAACCCAGTGGTCCAGCCTGTTCAGATCCCTTTGCAGAGCCTCCCTACCCTCCAGCAGATCAACACTTCCACCCAGATTAGTGTCACCTGCAAACTTGTTAAGGGAGCACTCAATGCCTTCATCCAGGTCATTGATGAAGACATTGAACAGGGCTAGACCCAGCACTGAGCCCTGGGGAACCCCACTTATAACTGGCCTCCAGCTGGATTTAACACCATTTACCACCACTCTCTGGGCCCAGCCATCCAACTATTTTTCTACCCAGGTGAGTGTACGCCTGTCCAGGCCAGAGGCTGACAGTTTCTGAAGCAGAATGCTGTGAGAAACTGTGTCAAAGGCTTTACTAAAGTCCAAGAAGACTACATCCACAGCCTTTTCCTTATCCAGCAGCTGAGTCACTTTGTCATAGAAGGCGATCAGGTTTGTTTGGCAAGACCTACCTTTTGTATACCCGTGGTGACTGGGCCTGATCACCCAGTTCTCTTGTATGTGCTTCATAATAGCACCCAAGATCACCTTTTCCATGACTTTCCCTGGCACTGAAGTCAGACTGACAGGTCTGTAGTTCCCTGGATCCTCCCTGTGACCCTTGTAGATGGGCACAACATCAGCCAGCCTCCAGTCCAGTGGAACTTCCCCAGTCTTCCAGGACTGTTGGAAGATGATGGAAAGGGGTTTGGCCAGCACATCCAACAGCTCCTTCAGGTGATTCTCCCTCTGTATTCAGCACTGGTGAGGCCGATCCTTGAATATTGTGTCCAGTTCTGGGCCCCTTACCACAAGAAGGATGTTGAAGCTCTGGAGCAAGTCCAGAGAAGAGCAACGAGACTGGTGAAGGGGCTGGAGAACAGACCCTATGAGGAGCGGCTGAGAGAGCTGGGGTTGTTTAGCCTGGAGAAGAGGAGGCTGAGAGGAGACCTCATTACTCTCTACAAGTACCTGAAAGGTGGTTGTGGAGAGGAGGGAGCTGGCCTCTTCTCACAAGTGGCAGGGGACAGGACGAGAGGGAATGGCCTCAAGCTCCTCCAGGGGAGATTTAGGCTGGAGATTAGGAGGAGGTTTTTCACACAGAGGGTCATTGGGTATTGGAATAGGCTGCCCAGGGAGGTGGTTGATTCACCTTCCCTGGAGGTGTTTAAGACACGGGTGGATGAGGTCTTGAGGGACTTGGTTTAGTGTTAGATAGGAATGGTTGGACTAGAAGATCCGATGGGTCCCTTCCAACCTGGTTGTTCTGTGATTCTATGGATCCCATCTGGACCCATAGACTTGCAGGTGTCTAGCTGGGCAAGCAAGTCTCTGACCACCTCCTCCTGGATCATAGGAGCCTCATTCTGCTCCTCTAGCTCCTGGGTTTGTACGCAGAGGGAACAACTTCCTTGACAATTAAATACTGAGGAAAAGAAGGCATTAAGTACCTCAGCCTTTTCCTCATGCCCTGTCACTGTTGTTCCTTCTGTATCCAATAGGGACTGTATACTCTCTCTAGACCTCATTTTATTGTTAATGTAGATATAGAAAGATTTTTTATTATCTTTCATAGACTTTACCAATCTGATTTCTAGCTGGGCTTTAGCCCTTCTTATGTTTTCCCTGTACAATCTCACTTCCCTCCTGTAGTCCAGGAGTTCAGAAGCATTCCCAGGGTTCTGTACACAGTTCCAAGGTATCCCCATGCATTATACTATAACACTCAATCCTACATTGCACTTAGGAGGTAGTTAACAGTTCTACTCCACTTCCCAGCTATAGGACTTACCATTCTCTAGTGAATCCAGAATTTGCAACAATGCTAGCTCCCCCTTGTTCAGCAATTAACTGCAGCAAGAGGGGACAGATCTTTTGTTTGCTTTTCAAGACCAACATTGTACCTCACCCATTCTTAGGGCATTTCTCAACATGTCCTAAAGCAATTTGTCATATTGAACATTGATTGCTTCCCTAATTTCCCACAAAAAGGCAATATACTTTTTAAATTATGCAACACAAAAACATGGGCATTTCAGAGGGAGAGTATGGGGGCAGGGGGCTCATTTTTTTTTCTTTCACTTTCTTCTTCCCTCCCACCAACATTTTTGTAATGAGATAACTAAGCAGATTACTTATGAATTTTCCTGCATATATCTCAAAATGAAAAAAATTGAACAGAATTTGTTGCTCTATATGACAGAAGAGTATAAAGAAAATGCTGTTTTACAGCCCACTATAGATTTTCTAATATTAAATTAATATTGTTATTAACATTTCCCATTATTTTTCCCTCATTAAGCAGCAATCTACCTATTTGGGTAGCTATACAACAGAAAAAAAATGTAAAACAAGGTCAAATGGAGAACAAAGAAAATCCAGTTAACATCAGACTCTGATATGTATTTCTAGCACCCTTTAAACCAAAGTAGAGAGCAACTGAAGTTCTTTGAACTATTCATAGGGCATGGAAGCATGAAACAAGCAAGTGTGAATAAGCACTTGAATGAACATTAGCAAGATAATTCACAGGCAACTACGCCTGATTTGAGCTGTTCTACTACTGTATACCTAAGCTAGTAACAGCAGCAACAATTTCCACCTAGTACCATAAAAGTTTTGAGGGCATCATCTATGCATCATATTTATTGCCAGAATTTTTTTTTTTAAACAGCAGGTGGAGATACCCTGAAATCAATTAAAAAACTGAAGAAGACACTACTTCAGTGACACAAACCAGACTAAAGCCTTGAAGCTATCCTCAATTATACAAAAACAGAGGCTCCCAACAGAAAAGATGCATTTGTGCAATTTTGATTCTAGTTGCAAAGAAATTGAATGCAGACGAGCATCAATTCACAGGCAGAAGGTTTCTGTAAGTGCCCAGAACCTCAACTGTAAGACTAGTTGACTGCAATCACAACCTAAAATTGAAATTAAGAATGCAGGCTATACCTAAAGGGGAAAATCTATAACAAAGTGATTCTGAAGCGACATAAGTCTGAACTACAAAACTATATTGTATCATAGTCTACTTGAAATTGAGAAATACTTCTACAAACTACAGTCCCATGAATACATCAAAACATAAATATTTTAATGACTTGGGGGGGGAATCATAGAATATTTAGGGTCGGAAGGGACCTTAAAGATAATATAGTTCCAACCCCTCTTCTATAGGTAGGGACATCCCACTATATCAGGTTACCCAATAGGTCACTCACTGCTACAGGTTTAAAAAACCTTGCAGGCTTACAATCCAAAACTTGTACCATGAAAAAGGCCAATCCCAGACATGCACAAACAGTGGAATATATATATATATATATATATATATATAAAGTACCAACAAACTCAAAATCCAAAAAAACAAGTATTTTTGTTTGTCTTAAAGTCTGATTTCAGGTTCAGGCTTTCAAAGGACTTTCCCCCCTCCATTTCTATGACTTGTAGAATGACAAGGGACTTGCTGTAATTGGGCCCTATTGATTCACAGTAATTATGAACACTAAGCAAGAAAGAGTTGCTTACAAGTAGGTTTAAACTTGAATCTTGATAGAAGAGTGAAGGGAAACACAGTCATATTAGTACAACCCAAGAACAAATATGTTTTCAAAAGACAGTTGTTTTGCAAGCAGCTTGTCATTGCTGAAAACCAGAGAACAGTTGTTGGCCTGGTCTACTGGCACCACAGAAAAAGCCTCCAAGCACAGACTCTGGCTGGAGGCTACCAGGAGTTGCATAAAGCTCCAGGGGACTCAGTGTAAGAGGAAGGCTGCATTATTAGCAAAGTAGTATGATGGAGAGGAAAGAAGCAGCACTATCTGTATCTCAGGCATATGTAGGATCTAGCAAGATTTTAAGGACTGAATTTAGATGGCACGCGGTAAACAAGGGGAATACAGGGCAAAGATCTAACGGTCACATGGATATCAATCCTAACTGGTAGATGAAGCAATAAATGACCTGTTAAATATGACTATTACTTAAAAGATCTTTAATGAACTTCCAGAAGAGCCTTATGGGGTTCCATAGACGACTAAGGTCTCCAGAAAAGAAAAATTGCCCAACAACTCTGCAATCAACAAACAAGTTTTTGCCCAGTCACTTTTTCCTGAAACCATAGTGCAAGTGATCTGTGGACCTCATGGTATCTTTCTCGGCAGTCGTGCACACATGTAAAAGCCAGAAATCTCCTGTTTATTGCTATTTAATTTCCTACAACATGTACATGAATATTAATAGAGATCTTATAGATGATTGATGCTAGGCTGGGAATCAAAATATATATATTAAAGAAGATTGTTTTGATTCTGATCAGTTGAATTCAATGCTTAATTATTTTTTCATTGTTGAAGGCTATAATGTCTCAGTCTTTGCATTATCTCTCCCAGAGCAGTACTTCTTTTGGTTTTTTACTATTACTACTGCCCATTTGTTGCTTGAAAATATAGATGAAGATAAATATCTTTCTCTGACAAGTTTCAGGGAATTGTTTTAAAGTCCACATTTCATTAAATTAATATCACTGGGCAATTACCATAACACTGTCCCCCAGCATCGTGAACTGATCAAGTGCTACACGCTAGATTTTGCAGTAAAGTTATTCTCAAAAGAGACAGAAACAGAAAATAGCATAAGTTTTGCATAATTTATAAAAGAATGAAAGAAAGAGAAAACCCAAAACAATTAACTTCCCAATTACATTATCACCGGATGTATAGAATAAACAAAGAAATTAGTATCTGGGTTTAAATGGCATTTCCACTTCACTGGATGGGGATCACATGCTGTACCCTGGCAAGGTCAGTGTTAAGCTAACATAGAATAGTCAATAGTAAATAGAATAGTAAAACATCATATATATTAGTATATAGAATAAATAGTATTTCACTATTAACCCAGAACATCTGAGCCTAGGTTTCATCAAGTAATTCAGATTAATTAAACTCTTATTTATTTACTACTTAGTACAAGCATGTCTCCTTTCTTGATCAGTTTTGGCGAGTCACGTTGTATTCAAATGAAAACTTGAACTGTGTTAGTTAAGATACAGAGAGACCCGTAACCATGAGTCTTTGGAAAATCCAGGTAAAACAGAAACATAAAACCAAAATGGTGGGGTAAAAAGTTTCTAAATTAGTCCAAACATCTTGCCTTAGCAGAATTACTCCTGGTCAAGAGTTGCATGTGGAAAACTTCTGAGAAAAATGGTATTACTACAGAAAGCAGAACTGAAGATACCAGCAAACTATATTGACCTTCTCTGGTGTCCTTTATTTAGGCGGCTCCAGAGCACTGCCTCAAGTTAGCTAGATTTTCTTTACGTTTGCTCAGGTCTAGACTATACAGCCATTGCTTCTGACCTAAAATGTAATTCTTTTGGTGGTGGAACACAGAAAATTCTTAACCAGTATGCAGCAGCAACCCTACACAACCTATAAAAGTAGGAAAAAGTAAGTAGACTTTTAGCACAAAACACAGTTCACCTGGGGGAATAAGAGAAGGAATTTTGTTTCTCAAGCAACCTAGTTGTCCTCTTACAAGAAAAGAGTTATAGTAGGCCTGGAGTCGGGACTGACTGAGTGTCTAGTGGCTCTGTTGCAAAGACTCTGGTGTCCTGGTGGACAGAAGGCTAAACATTAGTGACCCACGCAACCTAGTATCAGTGAAGACTAACAGCATATGAAGCTGTACCAACTATGGCATCCTCAGTTTTCTAGGAAAATTATTGTTATTCCTTAATTAAGCAACTTTAGACTGGCTCCGAATTCAGTGCTGGGCAACCTTCCAACCCGACTGATTTTTATTAGCATCACCAAATCACCAGGATCCCAAAGGTAATTACAAAGGGCACTTCTAGCAGTGCTGCATCTCCCAAACAAAAAAGCATCTGCTTCTGCCAACTGTTGTATCCTCAATGGTTTCATATCCAAGATCTAGCCACACTTGGCCCTACTTTGCTTTGAGATCAGACATGATCTCTGTATTATCATTAGGTACATTTCTAAAGAATAGCACCTATGATACTAGCTAAGTCAGCCAGTCTTAACAAAATCCATGCCAGCATACTTGAAGGATTACATGTATGATTCACTCGTTTAATACAATTACTATGATGTTTTTATTGGAAAACTCTTGCGTTCCTTAGATTCTCAGTGTTTTTTCTCACAAAGTGACCTACGAGCATGGAACACTGTTTCCTTTGTTTCACATAACCAAAATGAGTACAATCAACCCTGTGAGATTTCAAGACGCTTATCAAGAGTCAAGTCAGAACTATATAAGTTGTCTGGTAAAAAGCAACGATCACTATGTTTATTGTATATTTCCTAGAAGTAAAAACATTCTACTCAACTACCATTAACTATCAACCCAGTTATAGGCAATACAGCTGTATCTACACTAGGGCTGTTGCAGAAACAGTAATGCCTTCATCCCTGGGGGCAGGAGCGGGACGAGGAGGGAAAATGACACTCAAATATTTAATAGCAGTTCAAAAATTTGTTGAGTGTGACTAGTACATTCCAGGTAATAGATTAAAATGACTTCATATTTCAGGCATCTCAGAATTTTAAAAGGATTACAATAGGTAAGTATTACTTTAAGGAAGCACCACATGGGATCATTTATTATGAAGTCAGCCCTCAAATTAAACACATGGAAAAGAGAAATGCTTTAGTAATTTACTCTACGCCTACCTCTAAAACTCTGTTTCATCTTCCGCGCTGCCTGCTCGGTTCTGTGTCAGATTGTCTCCTAATGTACTCATAAATCCTGCCTGTCTCTTGTTACTGAACAGGCGTGTGCCAGGCAGCAAGCCAACTGGAGGCAGAACTCTTGATGTCTAACCAAAATCAGCTGATTCTCTGCCTCCCATAGTTACTGTGATCCACTGAGGCAGAACCACGCTTCACATCCATACTCTAATCATGAGCACATCTGCCTTATACCATTGTCAAGCACTGGTCTTCAAACTGGAGAAATTTCATCCAAATTAAAGATCATATCAATAGCTGGACTAATTCGCTCCAACACAGCAAATTAGTTTTCCATATTTTTCTACACAAACTTCTCTTTTGCTTGGTGAAATTCTTTCTTCCTCATGACAAGGAGCAAAAAAAATAAGACTGCTTATGGACTGATATATTTGCATAAATTAAAAATGAACCAAACATAGGAGTTAAAACCAAAAAGGAACTTGTACAGGTGTGTCTGGAGGTTAACGTTTTTTTCAGAGAGTTCCTCCTTGGCTATTCATGCTGATCTAAAAATGCCACATACAAAAGGGAAAGTACTGCATTTTTTGAGTTCTACCACATTCATCTCCTCAGATACCCATGACAGAGACCATTAAGGATGACAGTGGCAGACATTAAGTACTTTCCTCTAAGCAACTTGGCCACAGCATCAAAAGCTTTCTCTGCCCTACACAGCAGCAGTACAGAGCTGCTTGCACTTGCAACCACAAAGCCCTTTCCACTCAGTACCTCTAGGACTATATAAATCTCTGGGCTCCCAAGGCTCAAGATGAGGCAGTTAACTGTATTGTAAGGCTATCTGACAGTCCACATACAAAGATGCCTGTATGACTTAAAGCCACACAGCACATACAACTTACCTCAGAAAACCGTAGAGCTTGAGGCATAAACCACTATTCCTCATGCAAACCTAAACCTGTCTCTCTGCCAGGCCTCAGTTCAATATTGCGGCAGCCAGGGTCTCAGACAGACTAGCCTTTCCAGAAAGCAACACACTCTGCTTCTTTTACGCTTCTTATCTCCCCCAACTTTCCTTCAGAAGGCTGGCCACATATACCTTGGCTCAAGATCCAAATGATTTTCATCCCTCCATAGCAGGGAAACCAAACTTACAAATGCTCACAAGCTAGGACAAATCTTTAGAGACTGAAACTACTTGGTAGCAACTAGGGAGGGGATGAATTTCATAGACATGCACAGAAACAGCTTCACTGAAATGCTTCCAAGCCTAGATGAGAACTAGCTTTGCTAATCAGATTTAGAGCCTCAGATGCTCCTGAAAAAAGGCAGCAATCCCTCTAAATCCCAATTCATTCAAAAGAGGAGCAAAAGGGCGCAGATATGGTAAGATAAAGAGGAACAAAATCCTCCTCTGCAGGCACCAAGTGTCAGTGCTGGGAAATATCAAGAGAGATACAAGGATACAGAGCTGCCCAGATTCTTTAGTTCATCTATAAGCAGGGAACAGAATTTCCGCTTAACCTATCAAGCACCACTACTTCTCTGCTCTTCCAATCCATCTCCTCTTTTCCCCCACCTACATTTGGAAAACTTGTACCTTTGTAATTAATTCCCACACCTCAACACTCACTTTGCTTCAGCAGCCAGTCACTCACCCCTGATATTCAGTGCAGGAAGCAGGAGGTTGCTACACACCAGAGGTCAGCTTATCTTTTAGTTTTGCAGTGTAAAAGAATTAAAATAACTAACTGCAAATCAACAACTACTGTGTTTCTTAGGAGAAAAAAAAAATCTCATACATACTCAAATAAGGATGCTAAGCCTTCCCATGGTATACCAGCAGCTCACAGACGCATCTCCTGTTTGGATGCCACCACCTGTGTAGCACAGGTGGTAGGAATCAAAGTTTAAATCAACCACAGCCACATTTTTGCCTGTTCAAAAAGACAACAGCATCATATCAACAATGCTTTATAGCTCTAATAAATGCTTCTGTGCATGTTGAAAAACAAACTACACATTTTCTTTTTACTGCTTTATTTGCAAGAGTATTAACAAAACCATTTATTTTAAACGTGAAGAGAGGGGGGTTTTCCTTCCAGAGCTTTGGAATTCTCAAAAGTTTCCTTAAACCCTCTTGTTGCATAACTAAAGAAAGTTGAAGTTTCCCTTGCAGGAATTGGGTTCTCTCTCTCTCAAATCTTCCTTTCTGTTGTCTCTCCTCTGCTTGGTCCTAAGGATTCGCTCAAGAGATCAAATCTAATTAGCCCTCTTCTTCCTGCTCCCTAATTCCTATCCAACTTACTCTGAGCCACTTTCCCTAGATTTTTCCATGCTTTCTGATGTAGGAAATTATGGTAAAGTATGAATCTGACATTTCCTTCGAATGCATGTTTTGTTTGCATTGATGTTTTTAACAACAGGGTGAAGAGACCACAAAGCTATCGTTAGTCATTGCCTCTCTATAATGAGTGTGAAAACTGCAAAACGAGCAGCACTATAGAAGGGGGTGAGCACCATGGAGCAGTATGTGCACATTTCTCTGCAGTTCTCATCACATTAGAGAGGCTGGGCATTTCTCCTTGCTTTGTGTTAAGATGTGTGCACTATGTTAAGCTTGTTTTTTCTGGATGCTGTCTTCTGGAGTGGCTGAGAAGGGGTTATTTAAAGCCATCTCAATGAGATCAAAGCATCAGTTAAAAAGCATCACAAAATTGGGGGGTTTGGAGCTGAAGAGTGGGTTTTATTGAATGTACTCTTGTATCTTCAAGCTTTTTTCTGAGCAAGTAAGTTTTCTACCTTTGGTTTACTAACACGGTCTAGTTTTTGAGGCTGTATTTAAAAAAAAAAACTCTAACAATATGTCAACATAAACTTTGCACATACTTGTAGAAATCCAGCTTGGGTTGGGATTTGAGAGTTGTATTTGCCAGTCTCCTTTACCAGTTGGATCTTTGACCAAGAGTCAGTTTGTCTGAAGAAAACAATTAATGGATCAGTTATAAAGCCAGTGACTGTCCAGTGAATTCTTCTCTACATTTTTCATTCTTTTGCACTTCTTGTCCTGTTGATCTGTTTGAAGTCTTTTTATGCATTTGTCAAACTTATTCTTCAGTTTAATTTAAAAAAAGTTTCAAAAAAGATTTAATTCTTCACAAAAATTTTGAAAACTTCACATTGCAGAAGAAAAGCAAATATTGCTATAACTTTCATGCCCAATTTATTTGGCCAGTTTTTCTACGCCCTTCATACTCAGACTTAGAAAATTCAGAAAGTGTTATTTGAAGACTATTTAGTTGTAAAATTTAAAATTTGGTGTTGTTCAGCCTGGAGAAGAGAAGGCTCTATGAATACCTTATTGCAGCCCTTCAATAATTAAAGGACACCTATAGTAAAGACAGGTACAAACTTTTTAGCAGGGCCTGTTGAGATAGCACAATGGGAAATGGTTTCAAACTAAAAGAGGGTAGGTATAGACTAGCTATAAGGAAGAATTTTTTTACAATATGGGTGGTAAAACACTAGAAAAAGTTGCCCAGAAAGGTGATAGAACCCCCATCCCTGGAGGTGTTCAAGGTCAAGTTGAATCGGAGTTTTGAGCAACCTGATCCAGTTGAAGACGACCCTGCTCGCTACAGAGGGGTTGGACAAAATGGCCTCTAAAGGTCCCCTCCAACTTAAACTATTGTATAATTCTATGATCTTTAAGATGATTTGGAACAGTCAGTGTCTCACAGCTCCAAAAGAAATTGAGGCAGTCTATCAGAAGTCAGCAGAGGTATTTCCATTGGCAATCAGGAATGCTATTAATAATATTTGGAAAAGTACAAGTAGAATCCCATCTTCATTACCTCAGTAATCCTGGAAGGAGGAGAAACCAAGAAACTTGTATGTTTAAAATTTCAGTTACATAATTTCCTTCATGTTTCACAAGAGGCATTCTGCTTGGCTTTTCCCTTGCAGTATGAGTGCCAAAGTTTTCCCATGCATTTCATTTCAAGTTTGTTCTCTATTTTATACTTTCATTACTATATAACTGTTCTAGTTATATGTGGTTGTACACTACAGTCCATTGCACTGAACTATATATTCTCACTTTTAGGATTGCCATATAAAATAACAGCCATGCCTGGGTTTTAAAATGAATTTTTGGTACAGACACGTGATTTGCAGTTTGAAAAGCAGGCACCCTACACTTTGTTAGCAAATCTTATGAGTAGCAGTTCTGCTCCTTCAAAAAAACCCTGAGTTTCTGTAGTTACCTCTTGGCATCTACTTCTTTTCTCTTACTATCTATATGCTTATCTGATTAATATATAGGTAACATGGTTACACCTGTGTTCTGCTCTTGCTACTTTTTTAAAAAAAAATAAGATTTATATGAGGTAGAGTAAGAAATATGGTGGAAAGTAGCTGTGATTAGCATAAAAACCAGTAGTGTTTGGGCTAGCTTCAGTTTCATGCAGAGCACCATGGAAAGGCACTCAGGAAAGTACCTCGAGAACTGAAGCCCCTCATGGGTGAGACTGAGGGGTGACCTCATTGCTCTCTACAACTACCTAAATGGAAGTTGTGGAGAGGAGGATGCTGGCCTCTTCTCCCAGGTGGAAGGGGACAGGATGAGAGGGAATGGCCTCAAGCTCCACCAGGGGAGGTTTAGGCTGAACATTAGGAAAAATTTTTTCACGGAAAGTGTCATTGGGCACTGGAACAGGCTGCCAGGAGGGTGGTTGAGTCACCTTCCCTGGAGGTGTTTAAGGGATGTGTGGACGAGGCGCTGAGGGGCATGGTTTAGCGATTGGTAGGAATGGTTGGACTTGATGATCCAGTGGGTCTTTTCCAACCTGGTGATTCTATGATTCTTTGGGCCCTCCTTCTCTTCATAGACTAAGGTCCTCTTGTAGTGTTAGTCCTTACATAAGAGGAATGGCCCTTTGTTGGAAATATAGCCACCCACAGAGGAAACAAGGGCAGAAGCTAAAATACAGTAACTCCTGATAGGAAAAAGATATTGGAACAAACCTTTCTGTAGTAGTGGTTTGTATATATTGAAGTTCAGCAAAATAGTAGATTACATGCAGAAATCTTTCACTAGTATTCTCAATGAATTTGTCCTTTCATTTATTTGATATTGACACACATTTTTTGCTTTACCTTATTTTCTCTTCTGTTTTCTACTATTGATATGTCTTGCTCAACCAATACCTAATTTGTCAACAGATCTCAGCATTTGTTTGCTTCTCCCTCGTATCCTTTTGTTCCACAGGTCAATGATGCCTATGAACTACATCAGTGCCCTTTAATAAATACCGTGTTGCTCACCATCTCATCAATTGAAGTTCTGAAACTTCACCTTTTATTTCAGTAGAACTGAAGTGTGAGAGATGGTTATCATGCCTGTTATCACTTCTTTTCTGAACTTGCCTCACTCTCCAGGGATCCTTTTATTCTGGGAGCATAAAAAGGAACTCATTCAGTTGCAAGAAATTTTTCCACCATCAAATTAAATACAAGACTTCTAACAGCACCAACATTACTATTTACAGTCTTTTAAAAACCATTGCTTCATAATGAGGTACATACATCTCATTAGTCACTTCCAGTTGTCCCTGAATTAGGGTTTGACCTAGTGTATTTACTTGAGTTTCTTTTAAAGCACTGCACCAGAACAGGACGTCCTATGAGAACTGGCAGCGAAACCTGCAATCGTTAAAAATCCAGTATTACATTTTGTAACTTTTTTGATGAATCACTGAATAAATATTTGGTCTAAGCATGATTTCTGCAAGCTTGAATTGACTTTTCTCACCCTATTTTCTTGTTCCTTGATGCTTTGATCTTGTGTAAAAGGAAGAATGGACCATAAAAACACTTAGATATTCTGGCTTCACAGAACATGTTTTCTCCATTTTGATGAATTTTAATAAGGTTTCTGCTTTCTTGAAGGACTGTTAAAAGAGAAAAGGAAAGGAAAGGTATCCAATAGAGTTACAAAAGAGATTTGAAGATATTCCAGCTAAAATACACCAAAACAATTATCTCAAGACGTACATTATTAAATTGATATAAGGTTTATAAAGAATAGCTACAACTGTACTCTGGAAATAAAGGCTTTTTATAGTTACAAAACTATACTAAGTTAAAAAGATCTACAGTGAAGGCAGAAAGATTTGCTGAGGTTTGAGAAGGAAAATGTGAAATACATTGAATAGATATTAAATAAAATAAATCCAGAAATTAATTTTGAAGTTAGACAAATGGAAAGACAGCAGAGAGGGAAAGCACTGTTCTGCATACAAATCATAGAACTGTTAGTTTAGTTTTCTATTGATACAATTTTTATTATTTTCTCTGCTGTGTGCTAAAATTGTCGCTAGTGTTTACTGCTGTCTAAGCTATTAAAGACTGTCTAACTATATCATGATTAGATTATTGATTGTGTACTAGGACAAAAAGAACAAGGATTAGAAAATTAAATGTCCATGATACACATGAGAAATGTACAAATACTTTCTTGGAAAAGCAAGCTTCTCTACAGATATTCCAAGTTTTCTCATTGCCAATGTAATGGGTTCGATGAGGATCAGCAAGACAGTGAAGAAAATCATAGAATCAGAGAATGCAATCATGGAATAGTTAAGGTTGGAAGGGGCCTTAAAGATCCTCTAGTTCCAAGCACTCTGCTGTGGGTAGGAACACCTCCCACTAGATCAGGCTGCCCAAGGTCCCATCCAACCTGGCCTTGGATACATCCAGGGATGGGGCAGCCACAACTTCCCTTGGTAACCTGTGCCAGTGTAGTTCAAGGTTGCCGCGGTTAATGTTTTTTCTTACCAAGATACATTAAAAGACATATTTCCAAACCAACATCTTATAAACTGCTCACACATTTGTAGAGTTTCCCATAATATAATTTGATATTGCCAAATTATAATTGCAGTCTCAGAAAAGGTTCATACCAAACACTTGCACTCAGTTTTCATTTTCAGCTTCACAGTCTTCCTTTTTAAAGAAAATTTTAGTTTCTCGATGAAATAGTTTGGCTCCCAATTTATGTCTGAGAGTCATGTTTTCCATACATACCTTTGTATGTAATCTAAGAATCTTTAAGGAGAAGAAAACGACACATACAGTGAGCCTTGGCTTTTAAAGAAGTGCCATCTTTTCCTGATATCTACACTTAACTAAAACATCAAGCATCTTAAAACCTGTACAGGTAAAATCCCCAAATAAAAATAATCAGGATTACTGTTCCCATCTAGCAACTGCTGCTGTCCTGTCCCAGCAAGTAAGAATCCATGAATTCTATAGCTGGAACTGTCTGTCAAGCAATCCAGCAAGGTCAAGCCTTTCCCATGCATATCCAACACAAAGCTTCTGTGATGTGAACCATTTCCTCTTGGCCTCAAGGTGCAACATCTAAAGTTGTTCCAACAAAATCTGAATGATCATTTGTAGCAAGAAGTAATTCAACTTCATAAATTGCATTAGTCTTAATGAGATAAAAGGTAGGGATTGGAGAGGTCAGTAGAAGACAGAAGGAACATAAATTTGCAGTGAGAGAAACACCAGTATTTATCAAGACACAGAGACCTCATGACATGAACAACACTCGATTTTGTTTAATCTTGACTTCCAATAAATCCTTCAATCCTTTCAATAAACATTATTCCCTCTCTCAATTCAGACTATTAAGAGTAGTAAGATACGTATAGTATAACTTTACATGGGAATTTATGTATCACATCCTTTATGACAGATGCTTTTATTTCATTTCAGATTAACAAGGTCTACATTCAGACTTTGGAACTGATGTTATAAAGCAGCAATACCACTAGCCCCAAAGCACATGTTTCCATTTAATGTTTCTGAGATAACTTTCTTTGAGAAAGTGAGAGAAATGAGAACATAAACTTGCAGGAAAAACAAAAGTCTGAGTGTCCTCTTTTTGAATAGGATTAAAGTCAGTTTGGACACTTGAAAATATGAAGTGAGATGCCATGGCCTTACAAAGAGTTTCTCAACATGATCCCAAGAGCCACAGCTTTCCTTTAGTATGCCATACCTCACTGTTATTTCCTCTCAGGAGGCTGAATATATTTTGCCATCTCAATGTGAAGTGAAAGGTCTCGCTTACATCAATGTTATTTCAGTTTTAACCAGCATTACTCAAATGATTTATAAGTGGATCCTACCAAAAGAACATGGTTGTAGTTAAAGCAAATGAACCCATTGGAGCTGATCTGGGGTACAGCGGAAAGGAATTTGATCTGCCGTATTTGCAGGAGTCACAAATTACTGTTATGCATGGAAATAAAACTAAATTTAATTATGTTTTAATGTTGTCATGTTCTAGGGGCAAGAGCAATGTACTTGTTCTTTTCTCAATGAGCTTAACAGTGCCTGTATGCACATCCTCCATCCTGATTTGGTTCGATACCTCGATGCATTAAAGCTTATTCAGTGTTCTTTAGCTACAGTCACAGTCACAATTTTATACTTGAACTCTTTCTACATCCATCTTTGATAGGAATGGTTGGACTCGATGATCCGATGGGTCCCTTCCGACCTGGTTGTTCTATGATTCTATGATTCTATGATCCTTATCACTTGGTGAACCTGAAAAGCTGCAGACTAGAGAGTCTATGAGGTTCAAAGTTAACTCAAAAGACAAACACAGGGTCACAGTTTGATAGCCAGTGGATGCTCTTTATATTTGGGACCTTGCCAAAGAAAAGAAAACTTGAATGTACAAGGACAAAACGTCTATGATTTGGAGGGGAGGTGCTAAAATTCTCCTCTATGCCAGTGCAAGTTGGATCAAGGCTCCAGTAAAAATATGGTCTTTCCCTCAAAGCAAGTCTCCCCTTTGAAACACTCTTCTGCAAAGACTTCCAACAGCAATGATGCGAGATTTGCTGGAGCTCCAGCCCAGAGGTTCCAAAGCCCAGAGGCTGTCCCTGTATTGTTAGCTGGGACACCAGGTTAGAATGCAGGCATGGGACCATTTCTTTTCCTTTCCCTTTCCTGGGAAACTGGAAATGATCTTTAAGGTCTCTTCCAACCCAAACCATTCTATGATTCTACAAACCTGTACAGTCCTATGATTTCTTTCACCAAGTCTGTTTCCTCAGACTTCTATATTCTTTAGACACAAGTTAGGCTCCTGCAAATGACTAATAAATCAGAGTCTTCCTTCTGAATCACCCAGTCTAATTGTGTCTTTCAGTTCATAGCTTCTGCTCAACTTTGTAGTGTCTTCTCCTCACTGGTGCAACTCTAGACCTTTTCTGCTGGGCCTGCAGACGTGCATCACTCCACCACATAAGAGGACAACACACAAATGGCCTCTTCCCTTTCTGTTGGGCAGTGTTTCCTCCCCCTTCCTTTTTGATTTGATTTGGTTTTCTACTGTGTAAACCCAGCATCGAGGATGATGGAATAACAAAAGCATGCTCATATGATGTTTCTGTGAGAGGTGATATTCCTTGACAATATTCCATGTGAGAAATGACCCTCTGCCTGTACAATCCCCCATTTTCCTCTGATATATTTAACTAACTCTAAACTGTTGGTTTGTGGAGTTTTATTGTAGACATGGCTGCAGTTAAGCAACTCCGATGTCTAAATTTGTGTTTCAGTAATGTTAGGTGTGTTCAGAACTAAAAAATCTGAAAGGTGAAACACTATAAATAAAAGTAACTCATGCATAAGGACAGAATTAACTATTTAATATGTCTTACTCAAATTACAGTCAGAATTACCACACCATCCTTGTACTAAGGTCCAAAATAAGCTATTTTCACCACATTACAGTTCAAATTACATCTTTTCTAATAACTTTTTGTCCACAATTAAATATAAAATGTGGGCAAATCTCTTCTTCCCTTTCTTTTTTCCTCTCTTTGTTTTCTTTAATAACTGGTCTTGTTATCATTATATGGTACAAACCAGGCCAATATTTACATTTCTGTTCGGTTTTCTGTTTGAATTGGTCTTTTTTACTTCATTCTCTTTGATGTCTAGAAAATGATCTTTCTTTGTACTGTTTGTATTCAAACACAAATAAAAATAAAATCTGTGACTCTTTTCATGTGCTATGAATAACCATGGACATGTTGGGACAGGAAATGCATACATGTCCGTATAATTAAAAAAGACTAATTTGTTAGCAATTCCGTAATATTCCCCAAATGCAGAAATTCTAAACAGCGTGAAGTCATCTGCATAACTCCGCTTCTCTTTTCAGCTGCCAGGGTCCACAAGCTGAGTCTTCCATAACAGTGATTATCATGAGGAGTGTGACAACACGCCAAACGTTGCAGGCTAACATTGAACAACACAGCACTAGTCAGGAGAACACGTTTCATACAGCCACTGAATATCTCACCTATTAAAGTGGGCTCTTTTTTTGTAAACTCCTTCCATATTATGGTTTCATAGAATCACCAGGTTGGAAAAGACCTCTGAGATCACTGAGTCCAACCATGCCTATCTACCACTAAATCATATCTTAAAGTATCTGTCTATCTTTCTTTTAAATACCTTAAGAGATGGGGTCTCAACCATCTACCTAGGCAGCCTCTGCCAGTACCTGATGACCCTTTTGGTGAAAATTTTTTTCCTATTGTCCAATCTGAACTTCCCCTGGTGGAGCTTGAGGCCATTTCCTTGTCCTACCACCCGTCACTTGGGAGAAGAGGCCAGCTCCCTCCTCTCCACAACCTCCTTTCAGGTAGATGCAGAGAGCATTAAGGTCTCCCCTCAGCCTCCACTTCTCAAGGCTAAGTAACCCAGTTCCCTCAGCTGCTCCACATAAGACTTTCTCAGCATGCTCTAGTAGATGTTTGCTTTCCTGACTTTAATGTCTGACTTCTCTCTTTGACTTAATCATTTTGTTTGAAGTCTGGTCATTTGTGCCCTTGTTTTGTGGCAGTGAATAGCAGCAGGGGTGCAAGCAGTAGGCACTCCCCAGAGATGGATCTTGGGATGTCACCTGAGGGTCTTAACTGTGGGCCAGATTCTATGTGAAGGGAGCTGCAGGAATAAGCACCACTTTCCCCCTCACCTGGCCAAGCTCCTGGTCCATAGCTGGCTGCTGTGGGGGGTACTGTCATCATCATCATGTCCCTGTGCCCCCATTCCCTACACCCCCGGCCTTCACACCCACCTGACTGCCCTGGTCAGACCCTCCCAAAGGAGCTTCTGCACATGTGTGGCAAGACCCTCCCGTGTCCTGGTAGGTTACAGGCTGACCTTATAAAAGAACTTGCAAGGAGCCATGTGGTGTGCATGTCCATCACTCCAACTGGACCAGCCTGCACCACATGGCCTGGAAGAAGCTACTTCTGCAGTGACCACATATTCCTGAGGAACTGTTGGCTACCCATTGAAGTGGTGACTTTATTCTTCCCTTCTCTTGCTCTCTAAATGTATATCACTTACCTTTCTGTGTTTTCTTGACTGGTATCGGTGTGTGTCAGATCAAATTCATGCAACCTTGGCGGAGTTCAGGGATCAGACTGTAATTTGAAGAGATTAAAATCTATTTGCTGCAATTTTGGGAAGTTGCACCTCCATATCTCAGCAGTGCATCTGAGTTTTTGGTCTGTTTATTTTGGTCGAAGCCAGAATAAACTTTGGTTTTGATTTCTGCCCTGAGAGTGACCTTGGCAGCCTCCAGATCATGACAGAGATAAGCGAACCACATTCTTCAACTGTGCAGGTTGAAGGAAGGCCCAGACACAAGTTTGTGGCTTGTGCATTGAGGGCATGACACCGACACATCCACTTACAAAGCCTATCAGCTGCCCATGTTGCATCAGGAGCACTGGTATCAACGGCAAGCTAAGGACTGCAGCTTTAAGAAGTTACTTCTTACCACTTCAGAGGAAGCATCTGTTTTATTTATTCCAATAGTGAAGCTATGAGGTTGAAGGACAGAGAAAATACAGCAAAAATGCTGCACTTGAAGACCTTACAGAATGACTGAAGCTTATCACTCAACCTGCCTCCAGTGAATTCCGATGTGCTACCAGAAGACAACCTATTTTATACCCAACTAGTTTAAGTGATGGTATGAAGGATGTACCAAACCACTGTGCACAGACTTCGACTTTAAAGAAAGGTTTCTCCTCTACTGTGTGTTTAAGACTGTCTCTTTGTAGTAACCTATTTAACATACATTTCATAGGGCTTCAGTACAATTCTTCAGAATACTCTGAGGAAGCACCAAAACACAAGAAACATGAATTTTGTCACTAGTTTGTCTTTGCTAAAGAAAGTGATCATTTAACCACTGAATCCTATTTGCCCTAAAGAGAGAGTACTTTCTCAAATCAGGATGGATTTATCCTTTTGATAGAATAAGAATTCTCAAAAATAGTTTAAAGTTCCAAACTTGCTAGGAAATAACATCCAAAAGAAGATGATAACAAGGAATCTCAGATGCAGCTATCTGACAGATGTAAAAGGCAGCACATCTTCACTACAAATTCAGTAAATTTATATATACTTATCCAGTTATTCAAATATGAAACAGGAAAAACAAAAACATGTTTTCTCCTTAGACCACAAATTAAGACTTGAAAATTAGGTCTTGTGAGGTTATGGAAACGCTGACAGCTGAAAGTTTTTGTTCCCGCATTACAGTTTCCATCTTTTTTTTTTTTCCTTTTAAATAAATTAATTTTTTCTTATTTGAGACAAATACTATTCCTAAAGACAGAGTTGTGGATACAGGCTGAAAAAATCAGTACTCTCGTTTGTTCTTCATGGCCCATAGATGATTTTATGCTGGCTCTAAAAAAGATTTTTTTAAATCTTAACTAATGACAATGGACAAACACTGATTGAGCTGAAAGCTAATGTAAAAAGCTGAAAAAGTAATGCTTATGTGAGTAAAGCTAATGTAAAAAGATAAACTGATTACATAAGTTTATTTTTTCATGATTCAAAACTCAACTTCACTTTAGACCCTGAATTATCCCTGCTGGTTCACTTAACTCAGAGACTGAAAACTTTGTTAACTTACTGGGCGTCACTATTCGGTCTCTGTTACACGGTTGTCCCCTGTACACCTCTGTTCTGAGAAAAGACCTATTGAACATTGCATGACAATAATTTATACCTGAATTTCCACCAGCAGTGTTGCATTTCCATTAAGCTACAGATGGAATACTCTCATTTCTCTCAGAGAAGTTATTCACAGCATGACACCATGTTTCAAACTTGTCTCAGGGCTTAGTGCACTGCACTGTAAAATACAGCATGGCCGTAACTATTTGCATAAAAACCATACAAAGGGGAGATAATACTTTAACTTAATTGAAGTCCAGGAACTTGATAGTACGTTAGTGAGACCACATAATCACCAGCCTTCCCTTCTGACCCCAGTCATCACCCTCCATACAGGGAGTCCACACTTGTACCAAAACTGAAAGACCTGGCAAGAAACAACTTTTTGCAGGATGTGAGATGTCCAATAGAGAAGGAAAACAAAACAAAGCAAAAACAACAACAACAAAAAACACCTGAGAAAGTCTTTGAAGGACAGAGTCTGCTGTGAGCTAAGGGATTGAATGAATGGAAGTTGTACACGGCTCTTCATGCCTGAAAAGACATGTTGGTCGACAGCCGACTGAACATGAGCCAGCAGTGTGCCCAGGTGGCCAAGAAGGCCAATGGCATCCTGGCTTGTATCAGAAATAGTGTGACCAGCAGGTCCAAGGAGGTTATTCTCCCTCTGTACTCAGCACTGGTGAGGCCGCTCCTTGAATCCTGTGTTCAGTTCTGGACCCCTCACCACAAGAAAGACGTTGAGGCTCTGGAGCGAGTCCAGAGGAGAGCGACGAAGCTGGTGAAGGGGCTGGAGAACAGGCCCTGTGAAAAGCGGCCGAGAGAGCTGGGGTTGTTTAGCCTGGAGAAGAGGAGGCTGAGAGGAGACCTCATTGCTCTCTACAAGTACCTGAAAGGAGGTTGTAGAGAGGAGGGAGCTGGCCTCTTCTCCCAAGTGACAGGGGACAGGACAAGAGGGAATGGCCTCAAGCTCCGCCAGGGGAGATTTAGGCTGGAGATTAGGAGGAAGTTTTTCACACAGAGGGTCATTGGGCATTGGAATAGGCTGCCCAGGGAGGTGGCTGATTCACCTTCCCTGGAGGTGTTTAAGGCATGGGCAGACGCGGTCTTGACGGACATGGTTTAGTGTTTGATAGGTATGGTTGGACTCGATGATCCGATGGGTCCCTTCCAACCTGGTTGTTCTATGATTCTATGATTCTATAAGAAAACAAGAGAAGAAAACAAGCAAATATTAGATGGAGAGGGAGGCAGGTGGGGGGAGGTGTCCTCATCAAGACTCTAAGGACCTGAAGAAGCAAAGTGTAGTCATGGAACTGGTAGAGGTAAACTGGTTTGCACACATCAAGAAAAACAAAAAGCCACAATAAACAATGTAAACTGACTTCTGAAAACTCTCTCCTACTTGTTTCTTTGTGTATCATTAATACCCTTGACGTTTTCAGTCTTTAAATTTTTGTGACTTAATCAGGTAAGGCGTATGACACCAGAAGGAACTGGATTCACAAGTTCTTATTCTGTGTGTGGGGCCATTTATATCTGAAGATAGTCTGTAGAAGACTTCCACTGTGTGCAAAGTCTGCTAAGCAGTGATGTAACAACCATGGTGGAATGCAGGGAAAAACCTGATCAACCTGCAACTTGGCATTCTGCTGTATCCAAAACTTAGTCTGACTTCCATTTCACCTAGTTATGTCGGTGCTCACTGCGACCAGGCATCAGGCCTGCAGTGTTTGCACAGCCTTTTATTTTTCTTGTCTATACTTAACAAGACTTTAATTTCAGGAGAGCAAGAGGTGATAGAGCTCAGTATTTTTTCATCAACAACAAGTAGATTTCCAGTCACTGGATAAGGCAGTAGTCTAACTCATTTCAAGCCCTGAAAAATCCTAGACAGATTCCACAGTTTATAGAGGTACCACATTTCTCTGCACAGCACATTACAGATTCAATAACATATATAGCATTGAAGAGAGGAAGCATTCTGATTTCTTAAATCCTTCTCACTGTGAAAGGCAGATGGTGATTCTTGCCCCTTTTGTCCTCTTATGCAGAGGGGACACTGATTTTAAAAGCTTCAAAATCACAGCATTTTGTGACAGCCAATGTTTGGAAGTTTATTACCAAGTCTGGGGCTCACACTCCCAAACCACACACCAGTTTTGTAACCACGTTCTTTGCACCTTTTCTTCTACACAGTATTGAGAATTTTAATAAACTGTCTACAGTAATTCCACTTTTTAAACAACTGCATTGCCAAAGAAAGACACATTGGCTTGCAAGAAAACTTTTACAGCCTAATTCTGACATTACATGTTCAATGGCTTGACATCACAAAATATATTGGAAGATATCTTCAGATTCAGCTTGTTTAGAATGTTTTAAAATTTAAAAAATATATCTTCAGGCTTGACATCCACAAGCTATTAAGATAACCAAGAGAGTGTAGTATTTCTAAGTAATATTCCAGTTTCTTAAACTTTAAGTGTTCTTTGCAATGGAGCATATTGCCTCTAAAGTGTAGGCATATGATGAGAAGACAGGAAAGATCCATAGTCAGTATTAAATACAAAAAAATACCAAGTTTTTAGTTACTGGATATTTTAAGAGAAATCCTCAAAATGTGTTGCATCAATAGAAATTCAAATACATTGCAAAGCCTAGAAAATAAGAAAATTAAGGAAATCAGTACTAAATCTGTCCTGAATACACATAGATGTCCACATTATTTAGTATTTAGGTGTCATTTGTACACATTCTTCAGCTGAAACAATGTGCTCTGTATTCTTGACATTCTGTGAAATGTCTAAGGATTAGAGTGCATAAGAGTAGGAGGGTGAACAATCCAAGCCTGTGAATCAGTGCAGCTTCTGCAGTAATTAGTGTTACAATGGTCATAAATTTTCAAGGCACCATGGGAATATTTTTGGAAAGTATGTCTTAAGTTATTTGGGTCCCTATGGAACATTTGACAACATGATAAAAATACTCTTTTTTCTTTTTATGCAACCAATGCTGTTATTGCCCTACAAAAATCTGTTGCCTTCAGCTAAATCAATCCCACTACAGGTGTTCAAAATAGGTGAATACTCCTCATACTATTTAGATGAGGAAATTGAGAAATTGTGTAACTTCTTAGAATGCGTGAATGACTTACAGAAATAGCAGCCAGATCTGGGTTTTCTAAACTTCCAGATATGTTCTCCATTCACAGGACTTTTGTTCCAGGGACAAAATATTTTTAAATACATGGAAGAATTTTGAGACTAGTCAAAGGAAGGTGAATGGGTACGGTACCCTGATTTACGTTGTTACAACAGAAGGTGTATGGCAGCCAGTCACAGAGTTCATTCAGCTGCGTAGATGTAAGGGAAAAAGGATTCTTCCTTAAGTCTGTATTTTCATGGTTTCTGACTATTGTTTCTTTCCCAAATATATGCGTCTGAAACCAACAATTTACGATGTCAGCTTTTTTTTTTAAACTATATTTTATAAATGTAGAGCTTTACTTGTGATATCACCTTTATTTTTTTTGATATTTTGTATATTTCATATGAAGCAGTGAGCAGACACAAACATGTCAGTCTTGCAGTACAGTCCTACAGCCCAACCTTTGCGCTAGTGACTTATGTCCAGCCTTTATACAAGAGAAAATATATCCTGGCAACATGGTTGAAAACAAGACAGTTTAAATATCTCTACATAATCTGCTCAAGAGATCATATAGCACAACATGGTATAATACAAACATTCCTTGTATATTAAAAAAACCCAAAACCTGACATGGGAAAATCATTGGTTAAGTTGAAGAAGGGATGACTTATTAAGAGAATGAAGAAAGTGGCAGACTGTGACAGCAAGCATGCCGTGTCCTATTTTACGCTGCATCCCCCCAGCATTTTGCAGAGCCATGCAACACCAAACCATACTAAAAGGAACCAAGAAAACCTTCTGTTCCTGAACCTTCTTACAGTGCCCTGTTTTCAATGTACCTAGAAGCAGAGTGGTTGGAAGAACATCATCCCTGCCAGTGGAAGAGAGACAACACTTCCACAGCAGATATGTACCAAATCAGCACGTCAAAGCTACGGGTTTCTGATTTGAAATTTTCTACTATTTGCAGAGGTGAAGGACAAGCAGATGTTGTGGATCTTGGTGATTCAGTGGGACAACAAAGAAAAAGTCTGGCTGATGTTCTTATTGTGCTGACAGCTCTGTTCAAACTCCTTTTAAACGCAAGGTTGGTCCTTGATCTGTCTTTCTGCCAGCAGTATTTACTTTGAACCCATAATCTGCTGTAAGTAGCACAGAGGAATCCCAAGGAACTTGTTCCACAATTGCACAGACATTGTCAGAAACCTGGTGCAATTATAGCATTAGTCTGCAGCTATACCCCACCCCAGCAATGCCCATGTAGTTGCACAGCCACCTATGCTGCAAAGGAAAACATGGTCTGGTTTATTGCTGGTAAGTGCTTGCTTTTGTTCAAAAATGCTAAAGATTGGATTAAGCAAAGGAAAAAGAAAAAGTAATAATCTGTTTTAAGGAAACATTAGTGCATTTTACATGTGCCTTCCTTTACAAACCACACAGAAGTTTTCATCATGAATGTAGCCCAAAAGGAGCAGAGCATCACTAGATCTGTCCCATTTCTTAGCAGTGACGTGCCTGGTATTTCTTAGAAATTACACATCTGAAAGAAATGAAGCCAAGTCAACTACATGGACTGCGTACCTTCTTGGATGTGTTGTTTGGGAAGGCTAAAAGCCTGCCTCCATGTGTGGCAATCCATGAAATGGCCTCACTGGATTTTCTCCAAGTAAGGGAAGTTCATCAAAGAACATCTTAAATTACTTATTATGCCATCATCTTGGGCTAAAATGAGAGCCTACGTCAGGAAAGAAGCTGTAAGGGACGGGAAGGCGTGGGAACTGACAGATGACACATTGTAAGAGATACCATGTGCGTAAGGAGAAATACGCTATTTTAGTTTACAAGATCTAGCCTGCTTGGGATAACCTGACAAGCATCACGGAGAGCTTGTTTAGGGTGTGTGCAAACCAACTGGATGATCACAGGGATTACAACAGAACAGCAGCTGACACAGTAACTCGACTAAGATGCACTGCAACGTTAGCTAATTCTGCAGATACATACAAATCCAACAGTTACCTGCAAATGATTTTAGTGACGGTTTTTCAAAAACAACTAAAGAAGCTGGATAGCCAAATGCTGCTTATTTTCAATTAGATTAGGAGCCTTATTTCCTTAGATTACTGACAATTCAGCATTAGACTTCTTGGTATTTCTTTGTGAGCACTACAAAGCTTTCTTTATCAGTTACAGGAAGCCTGACAATCTTAATAGGTTCAGTTCTGTTTTCACTTTGCCATTTCCAAAATAAAGTTATATAAACACAAAGAAAACAAAAAAATAGTTTACCTGTCAACAGTGCGCAGTGCTACAAAGCATCCAAGTCAGTTTTGTTGTACTCTGGGCTTGTTCTTTGCAAATTCACACTCTTGAGAGTAGATTTTAAGATTTTATGCCCAAAGACCTATAATAAATGTCACCAACTCAAATTAAAGCTAGGTAAAACAAACACCTTGATTAGAAAAAGAAACACATAAGGAAGAGTAAATAACGTTTCCAGTCTCTCAACTGCCATCTTTCCATTACTGCTGTTCAAATTAATTAAGGCGCTGCACAGTCTGCGTTTTACATATAAGGTAAAAAATGTTTCTTGTGACAAAGAAGAGATCAATACTTTTTACATTTCTTATTTCAGGAGACGTCTGAAGACTCCTGAAAGCATTCTAATGTTTTGTTTAAATTTCTGACCTGGTATTTTATTTTAGCACAGGACTCCAGAGCAAAGGGACCCCAACTGAGTCTTACAGTACCTGAGGAGCAGGCTGATACTGCCACCTTGGGGAAGACTCTTTCCACGTACTTAGAGGAGCCTAGGCAAGAGTCATAATAATCAGTTTGATTTTTTTCCCTGTCAGGTCCTCCGAGGAAGACAACTTCTTAAAGTCCCCTGCTCGTGCTTTTGTAAGGTCTTCCAGATGGGTCCCATGTTGGACTGTATTCCATCCATAATAATACTGGAAAGAAATGCCTATATTGTAGGGCAGTTTGCTTAGCCAAGTTCTGGATATCAGTTAAGCAGTGCCTCATTTACTCCTAGTTTTATAGCCATCCTGCCAGCATAAAAGCCCTTTTTTTTGCATACAGCAGAGAATGCTGTACTTTGCATACAACACTTCTCTGCTTCTGGGATTCTAACCTTCTTGGTAGTCCAAATCCTTGTCCATGCACAGGTTAAATTATCTCCTTGGCAGGCTACTAGCTCACTTAGATGCAACTGCTAGGACATAAATGGCCCCAAATATCATGACAGGCATTACTGCACATAGGAACAGTCTGATGAAAATTGCAGAGGTAGAATGTGACAATTTAACCAAGTTCAAGATTTCTAGGCAAATTAAAGGAAGTATCTGGATTTTATCTTCACAATATCCATAGTTTCATGAGACTGACCTACCCTTTTGCTTTCCAAAGTGAATCAGTCCCCATCCAGTCATCTTTGATTTTGTATCCACTAGCAAATGAAGGAATTTTGCTATACACTTTATATATAAATATACCTTGAGAGACAAAGGCTGTGCACAGCACTGAGCCACAGGGCTTTTCACAGTGGAAACTATCAGTACTTACCTCAGCTACATGTACAATACAGGGAAAGATTTAACGTCTGACCTCTCATCAGAATAGGCAGGCTCAAGAGCAGCAAGATGTCTCAAAGCAACTAATTTGTCTATGTGCTCTTAAAAACATACAGCAACAAAATCCATGGCAACATAGCCATCTACAGTCAAGTAATGCAAATGAACTCATTAATGATGAATGACATGAACTTATGTGAGGAGGCTGCAAAGGCACCATTAACTCAGACCTTCTGCTAAAGCACCAGCTGTGCCTGTGGCACCACAGCAGAAGAAAACAGACATATAGAAGAACTGAAGTCTCTTGCTGTCATAGGAACAGCTTCAGTACTGTGGTCCCGACACAGAGCTATACTTTTTGAACAACGATGTCACCAGCAGGATTGGCCTCTGGAAAGCACTTTCCTCTTTTCCTCTCACCATACACAGCCTATTTACCAGATTCTTGTTCTCACTGTAATGATACATAGTCTTAATACCTTTGTACCTCCACCCACCTGGGATCTACAGTCAGATAACTGGCTTATCTAAACATTTCCTTGTGAACAGACAAGCAGGGCTCATTCCACTCTTCCATTCTATTACTAGAACCTGGTAATTAAAGCACAATTTGTATTTATTTTCCACTAAGGCATAGGATGAGGAGACCTCATTGCTCTCTATAACTACCTGAAAGGAGGTTGTAGAGAGGAGGGTAATTGCCTGTTCTCCCAAGCGACAGGGGACAGGACAAGAGGGAATGGCCTCAAGCTCCGCCAGGGGAGATTTAGGCTAGACATTAGGAAAAAAATTTTCACAGAAAGGGTCATTGGGCACTGGAACAGGCTACTCAAGGAGGTGGTTGAGTCACCTTCCTTGGAGGTGTTTAAGGCATGGGTGGATGAGGTGTTGAGGGGCATGGTTGTGTTTGATATGAATGGTTGGACTCGATGATAAGGTGGGTCTCTTCCAACCTGGTTGTTCTATGATTCTGTGATATCAAATCCATGGGAAATTGTCTAAAAAGCAAGTGAGAGGTTCTTTCTGGACAATCCTTTTATTCCTGGTTTCAGTGCTACTATAGCATGGCAGAGAATGATGCTTGGAATAAATGTATCAAGCTGCTGAGCCAACAGCTAATGCACATGATTGGCAGTGGTGCAATTGTTCAGTTTTCTTCCTGATTGACAAATAATTTCTGTATTTTTTATCCATATTTTGATTATTTTAATCCATTTTTGTCAGGCAAACAGCTTTATATGTGCATATGGTTTACACTGTGCTTTGCAAGCACTGCTATTTTTAATTCACAGCAGCAATAAGAGAAAGTGCATATGCTCCCACATGCATATTCCAACACATACTCAAAAACATGCAACACAAAGTAATCCCAGCACCTCTGTTATCACACTCACGTTTATCTGTTGGTAGTACTGGTAGCACTCAAGTAACTTTCAAAAGTATCAACTTCATACCATCACTATAGTGATTGCAAAACCTGTATCTACAGCAAAAACTATCTGTTGC
The DNA here is from genome assembly GCA_033558105.1 of Coccyzus lansbergi. Classification (NCBI taxonomy): domain Eukaryota; kingdom Metazoa; phylum Chordata; class Aves; order Cuculiformes; family Coccyzidae; genus Coccyzus; species Coccyzus lansbergi. The sequence continues at coordinate 1,108,450 of JAUMJK010000259.1, read as the reverse complement.
AAGAATTGATCAGTGCCAATTGCTGGTGAAACATGTCCTACTGAATGAGGATCTACCAGTAACAGATTAACCAGATTAATGCACACGTAACAGTCTCAGCATGGTACATTGCCACTGTTAGTTTCAAAGTTCATATATGCATTTCTTTTTACACTGCACATGTGGGTTTATGACTGAAGTCTGAATGAAAGAAGAATTTAAGGGAAAATAAGGTAAGTTATACAATATGAAATTAATATAAGTATTTAAGTGAAGACTGCTTATAGGAAAAAAAAGAATAAACTCCTGATTATGATTTCAAAAATGAATGCAAAATGCAAGTCCACCATGTCATATTATTATGCTACAGATAAATAATAAAATACATATGTAGACTGATGAATAACTGATGACAATCATTTAATAAGGTGTCTTTTTTTAAAAAGTATTAACAAAAAACCCCACCCAAAACTCAGGAAATTGATTATTGAAAACACAAAAGCCTCACTGTGAATTCAGTAAGGAAGACCACACAGTTTTCAATGTTGCCTGTAACAACATTCATATGTTAATAGCTCCTGCATGGTTTTGGCTTTGTACTGAAGTTATTTCAAAAGATTGATTCGGGCATAGATTTAGAAAGAGGGAGAAAGTGTGAACTGCATGTGCAAGAATCTAAATAAATTAATCACAAGAAATCCCATTCTAAAGTTGTCCATGATCTCTCTCCAAGTGCTTAGACATCGTATCATTACAAAACACCTCAAAACATTCTGAATTTCGGGTATCATTGATAATGTAATATCAAGTACTTATTTCCATTTGAAACACCTCTATATTTAATCAGCCAGTATTCCTATATGATGATTAATGTGCACCAAAACCCCATCAGACACTGGATTACAGAAAAGTACAAAGAGAATGAGAAGGCTCATTTAATAGTAACTACAGTAACTGGAAATGATACTTAGCCATATTCCTTCTCCATCCACCAGTCTGTTTTGTTTTCCACTAACTCTGCTATAAATTTAAAAGTTTATACATTCCTCAGTTTCACATGGGTTTAGAACCTGCAGCACTGGTTATTTCAGCTCTTTCTTTCTATAAATATAATTGTTATATTTATATCAGAAAGCCCTTTTGGATTAATGCCTATTTAAACTTTAGTGGTAGGTGATAAGAGACATACTCTAAGCTGTTCTCTGCTGTGAAAAAGTGCTCCTTTAAAAGCTATTTCACCCAACTATCTTTTTTTTTCCTAAAAACAAGTAAAAACTTACTTCCTGAAACACAGTCACTTAACTGGGCACATGTTTGTCATCCTTTTCTTCCTCTACTAGTTTTCCTCCTTTTCATAGTCTGCTCTTCCTGCATGCCAGTGTGGTTTTCCAGAGTCATTTCCCTACTCCTCCCTTCTCTGTTGCCTCCTCTTAGTTTTGTCTGCTTTACTTGTTCCTAAAACTCACCTCACACCTCGTTCTTTCCCAGCTCTTCAGTTTCTGACAGTGTAGGAGCATATCTGTGACAAGGTGACCTTCAAAGGTCTCCTCCATTCCAAGCCATACTACGATCCTTCTGGTATTGGTGGATGGAGATGGACATGAGACAGCAATGTACACTTGCAGTTCAGGAAGCCAGCTGTAAGCTGGGTTGCATCAAAAGAAGTGCAGACAAAAAGGCAAGGGAGGCAATTCTGCCCCTTTGCTCTGCTCTGGTGAAACCTCACCCAGAGTACTGCACCCAGCTCTGGAATTCTCAGTACAAGAAAGACATGGACCTGTTAGAGTGTACCTAGAGGATGGCCACAAAGATGATCAGAGGGCTGGAACACCAGCCCTATGAGGAAAGGCTCTCAGCCTTAGTGTTGTTCAGCCTGGAGAAGATTCCAGAGAGACCTTGTGTCCCTTCAGTATTTAAAGGGGGCCTATATGAAGGATGGAGTCTGTTGTGACAGGAGAAAGGGTAATGGTTTGAAACTAAAAAAGGACTGACTCAGACTGAGTAGAAGAGAAGCAGCTTTTAACAATGACAGTGAAACACTGGAACAGGTTGCCTACAGAGGTGGTGCGAGCCCCCTACCTGGAAATGCTCAAGGTCAGGCTGGATGGGACTCTGAGAAATCTAATCCAGTTGAAGATGTCCCTGCTCACTGCTGGGGTGTTGGACTAAATGGCCTTTGGAGTTCCCTTCCAACCTAATCCATGCTATGATTCTATGACAAATCGCATGGGGTCTTGTTATTTCTAAGCAGCAGACTGGGAAGGACAGTAAATATTTGTCCTCGGATTGGATAGAGGCATACATACTGCACACTGAATGTCTAACTACATCACACATTTCTTAAAACACTTAAGGCAGGAAAGGGCACTGGATTTTTATTTTAAGTTCTATGAAGCAGCTCATGTTATTTTTTCTTCACTTAGTGACAAGTTTGTGGATAAAAGCATTGACGATGGCAGGCAGCAATGAGATGACCATCAATCTTGTCGTCCTTGGAAGAACTCAGACTGGTAAAAGTGCTGCTGGAAACAGCCTGCTAGGCAGCTCAGACTTTGAGAGTCATTGCTCCCCAAGCTCTGTGACTACATGCTGCAGCCTTGGACGCAGCTGCCGCATTTCGGGGATTATGCGACGAAACGGCTGTGAGTTAGCTCTCCGTGTTCAAGTACTTGACACTCCAGGCTATCCTCACAGTGACCTGAGCAGAGAGCATGTGAGAGACAGAGTAAGATCAGCCCTTGCTCACCACTTCGGGAAGGAAGGCCTGCATCTAGCTCTCTTGGTCCTGAGGGCTGACTTGCCTCTATGTCCGGATGAAAGAGATCATGCAGTTCAGTTCATCCAGGTAACAAATACATAAATAGAGGTCACTGCCCTAACAGCAGTTCTTTTGTCTTTAGGTGATCATAGCTATGGAAGAGTTGACTGCAAAAGAGAAATACAGAAATGCTGCTGAAAATTGGAACACTTCCCAGTCCAGCAGCTGAAACATGCTATTCACAACTCCAACACCATACACCATAGCTACAGTTATCACACTAAACCTGAGAAAAGAGAGGCAAGAATTGTTCTCCTTTGCATGTGGGCTCAGCACAAAGGAATTCAGGAACAAAATTTACCTATTAAAGTATGCTTTTGTCTCAGAAATTACAGTTAATGCTTCATCATGACAGATCTGGCTTGTCGAAGAGAAATGCTATTTAAAGCAAGTGAAAGTCAGGTTACCTCACTATTCTGCACTCCAAATAGAACCAAAGCAGGGTGACTGGTCCAAAATCATGCAGAAAATCCAACGTGGAACAAGGATGCTTAGCCCTGCCTTGCACTGTCACTACTCCTTTTCAAGTGAAAATAACTAGAAGGCTACCATAATTTGGAAAAAAAAAACCTGGAAAATTTCCAGCGTAACTGAAATGAAGGAAATACTTTGAATGTCCTTCACGATTTTTTATTTTTCTTTTGCAAGTATGCAAGATACATGGGGAGAGATACTGAAAATGAATGGCTTTCTCCTCAGCTGGAAATTTCTCATTACTGTGCATACATATCTTTGGAGTGGGGTGGGAGGCCAGCAAATGGGTTATCTGTCTGATCACTATGAACCAGAACAGTATGATTTATCAAGAAACAAAGGGTTTTAGTAATCGCCAAAGACTGTACATGATGCTTTGCATCTGTCTTCCACTAATGAATTTTCTAAAATTCTTTACTACTGGAAAGGACTTACTGGTCCATCAACTCTTACCACCTGCTGCAACAGATATCATCTAAATACATGATACACATATAGATAAAAAATATACCAGTATAAAAATATATAGATAGAAAAATGTCTTTCAAAGTCCATTTGATTTGCTCTCCTGTTCTTTCTAATTACTCTCTATTGGTAAGATTTCACCTCACTTTTTGAGTACTTCGATATTTGGTCCAATTTCAACACATTCTTACTCCTTTTCAATTTACATATAGTTGTTTTCAGTGTTAATCTTTTTCCACATAGAGTTGTCCCTCTTTCCATACTTCATAGGATTTAAGAGAAAGTACTATTTACTAAAAATATTTTTACTCTAAGCCAATAGAAAATCATCATGTTTCTAGTTTGAGATGATTTGGCATCAAGTCCATTGATAATAAAAGAAATGCCACCATGACTTTTCTCTTTAAATGTAGTTTTAAAATCCCTACTGGAAAGGAAATAAAGCAGCTTTAAAAATAATGAGGAAGCAACACTTACTTCTGTATCATGATTACAACTGGTTCTCAACTTATTTAATGGTTAGCTACTTAGTTATTTTCCTCTTAAAAGACCAGATGCTGTGATTACATTAGCCATAAACAAAAGGGGCAAGACAGATGCCTGGGTGCTGGGAATATGAACACTAAGTTATATTTCAGTATGTCATTCAAAGACACTATAGAGTGAACACTACCTTTAATGTTCAGACGTTTTCACAATAATCCTCTGCAAATTATGGATGGTTTATCAATGAAGATGGCATATTAGTAGATTACTGGCATTTAAATCTCTCAGGATTGGTTTTTTTTTTATTTCAGTAACACAGTTCAATGAATTGAGACTAGCAGATACTGATTCCAGAACTAACATTAACATTGACAAATCCTCAGCAAATCAAGGCACTATCTTCTCTCTCCAAAACTGATAACTGAACAATTCCTTAGACAGTTTATGCCAAAACTTTATACAGGTTTAATTATTTTTTTTATCCCTAGTGTCCAAAATAGATTTGAGATCATTGCAAAGTGGACTTCATTACCAAAGTACACCTCTTGTCACACACAGGAGTTAGTATGGTTGCACTAAAGTTGTAATTTCATTTACATCTGTAAATGGGCTTTGAGCAACCTTGCCTAGTGGCAGGTGTTCCAGCCCACAACAGGGAGGGTGGAACTGGATGATTTTTAAGGGCCCTTCTAACTAAAACCATTCTGCTTCTATGACAGCTCAGTCTCTTATTTGTACTAAAATTTTCTGTCCTCATCAACAGAAAAGCATCATGTTTCCTCCATTCCTGTCCATAATAGGAATGACAGCAGTTAAAGCCAAACTCTCTGGCCTGTCACTTGGGTGGATGTATTTGATTTGTGTTTTACCCAAATTACTGAATTGCAATTGGTGTTACACAGAAATTCATAATTTGATTTTTCAACATGAGGTGATTTAAAAAAAAAATTCAGAAAGCTCTAAGAACTTTATCAATATGGATGTATGGAATCTACTGATATAAACTACTTCTATTTTAGATATTAGTTAATAATGCGTGGCATAGCTAAATAACTGTTTTTCTTTAAATCCATTGACATTTTTACACTGGAGAAATTTTTATTAACATCTGTAGGAAAAGATCAGTGAACTGTTAGTATTGCACAACCACACATTTCCACTGAAACTGGATGTCACTGCCTTGGAAGGTCAAAATTCCCCTGAAATTTCAGCAACTCAAATAGCATGAAACGGATTACTGCCAGGAAAAGAACATGTCAGGTCTCTTAATGCGCAGGTATATAAGATGGGAGTAGGGAAAAGGAAGAAGAAAGAAAAAAAATATTTAAGATTTGTTTTTCATTACAGGAACTTCTGGGTCCCACATGGAAGGATTTCACTGCAGTTCTACTTACTCATGCAGACAAGGCAGAAGAGGCTGGATTCAGTGAGGAAGCATATTTACACAGTGCCTCAAGTACACTGTTGTCACTTTTGAGCTCAGTACAGCATAAATATATTTTCCTATACAACCAGAAGAACATAATCAAGGAGGAAAGAGTTATTGTCTTACAAAAGCTCTTGAATTTCATAAGGCAAAATAATTATCAAGTGCTTCCATTTAAACACAGCAAAGAATAAAACTACTTTTCAAGTGCTCATTTGCCCGTTTTCTATGGTAGGTAACATTTAACAGAAAAAAAAGAGTAGAAGCCATCAGCTGGAGAATTCCACATTCATATCAAATACCATTGAGCACACAGTTGTAACTACCTTTTTGTTACCAAACTACTTGCCTTTTATAGATTACCTCATACTCCTGCATCCAGAATCCTAGCTTCAACCACAAAATCAGAACAAGCTAATGTTCTAAATCACACTCCTACTATGTATGTAGTCACAGACAAGATTTCATGCTGCACCAGATTGTATATTGCAGTTCATACAGAACACAGATCTGGAAGGGGGAAAACAAAGTAAAATGCAAAAACTGCAGATGAGTTCAGACTGTAAGGGAGTCCCTTTGCTCAGTTCTTCAAGTTTTCAGAAGTTCCTCTGAATTCCTAAATTTGTGGAGAGATTTCCAGTTTAATACTGGTTAATACTGGAAAGCTAAGACCTACCTACTGTAAATATATTCCCCTATCTTGATTCAATATTAGTTAGAATCAAGATTTTGAACCTTCAAGAAATATGTTTAGTAAGACATCACTGGATACACAGTCTATAAGACAGGAAAAGCAGCTCCCATGTGCTTAACAGTATTTGGTACATTTGAAAGAACTAATTGGGTTGTTCAGCCTGGACAAGAGGAGGCTGAGGGGAGACCTCATTGCTCTCTACAACTACCTGAAGGGAGGTTGTGGAGAGGAGGGAGTTGGCCTCTTCTCCCAAGTGACAGGGGACAGGACAAGAGGGAATGACCTCAAGCTCCCCCAGGGGAAATTCAGGTTAGAGGTAAGGAAAAAATTCCTCACTGAAAGGGTCATTAGGCAAGGGAAAGGTCTGCCCAGGGAGGTGGTTGATTCGCCTTCCATGAAGGTGTTTAAGTTGCAGGTGGACAAGGTACTGAGGGACATGGTTTAGAGGTTGGTAGGAATGGTTGGACTTGATGATCCAATGGGTCTCTTCCAACCTGGTGATTTGGTTATTCTATGATTCTATGATTATTACTATTCCTTATTCCTAGATGCATGAAAAATCATCACGGCTTACAGGCACATATGAAACACACTCCAAAAAGAAATCTGTTAATCTCTTCTTTTCCATTTGTTCCTTTTAATTTTATTGTCATTTTGCTTTCTCTCCTGGTTTACTGGATGAAGTTAAAAGTCTGCAAAATTCAGACTGGCTAAGATTATTTTTATTTCAGTTGTGAAAAAAGTGCTTACTGTTTCAGTGGTTAGACAGTAGCCAGTTAATTTAAATATTATATGCCAAAATATCTGAAGTATCCCTAAGTACTTACTTAAAAGATTTATTGTAAATTGATCTAAACCAGTTATTCTCAGATATTAAAGGCAGTATTTGGAAGAAGTAATTTGAGGCTATTACCACAGCAGCTATGACTTGTACTACATTATTATGGAATAAATCTAATTGTAAAAACTGAAGAAGCTAATACTGTTAAAAAACAAAGCATCTTTTACATAAAATATCATTGCATAAAAATACATTAAAACAAAAGACTATTATACTTGTTTGGGTATTGGAAATGGATTTTTTTTGGTAGCATTTGAGTAGCTCCGGAAATCTATTTGCTATTAATTCTTTCTTAGTGCTATCCATCATTTGGAAAGAATGGATTAGATAAAGTACTATTTTAGCAAATTGGCTGCTTTGATCTTATTGACATTATAACCATTTACATATGGGACATTAAAATATGTTCATTTGTATACCTAATGGTTTAGCGAGCCACAGATTAATCTTCCCATTACAACTGTCTGCAGACAAACGAGACAACAAAGCCAGGAATAATTGCAGGGATTTAACACATATCTGATAACTGCTTGAAAGAAGTAGAAACATTTTTAAAAGGTGACTAGAAGAATGAAGATGATTGTGGTCTTCACTGACTAACTGATAATCCTGCACCTCTTGAAGACAGATCTTTATTGATAAGCTCTTGCTCCATAGATACTCCAAAACTTTTAGCTGTCAAGAAAATATGCTTGCTCACCAACCACAAACAAGCCTTAGCAATTAAGCCTTGAGCACTGAGTGGTTAATGACAACACTTAAGCTCAAGGACAGTAATCATAGTGAATAAGTGAACTGTGAAAATGTTTGAGGCATTACACATTCTGTATCTCTAGAAAAGCAGTCAAACAAGAAAAGATATTAGCCATGCATTTCAGAGGGGTAATGTATTTCTGGTTTTTATTGTGCTTGCATTACGTTCCATTTCAACATCTTAGCAAGCTTCTAATAACCATTTATTTATTTGATTCCACTGTTTGCCATGGTCTCTGCCCGGCAGACTCCTTTCCCTTTCACTTCAAATGGAACTCCTTTGTATGTAGCAACACATTGGTCATTGGTATGAAGATCAGGTTGGATTTGCTCCCAAATCTTCTTCTTGGGATTAAGTTCCTTCTCAGGATCTCCTGTTTCAAAACAAAGAATAATCTAATAGCACACAATACAGTAGGCACAGCAAGAGGTCTGTGTATGTACACATCTGTCACAGCCCACAGAGCATCACTGTATACACTTTTACAGGCGGAAAAAAATTACCTGTGATTCTCAGAAAGAAAATTTTAATCGGAATTAAGGATTGTCTAGGAAATGTCTCTGGAGCCTCCCTCAAAATACTGATGTTTCAGGGAAGAAAGGTTGTAAGTAAGAGAGCACAAATACTGTCACAAAAGGAAGAAATCAAAACACTGCAAGCTGTTGGTTTACTAAGTATATTATAGACCAAAAGGTTTCTAAAAAATTAAGTGGTTGTGGACCACAGAAATACAGTACTCACCACAACACAGGTTTGTCAGCATATTAAGTTTAAGAATTAATGGATTTTGATAAGCAATTAGTATTAGACAAAATTGACAGGGGCCATACAGTTGAAAAATACTGAATTTAGACAAGAATAGTCCAAAATTGGGATACTGACATGAGATTTCAGCCCCAAGTTACAACACTGTTCAGCTAGTTTTTATATGATTTGATGACAAGTTCTAACATCTAACATAACAGAAGTGTTAAAGGTTAGCTTGTATTTCAGCAATTATGGCCTCGGTCTCTGTAAGTCTCAGTTCCCCTTTTCTATGTGTACTCCACAAAAAGCTACATACTCTCTAGAGGTTCTGATTTGACCTTTGAACAGAAAATAACTGTACAGTGAATTGGTTATCTTGCTTTTTGTAACTATGCCAGCAAGCAGCAGTTCAATATAAATCTTTACATCAAGAGAGCTTGTATAGCTTGGTTGTTTTGTTCTTATACTTTGCATTTTGTACTTAAATAAGAGAAACATATATGACCCTGATACGCTTCTATGTAAGTTGTAGAGAGTGATAGGGTCTCCGGACTAAAAAAACTCCAATTTCCTCAGCCACTCCTCATGAGACTTATTCCTGACGGTTTGACCAACAGGTGGTTAAATGAACTAATGTCATTCCAGCCTGCCTTAACGTTTTTCTTCTTAAAATGCTTTTAATGGTTCAATCTACTCACATTCTCAATGCTTGCAAAAGTAACCTACATCTGACTGTAGAGTAGTTTAACTTCTGTAGCTTCTATATCTGTAACTGCATAAGAAAAGTAGACCAGGCCAGATTTCTATGTCAAGTCGGCTATCCTTGCAAAAGCAAGATCTGATCAGTAAAGCAGTTGACTTATTTCACAATCACGGTGCACTTAATATTTGAAAGTACAATTGGAAATATCATTAATAACTTAAACATTTAGAGCCAATTGCACATTTTCACAAAAATAAAAATCCTGTTCAATGCTCAAGTTCATGAACAAAGACACTTGGATTTAGACCAAAGAGAATGGATATGAACTAATAAAATCATTAAACAGAATGTTAAATGATCTATTCTGCATTTCCTTCTCCCTCCTCACTATAAAGAGAGAGTGAATTTTTCAGTAAGAAAATTCCCTGACTTTTATTATAAAAAACACGCTTTGGATATTAATAAGTCTCTTTGGAATCCTGCATAAAGCCCCCTTGGGATCTGTGGTGAGCTCATATTAGATTAGTGTAGGCACCAATTTTAAATACTACCAGAGCTCTAGACTGCATTTTCTTATGACTTCTCCTCATTGCATTCCATCTTCACAGAAAATATTCTGTAGAAGGGTTTATATAAATAAAAAGAAACTTAAACTTATGTTGGCGTAATGAGCTTCCCACTCTCTTTACATAAAAAGAACCAAATACGAGGTCCCAAATTTTGTTAAACATGCCATTCAGTCTAGCAGTAAAAATTTTAAGAAAGAAAATCTTTATAACAAGCAAGAAACCTGTCCACTTATTAACACCTCTGTAACTATTGAAAAAATGTATTGCAGTGCAAGAAAGGGCAAAAAAAAAAGGCTATGGTGATGTGTGACCTTACAAAAACCTAATACTACTTATCCCACTGTGGATTTTAAACTATGCACATGAAGGAAAGCATCCATACACCAAAGGACTGATTAAAGGAAGTTATGAAATAGACTAACCACTGCACTCCAGTTTTAGCGCCTTTTTTTTTTTTAAAAAAAAAGAGTTTGCAGGTATTCTTAATTATTTAGTTATATAACATAAATAACAGGTCTGTGGTTCCTGTGGCATTTTTGTATTGAAGAATTTTGTCAAACCAGTTATACTTCTATTAGAAAGATTTCAGTTAGCTGTGAAAATTCCAAGAATTATTGCTGTCTTCAGGTAATTACTGTGTATGAGGGTGTAGTATTTACAGATGTGTGATGGAATAATTTTTCTATGGCTTATGAACTGGACCTTTTCCACTGAAAGTGGAAAGGAATTTGATAAAAGTCTTTACAAAACAAGGCTCAACAGATGTTGACGATTCATCTATTGGAGCATAAAAGGGTGTGTTAAAGTTCCTCTATGGGCAATGACATCAAATAAAAAAACAAAAAAGAACACTCCTCCAGACAACAGTTTTCCTTATCAAATCACTTCTCTACCTACGACACTCAAGGTGGTTGTCGGAAAATTCACATTTCTGCAGAAAAAAAGTTCACTGTTTTGAATCAAGAGACCATTTGTTTACCTTGACTAAGAAAAAAAACCAAGGGAAGTTAATCTGTGTCTCATGAGTATTTTGTATGGTGGTGAGAGTAGGCTTAAAAATAACTTGATTCCAAGTTGCTTGATAGACAGCTGTGTGCATTTTAGAGTTGCTTTATAGTTGATGCTGCTGTTTCTGCTCCTCCATAGGCTTTCATGCTTCAAAGAAAACTAGAAAGGCCTGCCAGGTCCTGTTTTAATTTCAAGGACTCAAATTGAATCTTTATGTTTTAAAATTACTCATAAAAAAAATAAAACTGATCAGAATACAAGTGGTTACAAACAAGCACGGGAATTAAATGACATCTGACATAACCCCAACTGTATACTCCTGGTATCAGTGAAGTGCCTGACTGACTGCCTTTGCAGAGACAGCAAACAAGATGCATGTGAGATTTTAACACAGAAATGTGAGTAGAAGATACCGACATATAACCTCATTAAAAACTGAGACACAGTTTTCCAATCTCTAAGTGGAGTTTCACACATCTAGGGACAATAAAAACAACCCACCAAACCCAAACAAACTGCTCACCTATCTTAAAAGAGGAAAAGGAAAAAAAAAACCACCAAACAAGGACCAACCCCAAACTAGAAAAAGGAAGTGAGTAGGGGTAGGGGAGAAACAAACCCACCAAAAGTTCTTACTTACTTGGACGAGCAGGTAAATGGCAACAATATTAGTCTCTAGATAAATAAACTTTTTAAAAACCCTAAGGCAAACCAAAACCTAGCAGTGAAGAGTATCTTAGTTTGCAAAGACAATAAGCAAGAGACAAGCACATAAATTTAATTGCAGAAGCAGATGTCAAAATGATTTTCCAAGTCTCTGATCATCAATGACTTTTTTTTTTTTTTTTTGGCTTGGTCCTACTCACTCTAAGGTAATAAAATCACAAGCCTTAAAATTCTTTAAAATAAGTTTTAGGTAGCTAGGTGATACGTTGCCCTACTTTGCACTATTAAGCATTAGGTATATTTTCAAAGTAAATAATTAGCTTTAATCTCATATCAACCTATTTTTCTGAGCAGTTATCTATGAAACATTAGGAAACAGCTGCAATATTTCAGATTACATAACCCTGGATATATACATTTTTCAAAACAGCTGTAAAAGCCTTCATTTGGCACTTAACAGACCTCGACGTCTTTGGCTCCGTGTCAGAACGAAACTGATATAAATCATACAAAACCTAGTATCGCAGGCTGCAGGTCCTAACTTAAGAACTAGAACAATTTTTACACCACTTCCAGCTTATTCTATGTCTTTTAAGAATCAAAATGTCAACAGCCTCTGTGTACCTGAAAACCTGGAATAATTTTAAAACAAACGTTTCTACAACTGATTTGCTCTAGGAAAGGCTTTTTGCAACTATCAAGTCTAATAGTTTAATTACTTTGATAAAACTTACCTCATTAGTCATATGCTATAAAAGTTATGCTGGCTAACAGAGAACAGCATTACTACCAGCATTATTTTCAAATGTTAAGTTTACAAAGTTACTTGAGAACTAAGTTTGGAGAACAACTGTCTTAGACAAAAACACACAAAAAACCCTCCCTCCACCCCTTGAAAAAGCTACACACCAAGGTTGATTTGTAAATAATTCCTCACAGCCTTTGCAGTAGAAGGTTTTACTCTACAGTTTGATACTATCTCTGCACACCCATTTCCACAGCAACAGAAAGCAAAAGAAGCATACACTTGCATGTAACAGAGGCCACACATCCGTAATGCAATCTACCCTTACTCACAGATGCTACTCTCAGATAACTACTAGGAGTTATGAGTAAGTACTCCTTCGATTTAGTCAATGCAGTTGCGGAAGCCTTCCTGGTTTCAGTACAGCTTAGCAATTCTGCATCTCACCTAGCAAGCTAGGTATAAGATTTAAAAAAAAAAAATTAATAAAACAATGCAAGACTGATTTCCTACTTCAACACAATACTATTTAAAATATTTCTGATCAGAGTACTAAACCACAGCAAGCTGAGCTTTCTTCCCGTTTCAAAACCACCTAGATTGCTCCCTTTATCATATGCCAACCAAAATAAGTATTTGTTTTAGAGAATCATAGTTTCAAGTCATGAGAAGTATGAAAATATCTATACACAGACATACACATATTTATGAAAGATAATTCATGCAAATACATTTAAGGACAGAGCTTGCCAAAAGGCTCATAAGTAAAAACAATGCTGTGCAGCTAAAAATCGTCAGACATGCAATAGTATGCATAGTCAATATGTTTCTACACAGAAAATTGAGTGCTACACAATTTTCAAACACCTGAAAGCCAGCTTTTCAGCAACAGATTAATACTTCAGATGAACACTTTGCTGAAAAATGCCCAGTCTAGAACTCCACACAATATGGGAAATACTGGGAGTTAGACCACTTTTTCTTAAGAGTTTCTCTGGTGATCCTCACCAGAAGACTACTGTTCATAAAGTACACGATGATCAACATAATGGTTGACTTGAGTAGGCCTGGGCTTTTGCTACACTACACAAATTCCTGGACTGCAGGATAAACCTAGCATGCCAAGTTTAACAGAGAAGCCTGCAAGCAGCTCCCACATTGTACCAGTAACACAGCCAGCTGTGTGTTCTCAGCTTTATGGAACAGTGCAGAACACAGTTTTCACGTAAACTTTCCTCCTGTTTGACAGTCGAAATTAATAAGAATATACAAAAATAGCTTGAATGACAAAAAGGGGGAAATCTGTGAAATTATTTATACCATTCTATCTTTTCAGTGTCAACTCCAATTATTAGCATTTAAAACGATACATTACAAATTTTGAGTGCCTTTCATACAGGGACCATAATGGACCAGCACCTTCCAAAGAAAAAAAATGTAAAACTACGAGAGAGATATGTGGGAACCTAGCCTGGCACGAGTTGAATGGCTCAAAGGAGGCATATGGACTCCAGCCTTAGTGGCAAGGCTGGAAGTCCTAGAGAGCATGTCTAGACTTGTATAGGGAGGGAGGAACATGCCTGAGCCTGTTACCTATCCCCTACCTACACCTGACCAGGTGAGCGGCAGGGACAGAGGGTTTAAAAAGCCCCAGAAGGGCTGAAGCTCTCTCTCGCAACTCTGTTTGTTTGTCTTGTCTCTGTTTGTCTGTTGTCTCTCTTTGCAACTCTGCCTGTCTGCTTGTTCCTCTCTGTTTGTCTTGTGTTTTTGTGTTGTGTGTAGACACCCACCAACTTCTTGGCCTGCTGAACAGAGAGACACATGCTGATACACGTGGAGCTACTAAGATGGTGACAATCTCTCTCATCTCTTACAACTATTGGTCTCTTGTAACTCTTTTTTTATCCTTTCTAATCTTCTCTTCTCTTCCGTTTTTCCATTTGCAACATATGCAGCTGCAGCAGGCAATTTTGGTTTGATTTCAGGTTTGACTCCAGGAAGCATTTGGACTCTTGGTGCTGTCTGGGGCTCAGTTAAGAGGTTGATACACTGTTGCAAAGCGTCGCCACTGACAGGCTGTTTTGGTCCCTTCTGCAGCTGCCGCTTTTTCTGTCTATGCTCTGGCCCATGTGGGTTGTTTGATCATCTGAATCCAGTGCAATCATTTGAATCCAGTGTTTTACGGGCATGCATCTTATTTAGTAAAAGATTTAGCGTACACCTATACCTCTGAGTGATTTTGAATTACTCGGGCACTGTGCTGGGAAAAAGATCTCACTTTCTTTAAAAGTGGGTTGCAACAAGATAATAAAATAGCAATGCTAACAAAAGACAGCAACAGTAGAAGCTGAATCCAACTGCATCCCTTTCTGCCTGTGAGAAAAACAAACTGGCATTTGGGTAGGAGGGAAACAAGCTACATCCAAGATGCTTAGTTGAGTTCCCAATATTCAGAGTCAGAAACTAATCATTTTTGTAGATGAGTGGGAGGTAGAAGAAGCAGGAAAAAATATTAAAATTGTCTTTTGAGAAAGTTTAAATCTTATTATTTTCTTATCTTTATTCCAAGAAAAACTTTCCCTGATTTATTAACTTAATTAACTGGGAAGAAGTTCAATGTCTGTCATTGGAGACACCAAATGTTATTTCCTCCCAAACAAAGCAAGTCCTGGTGCTCTGAATGTTACAGGTTCATCTCACAGATAGGAGGATTTTCACCCCCTTCAATCTTCTCCACCCAAGAAAAAACAAAAAAAAAGAGCTGGAATCAGGTACTTATTACTTCATCACTTGCACTGAGACACTGAGAAAGACACTTTAGACTTGCTTATAGTAACTTGCAAAGTACAAACATTTGATCACATTTCAAAAGCAGAAATACTTATTTGAGACAAAGAAAGTGCATAATTTTGTATTAAAAGTACTATGCAATTTTATGAAGTTAGGTATTCCCCTGTTATTTTGCATTTCTTGGTGGGTGGTTAAGTATCTTCAGTTCTTACATAATACATACATATGTATAACAAAATAATGTATGAATAATTATGTAATGTTAGTATGTTCTTAATAAAAGTTTGACCATAACTAAAAAAGAAAATATCAACAAAAAATGCAACTCTAAAAACGTTTTTTTTGCTTCTATGTTCAAGTTCACCTTGGTATAGTGGTTCCTCCAATTTTCCGAATATCTACTTACCAGGGAAACCTTCAAAAGTGATTCTATCCCCAGGTACTGCTCCAGGTGGGGGAGCCAGAATTTCCACTTTTTCTGGGGAGCTGGCACACATCACCATTGCTTGGGATACTACTCCTCTCATCTTCGCAGGCTTCAAGTTACAGAGCAGTACTGCCATTCGATTCTGCATCTTGAGGGAGGAAAACAGAAGGATGTGAGTACTTAGTTATCAAAAGCATGTGACTTCTAAGTACTACATTATAACAAAAGACTTAAAACTAAGAGATCCTTAAAATAGACAAGAGAAGTAGATACACAATTTTAACAATTGCACACAAGTAACAAATAACATTCAAACCACAAATAAATGGTAAGATAACCTGCGAGGTTAAGTAAATATTTTTATCAAACAATAGGAAAAGTCCACCCCAAGCTGGTCAGCCAAAACTAGAACACTGCTATTTTGAGGTTGGGGTTTTTTTTCCCTTTTTATTGTAAATGGTTCAATTTTTAAACTGCCTTCAAATAAACAGCAATTCCCTAAGCAGAGAGGAAAAAAAAAAAAAAGAAACAAGACCTAAATAAATGCTTTTTAACACTGCAAAAGTTTTTGTTGTTTTTTTTTTAAGGGGTGGGGTGGTTGGTTTTTTTTTTTTTTTTTTTTTTTTAATTTTTAAATGATTGGGCTAATTTTTAGAGAACAGACTTACTGTAATGTTTCCAGAAAACAGAGCGTGAATTACAATGGTAAACTGTGGGAGACTGAACCCATACAGGTACCCCAGACAAGATCACAGACAATCAATAAGATTGGAAATCAAGTCATTTACTAGCAAGCAAGCTTTTTGTACTTTTCCGCTATCTTGTATAATATTTATGTAATGCTTGTCTAAAGCCCAAAGTTTCCCCTAGTAGTTTTTGTATAAGTAATCTTGCACACAGACTGCCTTCTTGTTCCCACACTGCAGCTGCTTCTTGACCTCGATGTATTCCAAAATTCTCCCTAGCAACCTGATAAGGCCACACTGTCAGGCCAGCATATATTCCCACAGTAAACCGCTCTGTATTCATGCATTAAAAACATACATTAAAAAAAAAACTGTTTATGAACAATCAAAGAATCTGATGTTCAGGTATCATTCTTTCTGCACTGCTATTACAAGATTTCTATAAAGTAAAATACTGAATTGTGTCAGCTCAAAAGAGTAACATCCACTAATATTACTGATGGCTACTCTCTGGTATCTCCATAAATTAGAGGAATAAAAGAAGCAATCCAGTTTTTCAAAAGTAACTTTGAAAATGAATCAGGGAGTTCCCGGACAGCTAGATAAGATTGGGTAGAGAAAGGAAATGGAAAGTAATGCAACTACTTTTCCCAGCACACGAAAAGGTCTATCAGAAATACAGGGTGTTACTCTAAAGCAGTTGAAGGTGGCACAGATGAACAGTGTATGTTTCCTGCAACAAACGTTATTACCCAACAAAGCAAATCCTGGTTAAGAAAAACAGTGCAAATGTCTACACTTAGAAGGACACAAACAGAAGCAAGTCTATGTCTACAGGGGGCTGATGAGGCTTTGGCATCTCAGGGAATGCCAGGCACATAAGCAAGCTGAGAATAAATAAAGGAATATCAAATACTATGGTTTCAGGGAGATAATCTCTTGTGGCTTTCCAAAGAGCCAATCCTTTTGTTTCAGAAATCCAGGAACTTCTGAACTGATAAATCAACTATTGAGAAACTGATTTAGTTTCAGCAAAAATTAAAGTTTCTATGGTTGGACACAAAGTTGCTTCACATTCACAATAAAACCCTGCATTTTCCCAACATGTTGGCAGAATTAAGTGGGGTATGGGGACTGGAATCATAGAATCACCAGGTTGGAAGAGACCCATCGGATCATTGAGTTCAACCATTCCTATCAAACACTAAACCATGTCCCTCAGGATCTCATCTACCCATGCCTTAAACACCTCCAGGGAAGGTGAATCAACCACCTCCCTGGGCAGCCTGTTCCAATGCCCAATGACCCTTTCTGTGAAAAACTTCCTCCTAATGTCTAGCCTAAATCTCTCCTGGCAGAGCTTGAGGCCATTCCCTCTTGTCCTGTCCCCTGTCACTTGGGAGAAGAGGCCAGCTCCCTCCTCTCTACAACCTCCTTTCAGGTAGTTGTAGAGTGCAATGAGGTCTCCTCCCAGCCTTCTCTTCTCCAGGCTAAACAACTCCAGCTCTCTCAGCCGTTCCTCATAGGGCCTGGAGAAATAAAGCAAAGCAACTAAAATGGGGAAAGGTTAATCCTGAAGTTTACCATACCTTACCCTTGAAAGCACAAGTGTTAATTGTTTTTTCTTACGTAATCCTCAAAGTTACTTGTATAATTGATTATCAACTATCCCTCTCCATCTCAAAATGAGATATTGTGACAGACTGCAATTGCTACTGAATACTGAACTAAAGCCAACATATTGATTCTTTTAAAAACAGCATGAGTTGCAATGCCATTAGAAACAAAGTCCTCCTCAATTTATTATATGCTTGCCTGGATCTTAAATTTGCCAGTAAATACAATTTACAAGTCACAAGCTTGGTTACAGAAATATCTGTTTGTCTCATAGCTGAAAAGAAACACAGTACCATTTAATAAAGTCTGATGTTACAAAAGCAGAGAAAAAAAAAGGGTTTGCTTTAAGAAAGGTGTCTTATGCAAACATATTATCACATTCTGGATAATAGTCATGCCGTAGTCTCTGTTCTTTATGATTTATAGAAACATTTATTCTTTTCCTATAGGCTACACAAAGAAAATCAGAAGATTGTAAGAAAACTAAGTTCCAGTGCTGTCAGCTAATTCCTACACAGACAATACTAACCCTTAAACAATGATTTAGAAAGAAAAGAGATAAAGCCATCTAAGTAGAAATAAAACATTTCCCCTGTGAAATGAGACTATGTAGTTCATAACAGATACAGATGTAATGCATTCTCTCACCAGGAATGGTTGAAGGATAGTGTTCCTGGAGGCTGATGGTGGCACCTTCTCCTCTTGTTAAGTTTAAGATACACACCCTCCATTCTTGTCCCTCACTTCTGATCACTGACATGACAATCTCTAAGGTTAAAGGGGATTTCAGGAGGTAAAAATACCAGCCCTTGAGAAGTGCCTGAATTTCAAGAATGTACTCCTGTCTCAGGCAACCAAAGAGATCCACTTCAAAAAGCCAAATGCAGTGGTAGGAAAGTTGCAATGCCAGCTGACATTTCAGAGTGTTCTCCAATTGTCTGCAGCTGTTGCTGAAAGATCTCAGCATTAGCACGGTCCACTTTACTATTCAGTACCAAATCCCTGTTACCGATGAAACCTGTATCTACCTATATGTGTGACTTGACTCTGCTTTGCCAACATCAGCAGGGCACAAAAACACAACATACCACATCACATTTAAAGAGGGCATGCCAGAAGTTTTCACACCTACAAAAAGCTACACTGCATGCTGAAATGTTAATGAAAACACATATTGTGCTTACTAACCAGAAGTAAAATCAGATGATACAAATACTACAGGCTCAAACACAGCTAAATTACTGCATCATACACTGCAATCATAAACTGATGATTTTTTTGTTGAATATCTATACTACTTCATCTGATGTACACATTTTTCTAAAAACCTGGCAGCAGTCACATGCCAGGCCTTCACATTTTTGAACACTTCAAAAAATACAAAAAGATGGAACCTTGCCTCTTGAAATTTACTAATAGAGACTTGCCAAAACCAAAACCAGACACACAAACTAAATGCTCCCAATGCATCTGAAAGAATGATCCTAATTGTCTGTCAATGGATCATTTTTTCCAGATAGAAAGCAGGTTAAAGAGAAATGATTGTTACTGCTGCTGCATCTGCATTCAATACACTTCAGAAGTTTGTTTAGAAAGGCTTTCATTTTTTGTACATGCTCTCTTGAGAGCAGACTGCTAAAAATGAGCAATTTCAATTCTAGCCCACTGTAAATCCAGTAACTGGACACTATCAGGTGATCAGTGCAGAAAAGTTGTTGTGTTTAATATTTTTTTTCAGTTCAGTAACTTCCTGTATCAAAACCCCAACAATTTCAATTTTAATTGCCTTCTGTATTTGCAAACTTACCATGGGGATATGGTGTGAAAGGGGACTGAAAAGGTATTTGAGAAAATATAGCTTTTCTACACTAAGATTAATTCCTTAATGACCTGGTTTGCAGTTGCACTACAGAACTTCGTTTTACTTGTCAAGCCTGCATTTGAACACAGAAGCAGTATTCAATCAATTCCTCCCTTCCACTAGCCCTCTAAAGAGGTGTGAAATGAAAACAATCCTTGAAGTCTCAGATTGTTCTCAAGACATACATAAACCACCCATGTCAAAATCAGAAGTGTATCAACTGAAAAAGCATAGGGGCAGATTCTTCTGGAAAAGGAAGCAAAACTACACATTTTGTATTTCGTTGTTGTTGAAGCCACTCACTGCCAGCTAAGTTAAATGTGTGAACTCTTTGCTTTAGTTCATGCCAAACACTTCAACAGTCTATAAAGAGTTAGAAGGCAAAGGATTCAAAAGTTTGGATGATAGCAAAAAAGTTACTATGGTTCTCCACTACCAACTAGGAAATCTAAAGGGAGAGCCACATCTGTTTGGTTTAGGAGTACACTGTATACCAGTGACACTATAGGGAAGTCAGCATAAGATCACAGGATAGAAGCACTGCAAGCAGAATTGAACTGATTCGGGATGAGTTTACTTAATAAAATTTGCCAGAAAATGGATAAGTATTACTCCATTTGCATTTCCTTTTAGCTTTCACGGTTGTGAAAAAAAAATTCAGCAGAATGAAAACACATCCTACAAACAAATTAAGGTCTTAAGATACCTTAAGATAAGAGGAAGGCTATCAGGAAATAATTTTGTCAATACCTGATCCAGAGGAACATGTTTTACTAAACCACTGACAACAGTTCTTGGGATTCCTTCACCAACATCCACTTCTTCAACATACAGAGTGTCTGCATCTGGATGCTTTTTGGCAGTAATAATGCAGCCAACGCGAAGATCAAGACGAGAAACATCTACAGGTTTTGCATCACTATTTGCAGCAGCTGCCTGCTGTTTCTTCTCCTTCTTTTCACCTATTAAAGAAAGTTTAGTCCATTAAATAAACATTAAAAAAATGCATAAGTAATGTAAACATCTATTACAATGGAAAAGAGTGCTACAATCTCAGAATTAAGTGTAAATTCAGTATAGAACACTGAGTAAAGAGTAGAGTTAGCACCTCTTACAAGTTTCCAGTGGACAATCATCATATCATATCATCATCATATGCACTCCAATTTAGATTGCTACTACAAGTAGTTACCAACTTAAGATGGAGGTGTTTTCTTGTCAGAAGAGATGCTGAGCAAAAAATGACCATGAGTGTTGCTGAGCCTTTGGAGCAAGAGTGCAGAGGGCTTTGACAACCAGTGAGCCTCTGGCCTGAGAAGAATCAACATCAGTGGCAAAACCAAGAAGGCATGAAAAAAATAACAGTGGTCACGAGGAGCTTGGAAGAACATGCTGTGGAAATGTTTATGAAGGAATTGAAGGACTGTTGCTGATATTTTCACTAAGGTATAAATATGAGCTTGTAACAATAAACTTGGTCTTAGCTTGAAATGAAAGCTGAGTCCGTGCCTGTCAATATGCCACATTTTCGTGCTTGTAAAATTAATTATCCTGAAATTTAAATGTAGCTCACAGATATGTAATTGTCATATACACTCTGTCAAAGGCCACATCAATAAGCCTAATAGTACTGTTTCAATAAATAGTAATTACCAGTAAGTCTTGCCATGGTGTTTCATCAGCAAAGGGAAATCATCTAGCAAGTCATTTGGTTATTACAGCTTAACAACAGCTCCAGCAGACAACCCTAAGTCACTGCAACTGCACTGTTACTGTTGCAAAGCAATTCTTCAGGGTGACTTTGGCTAACATTCTTCACTTCCCAAATGCACTGGGGTGTGAAAATGCTCATTGTTTACAAGGTGCCACTGATGAGGGTTTGTTTTCACCTAATATACACAGTGCAGTATAAATCAGCAGGGAAGCAACAGTCCCCATACTCATCTGCTTATTTAGATATTCCTTTTGAAATGAGCAAGTTACATCCAGTCTGTACATAAGATTATCCTGTTTAAAAGAATTCAAATTTTGTTTAATGACAGATAATCTCTGGGGGATTATTAAATGTTTAAGTAGTGCTAACTTCAAATAAGCATATTGTTATTCTTTTATCCAATATAGTTTACAGATTACTGTAAGCTAAATTCTCTCCCTTAGAAAACAAAAAAGGAAAACTGGTCACAGCAGGCAATTTGATTCCTTTATCATTGATCTAGTATAGTGTGAAATTAAATTATACGTTCAGTAACAAAAAGAGGGGTTTTAACATAAACAATAATTCTTAAAAAGTATTTCTGTTCACAAATGATGAACAAAAAGGTCTGCTTTTTATGACTGAGTTTTATTGATCTCACTGTAAAAAGACTACAATTAAGATTAATAAAACCGGTCATATATATAAAGTAATTGAAGAAAAACTGAGAAAATGTCATCAAAGTAGTTAGCATTTAACATATAAGATCATTTCAGAGATCTTTATGTTTATTATCATTCCTTACTATTCTCCACTTCATGACATTTCTCCACGACAGTCTGGAGTAAAAAAAAAAAATCAGGTTTTACGATTTTATTTATTTCACTTCAAAGAAATGGAGTCTGTCACCAAATAAGGAAAAGAGAACACAGCAAAGCATGTCTGTACACAGGATATATGCAGACACAAAGAAAACATCCATTTCAATACTATAGGTTAAGGAGAGAGCTATACTACTCTGACCAGTGGTGGAGTCAGCCCAGAATCAATATCCAGAGAAGCTCCACAGCTGAAGTTTGCAAGAACTGGAAGTAAAAACACGGGAATAACTATAGGGGAAACAAATGAGACAGGTGATAAAAGGGATTTCTATAATTCCATCTATTTCAAGACTAGAAAACAAATTTTACACATTGGGTGCTTTGATTGTTAAATACCATACCTAAAATAGATGTTGAACTCTACAGAAATAGCCTCTTCAGGGCTTCAGTTTAATTTTTGTGCTACATTTCACCTTCTTCCAAATACAATCACTAGCAGGAAAAAGTCAAATAGATTGCTTTCCAAATACAATCTACTTATGCAAGATGAAGGGAAATACAATACGTGGAAGTTTTATACGTGCTCTGTAGCCACTGAATACATGAATAGAACATCTAATTGCCTGATATGACATGTGAACTCTGCTTTTATATTTAGAGCTCTCTGGAATATTGTCCCAAAGGCTGCAGTACATCAAAAATATGAAGTAGTTTAAAAGCCTGCATACAGCTCACCAGAAAAATCAAAAGTAACCTATAAGCATAATATGCAAACTCTGAAAAGCTGTACAAATCAATTCTGAGTGAAATAATAATAACTTGCATAAGAGAATGACTGTAAAACATGAGCTTAAGTTACAAGATGAGTACTTGTACTTTTGCATAAGTGCAACAGACATCTCTTCAATTAAGACAGTTCTTTAAACAGAGTTCAATGCAGTCAGCTAAAAAAGAAAAACAGGAAGAGAGGTCTTAGTAAACCTACCTACCCTCCACCTACATTTTCCCTGTTGCTAAAATCAGATAATCCTATCTGCCTATATCCTTCACCCAGCACTTCCTCTTAGCCACACAATTTCACCATGGGTGGATCTGATAAATTCTGATGAAAATCCACTATCTGTAAGAATTTTCCAGAAGAAAAAAAGGCATACTAAATGGGTGCAGAAGACTGCAACTTATCACTCTTCCTTTAATATTATGTCATGTTACTGTGACTTGGAAAGTACTTTTCTGAGCTGGTCTTGGCCTTCTGCTGGCCATTTCCATGGCAGAAAAAACCCCAAAACTTTAACTAAGCCTCCCAACAGAAAGCCATCTAGTCTGCCAAAAACTTCTCTAAACTTGATGTCCTCCATCCCTTTCTCCCTCTGCGTGTATCTTGTTTTTGCTTTTTTCTGTTGTGGGGAACCTGAGGGCCTGGGTGTTTTTTTGGGTTTGTTTTTTGGTTTTTAATATGGGAGTTCAGCCACACTAAAAGAAATTTGGCATGTATCCCATTTAATTAAGAATCTGTAGGTTATTGACAGCCTTCATTAGCTTCAAGTACTTGCAAGATTTTAAGAGACAGCACTTCCTATTGTGGCTGTACAAACTTTTTTCTGTACTCAAAATGTCATAAAACCATCTGCATAAATTATATGCCTTAACTGCCTATGACAGTTACGAACACTGAAGTACCTTTTTTTTCTACTTTTTCCTTCTTTTTATTTTCTTCATTTTCAACTTTAATTTGGTCTTTACAATCAGGAGATGATGCAACTGCAGTAGGTTGTAGAACATTATCTGAAAACGAAGCTGTAGAAATGGTTGTACCAGAAGGAACCGCAATCTGTTTTACTAAAATTAAAAATACAGAAGTTAAAAGGGGTAAGAGAACTTTGAACATTTTTACATTTTATGTTTGCAACATAAATGGAAAATAAAAGAATTCAATCTACATATTCTGATCAGTTAAAAATAATCCTGTTGACTACACATTTCTTAAATGGGAAAAGTGTGAAATACAGGAAAACACATAAGCTAACATCACCACTTTCTGTAGCTTATTTCAACATCTAGTTGTCTCTGCAACTAACTCAGTATTTCTCATTTGTCTCTCTCTAGTTTCAGTTTCTAGCTCTCATCATACTGGAGACCATTCTGTAATTTTCTATTCAGAAAAAAATTATATTTTAGTCATACCACTGCTCAATTCTTTTTTGCAATTAACTGAGTCTGAATAATCACATATAAGAAATTATCTGCAGCCCCACACTGAGCTGTCAAATCCTTATTTCCCTTGCTTAAATTCTCAACATGACCATCATATTTCTTTTTAAACTCGTGATATTGAATTCTGGACATCATCTCACTATCAATCTTACCAGATGAATGCATAAGAATCACTTCCCTTCTATGTTCTGCTCTTCTCAAGAATCTCATTAATGCTTTTTACCAAATCTTTCTCCGGGGTAAGCACCCTAAGAGTGCCAGACAATATCAGGTAGGCTCCCATTCCCCGCAAAAGTCGGACAAGTTGATCTTCCAAGGTGCCTTTCAACCTTGGCTGTTTTATGATTCTATGACTAAACAGTCTGACAAATCCTTCTAGTGTCACTGTAATATATCTTCCCATTTGGCATATGTGCTTCTTTTTATAACTGAGACATTAATTAACTTTTCTGAAGAACTGCACTGTATTTGTTCATAACTGTTCTCTTCAACACATGAATTGCATGAATTATGTTCTTATAATCAATTTTTTTCAGATCATCTGAACCTGAGATTTGTTGTACCAAAACCCACTTGCTCATTGTTTTACTTGCTAGTTGTGGAAAAAAAATTATTTCTTAGATTTTAAAAAATATCTTAAGTGACAGTTTTGTTGGTCTGTGCCCATTTAAAAAACCGTGCTCAACTACTTAATACCTTCAAAGCTAACAAACTAATTTACTTCAAAAGCTATGAATTTAGTCCTACTACTAGCAAAATAAAGATGCACATCAAGCCAAATATCAATTTCATAGTCCTTTATCACCTTTGAAAAATCTATATACCTTAAGATATCTCTTTCAAGCATAACAGAGATTCTGTGAAATACCTGCCAATAATTGCTGTAGACTACCAGACAACGTAGAAATATAAACTAGTCACTGAAATGCCTTTATTCATATCAAAGGAGAAAAAGATTTTTCTACAATTATAAAATACCAGTCTTTTTGAAGACTGAATGTGTTGTTTTACCAGTAAAACATTCAGGACTGTTGAATGCTAGCACTCAGCTACATTGGATACTATCTCACCCAATTTACCATACTGACAGCATGGGTAAAAAGTAGTAATAGTTGTTGAGAACAGAAGAGCCATTCTTTGGAAATAATTTTCAAGAAGATGTGTTGGATCTAAAAAATCTCACTCTTGCTTTCTTTTTCAATATGAATTATATTATGATGGTGTGAGCTGAATAGAGCTACATAGAGGAGAGCAAAATAGGGAAAAAAGTGCAATGAAAGGTTGGTCTTACCAAAGCATGAAATCAAAGTTTAAAACACATTGTTTCTAATTTTATATAACCACAGGTCTTTTAATAAGCCACTGCCCACCTGTACTTGGAACTATGGTTTGATTTGCCACAGGAATTTTTCAGGCGTTGCTAGACTAAATAGATCTGAGTATCAAGAAGCGCTAGACATTCAGCATTTCTAAAGTATTATAGTTACTGTCATTAGTCAAAATCAGGGCTTATTATAAAAGGCAATGTACAAAAATATACAAAGAACCAGCGTCATGACTGATGTACCTGTTAAGCTTGCAGCTTAAGAAATATTGGAAATAAATAACTTGTCATAGACACAGAACCTAGGAAAATCCAGAGTTTGAAAAAATGCCATAGACAAAAATCAAATTAAGATAGCACAAAACTAACTAGGTTTATTTTGTATGAGGATAGGACATTTTTCACACCTCCATTTCGAATTTCTGCCTCAATCAGCTCCTGTTTCAGCTCTTCAATTTCTTTCTTCAGTTTAGCATTTTCCACACGGAGCTTCTTCTCTTCTCTGAGAGACGCCTGCAAGACTGCAGTTGACAATATATTAATAAGACAGGCTTCAATAGCTATCATTCACAATTTGTGAAACAGAGGTGTTTGGTTTTAGAGAAAAGTGAAAACATGGCAGGCCAAATACAAAAGAAATGGAAACTTTCAATGAGTATACAACGAGAAATATTTTGGAATATTCTTACGTACTCAAACTGCTACTTAACACCCTGAATAGCCTCAATAAGAAAAAAAAACATCCAAGAAATATATTGCAAGAAGTTTGAACACATTTGTAATATGTATAGCCTTAATTCATTGATACCAATATGTATAAAATACCAAAGTTGAAGGTATGATTCTCTTGAAATAATCTTACTGGTGAGAAGACAGTAACACATTCAGACAAATACGTAGCATCACAGTCTTCCCAACCACCTCTCTCCTCTCAAATGGAATCGCTTCCTACCAAATTTCTATCAAGCGTTCATGTCATTAATCCTTTCTCAATAGATGTCTTTGCTATTTCATAACAAGTAGCTTTAAAAATTTTTCAAACCACAAGGCAGTGAAGTGGTGCTACTATTACATACTTTATCTTAGAGAACCTGAAACATGCCTAAGAGACTGACAGTAAGGATGAAGTTGTCCATGTTCTCATTTTTATCACTTAGTGCTTAATGTTAACCATCTGGTTAGCAAGTTTATCATGAAATAGGTAATTCCTTACTAGCTTTCTCCTTGAGCAGAGCAACTTGTTGCTTGAGGTATTCAATAACTTGATCGGCCTCTGCACCCTTCTGCTCCAGCCTGTTCAGCACTGCATTGTTCGCTGCCATCTTTACCAAGAAACGGGCTAAAAACCTAAACAAACAAACAGACTGAAATTAATAACTTGTTCATGTAGTAATCCTACCATCTCTTATCACATGAAGTAGTTCTAAGATCAATTGGTGAACAAGAAAATATGCTAAGTGAACATACGAGGCTCCGACCTCCTAATGTAAAGCCCAAACAAAATGCAAAGTTAAATGGAATCTGCTGTTTAACAGCTGTTTTCAAATATTTTGGAAGAAAAGCTACCTTTCTTCCCAGCTGCAGAAAACATGTTCTTGCTTCATGAAACTGAAAAGATCCACTTTCTCAGAAAGGAAGATCTGAATATATTAATTGGTGGGGAAAAAAGAAATAAAAGGGAATAGGATAGGAGAACACTATATCCTGGTTTTAGATGAAAACTACAGGTAGTGCATCAAAAATTGTACTGAGACTAAGAAAACAGAAACATCCCATGACAATTTGCAGTTTGCTAAGTTTATTCAGAATATAGTGAATATTTCATACGTTGTTCTCTGCACACATTAAAAATTTACTCTTATTTTCTTTTTAAGCAGAATTCATCAGTACTTGTATTTATCTCAGATTAATGCACCTTTTACTGCAGGATTAATAACTTCAGAGTTATTTCAGCATTCATTTTCACAGAACCATAGAATCATAGAATAACCAGGTTGGAAGAGACCCACTGGATCATCAAGTCCAACCATTCCTATCTAACACTAAATCATGCTCCTCAGCACCTCGTCCACCTGTGCCTTAAACACCTCCAGGGAAGGTGAATCAACCACCTCCCTGGGTAGCCTGTTCCAATGCCCAATGACCCTTTGTGTGAAAAATTTCCTCCTAATGTCTAGCCTAAATCTCCCCTGGCAGAGCTTGAGGTCATTCCCTCTCATCCTGTCCCCTGTCACTTGGGAGAAGAGGCCAGATCCCTCCTCTTCACAACCTCCTTTCAGCTAGTTATAGAGAGCAATGAGGTCTCCTCTCAGCATCCTCTTCTCCAGGCTAAACAACCCCAGCTCTCTCAGCTGTCCCTCATAAGGCCTGTTCTCCAGTCCCTTCACCAGCTTTGTTTATCTTCTCTGGATTCACTCCAGAGCACTAAATTTTCAGAGGGCAGACTTTGAACTGTTTAGAAGGCTGGTTGGCAAAGTCTCCTGGGAGACAGCACTTGAGGGCAAGGGTGCCCATGAGGGCTGGGAGTTCCTCAAAAAGGAGATCCTGGCAGCTCAGGAGAAAGCCATCCCCGTGTTCTGGAAAAAAGGTCGGCAGGGGAAAAAACCAACTTGGTTAAGTAGGGAAATCTTGAGTCAAATTAGAAAAAAAAGGAAGATTTATAGGCTCTGGAAGGGGGGACAGGCCTCTTGGAGGGACTTCAGGAGGGAAGCAAGGCTACGTAGGGAAAAAATCAGAGGGGCTAAGGCCAAGCTAGAGATCAGATTAGCTAAGTCAGCAAAAGACAATAAAAAATCTTTTTATAAGTACATTAACAGTAAAAGGAGGACAAGGGAGACCATACAGTCCCTTTTGGACTCAGAGGGAACAGCAGTGACAGGGGACGAGGAGAAGGCTGAGGTACTTAATGCCTTCTTTGCCTCAGTCTTTAATTGTAAAGAAAGCTGTTCCCTCTGTGTAGACACCCGGGAAACAGAGGAGCAATACGAGGCTCCCATAGTCCAAGAGGAGGTGGTCAGAGCCCTGCTTGGCCAACTGGACACCCACAAGTCCATGGGGCCAGATGGGATACATCCTGGGGTTTTGAGGGAGCTGGCGGATGTATTGGTCAAATCCCTTTCCATCATCTTCCAGTAGTCCTGGAAGACTGGGGAGGTACCTCTGGACTGGAGATTGGCTGATGTAGTTCCCATTTACAAGAAGGGTAGCAGGGAGGATCCGGGGAACTACAGGCCAGTCAGTCTGACCTCAGTGCCAGGAAAGTCATGGAACAGGTGATCTTGAGTGCTATCATGAAGCACTTGCAAGAGAACCGGGTGATCAGGCCCAGTCAACATGGGTTTACCAGAGGCAGGTCCTGCCAAACCAATCTGATCGCCTTCTATGACAAAGTCACTCGGCTGCTGGATGAAGGAAAGGCTGTGGATGTGGTCTTTCTGGACTTCAGTAAAGCCTTTGACACAGTTTCTCACAGCATTCTGCCACGGAAACTGTCAGCCTCTGGCCTGGACAGACGCACACTCTCCTGGGTAGAAAACTGGCTGGATGGCCGAGCCCAGAGAGTGGTGGTAAATGGTGTTAAGTCCAGCTGGAGGCCAGTGACAAGTGGTGTCCCCCAGGGCTCAGTGCTAGGTCCAGTCCTGTTCAATGTCTTCATCAATGACCTGGATGAGGACATTGAGGGCACCCTTAGCAAGTTTGCAGATGACACTAAGCTGAGTGGAAGTGTCGATCTGCTGGAGGGTAGGGAGGCTTTGCAAAGGGACCTAAACAGGCTGGACCGCTGGGCAGTGTCCAACGGCATGAGGTTTAACACGGCCAAATGCCGGGTCCTGCACTTGGGGCACAACAACCCTATGCAGAGCTACAGACTGGGAGAAGTCTGGCTGGAAAACTGCCAGGAGGAGAGGGACCTGGGGGTGTTGGTCAACAGCCGACTGAACATGAGCCAGCAGTGTGCCCAGGTGGCCAAGAAGGCCAATGGCATCCTGGCTTGTATCAGAAACGGTGTGACCAGCAGGTCCAGGGAGGTGATTCTCCCTCTGTATTCAGCACTGGTGAGTCCGCTCCTTGAATATTGTGTCCAGTTCTGGGCCACTTACCACAAGAAGGATGTTGAGGCTCTGGAGCGAGTCCAGAGAAGAGCAACGAGGCTGGTGAAGGGGCTGGAGAACAGACCCTATGAGGAGTGGCTGAGAGAGCTGGGGTTGTTTAGCCTGGAGAAGAGGAGGCTGAGAGGAGACCTCATTACTCTCTACAAGTACCTGAAAGGTGGTTGTGGAGAGGAGGGAGCTGGCCTCTTCTCCCAAGTGACAGGGGACAGGATGAGAGGGAATGGCCTCAAGCTCCGCCAGGGGAGATTTAGGCTGGAGATTAGGAGGAGGTTTTTCACAGAAAGGGTCATTGGGCATTGGAATAGGCTGCCCAGGGAGGTGGTTGAGCCACCTTCCCTGGAGGTGTTTAAGACACGGGTGGATGAGGTCTTGAGGGACTTGGTTTAGTGTTAGATAGGAATGGTTGGACTAGAAGATCCGATAGGTCCCTTCCAACCTGGTTGTTCTGTGATTCTGTGAATTGTTTAGTTTCTGCTAAAGCAGAAGGCCAGGCACTCAGGTAACCAATTAAAGAAGTAAGAAACACAGAAGACCAATAAAGGCAACAGTGCAAATAAATGCTGTCTAACCATTTCAGAATGTTCAGCTCCTACTGAGTTTCTCCAATGTTCCAGAAAATAGCTATGCCTTGCATACACCATTTATTTCTTGAAAGCTACCAGATTTGGTGTACCTCCTTCTCTGTGACATCTATGCCTAAACCACAAAAGCTCAAATAGTAGCAACGGAATGATGAAACACAGTTACAGTCACTTGTAGCTGCAGCAGGTAGTGCTTTTACCCTCCCATTCAGTATTTAGATAAAGAAAAAGTTTGTTATAACAGCTGCCTCATCTGTAAATCAAGAAAGAAAACTGATTATAGGTGGGAAGAAAAGACATCTTGCAGATCTTCATAAGCAACAGTGATGCAATTCCTATGAATTTGTCCATTAACTGCAACAATGAGAAGAACTGGTAAGAAAATGGAAATCCAAGATGCATCCATTGGCTCCTCAACTTTATCAGAGCCCCAGATCACCTCTTCTCACGTAACAGGGCAAAATCCTTCCCATTTTACTGCAAGATTATTCTGATACTATGACCTAAATCTATTTTTAACATATGAATATACTTCGTTGGGACTTGCAACAAAAGACATGCTAAAGACAAAGCAGGTTTAGAAACAACTGAAAGGCGAACAGATACAAACACGCTTGCAATGGAGTATTACCTTTGCTGCACTCTCAGTATCAAGTTACATTTGATAACTGATCTTCTATTACAAAGAAGTCAATTCTCCACAGCGCAACAAATCAGTAATAACATAATTAAAAGTTCTCAAAGTAATTTTCAAAGCCAGAGAGAGAGATACACTAATCAGGTGATGTATGGGGTATAGTCCTCCTGCAAAAGTGATGAATGAATTGATGTCTTGCCTTCTTCACAATCTAATACAACCACAGTCTGTTCTACATATGCTGCTTCACTTCAGACTCAAAAGTATTAATGCCATCACACTTTCCACTCATCCACAACAGATTTTTCCTTTAAAAGAAAGAAACTCTCATGGAATGAAAGGCAGAAAAATAATCTCTCCAGCACGACTAAAGTAATTTCAATACTGAAATTAATCTCTGCTAATAAGAAAATATTTTTGTTTTCATGTGCAATCTGAAAACATTTTTTAAAATGAAAACAGTGATTCCAATAAATTACTGATTTATACGTCAAATGGAAATAAGACATAAAACTATTATGGCACAACATAGCATGCTACAAAGCCTGGGATATTACTTGCATACCAGCAAGATTTCTTGCAAACTACATATTCTCTCAGGGGAACACAATACTAATAGTGGAAACTTCGCCAACAACAACAGAAATGCTACTAAAACTTCAAAGTGAATAGAATTGGTACATTTTATAGGTCTTAGCCAAGTTGGCTAATGAACTGAAGATCTGGAAATGAAGTTACATGATTACAATGGGTAGACATTTTCCCACTTGTCAAATAAATTTCTGTAAACCCAATATTATAACAATAACACAAAGAAATAGGTATTTCCGATAATATAAAGAGCCAACAGGCTGAAATGAACTGCTGCACAGGCACAGGAACCCATACAGCCAAATGATAAAACTGTATATATAAAGGGCTAAAAAAATGGTTAAGATCCACCATCTATTATAAAAGACAAAACACACTAAAAACATTAGCACTGCAACAATCAATGATTTTTTTTAATTTTTTTAAACTTTCCCTTATTTCCTTTGCCCTCCATTGCACTGATATCTCCCCATCCTGCCCTGAACAAAAAAACCCAAACCAAAAAAACCCAAAAACCCCCCAAACTACCAACTTCTATTGGTAATGCACAAACTAAAAAAAAAAGCCAAGAATAAAACAGTGTAAAGACCAGAATCATATCTTATTACAGATATATTCTGAACTGTTTTGCAAAAAACACTCCACAGGTCAACTGAAAGTAAAGCCATGACATACAACCGAGTGTAAGGAGCTGCTTTCCCTTCAAATGAAAAAAGTTCCAAAAAACACGTGAAGAGTGGCTATATTTAAACCTTCTGAAAAAGGTAACCTTCTGAAGTTACTTGGCAGCTCAGCTGAGGGAAACTACTTAATTTCTGACCTCTGAGGACTACTTCATTACCTGCAGATATTCAGAACTACTCTGAAACCAACTTGCTCCAGTATCATGGAATTCAATCTTCAAATGGAAGTTCTGAAGTTATTAATGAAGCACATAAATACTACTTCATTCTACTTGCTGATTGAAACACTTGCCTATCTTTTTTAAACAGAAGGCACTGCCATCTGTGGTCTTCTAGTAGCTGCAGTCTATTCACAGCAGAAAACAGGCATTATTCTACTTGGTTTTCACTTCACCTAATGTGGAAGGGGCCCCCCCGAAGTGGAAAAAACTGAAGTAAATCAAGACTTCTCATACAGGACCAGTTACCCCAAAATTTCAACACATTTTACAAATACTGGTTTATCAACATTGGCCTAGACCTTAGAATATTTCCGGATCAAAAAGTGAGCACACCAAGAAGATGTTAAAACCATAAACCTCGTTATGTCTTACGCTTCAGTACTATTATTCTCTGTTTTAAATAGCAAGAAAAAGCCCCAAACCTCATAAAATTAATGACAAGATTTAAAACTTAAACTCTAGAAATTGGTTTTGGAATCTATCCATAGTCCAAACATGGAATCAATTACTTTTCACTCTCATTAAAGTAATAATTTAACCAAAAAAAGACCCAGAAAGTGGAAGCCAACTGATTCCCAAACCCTAAAATAATTAGCTCTAACCATTCCTCCTTCTAGTTGGAGGTTCCAAGTTCTCAGCTTTTTCTTGTCATACTTCATTAATGTCAACACACAAAGTAAGATTACTAATTGTATGAGATCTAATGTGCAGGCAGGTTAGCAAGACTTACAGTCTACAGATCAATATGTTCTCCATGTACACATCAAGTATATTTATGACAGTGATCCAGCTTTATTTCAGAATTTTCAGTTCAGTAAAGTTTTATACTGCTCACTTGGGTAATGGGCATCTTGTTTCTTGTTCTCATTCTTTCCCATGAGTTTCAATGCAACACAACCAAATGACAAGCACTTTTCAATTGGTCACCACGGGCACATGTTGACACAAAAAGTTCTCAAATTTTGTGTCAAATGATGTAAACAAACAAAAACACCACAACTATCTGTTTCTCCTCCTCTTACTCTGGCACATATACACTAACTCCTCCACAATAAAGCAGGTAAATTTCACACCTCCCCACACCTGGGCAGTGTTCTTCGTTGTACAGCCACCTCTCTCCAATCCATCATTGCTTTGTATTAGTTGTGGAGGAATCAAGTATTTTTACAGCAAAGCCAAACCTTCTGATTTTAGCTAAGAACAGACAGCAATCACTAGAAGGCCCAGAGAGCATAAACATGTATGTTGTAGAGAAAGTTATGTTTATGAATATACACCAACCAAAACTTAAGATCAGGCAAGGAGTCACTGTAGGAGAAAATAGAAATCTTAAAAAGATATGTTTGCTTTTCAATCGAGATGCTCTGATCAAATTAAGTTTGTCGTTACAAAGTGGAATCAGTGGGATCAGCCTTAGTCTAGAAGTTCGTAACACCACAAAGGCAATTTTCCAATACTAAATAAAGTTCATTAATTTGAGCTACAGAAAACTATTTAATGGCAATTTCTCATCCTAAGCTTTTGGTCTTAAGTCTTACACAGCTCTCACATTAAATTCCTTTTCTTCTTCTGTGAGATGCCTAAAGAAGGTTTACTGTGGCCAACTTGTAGGGCAATGTACTAAACGTTCTGTAAAAGATGCAGAAAGTATCAACGATCACTTTGTTTCTGCAAGAAGTGTGTTCAAAGACTTCTATGGGAGCACCTTTTTGAAGTATGGTCATTTCTGGCAGCCAGTTTTACAAAACTCCATAAATTTAACAGAACCTGCCAGCTGTTTGCCAGGTTCTACTTTCCAACATTTTGCACTTCCATGAACTGCCAGGACACACAGTGAATTTGATTTAAGAATATCTTATCCCACCTTTTTATTCTGCTAAGAAAGGAACAATAGTTAGCACATCAAACTAGAAAGAAGAAGACTCTATGTTATCTTTCACTAAAGAAATTACTGCAACTTATCCCACCTTCTCCTCTATCAAAGACTCAGGTTTTGTGCTTTAGAAAAACCAATTACCTCTTAAAGGTTTCTCCTAACTTCTGATAAAGTACTCAAGAACTGATGCATAAAGATCTTTGGCTAAGATTTGATTTGATTTCATATTTTTGGTGAAAACTTAAGGCTTAGTTTTCAAAACTATGAAAATCTATACTACATATAAAAACAACAAATAAATTAAGAGAGCTACAACTGGTTAGTTTTGAGATCAAATCTTAGTTTTGTCCTGATCACTTCACTATTGTAATCTAATCAAAGCATAGAAAAACAGCAGCAGTCCGTAATTTGTCTTAAGGGAAGCAAAGGTCTAGAATATTTAGTTACAAATTTGCAATGATAAAATTCTATTGCTAGGACATTTTGGAAATTATCTATATTCAGTAAATTTCAAGCACTTACCCATCACTATCACAGAAGATCACGTGTTTCACTGGTTTTATACCTGTTATATATTTTAAAATGCAATCATGGCTTTAGCACCAAAATATTCCTTCTCAGGATAGGCAACCCTGAAAGATTAAATGTTTCCAAGATTCATAAGAGAGAAGAAGAATATTTACTGATGAGAAACACAGGTTTTCCACAGTTTCATCTGTGGAAAAATACAATACCTCAATTACAAAATCATGTAAAGCATGAAGCTGTTGACAAATTTTACTTCAAAAATCTTGTCTTTTAAACCAATAACCAAATAGACTAAGGTATCAGTAAGAAGCAATATAATGCCGAGAATGAAAACAGAAGTAACTTAAGATAGTAGGCAAAACTCTTGCATTGTTTTACACTACTTAGTCACAACCAAAGCCCTATTTCCCTTGTTATAATGGAGCAAAAGACATAATGCACCACATCACACAAATATCATTTCAATTGCATCAAAAAGACGCATAAAAATCACTTAAGATTTAACTATCTGCTCATCTGTCTCTCAGAATTAAATACACTGCTAGTGAAGAACACAGGTTTCCCGCACCTCACATTGTCAAAGTAAGTTTATGCAAGTAAAAAGATCATTTAGGATAGTTTAAAGCCCTAAGAAAATTTGTGTAAATGATCAAAATGTAGCCACTCACCTAGGTCCTTCTCTGCAAAGAGCAAGGAAGACCTACCAGAACATTTTGGGCAGAACAATGGTGAATACTTGAAAAGCAACAGTTAGCAATGACAGCAGAAAACCAAAAAACAAAGAACAAAACCAGAAAACCCAATAAAACAAAACCCCATGTATTTTTTTTCTCAAGGTTTGGAGCAATATTGATAAGTTGCAAAATACAAAACCTAGAAACTATTATCAAATAAATCATTAGGGAATCCCATTTTTTACTCTCTATGATAGATAAGTGATCTCCCCCAGATACTAGAAATGTGGCACTATGAAAGATCAAAAGAAATTTCAACTATTATCTTTGAATTTTGCTGAAAAATCCTCTTTTAAACAAGTTCAAAATGTAATTACAGCCTAAAACATAACAATGTATTGTAAAATATGGTAATAGAGTTGTGCAGACTTATAATTGCAGAAAGACATAAGAATCCTTCCTTCCTCATTGTCCCCAAACAAATGACTGCTGTAACTTGGGCTTTACACAAAAAGCCCAATTTTTTTTTTTAAGATTTAAATACAATTTCTAAAGTGTTCGTAAACTCCTGTGTAGTCAGTATTGAAGGCAATTTGCCAAGCAGCAAATTAATAGGCGAAGTTGTACACTTCTGCCATATGTTATTTTAACTCATATCTCATGCACTGAGAGTCAAACTAATTGTTTTGCAGGTTTCCAAACAACTAACATGTCTAACACAGTCCATCCAAGAAGCAATGCCAGCCCTGAGGAATGATTTGCTAGCTCTGGAGACTACAGTTCAAGCGTTCTAGCTGCCAGATAAAGCAGGCTCAACCCCAGCTGCAGGCAGGTCTTTTAGTGGTCCTAGGAGCCTACTCCTCCCTATTTTAAAGATCTGTAAACACTAAAAACACACAACCAAAATTTTTCATACTGAAAAACACTGCAGCACGAAAGCAATTTTTAAAAAAATGTGATGGAACATTGCACAAAAAAGGTCTATCCACTGGTACCAATTTTGAGGCAACAGAATTTACTCAGTAAGTACTATTTTTAAACATGAAGACAAGTCTGATTTGAAAAGGAGCAATGTACCAAAGTCACAGCATTAATGAGACAGGCATAAATAAAATCTGAGAAGCAATGAATGAAGAAACAAGACAGGCATACAAAAGAGCAAAGGCAGAAGCATGATTTTTGGTTTACTTTGAGAGTACTATGACAGACTTAATCTAAATTAAATTGTATCTCTTGGATCTGTATGATAGAGGTCACTAGAAAATAAAAAGTCAGAAGTAAAAATTATTTCAGTATTTTGTTCAAGTCTGTATTTCACCTGTAGATGGCAAAATACTAATTAACTGCATAATAACTAAGCACACTACAGCTTCAACATTCAAAGAATTACAGCAAGTTAGAAGCACACGCAATTTCATTCTCATCCTGGCTGCAAGCTTGTGCTGAATTTGTATTAAGGGAGCAGTTTCTACTTAATGCTTGTGTCAGTCCAGTTCTGAATAAACTTTGTACTCTTTTCCACCCCTAAAAAGACACCCCAAGGAGTTAAAAAAGCAGAGACATGACTACAAGGAGTTCTGTCCAGATTAAGACAAAAGTAAAACAATTTGTATGTGGTTTGTAACAAAATTTTTGCCTTCAGATCTACCAAAAATTTTCAGTAACAATGACTGCATACGAAGTTCTATGCAACAATTTATTAATCTGAGAAGTTGGCACAGTATTTCAAGACATGGATGGTTCACAACAAAGCTCAAGGAAAGCAGCTTCTTTGCACTGCTTGATTTAAGCCTCAACAGGTTACACACCCGCTATATCTGCCAGGTCCCCTGGAAGTTTAGTAGAGTCATCTGGTTGTGCTTTATTGCGCAGTCTGAAATTTAAGTAGCAGTTCATATGCCAAAACAGTTGGACAGCATTATGTATTTTTTCAGCAGTGTGTATCTTCTGGATCCCACTGCATTCATATTTTAATAGTACTATCAGAATCTTTTGGTAAATGATCACCACGTGCAGAAGGAATTCTCACGGAACTCCCATGATGGAAAAGATGCAACACTCACAACATGCTACCTTGTTACTTTGACATTAAGAAATGATTTCTAAAACCAAAAGACATCCAGTTCTTTGGAACAGAAAACTTACATGGAAAACTGGTTTGTTTTTTATATTTATAAAAGCTTAATTTTCAAAACTGATGTATCCAGTGGCTATCACTGAATACAAAAAAAAAGTAGCTGCTACTCATGCCTCAGAGTATCCTCATAAAAATTCCTCAACAGGTGATGGACTTTACAGTCACACACATATGCCTATAAATTCAGAAATAAGCCAACTCAGTTGCATCTGGACAAATCTGCAAGGTCAGCATAAGCCACAGGACCTCAAAGAATCTGTACCGTGGTTCATCCTCGGTACAGGTTTTACTGGGGAGTGAAAGCTTTAGTTTATTGTAATAACTACAGGGTAAACTACCGATGAATCAGACAGCAGAAGGATAACAAGAACTATGCTGAAATCTATCATTTGGTTGATACCAAGTAGAACACTGTTTCTTTGCTATTTTATTGATTTTTTTTTTATAACTTTATCCAAAAAAGTGAACATTTGCACAACCTCCTTAATTAAGAACAGGCACAGCAGCTATAAAAAGGTAAAGAAGAAATGTTTACAACCATTCTTTAAGACAGGTTTTACTTGAGAACAAAAGTACAATTTAAAAGTAACTCTCATTTTTTTTTTCCTTTGGGTCTGTCACAGCAATAAGGATAATAACTCTTGTCAAAAACCTTGGTTGCCAAGAAGACATTTTAAAGACATCATCTCCTCAGAAACCTGAAGACTTCAGAAATAATACTATTAAACAACATATTTTCTGTCAGCAGTAGTCTGCAGAATAATATTGATTTGGTAGTTCACAGGAGCGTTGATCCTCTTTTTCCATTTTAATTCACAATACTCTGAAATCTGCCTACAAGTTACCTTACACAGTTCAACTGCGGTAAAAAAAACAGAGTATTTATTACTTTTACATTAATATCTACTTTTCTACATGTAAAAGCAGTAGCATAGCTAAGGAAAAATAGGACTTAGACATTAAGTTCAAGAAAGTGCTAAGGTTAAAAATAACCATTATTTATTCAAGAAAACATTTCACAAACATGATGCAGATGTACAGCAAAAACGTTAACGGTTGTTGGTATTAACTGAGGCAGAAACCTTAGGTATTCTTTTATTTGGGCTAAATAAAACCTTAAGAAAATTAAACCCAAAACCGCGCGCGTGTGTGTGTGTGTGTGTCAGAGAGAGAGAGAGAGAGAGAGAGAGAGAGGCAAAGGCAGTTCCTTATAGAACTTTGAGCCTGCACCTGTAGTATCTTATTAACACAGGTAAACCCTCCCATACATATTCAATGACCCAGCTTTATTCATCACAAATAACTTTATTTTCCACTGCTGAATTTACTCATACAGTATAGGAGGATGATACTTTAAAGAAAATCTATAAAGATAGTTACTTACCCTGCACAGAAAACCATTCATTCAGCTGTGGAATGAAAAGACTAAATTAACGTTTAGATCTAAAGTGGGGTCACATCAACTAATCCTCAGCAGCTCCATGTCATTTCAAAACCACATGCCAGCAGTATCTACCACTTCATATTCCTGGCACCAGCCTCAAACAAAGGTCACATGCAGAGTGAAAAAGACTTTAAATTCCTATCAAATATTAATATTCCTATTCCCATCTACTTAGAAAAATATCTAAATACAAATTATCAATATTGTAACTAACCACATTTTGGGTCAATCATTTTCACTTGTGTGGTAAAAATACACAGACTATTTTTTCTCCTATTTGGAGATAAAATAAATGAAATTTGATGAAAAACGTTTTTAGTAGATTTACATTTCTGCAGATGAAGACTGCTATTTTCAGCAGGAAAAAAAGAACCAACTTCTGAAGTGAAGACTATACAGCAACTACCTGTCAATCATTTCTAAATAAAGTGCACAAAGCAACAATTGAAAGGATACCTGAAATCAAAATAACAGCTTTCCTTCTCCTCAGATATCAACACCCACAAAAATGTTATATTATTATGTAGCTATTTCAGACATTCTATTGATCTGAAACACAAGAAAGTCTTATGAAAAGATGCCTTTTGTATACAATAAACATCATCACTTTGCCCTGTACAGCAAATGCTGCTTATATTTAAAACAGGATTTTTTCTCTCAGTCATTCAATTCTTATTAACAGAGAACCACTTACACACTTATTTCACATTTTGAAAACAACATCAGTTCACCAGGATCTATAAATCAAATGTAAACCCCATGCAAACTACACTTTTGTCTATCAGTTATATTAGCTGACATACAAACATGACCTTCCTAAACC
This sequence comes from Coccyzus lansbergi, assembly GCA_033558105.1. NCBI lineage: Eukaryota > Metazoa > Chordata > Aves > Cuculiformes > Coccyzidae > Coccyzus > Coccyzus lansbergi. Next base: position 1,068,335 of record JAUMJK010000259.1, on the reverse strand, counting down.
AAAGAGGATGATCTTGAAAGGCTTATTTTCGGCATACAATGTTGCATACAATGTTTTCTCTACTCTAAACTATACGGGAACATCAAGACATTTTTTGACTACCCGTGCAAAGCTAGCTGTCACAGGACAACATCCCCATCCTCTGTTAATTTAACATTGCATACACTCATGTATAAATTCTCATAAAAATGCTCGTGCACTGGTACAGGAAAGAACTAAGTCAGGAACATCACTCTTACTAAGAATCTGGGTTTATGAGCACTTGAGAACTCAATTTTACAGTACATAACCTTACTAGTCCTTCGGGTACAGTCCAGAACAGCAACATGGTTATTGAGTTAATAGCCTGTTAGTCTAGGTAAAATTCCTGACCACATCTCCTATCATCAACTTAAAGCACTGCTTGAGAGAAAGCACAGCAATACCGTATCTTTTAATGGCACAATAAGAGCAAGCAGGCCTGTAATTATTCCCTTTCAGAACCTTCTAGGATTAAAATTGTTTTCTCCTCTTTAATACTAGATCAGTGCAGAGCAAAACAAACAAACAAAACCACCAAACACTTTTGCATTCATCTTGGACACCAAGAGGACTGATGTCAGCTGTTAAGACTGATGGAATCTGACAGAAAAATCCTCCAAGTAGCTTTCAGAGAATAGTCATATTTCATCTTTGAATTCAAAGCTTCTTTTGTTCCATAGCTTAGTACAAATTGAGCTAAATTAGAATAATTTGGAATACAACAGGATTATATTAAAAATCTGACATTTTAAAACAATTACTTTAAATTAGAACATTTTGGTGCAGCATTTCAAAAAGTGCAAATTTGTAGGTAGCTTCCCAGTAAAATTTAATTACAAGCTATATATAAAGGAAAAAAAATCTGTGCCTTGTTTTTATCATTAGTATTATTTTATAGATGGCCATATGGATGTGAAATTACTTACCCGCTGTGACATAGCAGGGTAATTCAACCCCTACAAAAAAGCTTGATTTCCCTGGTGTACGGTTCAGTGTCATATCCTAGTTGGCAATGGTGACTTCCTTAGTGTGCAACTGTTACCAATTACAAGAGCACTTCACACAGAAGATTTCAAACCTTACAGTAGGACAAGCATCAATGTGAACTTACAGCCTTCACTCCACAGAGGCTGGTACCAAGCCAAACATAATGCCTCTTGCATGCCATGCACAAGCCCACACACTCTGGTGGGAATGGAAGTCCCCAGTTGCCCCAGCCAACTGAGCTGTTGAAATGATCTGCTCACTTATCTTCAGAGTCTGAAACAAGATGCCCCTACAAAGCTGTATATTAAGCTGTAATTGAGAAACACTCTGGGACAAGAACCAGATCCAATAGCCATGGATTGTTTCCGAGAGAGGATCCTAAAGTCAGAAGTCTAATACTTAAACTATTAATTCATATTCAGCTGAAGTTCCATTGGAAAAGCTCCTGATCAGAAGGAAATACAAATAAAAGATTTCTAAAATGGGCAGTTTTATGCCAAAAGATTGTACCAAATGATCTCAAGGAGATGTGCTAACTTGAGGCAAATTTGATGATGTTTTCCGCAATGCCAGCTGTTTTCAAATGTAAAACGCATCTCAGAATCTGTCTCCTTTCAGGTAACTAGGATATGAGACAACACAGCAAGAAAGCAGTTATGAGAGGAATTAAATTTTCTTCTAATCCAGCAGTTTTCTTCTGTCAGTTTCTCCAGCATTCTGAGGAAAGAAGAATGGGTCCTTCTACGTGAAGTGTGTTTAACGGATGATGGTTAAATACAGCATATATTGCTTTCCAATACAAATGGTAGTTTAAGCTTCCCTTACTGCACGTTTTAAAGCCAAGGAGCAGTTTCCAGGCTATTAATTTATGTGAAGAGGCAACAGAACTTAAGACTATATACAGATGGAGTGTTACAAAAATTGTGAAAACTAGGCCAGGAGAAGGTACCTCTTCTGGAATTTCTTTCTGAAAACTGTACACAGCAAAGAGGAATTTATCCAATTCCCATTTTGGTAAGGTATCAAAGCAATTTTCTTTAGAAACGGCGTATATCAACAGCTGTTGTTACAGTTCCAAATGATGCATTTAATCATCAAAATACATCAATTTCAGCCTATCATGACTCTAGGTTGTAAATGTAACTTAAGAGAAACCTTATCTCTCAACACGGTAGGTAGACATGATTCTCTCACTTATCCCTTTAAAAGTAATTCATACCTTTATTATCATCATCCAGGTCATGACTTGCATCATAACCAACTCTCCCTTAGAAAACTAAGTAGAGATCTGCCACACTCATGTTTGTCATCAGGATAAACAGTGATTGCCATGCATAAAACCGCAGTTAAAATTGCTTACAAATTTATAATCACACTGAATTTATAAGCATTTGTCAGAAGCACAGTGCATGCCCAAGCAAATAACTTTTCTTATTTAAATATAAATGTGTATGCTTCGACAGTTTAGGAATATTCAAATGAATATGGTGACAATCTAACAACATTTGGACCTATCATGCTACCCAGGCAAACTGGCACATTTTCATTATGTTCAAAACTGTCTTCCCTTTTTCTGCCTATGAGACCTATTCAAGTAACCGGAATCACAGGGGCTACATTCTCAGGAGGAGAATATCTGCTTACAAGATGTTTCATGCTTTTTATGGACTTGACCATTAAGACTTTATGACTCAAAAAGTGCGAAGACAACCAAATAATGAATCAATAACACATCACAAACACTACAGGGAACAATTTCTCACCTGAGTCTATCCCCTTACCATGCCTCTCCCCTCCAGTTAAAAGGGGGAGAAAAAAAAAATCAGTTCAAACTTGTAATTACTCTAGAAAAGAAGTGTGAAGGAGACAGGAAGGAATAATGAAGAGGTAAGCCAGGAATTGCCTGACTAACCATATTTTAGCTATTTAGTTATATTTAGTTACAATATTATGGATACATTGTCTCAGCTGCTCACAAGGCTTCCAAAGAAACATACAAATTGTGCTCATGCATAACCAGGACTTTGCCCCACCTACAACTGCCACAGAGATTTGCTTTTGTGCAGATCCTCCTTTCCTGTCTCTCAACTGTTTAAAGACATTTCAAAGATCAAAAAGCTCAAAAGCAGTGTAGTTGTTTAGTCTATGGAAGAAAAGATAGGTGGGAGACTTGGTCTCATTATTCAAACGCAATGTATATTGGTATGACAACAGGACTAAACTGTTTACCAGGTCTACTGCAGACAGAAAAAAGCGAGAAAGATTAAGTTAGACATTTGGAAAACTTTCAAGTAAGAGTAAAGGACTGCACAAGCTGCCTGTAGAGGTTATGGAATATCAATCACTGGAAGGTTTTAAAAACAGGATAGATGAACATCTGTCAGAAGTGATTAAAGGCATAATAGCTAGAACAAACCTGAGATCATAGATTGATTTGGGTTGAGAGGGACTTTTAGAGGCAATCTTGTCCAAACCCCCTGCAATTAGCACGGACATCTTCGATCAGGATGCTGAACCGCTCCTAACCTGACCTTGAATGTCAAGGGATGTGGCTTCTACCACCTCTCTCAGCAACCTGTTTCAGCATTTCACCACCCTCACAGTAAAAAATGTATTCTGTACATCTAGTCTGAATCTGCCTTCTTTTAGTTTCAAACCATTACCCCATGTCCAGCCATAAGAGGGAAAGTCTGGCCCCGTTTTACTTTTAGGTCTCCTTCAGCAGCAGAAGGTCACAATAAGGTCTTTCCTGCTTCCTTCTCCAGGCTGAAGAATTTCTCCTCTTCTGCTCCTCTTCTACTAAGGTCTTTTCATTACACTCAGTGTTATGAAAATATTTCCCTCTTCCATATCACAGCATTTCATTTAACTTTAAAGAACATGTAGTAAAGCCTACTCTTCTAACTGTGACACTTAGATAATTCAAGTGTTGTCATTTGGGAGGACAAAACACATCACATATTTGATAACTATGAAAGCAGGATAAATAAACTACCTGTGACGTAAGATATTGATGTATTAATTTTATATTCACTCTGAAGAAACTGACCTCTAATGTTGTAATACAGACATTGCTCTATTTTCTTGTTCTCCAAGACAAAACAAAACTGTGAAAACTTTAAATGATGCCTTACTGATCTGTGGTCACCAAGCCTAGTCAGTAAACCATTTCTCAAGTTTTGTTTAAAAGAATTATCTTTAAAGGCCTATATTTTTTTCCCAAGCACCACATACGTATAAATAAATGTAAATAAATTTAAGATGTAAAACATACATATTTCAACTATAAAATATAATATATAAATATTACATGTTTGTATATATAAAATACAAAAATATTTATATTCTATATGTACACAAAACAAAACCATTAAAGCAGTTTTGTTCAGATGATTGCTTTGAGATGTATCCAAATCTTTTAGAAACCATATTAAATTATGAGTAAGGAAGGCTTCCACCACACCAGGGAAGAAAAAAAGCTATCTGTGACTGTTCCCCTACCACACCTCCGCTTACTGTTTAACAGTAATGTAACTATGGAAATTAAACATTGGTTTCCCTCTCGTCCCATTATGGCAGGAAATGTAAAAAGGGAACTGTTAATTGGTGACAGTAGTAAGAACTATAGAGGTAACTTTTAATAAGGAGTAAAATCAGGGGGTTCTGGGGATCTCTGCTGTACTGACATCATACAATTGATGCCACCACAAGAAACAAGGCACACTATTTACTTTGCTCACATCTGATGTTCCTTGCAACTGCTCACTAAGCTAATCCCCCAGTTCTATCTGTGTTGTCTTGCATTTGATAATCTTCAGGTTTTGGAAGACACTTCCCTAGAAGAAACAAACACGAACAAATTCACTCACATGGCAGCTGCGACATACAGTAGTCAAATCAATAATCAGAAAAGTTCAAAACTACTATGGTAGATACCAGATTTGTCTTCCTGCACACTTGAATAACTCTTCCTATGACAATTGCTTTGCGTTATTTTTATCATACATCTAATGCCCCTGTAGGCTTATGGGGACTTGTAAAGTACATGGGACTTCGAGGTACCTAAGAGCTCAATTTTTCTTTCAATTCTTGGTCTAGACAGGTCTTGGACAAAGCTTATCTCCTACTTTGTGTCTCGATTCATTTTTTTACTTGCCAGTTCAAGATCTGTTCTTCATTCTGATGCTGTTATTTGAATTCTTGACATCCAGAATGAACAGGCCACCTCTGCTGCTTCTTAGGGCTTTTACAGAAATGAACAGAGTAACGTGGCATCCATGAAATTATTCATTCTACTTTAATGGGGTGGACAGGAACCAGGTACTTTTCTAAATAAATTCTACTGCTAATTAGTGAATTTGCACAGACCTGCAATTTTGGAAATGCTCTGTTGATTCAGAAGGAAAACACACAAATTACTACAGCTGATTATTACACCAGTATCTCTTACTATCTTCTAATACAAACTAACACAGTTCTATAGCACAAAATGTGCTGAATAATAAAAGGATGGAAATATTTTGAGACATTTTTACAATATTTCCAGGAACTGCTTTTAAAGTTCCATGCCAAATGATTGTACTGTTAATGCAATATATTTCAAGCAAATATAAAAATGAAGGGGTTTTTTTACCTTCTACTCTAGTCCTAATTTAAGAAACAACACTACCCCAACTCCCAACATCAGAAAGAACTGGGTCTCTATGGAGTTTACTGAACAAAAACAAACAAAAGATTAGGTGACAATTTGGAAATACTACTAGAATTATCATGATGATGTATCAATAAATTAGGAATTCATGTATCAAGCACACAGCATGAAATTTCAGTGATAAATATTACAGTTAAACATTACAACACTCTCTAACTTAAGAATCAGTGCTTCAAAAATGTGATTCTACCAAGGATGTTAAACAGGGAACTTTAGAAAGAACAAACGCTGGGAAAGGAAGGAATGACACCAATATGCCTTGTATGACAGCGCATTACTCACATAATACTTTATAGTTCTCTTTTCAAGAAAACACAATATTGTGAAACTTTCAGGTCAGCAGAAAAATCAAAGACCCTAGTAGAGTAGAATCCCTTGACTCATTTCCAGAAAGAATTTTAAGAAAATGTTATTGATTGATTTTAAACAATACTGCAAAAGCATAAGAAATCCTAGGGTTTTGCTTGCTCCCCCCCATCATGACATACACTTAACTTCATTGCTAGTCTTCTTGGATAACATATATAATTGAACTAACAATACCATATTTAACAGCCCTTACAGAAAACATTTCCCAAATGAAAAGGATGAAAAAACATCCATGGGCTGTTTGCTCTCCTTCAATAAAGAGGCCCTACTTTAGCCTAGCATTGTTAAATTCACGCTAAATTAGAATTATAATAATGTCAAAGAAACTTCATCATACTTTTCTGCATTAAACTTTTATTTTTCAGAATGCTCTCCCACTCATATATGCTTCATCATCAGAAGTATCAAGGCTTAAAGGTTATAAGACAACTATAGAGTAGTATTATTTTCAAACTGAATGGCTATTATAAGATTTCATAGAATCACAGAACAACCAGGTTGGACGAGACCCACCGGATCACCTAACCCAACCATTCCTATCAAACACTAAACCATGTCCCTCAGCACCTCATCCACCCATCCCTTAAACCCTTCCCTCTCTTAGCAAGTATCCTTTTTCATTTGATACAATTCTCTCCAGACAACTGAAATGGAAGCTATGCTTTTGCAAACCCATTGCACTTCTTTTAGGCTATGCTGATGTATCATCTTCCTCAGCTGCATCTTGCCCTAGGGTTCCATTTGACAAAGTCTATTAATTGTGATACATTTTGATTTGAAATTGAATTTGCTTTCTCCCTAAGCTCTTTTCTTCCATGCCCTGACCTTGCATATCTGAAACTGCCCCTACAAGTGCATTCTATAGCACACTCCACAAAGAATTCAAAATACTCGATAGGTTTTAAATCATAAGCTCGTGCCAAACACTTGAAGAAACTGAAGAGTATTTATGAGCAATCCTTCCTTCCAAACTACGCTGCATAAATCAGAAAACCAAATATGATGTAGCAGACCACTAAGAGAGAGGAGCTTCAAATAGGAACTAAAGCATTCTGCCTCTGAAGACAATCCAGAGTCCAAATTTGTTAAAGATAGTTTGAAGAATCATTTTGGCTTAAATCACTCTGCCTTTAACATATTGCACTTTCAGGATTCAATGTTGCTAAAACTTCAAAGCAACTCACCAATATATTTCTTAGAATTCTTTAAAATCAAAAATACCGTAACAAGAACATATTATGACTTTGCTACTGAATGGGGAGAATATACTATGATGAAGTCATGTTGAGAAGCAAAGATCCTTGAGGATAACTAAAAAACCCAAAAACTACTAAAACAAATAAACAAAGAAAATGCCAAACCAAAACACACCACTTTACTGATTTTTTTCATCAGATTTGTCAAAGTTCTATCAATAACTCATTTCTAAGGCCTTATCCTTTTTAACAATATCCAGTATTAAAAATTCAGGTTGAGGACTTCGGTGCTGTTTTACAGATTTTTGGACTTGCTTTCAAACAGGTCAGCTAAATGATAGACTATTATTTAAACATAAATGGAGAATAATATAGTAAGTGAATGATAGGGGCACACAAAAAAAGCAATGGTATATTTAATCACTACTGCCTCACTTTACTGCAGATTTCATCTATGCATCACAATACTATTTGTGAAGAGCGACTGAATTTTTAAAAAACAAACAAACAAAAAAACCCCAACCAACCAAGCTAAGGAAACAGAAAATATAGGAAATCCAAGAATTACGTGCTTTGGAGCAGTATTTTCTTCATTTTGCCAGCTGCTAAAGCCAGGACAAAGACACTTACTGATTAGCTCAAGGTACACAGTAGTTCAGTAACACTGCAGCATGCAGGTTAGCTGCGTACTCATAACCCAAAGAACAACCCATAAGCTCACCCCTGTTATCCAATCTGTGCATCCTTATACGCAGTATGTGCTATATGTTAAGTTTTGCAAGTTCTCTACCGAGGACGGACCAAATACTTAGTTACACTCTGTTTTTCACTCACTCAAGTCTATCCAAAGTCATAATACATTTAAGTCATAAAACATATACAATGTATCAAAACTGAGAAAGCAACTCCTTTTCAATTACTAACAGCCATTCCTGCGTTAAGTGCAATAGATACTGTATGCCTGTACATTCCAGGCTATTGCAGCATTTCCTTCAACAGTCCATCACTTCCAAACTATCATTTCAGTCAATGGGATGAATAAAGGAACTCAAGTTGATTTCAGAAGAATCACTTCACGCACATGCTTCCTCTCAGCAAAGTATGGTATGGAAACATAGAATAGTTAGGGTTGGAAGGGACCTTAAAGATCATCCAGTTCCACTCTCCTGGGATGGGCAGGGACACTTCCCACTAGATCAGGCTGTCCAAGGCCCTATCCAACCTGGCTTTGAACTCTAGGGATGCGGCAGCCACCATATCCTAAGGCAACCTGTGCCAGTGCCTCACCACCCTCATGGTGAAGAAATTCATTCTCATGTCTGTCATTTCATGCCTCTGTCCAATTTATACCCATTCCCCCTCATCCTATCACTCCACACCTTAGTAAAAAGTCCCTCTCCAAGCTTTCTTGTAGCTCTTTCAGGTACTGGAAGGATGCTATAAGATCTCTTGAAGCCTTCTCTCCTCCAGGCTGAACAAGCCCAACTCTCTCAGCCTGTGCTCGTATGGGAGGTGCTCCAGGCCTCTGATCATCCTTGTAGCCCTCCTCTAGACCTGTTCCAACAGTTCTATATCCTTGTTACATAGTGGATTCCAGAACTGGACACAATATTCCAAATGAGATCTCACAAGAGAGAATTAGATTGGGCTAAATCAGAATATATTCTCTTACTTACCTGACACGTTAAAGAATATCTTTTACTTTGGCCCAAACTAGAACAACTTGCAATACCATCTACAGCTACAGCACACGTTAAAGCCTCAAGATTAAATCCCTTATATAAACTAAACAAGGAATATAACGCCGTTTCCTCCAATTAGAACTGCTCAACCTTCCACCTTCGCTGTAGTGAGATTTCCCTTGAAAAGACGGCAGCAGCTTCCCTACAACCACTCTCTTCCCCCAGCACGGCGCTCGCAGGGAACCCCCGCTCCAGCCACCCCCCTTCTTTAAGGAAGCCTAACGGGGCCTGCGGGGCTCCCGCCTGCCCGACCCACGTGTGAGCCTCAGGGTATCAGCCCTCCATGGTGAGAGGCGACAGAACCAAAACAACCAAGGACGCGCCGGGGGCGCTGAGAGGGGCAAGGCCGCCCCCCCATCACCACTCCGAGCCCCGGCAGGAGACACTCACATGAACCGAGAAGAGGCCGTGCGCCTCCGCCCGTAGAGGGGAAAGGACCTTCCCCTCCTCGCGGGCTGCCCCTGCGCACGCCTGAGGTCTATCAGGAGGCAACTAGGGAACCCAAGCTGAAAAAGAAATCTCAGGCATCGCGAGAGGGACCTCAAGGCGGGGTCCTTCGGGGTTAGGCGGCGCGGTGAACTAACGTAAGGGGAAGGGGCGAATAAAGGCGTCGCGCTTTAGGGTCTCTGTACAGTAGTGGAGGAGGGGCTGAGGGAGCTCTACCTGGGCTGCCCGGTTACTGAGGGGCTGAGGGAGCGGCGGTCCCGGCGGGGGCGTGAGGTGCGGAAAGGCAGCACCGGTTGGCGCCTTTGTGGGGTTGTGTGCGGTGCCTTGGGGCTGGGGAGGCTCCGGCTGGTGGGCTTGTAGGGCCCGAGGGGTGGTTACCGGGGCTGCCTGGGGTTCCCAGCAGTTCCAGTAGTTGTTTCAGCTGGAGAACAAGCCTTGTGAGGAGTGGCTGAGGGAAACTGGGGTTGTTCAGCCTATAAAAGAAGAGGCTTAGGGGAGACCTCATTGCTCTCTGCAGCTGCCTGAAAGGAGGTTGTGGAGAGGAGGGAACTGGCCTCTTCTCCCAAGAGACAGAGGACAGGAGGGAATGACCTCAAGCTCTGCCAGGGGAGATTTAGGCTGGATATTAGGAAAAAAATTAAATGAAAAAGGTCATTGGGCACTGGAACAGGCTGCCCAGGGAGATGGTTGAGTCACCTTCGCCTGAGGTGTTTAAGGCACGGGTGGATGAGGTGCTGAGGGGCATGGTTTAATATTTGATAGGAATAGTTTGACTCAATGATCCAGTGGATCTTTTCCAAACTAGTGATTCTCTTTCTGTAACAGAGTGGATGTTGATCTCTTCTCCCAAGTGATAAGCAGTAGGATGAGAGGTTTGATAGGATGAAATGTCTCAAGTTACTCTGAAGAGGTTCAGATTGGATATGAGTTACCACAAGAAGGATGTTGAGGGTCTGGAGCAAGTCCAGAGAAGAGCAACGAGGCTGGTGAAGCGGCTGGAGAACAGACCCTATGAGGAGCGTCTGAGAGAGCTGGGGTTGTTTAGCCTGGAGAAGAGGAGGCTGAGAGGAGACCTCATTACTCTCTACAAGTACCTGAAAGGTGGTTGTGGAGAGGAGGGAGCTGGCCTCTTCTCCCAAGTGACAGGGGACAGGACGAGAGGGAATGTCCTCAAGCTCCGCCAGGGTAGATTTAGGCTGGAGATTAGGAGGAGGTTTTTCACGCAGAGGGTCATTGGGCATTGGAATAGGCTGCCCAGGGAGGTGGTTGATTCACCTTCCCTGGAGGTGTTTAAGGCATGGGTGGATGAGGTCTTGAGGGACTTGGTTTAGTGTTAGATAGGAATGGTTGGACTTGATGATCCGATGGGTCCCTTCCAACCTGGTTGTTCTGTGATTCTGTGAGTTAAGATGTCTTGACCAAAAGGGTTCTCAGGCACTGGCACAGGCTGACTAAGGAGGTGGTTGAGTCCCCATCCCTGGAGGAGTTTAAAAGATAGGTAGATGAGGTGCTTAGGATGTAGTTTCTTAGTGGACAGGTACAGTTTGACTTGATCATCTCAAAGGTCTTTTCCAATCTAGAGATTCTATAATTTAGCAAACAAGTTAACGCTGCTTTTTCTCTTACTGGTTTTAATTCTTCAATAGCCATGTATTTAAATCGGATAGCCACAAACCCCATCTTTACGTGTAGATGTAGCTGGTGTAGCAGAACAGGCAGACAGGCTATTACCAAAAGGTGCTGGTGAACTGGTAAAAAGAGTAACAGAAGTAACATCTTAATCACTGTGTTCAGTTTGGGGGCCCTCTCTATGAGAAGCATGTTGAGATGCATGTGGAGAGAGGGGCAGAAAAGCTAGTGAAGGGGCTGGAGCATAAGTCTCATGAGGAGCAGCTTAGGAAAATAGGGTGATTCAGTCTGTAGAAGAGGAAGATGAGGGGAGAAGTTACTGCCATCTACAACTACCTCAAAGGAGATTGTAGGGGCGTAAGTGCTGGTCTCTTCTCCCAGGTTACAAATGACAGGATAAGGGGAGCTGTCCTCAAGTTGTGCCTGGAGAAATTTGGATTGCATGTGAGGAAAAATTACTTCACTGGAAGAATTGTCAAGCATTGGAACAGGCTACCCTGGGAAGTGGTGGAGTCACCATCCCTGGAGATATTTGAGAGATGTGTAGATGTGGTGAGAAGGGACATGGTTTAGTAGGCATGGTGGTGTTGGACTGACTTTGGACTGGATGTTTTTAAAGGTATTTTCCAGCCTTGATGGTTCTATGATTATGTGACACTTGGACATACGGTTTAGTGATGGGCTTGGCAGTGGTAACTTTATGATTGGAACAGAAACAATTCCGTGATTCTGTCTGTAAAAGAGAGGTGTGACTGAAAGTCTCCCTTGGCCTATCAAAATAAGGTCATATGTTTTCTTTGTGCTATCCAAGTCTTGGTTTCTTACCTACTAGCTACATATTCTAGCTGCAGATATGAAACTTGAGATGTCTATAGCTTTCTCTTGAAACAGCAACACCTTACTCTAGGAACATAAATGCTCCAGGCAATGTTAGTAATTCTTCTAATGTATTCTCTGTAGGTGTTCACAAGAGCTTTTGTGTATCGGTGACAGAATTCTTCAAATACTACTTAGAGCATTTTTTTAATCTTTGCTGGTGGCTTGTATCTCACTTGAGTAAAATGATGCTTTAATATCCCTAAAAGAGTAGGGAAAGGAATAACTGTTTAGCATTTTAGTGAAATAGCCCTTCACATGTTTGTCAGTTACCTTTGCCAAAACACCGCAATACTTATCTCTTTTTATCTGCCCAAATTTGTGTATTCTTTGAAGAAAGAGTAATGATATTGAAGCCTTGTTAAAATCTAGTTTGTGTTTTCTGTCCATCTCAAGTAACAATGCTATAATAAAAATTTTGAACTTTTTCCCTATCTGTTGTTGAGTTCCTGTAGCTAGAATTCAAAGCAGTTCTGCACTGTATTTATTATTGAACAGAGTAACAATGTAAAAAAATACCATTTTAAAAATATGCCTAATATGCACGTGATCAGTTATTATCTATTAAAGACAGAATTTGTAGGCAGGATACATGTTCAGTAATTGTTAGATAAGTTAGAAAATATTGTAAAAGATGGTGTTTTCATGTTATGCTAGATGGGGAAAACACTTGGTTAAACAGAAGGCAACTAACATTTAGTTACTGTTAAGCAGTCTTATGAGATCTCTGTAGTACAAGGGATGTTTGTAGTACATGTTTATACTACAGATGGAAAAAAAAATTGTGAAATACACTCTGTTTGTAATTATGTCAGGTTTGTATATGGATTAAAAGGGAAAAAAATGACAAAACAAACAACACACCCCACCACCCCCAATTTAAAAATAGTTACATAATTTCTTTCTATTTCAAAGAATTTGAATTCAACTTTTCTTCAATGTCTGTTATGCATTTTAATAAAATGTCAATAGCTGAGTAATTGTGGGCAGTGGCAGGCAAATGACACAGGGGTTTGGATTTTGTGAAGTAGTAACACTGTAGCTATAATTTTATCTTTTATTTCAGTTACTTTACCAAATCAGTAATTACTCTAGATGCAAGATCTTTTGTGAAAACTTTTTAAGAAATCCACTGCTTTGTTGAAGATATTGTTTTAATTAAAAATAGTATGAGTATAGGATGTTCAGGTCACCTGCTCTCCTAATATCATTCTCAGTTGCTTTAAAAATAATTATTTATAAAAATAATTGTTTTAGAACAATTATTAAAAGCCAAGAAATATCATAATTAGTTCTCTAAATTAATATTTTTTACCTTCATGGTTAATATAGATTTTCTCTGTGAAGCTGGATAGTTCATTTGGTAGATGTGATGTTTTTACAGGAATGTGGGTCTTATATGTCAGTATAAAACCATAACTAAAGCTTTCCAATTAGAACTTGCTACATGCCACTAAGCCTTTGTGCTTGCACTGAGTCCAATGTATGTCTTTCCAATGGAATAGTCTAACTGCAAATTGCATTGTTGGCATCCAAAATCTCTTTCAAAAATATGGTAAATATTCATGAGACATGAAAACCTTGTATAATAATAATAAAACTTCTAATACAAAAATGCTACTGTAAAAACTGTAAAATGTAAAATGCTACTGTAAAAACTCCAATGCTCGATGCTGTTTGTTTTACTTTCTTCCTTATTTGAGTTTTCTATAATGATATACATTCATATTTAAAATGATTATGTATATCAGAATTTAAATGTACATCTCATGACTGTGTTCCTTCAGGGGGGAAATAAGGACAACAAATGAGAACAGTGTTGCGTTTGCTTTGTGTCTTAAATTGGACTGTATTTCTTAATGTTCCATTTTATCCATTTGTTTATACTTAGTAAATATGACTGGTATATAAGGAATTCCATGCAGCCTGTTATGGGGTCACACTCTCAATTAAGATTCACAGAAGAAATTTAGTAGGTTTTTAGTGGGAATTTTATGCTAGGAACCAAGTTATTCCCTTACAGAAAAAATAATTTTGAGACATTAAAATATCTCAAAGTATTTAAATGGTCTGTTTCTCCCATGTGACCTTCTCATGAGATAACAGCTTTTCCTGAAAGCAGCAGGTCAGTGTTGGCTGAAAGAATAACATGATTCTACTCTTTAGAGCTTATGCAGTAATTAATATTCTGTAGCTGGCGAGAGTTGGATGTGCTTTCTTTATCTTGGACTGTTTCTGTTGATTGCACATACAGATGCCTTCAGATTCTGTGCCACAATGCCTCTGGAGGTGAAGTGAGCTGGATGGTACTCTTCTGTATAGGCTTGTTTAATGAAGGGTTTTTTTGCTTTATGGCCTCTTATTCCATATTATGCAGAGATGCCATCTACTTCACTGTTGCAACTTCTAGACTAGTGCTCTTTGGAGACTCTATAAGCTTGGGCTTTCAGTCTTTGTTTGTATATGCGTCCTTGTACACAAGTATGTATGTTGTATGGAAGTTAACATGTACAGAGGGATATTACTGCCTAATGACAGCTTGTAATGTTTTGAGTCATCATCTGGGCAATCCAGAAATGAGCTGAGCAGGGGTTTGATTCAGTTTTTGGATTCTGATACTTGATGCCTCTAATTAAATTCTTTGTTTGCTAGTAAAAAGAGGTCAAGCAGTTTTATCTGAGGCTTAGCTGACTGTAGAAGTGCGTGTGTGCTTTTGTGTGGTTTAGGTTTTCATATTCTTGAATGGTATAATTGTTGGTTATGGAAAAGTGCAGAGAAAATGTTTAGTTCACAGTGATTTCAAGTGCATAGGCCAGAGCAGATAGAAAAATGGTCATGAAAGTAGATGCACCTGGAACTAAATTGCAAGCTAATTTATGTCAACTGACTGTTAAATTGAAGCAATTAATGTAGATTAATTCCTTTGTTATTGTGTCATTGTATGCACTGGCAGCTTACCTGCAGATCGGGAAAGATGTAGTGGTAGGGCAGAAGACTGCTACTTCATAGTTTTAAATATTAGGAATGCTCTTGTAAATATGTGCTGGGTTATCATCAAAGGTGTGATAATCTGGATTTATGGGCTGCTGTTACAAGGTGGTATATTAAAAAAGATTTTTTCTGTTTAGTGTCTTTACTGGGTTTTGAATAAATAATCTGCAATATTGTGGTAGTTGTCTGAAGGTTGCTTGTATTAGACCATTTATCTGGTCTTAAAAGCAATTTTATTTGGTTCTTAAATTGGTATTTAAAACTATCACTATACTTTAATCTTTAAATGTGTTTTTTTATGATGCTGAAGGACTATTATTATTATTGTATTCATTATGCAAAAATGTCCCATTCCTACATACATAACAAAGAGAAAACCCTTTCATTGCTTTGTTTAGCAAGCAGCTGGTAAGCTGAATCACAAGAATCTGTATCTTTTGCAGATATTTTTTTTTCTCTTTTTAGGGAACACCAATTGCTGCAAAGGGCCTAAGATTGTGTGAAAAAGATGTTTCCTTTAAAAGACAGTGTGATGGGTGCCTCTACCTTCTTTGCCTCAGCTCTACCACATGATGTTTGCGGAAGTAATGGCCTTCCTCTGACACCTAACTCTATCAAAATTTTGGGGAGATTTCAAATCCTTAAAACAATCACCCATCCCAGGCTTTGCCAGTATGTTGACATTACCAGAGGTAAACATGGTGAGTGTCTGTTTAATATGTAAGTATGTATTGCTATAGTTATATTTTTATGAAAGGTAACTGAGTGGAATATTGCTTTTACAGTATCAGAAAGTGCCTGGTTTTCAGTCTGAAAGTGACTGTATACTTTTGCTGTGACTAGCAGTACTGGTGTTTTTATTTCTTATCTACAGAGACAAGGCAGAGGTTAGCTGTCTGTCCTTTTTTGTATGTGTTATGCTAACTGATAAAAGCTAAAACTTTCTGCTTTATGCAACTCACTTAAAGTTCTTGTACTCTATTGCTGTGGCATGTCTGTATGGAACATTGAAATATATATATTTTTGATGCTGAGCTCCTATACCTGTTTCTTAATCTTGTGAAGACTTTCGTGGAATGGTTAGGTTTCTTGTACTTGATTTGCAGCTGTTCTTGTTCTTGGTCATCTTGGCTGCAAGCTTCACTTATTTATTTTTTTTATTCTACTCGTTTAAGATCTCTCTCACTAACTGTTACCATGTTTATGGGTAGCTCAAATAAGGCTTCAGTTGTCTGAATTTTTATTTTATTTTCCTCATCTGGATGATCTTATTCTGTTGCAAGCTCAGCAGGAGTACAGCATGTATTTTCCACAAAAAGGCTGCAACACCTGTGATAATTATGTGGCTGCTACCTGTAACTTTAACTCAAGAATGTTCTCATATAAAAGGATATTGTATGTACTTGTTTGATTAGCTACAGGCTCTTGTAAAGTAGAGCAAGTAATTTTTCCCCCTTTTAGCATGCATTATGTGACAGGATGCTTCAGACTTTTAAGTGATGAGGGTATTATTAACTCCAAACACTGAAGTATTCTGTGGAATATATATATATACAAGGAAGGATCCTTGTGTATTTTCATTTGCTCTCCCACGTGCAAAATTTTTATTTTCTGCAGTCAGGGGTCCTAGAAAATGTATTCATTTTGATTTCTTGTTTTAGCTAGTGCTTCTTGAAACAGAAATTGTATTTTTTTTACAGTACTAAGATGATAAGTTAAGATTATCTAATGTAACATTTAGTAAATAAAAGATAATTAAATAGGAAAATATGGCCTTTTTGATGATGAAGAGTCAATGACAAAAAGGCTTACGAGTATGTATAAATATGAAGGAGGAAATATCTTTGGTGATTGAAGTAACATGAAGAATAGCAAGTGTTTAACCATGAACTATTCTGTTCCTAGTGGTTGGAGTTAACGACGGTTAACAGTTTTCAAATAATATGACAAATCTGGTAGCAATTTTTATCTTTCTGATACTGACATAATCTTTTGCATATCAATCTTATGCATAGTGATTTAATTTTATTTTTCTTGCAAATGTCAGTTTCTACCCTCACAAAGAAATATGAAAGCAGACTAGGAAAAGAATGCAAGAAAAAAAATAGATGCATGAATTTGCTCCAAAAGACTCTGAAAGGAGGTATATGAATGAAATGGAAAAAGATTCAAACTGATTTTATTATTTTATTTTTCGGGTAGAATTAACCTACTTGTATATCTCTCCTGGTGTTGTAGAAGGCAATCCCAGAATTATTTTTTTTTCTTCCAAAGAAAGCTTAAGTGTTCATTTGATTTCAAAAAGGAGAAACAAAGAGATGAGTAACAAGCATTTCATCTTTATGTGATGATTTGTTTTCCTAAAAGTATTTAACATGTTTATTTTACTCTAGCAGTCATATAAAAAGATGTTGGAAATGTTTTAGTTTAATTGGTTTTGAACCTGAACATGCACTGCTGGCTATTCTACGAGTAGTGGAAGTAGCAAAGCTTAGCCTCTTTGAGTTATCTCACACCTCTGTGTAACATCTTGCACTTTTTCTTTTCCTTAGCATTGCTGTCTTGGGTGCAACAATTGTTTTGTCTTTCCCTCTGATTTCAGAACCAGCCTATCAATCTTTGGAACATGCGAGACCCCTGCAAATCCTATAGCTATTTGTTGCGTAAAAGGCAATAAAGATGCCAATGTGCTAGTTGACCCATCAGGACTGAAAATCCTGTGCTTACTCAGAGATTCTCTCCTCAAAACTAATGTTCTTTTTCATCAACCCAACCACAGATTGCTGTGAATTTGTAGATGATTATCTTCAAGACCTTTAAGTCAGATCTGTCTTAGGAGGTTACTGGATGGATGGATTGACAGTGCTTTGCATGGGGAGGCAGGGAAGATACTCTGCCATATCTCGTAAATGGTAGTGATATCCAGAAGCTGTATATCTTTAACAAGTAGGTTGATTGCAAACTCTTTACTCTCATTCTCATTTATATTCATTTGGCTCTTTTTTTCAATTAGAGAGACTGGTTGTGGCAGCTGAACACTGTGAAAAGAGTCTGGAAGATTTGCTACGAGAAAGAAAGCCAGTCAGGTAAGGTATCAAGCTAAACTCTATCCACTGACTCTAGTTTCACATATCCTATGTGTCAAAGTCCATGACCTTTTTTAACTTCTACTGGTTTATATGAATTTTACTGTGTTAAAGTTTAATCTGAATGCATTGCTTATCTGATAGACACATGACTGAAAGAGGGAGTACTTATTTCTGCACGATTCTAATAGCTAGAAGAGTTATGGAGAACTTGCTTAAAACTAAAATACTTTGATAAAATCCCATCAGTCTTTTAGAAGTGGTTTTGGGTTTTCTTCTTACAAATATAGTCAGACCTATGAAATAATAAGCATCTTCTTAGGAATATGCTAAATGATGAAATACATACTTCCCCTAGAAAAGGCAGATTTTGGTGTGTGATTTTCTTATGCAGAAATGTATTAATTTATTTATTAGAAAGTGGACAGCATATTGGATACATATGTCAGGGTGCTAATAAGGGATTTAAATTTGGGTTAATATGGTCGCTTCAGCAAGGCTTTGATCAAAACCAAGTCCAAAGGCTAGATGTCAAGAATGTTCAGTTTCATATTAGAATGTATAGAAGGGTTGAACTGTATCTTTAAAGAAGCAGAAGTGTTGACTGTAATGATAAAGTCTATCACATTACCTTTGGAGCAAAGAAGTGGCCCCTTGTCCTAAAGAATGTGTAACACCAAAAAGAAAAAAGTGAAGAGTTGAAGAAAAGAAACATTATTTCCATTTGGGATAACAAGGTATTGTAGGCTAACTTGTTATTTCTGGAACGCACAGATAAATAAATTTGAAACACACTGGAGAAATCTAAAGTCTCTTCATTTAGTTTCTGGAAAATTTTTATAGCAAGTGTTAGATTTCACCTTTTGATATTCATGCAAACATAGCCACGATGATGATTCAGTAAAATGATAGACGATTTTTGTCTTCCCAGTTAAGCCATCTCAGATGCAGTGTGTTGGGTGAGGCAGTATCCACATAGAGACTTCCTGTGACTCGTGTCAAATTAGATTTGTATGAAGGGAGTCGTACTGGATCTGTAGCATTTTGAACTTGCAACCCCCTAAATGGGATGCTAGTAATATTGTCTGGCAGAGATAAATGTAATTGCAAAGTGCCCTGTGTCTGTATGATAGCTTTCCATGAACTTAAACATGTATGATACGTGTGGCAGAGGACTGTAACTTGAGGAATGTTAGGCAAATGCAGCTTTCATTCTTTTCTAAAGACAGATATTCGAGTGTGAAGTGCTTCTTTTATGTGATGTGCATTATAGTTCTTCAGTTTTGCATCAGGTTTCTGTTGTGTGAAGCTCCAGAGATAGCTAAAGCATCAGACTCTTTTCTTTAATTTTTCATTTAGTTCTCACACTGTTCTTTGAACAGTGTCTTCTTGGTGTTACATGAGAAGCAGCCCAGACAGTGTGCTGCCCCTTGGCTGTTTTTGATAAAGCAGGCATGTAGTCATCTTAATTTGCTTTCAATTGCTTGATAGAGTATACTTGCGTAGATTCTCTGACAACTGGTGGTATAATTTAATCCTACAGCCTTAGAATTGCATGCCCTTTTCTGAGGGGGGAAAAATATTAACAAAACTTTATTGAATAACAGTTGAGGTCTGTATGTGCATCAGTTATGCCCTTTTGTACTAACATGTGTTTTGGAGCAATCAAAGATTTTGGAGGTCTGTTTAGTTAGTTTACTAAGATATGCAACTTCTTTTTTGGTTTTTTTTTTTCTTTTTGGTATGCTGAGAAAAGTGACTTAGTTTGTGACACTTACTTCAGCAGTTTAGTCTGTTGAGTGTAAATACATAAATACTTAGATTTTTCCTCTTGACTTGAGAGAGTTCTTACTGAAATAAGTTACTGTTATCTAATCTTTCTTCTGATAAACCAGTTGGGACTTTTCCAGGAAGTTGCAAAACATGATGTATAGGGCTAAATTATAGCCTGTATGTGTGTTTGTAGCTTTAAAAGACATCATGTATGGTGAATTACAGCTTTTGCAGTAGTAGCTGAAAGGTTATGTTCACTTCAAATTGAGTTTCTTGTAAAACTGACATTTTCTGCTTCCTTCAGTTTTTGTTTTTGTAATGAAAACAGTAAATTTTTTTTGGCTTTGGGAGCCCCATAAATTCCCAGAAATAACTTGGGTGGACCGATTCCCTGTTATTGGTTTTGTGATCTATTTATATCAATTACCTTTGGAGAGAAATATTTGTCTTTTGCTATGTATTCTGATTGGATTGGTCTGTGACAGTATAGCTGATTACACATCCAGAGCTGATGTGTATATTATTGCAATTAATTTTATAAACTGCTAATGGAATGTGAGAAGCTGCTTTTCTGGATTTTAGATTAATTTTCCGTATGTTTGCCAGTAACTTAAGTCCTTTGCACCTGTATCATAAGCTGATGTAAAATCAGCAGGAAATCTTCTGTTAGTGCTGAAATTCAAGAAATGACGTTATGGACTGTCTCTTTTCAGACATAGTGGAAAACAGGCCATACAGCTGTTTGGTAGTTATTTGAAGTTACTCTTTTCTGAAGTCATGCATCAAGTGTAGCATACATTGCTTAATACATGAATTCTATTTTTTTTTAAAAAAAAAGAAATTCAGTGAAGTGTTCAATTAACCTCTGAGTTTCACCATGTTTTCTAATTCTTATAAATTAGTTGCATGTGGGGGCCAAATACTGGAAATTAGAGCTCTAATAATTTATCATATCTGGTCAGTCACCATGCAGTAAGTCATTTTGACTATGCATATTGCCAAAGACTTTCCAGAACCTGAATTTGTGATAGATAAAAGAATTTATTCATTACCTCACAATCTGTGATAATGGTCTGCAGGAATTACAAAGATTATTTTTCATTGTGCTAAAAGTTACTGTGCTCAGCTTTTCTTTCAAAGGAAATTGCAAGTAAATGCTTAGAAATTTATGGCCAGACTTTGTCTATTGGGTGATGTATTATTTTAGGATCCTAAAAGCTGCTCTTAGAACTCTATCGGGTAAATTTCAAGAACTCTCAAGTAGATTAATTAAGTTCACCCTTTGTAATTCTTACCATAGGCAACCTGATGCAGAAAAGAAATTTAGTTCAGCTCTTTTAGTGTTTTCTGTGTCTATTCAGGGGTTAACTTGTACTACGTTCACATGCCTATGCTTCTGTAAGTGACATGAATTCCCATTTTCTTTACTGTGCTTCTACAGGCCATCACAAAAACAGAAGAGGAGCTCTTCTGGAGTTGTGCACCACAGGGAACTTGGGCTGTAACCATGCATAAGAGTTTTAGGATAGGTTACAATAAGATTTTTAGAAACTTTTTAAGGGACTTTTGTAGTCTGGGTGAGTGTTTCTAGCTTGTTTATTCCCGATTTCTTGTCGTGTTTGTTGTTGCTGAGTCAGAAATTATGCACTTAATTTTAGTTTATAATAGTCACAGTAGTGCAAAATCAGCTCTCTGATATATGTTCAGGGGTCAGATTTTTAAAGAGCTAAGAATTCATCTAGATAATCAAGCAAAAATAGTAGATATCTAACTTAAGCTCATAATGGTTTACTGCTCTTCAGAGATTTGAAAATGTGTCTCAGTCTGGCTGCCTTTTTCTTGTGAATGTATTGGAAATAAGTCCCATAAAGTTATGGTGGGTAGAAGTTGAGTACTTCAGTGTTCTCACTAAGGTCAATTTTCATGTTTGTGGCAGTCAAAATTTTACTAGGTTTTCAAAGTTGCTGGTTATTTTACCGCTGTTGATACCACAGACCAGAATGTAAGATGTGAATTTTTTTCAAGGCTCTGCATCTTTTAAACACATTTACAACTACTCCTTTGGGATACCTTTTCCAGACAGTGCTAAAGGAGTTATTTTCTGAGCTCCTGTGCTCTTATAGGAGTTGTGAGCTTTTCCTTTTCTGTCACGCTTGAAGTGTTTCTTTGAAGATGTTGGTCTGCACTTGTATTCAGAATAATAAAAATGCCAGCAAATGCTGACATTCAGCAGACTTTTGGCACCTACAGTCGAGTTTCTGGATTAGTCTTCAATTTGTGGCTTGGGCAGTCTAAGCCTATTCCTTTCTTCAATAAAGCATAGTTGTCATGTGTTTTGAAAGTCATGGTTTTGAAAAATTATTAGTGAACCATCAGAGATACAAGATATAGTTTGTTATACACGGAACATTTGATGGGAAGCAGACTGTGTCTGCAGCTGTTTACTAGTTTGGAGAAAATATGATCTAATGGATTCAGATGAGTACATTTTATTTAGCTGTATTAAACACTCATTGATTGGCTTAGATTTCTTTATGCCAACCTTGCTGTTCATGTGCTTTTGGCAAACTTGAAGTGGAAATATGTTACAGAAGATATTACTGGGGGGGAATGGGAATTTGTGAGTAGCCAGGAGTTCTTAAAAATATTGTAAGACAGGTGCAAGTCATCAAAAGGCTGAAGGTTTTATGTGTTTTGACTTGAAGAGCTGCATATGAGCAGAACTTCAAGAGCAAAGTGTATTCTGCTTTGAATCAAGTCTGTGTCGGAATTTCACATGAGAAATCTATATGTTATAATGGGATTGCATTTAGCAAAGAAAAATGACAAAGTATTAAAATAAAGTAACATAAATAAACAGGTTTTTTTAACCATATCTAAGTCTGCTTTGGGGCATTTAGTATCTCTGTTCACACCAATTCTTTGGGCCTGGCCAGCTAGCCTTTTCTTTACCCAGCAAAGAGTACATCCATCTAAGCCATGAGCAGCCAGTTTTTTTGGAGAATGTTGTGGGAAACAGTGTCCAAGGCTTTACCAAAGTCTAGGAAGACAACATCTGTAACCTTTCCTACATTTGCAGCCTTTCTTTCATCCAACCAGCAGGCTGCTTTTTCATAGAAGGAGACCAGGCTGGTCAAGCAGGACCTGACTTTTCTAAATCTGTGCTGACTGGGCCTGATCACCTTGAAGCTTAAGATGATCTGCTCCATAACCTTCCTCAGCACAGAGGTCAGGCTGGTGGGCCCATAGTTCCCTGGATTCTCCTCCTGGCCTTTACTTGTTTAAGGCGTTGCATTTGCTAACCTTCAGTTTCCTTTGTGGTTTGTAGGGTCTTCATTCTTCTCCTTGCCCTGGTCTTCCAGCTCAGGGAACTGGATGCTAAAAAACCTCCCAGAACATGTGTCTTTATCTCTCCCTTACATGTGAAACATAACAATTTTTACACACCTGCTTATCTTCCTCTCTTCTAGGACAAAAGAAAACAGAAGAATCCTATCCTTTAGGATTATAACAGTCTCTGCTTCTTGCTATTAAAGAGTAGATGATGGCTGTATGCAGTATAGTCATAATGTAGGAAAAGTGCATGATTATATTTAATCCTTTTACTGTGCTTCTGTGGTTTCTTGTAGGCACTCACATTTCTATGCTAAAAAGCAGTGTTGGAGATCTTGAGCTGAAGATGAGTTATGCTGAGTTAATTGAGAACAGAAGTTGCAGAGTTTTGAGTCGTCAGTATCTAGTGAAAGATAAGTTTCTGTCAAACAGACCAGATGCCCTTCTCAGTGGGAGGGTGGCTTCATCCTCCAGAAATATTTCTGCAAGGAATTGTGTAAGGATCAGTGTTAAAATTCCATTCTGCATAAATAAGCAAACTATTACCAATGCACTAATGAATGAGAAAACAAATGTCAAATTTGTACTGTGCAAATATTACTGGATTTAAGCCGCAGTATTAGTCTTAATGTTGATTTATGATAGTTGTGTTTAGAATAAAAAAAGACTGTTGCCTTGTAAGAAGATGTGTTAAGTATATGGTTATTCTAAAATAATACACTGCAAACTATACTGAGTTGACACTTTATCCTGCTTTTAGAAACTTAAGGAAGAGCTAACACTCATTAAACCTGCTATGTAGGTGTACTTCTAGAAAGGAAGAATTTTTAAAGTGCAAGTTCTTGCATTTGGAATTACTAAGCAATGTCGTTAGGGGAGCATTTGTCACTAATTAGGGCTGAGACAGCTGTTTGATATACTTTCAAACATATCTAACTTTATTGTGGTTTGAGATAATTTCTTCTGTGCATACTCTCTTTAGGTTCAAGATCCTCTGTTCACAGAATCACAGAACAACCAGGTTGGAAGGGACCCATCGGATCTTCTAGTCCAACCATTCCTATCTAACACTAAACCAAGTCCCTCAATACCTCATCCACCCGTGTCTTAAACACCTCCAGGGAAGGTGAATCAACCACCTCCCTGGGCAGCCTGTTCCAATGCCCAATGACCCTCTGCGTGAAAAACCTCCTCCTAATCTCCAGCCTAAACCTACCCTGGCGGAGCTTGAGGCCATTCCCTCTCGTCCTGTCCCCTGTCACTTGGGAGAAGAGGCCAGCTCCCTCCTCTCCACAACCACCTTTCAGGTACTTGTAGAGAGTAACAGTGCAAATAGACCCAGACTTGTGCCTTCACTGCAAGCTATCTGAAACCACAATAGTCCTGCATTGCCCGATCAGTGTTGTCAAGCTTGAAATGATAGATCTATGGAACTTAATGTTATAGGGAAACATCATGTGGGCCCCTTTTTCCTCCTCTGCCAGTTTATGGACACCATATCATGGGTGTATCATGATTTTAACAGTTATTTTGGATCCTGAAACACCAGGACCTTCAGATGGACAGATACATATGCAGACGGAAGGACTTTGTGTTGGGACTGAATATAAGCACTTGTCACATGTGTTTATAGCCAGATAGATACCAGGGAATTGGAGAATGCTGAGATACGAGTGTTTGGAGTCTAGCAGATCAGACTAGTTTTAAGATTTGGAACCGTTAACTCAATTTATTAGCAGCACACATCTTGCTTAAGGTTAACTTTGTCTGCTGTGCTCCACTTGTCCTTTAGCCTGCCAACTGTTGTATGGATTTTTCCTTTGTGCAACTATATCCATCTCTCTTAGCCCCTTTGCTGATCACATTTCTCATATCACTTTCAAGGAAATTGAATGTTAATTATATGCTCATTAATAAGTATCCAGTTTATAGTGATAGGTATCTGCTTTGGCTAGACTTGCTTATTGTTACCTCTCTAGATAGATGTTTCCTGTCTGTTGTGATGATGCATACTCGGATATAAGATCATAGTGATGTACTTCTAATGCCTTGTAGAATATTAGCTGTTAGCTCTGAAATTACTGAGAAAACCACTCTTTATTGGCCTAGTTGTGAAGTCCCTTTTATCACATGCATTTGCAGATTGTTCTGGAACTTTTGAGTAGTGTCTGTACTGTTGATACAGGGATCTGGATTTTTTTTTGAGCCAACTGCTAAAATGTACCTACGTGTGGGTTTTAATCTTACATTTAGATGCCTGAAGTGTATTCATTCTCTAAAAGGCTGAGAAATTTGGAAAGAGATTGCTTTAGTGCAGTTCTACAAAGTTCTAGGTGGTTTTCCTGCTACCTGGTAACTTGTAGAAAAGAGAGCATGCTCATTTATCATCCCTACTAATACCTGTACTTACTGGAGTTAGTGGTTATATATTTTTTTTTTAAACTACTTTCCTTTTTTTTGATGTAATCTAGTTTTTATAGAAGTTAATTGTCTTCCAGAGTGTTACCTCTGCAGCTGCTCTATCAAGAAGTAGCTCTGCTTTGGGTTTTTTTGTTTGATTTTTTTTTTTTTTGTCTTGAAGCTGTCAGTAATTCACAAAACTGCAGAAATTAATAACATCATCAATCCTGTCTGGCTACAAGGACAGCATTATCAGCATCTTGTTAGCTAGTTTTGATTTCTAGAGGCGTCAATTTGGTTCATACTGTCACACAGCTGCAGTAAAATTAACTGTATTAATAACCACACTTCATTTTCAGCTTTTCTTTTACAAAAATTCATAATGAGTTCTTTTTCTTGTCCACCTGGGGCACCACAGGAAGAATGAGAGTCCACCTCCTTGTATAATGGAGGTTTAGGCTTAACATTAGGAGAATTTTTCACAGAAAGGATCGTTGCGCACTGTAACAGGCTGCCCAGGGATGTGGTTGAGTCACCTTCCCTGAAGGCATTTAAGGGATGGGTGGACGAGGTGCTGACGGGCATGAGTTAGTGTTTGATAGGAATGATTGGACTTGATGATCTGGTGGGTCTCTTCCAACCTGATGATTCTATGATTCTGTGAATCTGGGGCCAAATCACCTCTGCAGTGGGAA
Source organism: Coccyzus lansbergi (assembly GCA_033558105.1). Lineage (NCBI taxonomy): Eukaryota > Metazoa > Chordata > Aves > Cuculiformes > Coccyzidae > Coccyzus > Coccyzus lansbergi. The sequence continues at coordinate 1,042,079 of JAUMJK010000259.1, read as the reverse complement.
GAAGGTTGTCATGGCTAACATTAAGTAAAACTCTATTCTAATGCTGTAGATATAGGTCTTGTGTAAAAGTAAAGTAAAATATCTAGTTGGCTGTTGTAAGTTCAAATGGGAGAATGCAGTCCTGTGATCTTAAAATGTCTTCTTGGTACTTGGCCCTCATTTGCAGTAGGGTAAGAGTCCTTCATCCTGAGAGGCTAACCATGTATGCTCTCTAGAAGAAGCTGTGGATAGCTGCAGCTCAGACTTTCACCCCTGCTTGTGCCCTTCTGGTGCTGTGGGTTGGGGTTCATACAGGAAATGTTGACTGAATTGGCAGGTGGTTCAGTTGAGGGGACAGCTTGTAGGTTGGCTGTACTCCCTTTGGCCCACAGTGCTAGAGTGTCTTTGTGGAAACCAAAAGCATAGGTTACTGCAGGACGTGATGAGGTGGGAAAAAAGCCTTGGATGACCTGTACTAAGAAAAGGGATCTTTCTCAGGCTCTCTCTTTAGCAAGTAATGTGGTCTAATGGGAACAGAAGTGTGAAGCACAGTGTGCTGTACATTCTTTAGAGGTGCTGATTCTAGATAGCTCCAGTCTACTCTGGACCAAATGCATGTTAGCAGCTGTAGGGCAATGGGCAAGTTACAGATATTACCTTCTGGATAATCTAAAAGGAATCCAGGCTGTGTGCCAGGGGTCCACGCCAAGTCAACTGAAGTAGGAGGGGTGCTCTGATCCAACCTTAAGTCTTAATTTGGAATTCCTTAACTTGCCTTGAGCTCTCTGCTGCAACCACAAAACTGAAGGTTGTTGCCATTTGTTTAACTCAATGCTGAATTTGGCATAAGCTGCAGAAAAGCCTCGTAAGTAGCTCGTGTATCTGCTTTGTTGACTATCAAAGTAACCTGTAAGAAGAGTCAGCTCCCTCCTCTTTTTGTCTTTGTTGCTCAGAATTCCTAACAGATAAAATAATGTTTTTGAGATGGAATACTTACAGTGCAGGAAGCTGGAAATTGTGGAACATAGTTCTTGCTTTACTTCTTATTTGTAGAATTCCAGGTAAGATGCTGAAAGGAGATGAGAATAGTTGTTTCTTGTATGAATTTGTGTGTAAATCTTGGGGAAAATAAGTTATTTTTCCCTTTATCTCCTTAGTAATCCCTACACGTTCTTTAGTTTTAAATATGGTATCTGTGAGGTTGCTCACTCTTCTCTTCTGAACCACTGTAGTGAGATAACATTTATAATCTTCGTGAAAGTTCTTAAAATTCTGAACACTTGTCCTGTTATGTTCTTGACCATTTGCTACCCATAGAAAACCTGGAGGGAAGGGGAGTGTTAACAGAATGGTAATGCCTGCTTTCAATGCAGACTTCCTTCTCCCCACTGAGGATTCTTACAAGATAGTCATGAGATCACCTTTAATCTCTGCAGGAGGTTATGCTTTGGCTCTTTCTTGCACTGAATTATGTGTGCAAGAAGACTGTTCTGCTCAGAGAAGCAAATTTCTTAAAGGGAGCTCAGTTCTTCAGTTTTTAGCTCTTTACATAAGAGGAGCTCTTTTTTCATGGTCTGAATGTTCTGAGAATTCTTTTAGCTTTTGTGCACTGGAGAGTAATTTTGAATATATTTTTAATCCTCAAATAAATGAAAGAAAATCTTGTATTTAATCAGGAGAAGATGCAGTGTTGAGAATCCAGTTGTTACTAGCATTTTCTTCTCAACCGTATTTCACAGTAATTAATGGTCCTTGAATTCAGGCAGTATTTTAATAGTTGGGAGCCCCTTGTTGGTTTGGATGCCTGAGCATGAAAGCTGAATTTCTAGGAGCTCATCTGTTCTGTTCTCTTCCAGCGTAGCAGAGAGGTACATCCGTCCAAGCTGAGAGGTTCAAAGATAAAACACTAGTTTGCGCAACACCTGCTTGCACTGTGATTAATTTGTTTGGCTTCCAGACATAGCAGAAGTTTGTGCAAATTTATGATAAAATATAAAGGCAGACGTGAATTCTTTCCTGTTTGCTGTTGGTAATATTTTGTAATCTCTAGAGGTAGTTATTCAGGTTTAAAACTCACTAAAGGAAATGACATTGATTTGTTTTTTCATTTTTTAATTTTAACTCTTCAGACACTTTGATCTTCAGAGATCTGTGGTCTTAATATGATGACAGTAAAAAATCAGGTGAGCATTGGAGATGTTTTTCCTATACTTGGGCTGTGGCTAGCCATTTGGTGCCTTTCTGTACAAAATTTACATCAAATCCTGAGCAGACAAATTTGTCTTGTTTTTTTTTTTTTGGGTTTTTTTTTCCTGTGTTCAGTTCTGGACCCCTCACCACAAGAAGGATGTTGAGGCTCCAGAGTGTGTCCAGAGAAGAGTGACAAAGCTGGTGAGGGGCCTGGAGAACAGACCTTATGAAGAGCAGCTTAGGGAGCTGGGATTGTTTAGCCTAGAGAAGAGGAGGCTGAGAGGAGACCTTATTGTTCTCCACAATTACCTGAAAGGAGGTTGTGGAGAGGAGGGAGCTGGCCTTTTCTTCCAAGTGACAGGGTACAAGATGAGAGGGAATGGCCCCAAGCTCCACCAGGGGAGGTTTAAACTGGACATCAGGAAAATATTTTTCACACAAAGAGTCATTGAGCAATGGAACAGGCTGCCCCGGGAGATGGTGGAGTCATCTTCCCTGGAGGTGTTTAAAAGGCAGGTGGACGAGGTGCTGAGGGGCATGGTTTAGTGACTGATGGGAATGGTTTGACTTGATGATCCAGTAGGGCCTTTCCAACCTAGTGATTCTATAATTCTATGATTTTCCAGTGATTTCTGAAATCTCACTTTTCTTCTGCTCTTGTCATTTTATCAAAGATGATAAACAACTGATATAAGCCAACTTCAGCTGTTTTACCAGTGCAGCAAAACAAAAATAATAAAACATTGAGTTTGCTTTTCTTTGGGGGATGAGGAGAAATGCTTAGCACTGTAAAACTACCATTATGCTGTGTTCATGCATGTTCTTGTAAGCACAGTAGCTAATACATAAAGAAATTGGCTCAACGGGAAAAAATTATTTTTTTTATAAAGAATACTTCAAACAGACTTGGAATTCTGTGAATATTCCCCTATTAATTTATTTCAATGCATACATTTGCTTTAAACAAGGAACTGTATAATGTAGGAATGAAAGCCTCTGCTGAGGAAGACTCAATCAAAAGCATTGTTTCCAATAAAGTATTTTTAATTCTTCTTGGGAATAATCTTACTCTAAGCAAAAACTTATTTGAAAATTTCCTTTTAGTAATCATATCTCAGAATAATTTCTGTTCACAACTGAAAGTATTGTGAGAACTTTATTCTTGTAATGACATGGTTCTAGGGTTGTTCCTAAGACCAAGTGTAGGTTATAACCCACTCTGCATCTGAATGAAAACTTCAGAATGTTACTGACTTAATGTTTGGCTTTGAAGTCTTGTTGTGACCTTAATCTTTGTAGCAGAAGCTCCTCAGCCCTAGTAAAACCACAGGTGTCTTTATAAAGTGGCTTTAAAATTAGAGCTTCCTATTTGAGGTTAGAATTGTGCCTGAATAATGGTAGTAGTGGCACGAGAAGAATATTCTGTCATCCTGTTGAGCTAAGTCTGATTGGTATATCAGTTCAGAGTGAGAAGAGGTTACTTTAGTATCTGAAAACATACCTTGAGCATATGAGCATTTGTTTTAAGACAATACTTCAATTTTATAATCTAAGGTGGCTCACTGATTCTGTTCTTTCATATGAACGTGGCTGTGCCTTTGATTAAGAAAATGTTTTCCTTCTGGTGTTGGTGTATAGAAGGAAACTGCACTGTATTAATAGTAGCATAGTAAGGTAGTTATGGTAATATCCTCTCACCCACCCTCTCACCCTACTTCCCTGTTCTTCTGGCAAAGACCATACTAGCAAACTCAGTGCAGTATTAACTCAATGGGAGGAAGCAGAAAAGCAGTGATGAAATTGATCAGCATCAGCGGTATCCTGTCAGCAAGCCATTTGAAAAGCAGTAATTTTGAGTGATTAACACAGATAGTACTAAGACTTGCCAACTTCATGGAATTGCTGCTGAACTAGTATACAATAGTGTCTATTTCAAGTGTAGTAGTGGTAGCTTTGAGTAACTTTTGGATATTCATTGAGTGGACTAAGAACACAGGATGGGCAGTTTTGGTTAATTAATCCAACTTCTGATAACTCTCTAGGTTCACATTATGCGCCAATTCTGTTTTTCTGGAGGTTTAGGGGAGGTGATCTTTTAAATAATTATGCATCGTACAAAAGTGATCACCTTGAGGAATACAACAGAAAAACTGTCACCACCAAATAGATCCAGCAAAGCTATCACCAGAAAAAGTGGTCCACAGTGTGTTTTGGCATGTGTTATTTAAAAACAATGTTCCTCCCCCTATTGACATATGAGCTACACAGGGGAAGGAGTCTCACCATGCTTGCTGATTAGAGACTTCTTGGAAGTGGAGCATGTGTAGATGTGTCTCCTGGAAGGTTCTGGAATGGGACCTGAGTGTTTTAGGGGTCACTTGCAGTTCAAGGCATACATGCTAGAATAGCTGCTGCTTGAATGCTTCAGGCAAGTGATCCATGGTCTGGTCTGGCACGGCTGGTCCAGTGAGCCCGGCTGCAGGTATGGGGGAAGGCCAGTGCCTCTCATCTCTCTACTCTGCTGCTGCCAAACTAACGAGTTTTTAAGGCAAATCATAAATCAACTCATCCATATAATGCCTGGGCATTAAAGACTATTTGTGTTTCTCAGTGTGGATTCAGCAGTTATTAAAGATATCTCATTATAAACAGGGAGGGTGGAAATGGTGTTTAAAACCTTTGTAGTGAATTATTCTAGTGACTATACATTATTGTATTGTGTTCTTTCCCTTGAAAAGAGTGCTTTAAACATACGTAAGATCAGCATAGTGTTGCCATAATTTACATTAGGTCAACGCTTTTACTTAAAATTATAAATTAAGCTTTGCAGAAAACAGACTCACTCAACCAACATCTACAGAAACTTTTTTTTGTGTGTGTCTTCCCATACCAGGCACTTACCCAAACACTGAATACATTCTAACGCAATGCAGAGCAGGGACCTCATCTTCAGCCTCAACATCCAGAAGACCAAAAAAAAAAACCTTAAACCCCAACCACCCCACAAAGAGAGGAAAAAAGGGAATTGAGGTTTATACAGTGCTCTCTGGGATCTCATTTGAAGCTCATTCAAGGCCTTTTAAGTCATCGCCTTAACACCGGCAAGGGCCAAGAGGAGGTGTTTCGATCAATTTTAAGGTTAATGGCAGATATAGACTCAAGGAAGAAAAATACCATAACTCTTCTTATCAAAACATCTTTGATTACTCGCAGGGCTGGAGTTTATCATAATAATTCTTCTCTAGAGCTTCCTACGCTAACGGGTCATTCAAAAGCAGTCTTCTGTAACAAAAGCTGCAGTGAGTTTGACCAGTATTTTAATGCAAAACCTAAAATTTTCACTTAACCACGCACTGCTCTCTTCTAGCTGACAGGGTTGATCTGGCTGCATGATGAAGCATTAGAATCCTGTCGGTAACAGAACCCACTGATAGTCAGTGAAGAAATGTTTAAACCACCTCATATCTTCCTGTTCAACCTACGCAACAAGCACCAAAATGTGAAATTAGAGCAAGAAGATAAAGAAAAGAAAACCTGGTAGTGGGTTAAAACAAGACCAGATGCTTCCTTTTAGTAGCAATGGAGTCTTAAACACAGTCTGCACCTCAAACACTAAAGAAACCCCCTGTTATTAACATGGCAAATGCTGACCTGAAGATGTGACTAAACCTGCCTCTGAATAAGATGTGATGAGCTGCGTTTCTGGTTTGCATTTGTAATTTAACAAAAAGACAGTATTATTTCCCTAGGTTTAAAAACAAACTTCAAATAGTGTGAGGCTGTTTGAAATTACTTCTTCTAATCAAGGATGGATGACTGAAACACACCTCTTGGTCCACATGAATTATTAAATGAAAGCTGGGTAGGAAAGACCAAGCACAGAACCTCTCTGCAGAAACAAAATCTATACCCCAGTGCACATTTGCCCTCTAGATTTAGGGTAAATGGAATCCACAAAGCTCATTAGCAGATGATGTAGCAGAAAAATCCAGAGCGATGAACTTCTGTTTCCGAGTGGCACAGGATACTATAGATGTTGTAGAAGTGCTTATCCATTTTCAGTTTGGTGAATTCTTTGATATCAGCCTCCATGATGAAGAGTTCTCCTTTTGTTTCCCTAGTTTCTTCCAGGAAACTGTTGAAGAGTTTTCCTGACTGATGTTTTCACAGATTTTGGTGGCAGATGCATGATCCTGTACTTGGCCACCACAGCCTTGTTTATCTCATGAATGACCACATTAATCTGCTCGCATCTTGAATGGCCTATCAAGTATGCAGGAATTCTGTTAAGCTCTTCTGGGCTTATTAAGGACACTAATAGTTCTTTCCTCTTCTTTATGTTTCTTTGAGCACCCAGGTTCTACAGCATTTGTTTGCTCTTCACTTTTCACAGTTGGTTTGGTGTTGCAGTGTAGCGATTAAGGCATGGATCCAGTTCATGAGGCGACAAATGAGATCACTTTATTGAGTGGACACAAAACCTTATATAGTGTTTCTGTATCCAGTCAGCAGCTACCCCAGTGAATTTCCACCTATGAGAATCCTGTAGTTACAGTGATAGAGTGCAACTCACTATTTACCACAGATGTGCCCCTTAGCTTCATGTTTTCCACCTAATGCATTCTTTTCTTAGTAACTCACAGGTCTTAGCAAAGATTCTAAGGTTTCAACAAGCTAGCAAGCATGAGAACACTGACCCTTTGTTTTGTGCTTGCCACTAGTATTGTGGGTATGCCAAGACATCGGATGCTTGTCCCAGCATATGTACAACAGTGGGATCTTTTATGCCTGCAGTGCAGCTCTTAGTCAGTTTGGGCAGTTGTGGAGGGATGTTTTCATAGAGATGTTCTGCTTCACTTTGTTGTCTCTCCACAGACACCTTTATTGCTTTTAACTGGTCCTTTAGTTTTCCTTGCTACTGAGCCTCTGCTACCATTTCAGTCAGGAGCCCATAACAGAAAGCCAACTCCTGTACCATGTTACAGACCACAGATCTGAGTGACAGTTCTTGACATATATTTCTGAATAGAAGATGCTTTTTAGTTGCTGGGGTCTTTTGCATTTATTTCTAGGAAAAAGGTAAAAATTTCCTCAGCTTCTTCAAATTTCCCACATTACAAAAATTCTGAACCTGCCAAGTTGTGCATCAGCAAAATTTCTAAGCAGTGATGAGCTAGGTGAAAAGTAGTTGGCTGAGGGATAATGAAAATGGTTTGTGAAGCACCTTGCTTTGATGCTTGATACACACTTCTCCAAGTCTATAACCACTTTTTATTCCACCTTATATGCTGAAAAGGTGTGTCATCACTAGTTACAGGGACCACATATATGAAGGCATAGTATTCTGTAATGTTTTACTGCAAAGTCAGTGTTACCAACTCCTACTGTTGTATTGTAACTGTCATTTGGTAATTTTTAAATGCTTGGTTAGTACAACTTGATCACTTGGATGTGATTACTTGAGGTATTTTCTTTGTCTTTGGGAGAAAAACCTTGGCTGTGTATCTGTAACCACAAGATATTGTAATCCTTACCACCTTATAGTACTAGTAGAGCTACTCTTCCTGAAGTCAGCCTCATGAATGTGTGGACCTGGTGGCTTCTTTTTTTAAGTATATATTTATTTATTATTTGTTCTGAATCAGGCATCTATCTTTTCTAATAGTTCCTATGGTATGAAGTTGTTGGTTTTGTTTTCATAACAAATGTTATGGTGAAAATTCCAAACACGTTATTTTGTTTTACCCTCAACCCTCCAAACTGTGGTAACTTAGGCATGATCTTTGCTAGGTCTATGACATTTTCTGTCATCTGTTTTCTATTTAAACAGGTAATATTAGATGTTTAAGTCTGAAAACATTGTCAGTATGTAAGAATTGTGACAGGGTGAGATTTGGGAAGCAAACAGAGTTTGCTTGCAACAAAAGTCATTTGCAAACTTCTTATGAACTTAGGTGTCTTTGAAAGCGTAGGGTCTGAGCTGATTTATAGTTGTCAGTTGTCATTTCAGCATACAAACAGCAATTGATTTTCAGATACACTTTTTACTTTAACATGGAAGAAGGTAAGGAAACAGGCACTGCCCACTTTGAGACTATTCAGCGTGCATCTTTACAACTCACTTTTCCTGCAATGATTGTGTGGTTTAAGTCTCTGGTAATCCTGCTCCTTGTTCCATTTACTGCATAGTAAATGTTTAACAGCAAACGTCAAGGCCTCTGTACTGAGGGCTGAAACTTAACATACCTTGTGCCTAGAAATGTAGATGCATTCATATACAAAGGAATGATAGTCCTTGCCTATAGCGTGGGTGATGCCTGATTTTTGAAATAATTTAACAAGGTAAACCTGAAAAGTTGAAGATCTGATTTAGCAACTTTTATTGTAAAGGAAGACTATCCCAGCTGTAGTTAATTCCCTTATTTGCTTTTTATATGTCGTCTTGATCGTATTCCTGAGTCTGCCCTGTTATAGACTTTGCCGGAATTTTTGATCACAAAATGTGTGGCGTTTTAAAGGTGCATGTGTTTGTTCAGATGAAGTCCAAAAGGAAACAAAATAAAGGTTTTGGGATATTTGACTTCAATTAATTTTAATTCAACTCCTACATTTTACCAGTTCACCCCCTTTGGAGAAGGAGAAGAGAATGTAAGATGCGTTGTTCCCTCTAATGAAAAGTTAGCGATGTGATACATGATACATGTATACAATGTTATTGAAATAAAATTCTTTGTGTATTTTGAGGTCATTGTTTTGGTTTTCTTCCCATTAACCCTTGTTCTCTTATTGCCACCCATACATCTAGTTCTGTTGTGTTCGTGATATCAACATGTAGAGTCTGTGATAAGAATGTAGAGTCTGTGATCTGATACTAAATGAGGGCTTCTTTACCTAATGTATGTGTGGTGACCAGAATTTATTTCATTGCACTTTTTGGTCTCATGAGAAATATTATTCTACCTTTCACAGGTGAGCCAACTGATGCTAAGATGCAAAAAAAAAAAAAGACTTCTCAATGGTTTGTCAGTTGCAAGATCAAAAACTGGACATGTGACTGTCTTTCTCCTTCTGTGCATTAAACCAGGTGGCACTAGAGGTTTTATTAAGATGGAGCTTTATAAGGTGTGCTTACTTTTCAAAAGGACTTCATTCGTTTGCTCCCGTGATTTATGGGAGGAATACTGGATATCTTAAAGGAATTCAAGGTGCGATGTTTTAAAAGTTTTACTTTATGAGGAGCAGATACAATTTGGGCATTGAAATAGGCTGCCCAGGGAGGTGGTTGATTCACCTTCCCTGGAGGTGTTTAACGCACGAGTAGACGAGGTCCTGAGGGACATGGTTTAGTGTTTGATAGGAATGGTTGGACTCAATGATCCGATGGGTCTCTTCCAATCTGGTGATTCTATGTTTCTATGAATTAAGTCATTCAGAATGATAATGATTTGAAAAATTGCCTGTTAAAAAGCTTTCTGTGCAGTATGCTGTGTATACTAAGTTGTACTTTATCTATTCCTTCATCCATTGTTTTATGGACATTTCTGTCATACGTTACAAGTTGAGACCTTCACAAAAGTGGAACGTCATTTCTTTTGCTTTTAAATTCATGCATGCAGCTTAGAACTTTAAAAAAAGAATGAAAGGGCTTTTTTGGTTTTCTCAGATGAGCAATATGAACTTGTTGAAGATATCCTGTGTGAAATACCTCTGTGCATGAGTTAGAGACTTCCTGAGGACTCTGCCTATAAAAATAAATTTTTGTCTTTTATTCTTTGCTTGTTGCATTCCCTTCCAGTTCATTTCATTCTGATAATGTGAATGCACTTCCAAGTAAATTGGCAGTGTTTACAATCTCAGTCCCTAGTGCCATTTTTTAATCAAACACATAATAAAGTGCCAAATAAACCATTCCCACCTGCATCAAACTCTTTATATTCTGTATAGGGTATTTTGTAATTTATTTACCCAGGAAGACCCAATTTATCTGCACATCTGGTTTTCAACCTAGTCCTGCTTTTTATCCAGTTTTCCAGCTGGTTGATTGAGGCATAAGGAGGTCAGATGGCTTTCTTGAGGTCAGTGCAGTGATTGTCTCATATGGGATTATACCCAAACTTTATCCTTTGCTGTAACCACTTGGCAACACCACTCCTAAGCAGTCTATCCACATTGTTGGCAACAATGGAACTAACTGCAAATGTAATTTTCTTTGTTTTATAGTTTTGGTTGTATTGAAATACTGTCATTTTTATGAGTTCAGAAACATTACATCTGTTCACAACCTGGTTCCATTCTACTTTGAACAGACACAATTCTTTTGTGTTTAATCTCCTTCCTGAATTCCAAATGCATGTTAGTTTCACAAGTTCTGGGGTAGTGATTGATGACATTGCTGGTTTGTGTTGCTCTGGTGTGTTTCCTCAGGGCAGACACTCCTCTTTGGAGAGGGAACGTGTGGTTTAGCTCCTGTGTATCAGTGCCATAAGCTTCTTAAGATTCCTGGCTGCTGAGATTCTGTTCCTCTCGAGTTTACTTGTTTACAGCAATGATACAATGTTACAACAAGGCACAGATTTGATAAAGAGAATGTCTTGAACATGCCTTGAACATGAGTTGTAAGTCTGAGGAAAGAGAAACTCTGGAACATAGAGAATCATAGAATACTTTGGGTTGGAAGGGACCTTAAAGATCACTTAGTTCCAACAACCCTGACATGGGCAGGGACACCTCCCACTAGATCAGGCTGCCCAAGGCCCCAGCTAAACTGACCTTGGATATTTCCAGGGGTGCTGCAACTGCAGTGTCTCTGGGCAACCTGTGCTACTGCCTCACCAACCTCATTGAAAAGAATTTCTTCCTAATGTCTAGTCTAAATCTGCCCCTTTCTGTTTTATAGCCACTGCCCCTTGTCCTGTCACCACAAGCCTTTATGAATAGTACCTTTCCAGCTTTCTTGTAGGCTCTAGTTCTAGTACTGGAAGGTCACTATAAGGTCTACTTGGAGCCTTCTGTCCTCCTTGCTGGACAAGCCAAATTCTCTCAGCCTGTCCTCATAGGAAAGGTGCTCCAACCCTCAGATCATCTTTGTAGCCTTACTATGGACCTGTTCTGACAGCTCCATATCCTTCTTATGTTGAGGATTCCAGAATGGGACACAGTACTCTATGTGAGGTCTCACAAGAGAGGAATAGAGGGGTAGAATCACTTCCCTCAATCTGCTGGCCACGTTTCTTCTGATGCAGTCCAGGATATGGTTGACCTTCTGGGCTGTGAGCTCATGTTGAGCTACTCATCAGCCAGAACCACCAAGTCCTTCTCTACAAAGCAGCTCTCAATCACCTCATCCCCCATTCTGCACTGAAATTGGGGCTTGTTCTGACCTAGGTTCAGGATCTTGCTGTTGGCCCTGTTGAACCTCATTAGGTTCTCACAGCCCCATTTCTCCAGCCCGTTCAGGTGCCTCTGGATAATATCTCATCCTTTCATTGTGGCAAGTGCACCACCCACCTTGGTATCACCTACAAACTTGCTGAGGGTGTGCTCAATCTAATTGTCTGTATAACTGTTGAAGATATTAAACAGCATGGGTCCCAGCACAGACCCCTGACAGACGCTACTTATCACGAATCTCCATCTGGACTTTGAGCCATTGACCACTACTCTCTGAATACAATCCTCTACCCCGTTTCTTATCCAGCAAACTGTGGGAGGAGGATGTTGGAGGGGACCATGTCACAGGCTTTACCAATGTCTAGATAGATCACATCTGTCACTTTACCTTTATCCACTGCTGTGGTCACCCCATCATAGAAAGCCATTAAGTTGGTCATACAGGATTTGTCCCTAGTGAAGCTGTGCTAGCTGCCATTAATCACCACCATGTGCTTTGGCATAGCTTCTAGGAGGATCTGTTCCATGATCTTCCCAGGCACAGAGATGAGGCTGAGAGATGAAGAAGACTTCATCGATTGTTTCTCCTTGATCGGGTGGCCTGTAGTATACACCAACCACAAGGTTCCCATTGATTCCTTGGTCTTTTATTCTGACCCACTGACGCCTGCCTCTTCGTGACTACTCTTCAATGACAGCTCTTCACATTCTATCCTTTTCCTGACATAGAGGGCAACACCTTTACCCTTGCTTCCTGGTTTGTCCCTTCTGAACAGCCTGTAGCCTTCAATAGCTACACTCCAGTCATGGGATTTGTCTCACTAAGTTTCTGTGATGGCAACTAAAATCATAGCTTTCTTATAGCATGGTAGCTTCCAGCTCCTCCTGCTTGTTACCCAGGCTTTATGCATTTGTATAAAGGCACTTAAGCTGGGCTGCAGGTCACATCACCTTCTTAGTGGACCCTTTATTACCTACAAGGTGTTTTGGAGAAGTATCCTTCCTGACATACTCCCTCACAAGCCTCCCACTCGTCTCCACAGGACATGAACTGTGTCATGGCACTCTCAGCATGTCCGTGGACAGCAAGTGGAAAGCCCATACTAGCACCCCATCTCTCCAACCATTGTCTACCCTCCCACCACTTGTCACAGGCAAGCCTAATGTTATGCCCTTCACCTTTCACATGCTATCATCAGCATTACCTTATCTTGTCTGGTCTTGCTTTGCCTTCCTGAGGGAAGTTAAAATAGTTCTAGTCGTATTTTTTGTTAAAATTCTTCCTGCTTTGAGTTGCCAGTGCGTTGAAGGTGCATCACTTAACATTAATCCACATATATATCTCCAGTAAGTACAAAAATTACAGGACTTCCTACAGTTAAGCAGGTGATGAGGCTTGCTTTTTGGTGCCAGTCCTAGATGAAATGCTCTTACTCAAAATATACTATTAAGCATTGGTTGCACTGTCAGTGCTTTCCAAGTACAGCTTTCTTTCTTCTACAAAATTAATTAGGTACTCCATATTGACTGTTATAGCATAAAAGCAAGTGAAACTTAACAAGTATCTGTAACCAGTTAAAAATACCACAAATGCATTTGTAACAATTAGAAATATTTCTTTTCTCCCCAAAATTTTGCTGCTGCTTCATCTTTGCCTCCATCCCTAGTAATCTTTGCTTCTGTAACGTTGTCTATGTGTTCTGATTAAATACACTGTCATAGCTACAGCTGCCTGGGTCAAAGTCATGAAAAGCGTAGATTGCTTTATCTATAACTTAGGACAGGAGACAGTAAGCAGGCAGGAAGATCTTTTGAGATGCCTAATTATTTTTTCATGTTAAACTGCTCTATTACAGCACAAGAAAAGGATGGAGAAGATGTATTTCTGGTTAACACCATGAATGCACTTATGTTAAAGGTGGTGAATACAGTGAATTCATGTGCAGACTGGCATTAATTTTCTTTTAAACTGGAAGAAAATAAACTTGTGTGAACCTGTAACTTCCATGGTACTGACATGAATGGTGAAATTTTATCTCTTCTTTTCATTTTTTCTTTTCTCAAGTGGTAAGTCTTTTATTACAACAGTTTTAATAGGTCAAGTCTCCTGACCCCACCCAGCTCTGATTTTCAACAGGCATCTTGTTCTTAAGTATTCAAGATGTCATGCATCAAATAGTTTTTATTTTCCCCTTTAGCAATTTGTGTTATATGTAGGCGCTACTGCTGCTGGCTGTCAAATGCATTTTTCCAAAATCACTTTTCCTGCTCTGGAGTTAAGCAATAGTTTTATTTGCTCCAAGCTGGAGTTTAAAATTGCCTTCTAGAAGTTTGAGCAACAGAGCATCCAAAAGAGAAGCTCTTGATAAAATAGACAACAGAAAAAATCTTGCCACTAGAATAGTCAGTGTCCACAGTAACTCATAAGTGCTATTTTGTGAACATGAATGAGAGATATGGAATATTGGGTAGAGAAAGCAGTTAAGGTTTGCAGATGTGATGCTTAGGGTTCAAACCTTTTCCCCTTGCCCCAGAAGCAAGCTTGAATTAAAGAAATTGGAAGCCAGTAAAATACCAGGAAACATTTAATACATGCTTGCTCTGTATTCCTTCTCTTCTAGGTGTTTGCCTGTCATTGTTTTCAGAAACAGAATAGTAGTCTCAACTAGTTTTGGTCTGACCATTTGTAGGGTTTGGAAGACCAATAATTTTAACTGAAATGGAAATTATCAGTTGCAGAGCATTGTTTGTTCCTTGAGCATACAGTCTTGGAGTGCAACTTCCTGTTTCTACAAGCAACTGCATTATCATTATCATTCCCATTACTAATCACAAATAGTAAGTTGATAAATAACCATTCACAATTAATAATATATAGGTATTATTGCTGGGCGTGATGACAAGAATTCAGAATCAAACCTTTCCGTCATAAACTCTAATTTCTAAACATGTTTCCAACCCTTTATGTTTGATCTTTATGCTTGACAGCAACAGGGGATGAAGGCAAGGCTGAAGTACTCAATCCCTACTTTGCTTCAGTCCTTAATAGTAAGGAAACTTGTTCCCTCTGTGCACAACCCCAGGGCTTGGAGGAGCAGAATGAGGTTCCCACAATCCAAGAGGAGGTGGTTAGAGACCAACTAGACACCCACAAGTCTATGGGGCTGGATGGAGTCCATCCAAGAGTTTTGAGGGAACTGGCGGATGTGCTTGTGAAACCCCTTTCCTTCATCTTCCAACAGTCCTGGAAGACTGGGGAAGTTCCGCTGGACTGGAGGCTGGCTGATGTGCCCATCTACAAGAAGGGTTGCAGGGAGGATCCAGGGAACTACAGGCCTGTCAGTCTGATCTCAGTACCAGGGAAAGTCATGGAACAGGTGATCTTGAGTGCTATCATGAAGCACTTGCAAGAGAACTGGGTGATCAGGCCCAGTCAACATGAGTTTACAAAAGGCAGGTCCTGCCAAACTAACCTGATTGCCTTCTATGACAAAGTGACTAGACTCTTGGATGAGGGAAAGGCTGTGGATGTGGTCTTCTTGGACTTTACTAAAGCCTTTGAAACAGTTTCTCATAGCATTCTGCTTTGGAAACTGCCAGCCTCTGGCCTGGACAGGCACACACTCTCCTGGGTAGAAAACTGGCTGGATGACTGGGCCCAGAGACTGGTGGGAAATGGTGTTAAATCCAGCTGGAGGCCAGTTACAAGCGGAGCTCCCCAGGGCTCAGTGCTGGGTCTGGCCATGTTCCATGTCTTCATCAAAGACCTGGATGAAGGCATTGAGTGCTCCCTTAGCAAGTTTGCAGATGACACTAAGCTGGGTGGAAGTGTTGATCTGCTGGAGGGTAGGGAGGCTTTGCAAAGAGATCTGAACAGGCTGGACCGCTGGGCAGAGTCCAATGGCATGAGGTTTAACACAGCCAAATGCCAGGTCTTGCACTTGGGGCACAACAACCCTGTGCAGTGCTACAGACTGGGAGAAGTCTGTCTAGAAAGCTGCCTGGAGGAGAGGGACCTGGGGGTGCTGGTTGAGAGTGACTGAACATGAGCCAGCAGTGTGCCCAGGTGGCCAAGAAGGCTAATGGTATCTTGGCTTGTATCAGAAACAGTGTGACCAGCAGGTCCAGGGAGGTTATTCTCCCTCTGTACTCAGCACTGGTGAGACCACTCCTTGAATCCTGTGTTCAGTTCTGGGCCCCTCACCACAGGAAGGACATTGAGGCTCTGGAGCGAGTCCAGAGAAGAGCGACAAAGCTGGTGAAGGTGCTGGAGAACAAGTCTTACGAGGAGCGAATGAGAGAGCTAGGGTTGTTTAGCTTGGAGAAGAGCAGGCTGAGGGGAGACCTCATTGCTCTCTACAACTACCTGAAGGGAGGTTATGGAGAGGAGGGAGTTAGCCTCTTCTCCCAAGTGACAGGGGACAGGACAAGAGGGAATGACCTCAAGCTCTGCCGGGGGAGGTTCAGGATGGACCTAAGGAAAAAATTCTTCACTGAAAGGGTCATTAGAAAATGGAATGGTCTGCCAGGGAGGTGGTTGACTTGCCTTCCCTGGAGGTGTTTAAGGTGTGAGTGGATGAAGTACTGAGGAGCATGTTTTAGAGATTGGTGGGAATGGTTAGACTCGATGATCTGGTGGGTCTCTTCCAACCTGGTTATTCTATGATTCTATGGTTCTGTGATCTTGTGCTTACGTTGACCTATGGCTCAAGCAATTCTCCCTAGGTGTTTGTTCTCAGATACTGATCTGTCACTACTGGATGAGTACATTCCCTCTTAGCTCTCCATTCCACTAATTATTTTAGGGGCTTATTATTTTTACTTGGCTCCTGATAAATGCCTCTTTCCCCCCTGCTCTTTCTGTTAGTTAGTATGTGATCCTTTTGAAGAAAGGTAAGGCTTCAGTATGCCAGTTTGTTCTACAACTTCCCCTTTCACCCTGACGCAGAAGTTGTTCTCGGTTTGATTGAAGATGGTAGTGGGCGCACTAAGAAGAATAATTTTTTTTTTCCTATGTCTAAATTCAGGAAAAGACGGAAGTGTCCTAAGCAGTCAGATTATTTCATCAGTGGGCTTGCAGCACCACAAGTAATTGAAGCTCTGCTAAAACATCTGCTTCCTGACAGGTTAAGTTCATTGTTCCTCAAGTAAACTTCCAGAAAATGGCTTTGTGTCCTTAGTGGTAAGAATTCCACAGGCTGGAGATCAGACTGACTGCTAAGTGGAAAAGCTAATGTTTTTTTGTGAAGGCACAAGGCAGCCACCTGTGTACTATTACAGCATGGAAATTAGTCATTTGTCTGGTATAGCTTTTGGTCTGACAGATTCTGGAGGTAATAAAACAATCCTCATTTTTGTGGGATTTTAAGTCTTCTCTTCTCTCTCCACCCACCAATGCCATGCACATGCCTCTCTTAACCATACTGGTTTTGTTCTGTTGGCTGAACTTATTCGTGTGAACTAGTAGAGTTGTGGGATTTTTTTCCCTTCTTACAAGATGAATTTCTGAGAGAAGAATTCAGTTATCCTTCATGTAACCATTGCTTTGGTTCTGTATATTTAGGTTACAGACCTAAACCTGGTATTGGTTTTAATCCTTATATTCTTTTAATTCATAATTTCTAAAATGAAGGAACACAAAATGGCCCCTTTTCGTGCCTATATTTCTTCTTCTCCAAACCAGGAAAAAAGCAGGCAATTATTAAAACCAAGCAGTTTGATTTTACATCAATGTGCAATCTTTTTCACTTGAAGAGAACTGCTTCTTCAAAAACATAGCTGAGTAGCTGGGTAGATTTTTTTTGGTATCCAGACTGAAAATGAAATGAAGCCTGCTCCTTGAAAATGTACTGGTAGTCTGTGAAATGTTCCTTTTTCAAAGAAACTTTCTTTGGTTGGTGGAGGGGAAAAGAACCTGTAAACAAGTCTTGTTAACAGAGGTAAGAAACTGAAAGTAGCCAGTGCCCTTTCAGATCTGCCAGTTGTTGAAGTGCATCTCACACTTTCATGCTTTTCCTTACTGCCTACTACTAGCTTTGTATGGAGTAGTGATCTGCTTCACAATAGTTTGAAGTCACAACCACGATTATCGGCTGCTGAGATAAGCAGCATAACTCATGCTGAGATAAACAGGGTATGTCATGTCACGTGACTGTGTTGCATGGTTGGTATCCAATGTGCCATGCCTCCATTTTGCTGTCTTTTCTCCAGTATTATTTCTGATGCTTTTGCCACTGTTTCCCAGGCCCCCACCTCCCTTTCTGTTCAAGGAAGATGCTGAAACTGCAGAAGTTCAAGAGCCCCAGTAGTTAAACTGCCCTTCTAGATCTATCATAGTTTGACCCTGGCTAGCCTATTGAAAAACAGGCTTCCAGGTAATTGAGGAAAAAGTTTCTGAACCTGCATAGACCTCACCACCAACACTGGATATTGTAAATGTCCTCCTCACTTAGGACTGCATTTTCTTTCTCTACTTATAATTATTTTAAAGGTCAACCTGAAGACTGGAGGCAGCTTCATAAGTGCACCTTCTGCACTTGCAGAACCCTGTTGCAATGTGTGCAGTGTTGATGGTGGCTGTAGAAACTTGGAGAGAGCCAAGGCTCACTGAAGTGCGGTGATAGCCTTGGTAGTCATCTCTAGTGAGGCAAGGAACTTCTGTTTAACTATGCCTTGGGGAGTTTAAAGCAGAGGAGATCTCTTGTGCCTGAAAGCAGTGGAGAGAAGAGAAGGCTGAGGGGAGACCTTACTGCTCTCTACAACTACCTGAAAGGAGGTTGTAGAGAGGAGGGAGCTGGTCTCTTCTCCCAAGAGACAGGGGACAAGATGAGAGGGAATGGCCTCAAGCTCCACCAGGGAAGGTTCAGGCTTGACATCAGAAAAAAATTTTTCATGGGTCATTGGGCACTGGAACAGGCTGCCCAGGGAGGTGGTTGTGTCACCTTCCCTGGAGGTGTTTAAAAGGCAGGTGGACAAGGTGCTGAGGGGCATGGTTAAGTGATTGATGGGAATGGTTTGACTTGATGATCCAGTGGGTCCTTTCCAACCTAGTAATTCTGTGTGAGTGTGGTCGTCAGGCCTTTTGCAGTTAAATGTAAATTTCATGAGTGATAACTACAACCGTGTGTTTTACCTTATAAATTAACTATGAACTAGATAATGTGCAACAGCACTGTGGAGAGCTTGTTCTCTCTCTCCTGGGGAGGTGGTGTCTGTGCTTCAGCTGCAGGGTGAAGTATTTTTGGCTGAACACTTTGCCCAGCAGGGTAGCATCAAGAGCTTAAGAACACTGAGAATTATGTCCAATGAAAGATACTTATCATTCATGTGTTGCTGGTTGTTGTAATGCCACTGAGGATTTATCTTAAAGGGTGAAGAATCTGAAAGCAGTATTTTCAGGCATTTGACAGGATTCTGTTTTCATGAATTGAAAGAGAACGTGAAGAATAAATGGGTGGCTGAGGACCCCTGGTGTTACCCAAGCACACTGCACTTCTCAGGCACAAAGGCCACAAAATCGTACTTAATGTTTACTTTTATTTTTTAATACAAAGAAATGCTTTTTAGGCTAAGATATCTTGCGATATACTAATTTTTCACACGCAATTGTTTCCTTTTGTGTGACATGAATTCTCCACCATTTATTTTTCATGTCTTGTTTTGCAAAGATATGCAAGTGAGAGGGAGGGCTCTGTTTGCAACCATTATTATTAATATTTGCATTGCAGGCAAAAAACTATACAGGAAAGTGGAAGGCTTGTAAGGCTGCTTTTTTACCACAGTTACATCTCTGGCTAAGAATGACTAGGAGGAAACACTACACAGCTAGCGGTGTCTAGTGTTGTGGAGTATTGTATAACTTGGAGAAACAAGGGATGGGTAAGAAAAAGTGCCAGTGAGGTAGGAGCGAGACAGTTGTGCGGTTTTGTTTTGTTTTTATTGGACATGTGGTTTTGGTTGAATTGCTAAGACCTTGAGAATCACTTCCAAATGATCTAAGATACAGTAGTGTGGACATATGTTAGAATAGATACTCTTTGTTCTTAAGAGTGTATATTCACAACTAGTGTTAAAGTAGTACAGAGCTCTCCTAGGAAAAAGATTACAGTCTAGAGAATAGCTCCATGCAAGGTGACTTAGTGGTGGTCTTACATTGTTATTAAAACCACTCTCTTCAATATTTCCCTGTTGCCCTAGTCTCAGAATTTGTTGGAATTGTGACTTTTGTTAAAATTTAGCTATTTACTCCTGTGACAGAGATTTGACATTCCATCAGGTATGAGTAGCAGCTAACAAAGGTTTAATAAAGAATTACTTTCAGTGTTTAGTCTGCTAGTTGACTTGCCATTCTTGCGAGTCTGTAATCCTCCTCTTCATTTTGCTGCTGTACAAATTTTTAATGAGCAAGAGAAGGTGGTGAGCCTTTTCTGGAATGCTATTGTAGGTTGTTCTTTAAAATTAAAATAAAAATAGGGATGTAAAGTCAGGCCTTTACAAGAAGCAGCACTTAGTTTTCTGGATATTTTGTAAAGTGTTTTCAGAGATATAGTTCCCAAACAGACCTGAAATGTGCTTTGAGGGGTAGTGAGTAGGAAATGAGGAGGGTAAAAAGTTAAAACTAAACTTTCTGTGTGACATTAGATCTGTGCCTTTTGTTCTTAATTTGAATGCACTTTGGAAGCCTAATACTGGTGGCATAGCTCCCCTTTATGGCTCTCAGTTCTTATAGTAAATGATAACTTATGTCAAAATCATAGAATCATGGAATACATAGTTATGTAAAAATATTTTTGATTGTAACTTCATTGTTTCTTTCCAAAGGCAGTAAAGTTGATGGTTCCAAGGCTGTAAAACAAAATGTACTGAAAATTGAGTTTTCTGCCTTTTCTTTTGTTTCTTGTTTCAGATGTTGAGGTGACCAAAGATTGTAGTTATGATCTAGACGTGCCTCTATGCTATCTTCTAGATAAGCTACAGTTAACATTTGAGTTTCAAAAATTTGTTCAGTTGAACTTTTCTGTGAACATCAATAGCAGACTTAAGAAGAACAAATAAAAATAAAGAAAGGTTGGGATTTTTTTTCCTGATTAATTGAGGTATATCTTATAGTTTGTGTTGTAGATAATATTTTATAGTTTGTCACAGTGGTCTGCTGATCTTAAGGACCAGTTCAGGGTGAAGAAACCTAGTTGTGGGATGATGAGGACTTGTGTGTGGCACTGAGCATGTCTCTTCAGAGTTGATCCCTGAAACTATTCTGGAATTGTAACTGCTCATTTGTGTTTGGAACAGCTGTGGAACACTCTACACTTAACATTTTTACAAATTAAAAAGGGAAACATTGAGTACAATGTGTTCTTTTGTCTTTTTTTTCCCACAGTTCTTCAAGGATTTTATGCGTAGCATATGAGGTTTTGCAAGGTTTGCAATATATGAACAAACATGGAATGGTCCACCGAGCACTCTCCCCTTCCAATATTCTTTTGGATCGAAAGGTACAGCTACAGGAATAAATCTATGATTTTGTTTGGGTTTTATTTTTCCCTCTTCCTGCAATCAAGTAGTGTACTGTGTCATATGGAGACTGGGCAGTCACAAGCCTTCTGAGGGGGGAAAGAATTGCATATCTGGAAAGCTGGTGGGTTTGGGGTTTTTTTGAAGGAGGAGGATTGTTTTGTTCTGGATTTGGTTGTTTTGTTTGTTTGTTTTTAATTACAGCTTCCCCCCCATTTCCTAAATTTAAAATATATTTTTCAATTTTATTTTCCTCTTTTCCCATTTTCTTCTATCCCAAACCACTCTTTTCTTCTTAAATTAGTAATCTAAGTCCTCATCCTAATTAGTTATAAGACCTTCCTAACTGTTTGAATAAGGAAATATTTCTTCTGACTAATGAGCTGGTAATAATACTTCCTGTGTTTCACGGTAATCTAATACCTCACTTTTAAGATATCCACATATTTCTTTGTACATGTTAAATTATTAAAATTCCAGTGTTTATCATTTCCATTTTCACAGACTCTGTTGGCAGTGTGAAATATATTCCGCTCACAAAAGCTGAGAGAAATTAGGAGTTACTTTTGTATCTGGAGCAGTCAGCAGTTACTTTTGTATTTGGAGCAGTCTGAACAGACAACCCCTTTCTCCTTCCCTTACTCCGTTTAGATAGAATGGCTAGATCCTCCCCTTGGAAGGCAAAAAGAACAGAGGAAGAAGGAACACTATTTTTGATACATCTGTAAACAAATGAAAAGCTTAATAATGCTGTAACAAGGAAAAGTACTTTAGGATTTTAAGATGCTCTTAAAATCAATAAAAGAACAAAAGGAGGCCACGAGACCATGAACTTCAATACATTTCCTCTGTGTTTTGAAAAGCTTGCTGATGTAGCCTTTGCTATTGCACCATCTGCAGGCTGGCTGAGTGTAATTCAAAATCAGCACAAAGGATACCTTGATTTAACTTGTATCACGTTTTACATTGTTTTGCTGTAAACCTTCTGCCTTCACAGAACAAAAGGAAGCAGCTGGAAAACTTGGGGTTTTTTGAAATATGTATTGATAAAGTTAAGAGAGCAAGATAGTAATGAGTGAATGGGAAGGCCTGGAGGAACAAGCCTGGGTAAATGGAAAAGGTGAGGTAATAGTGGCAATGCTTAGGGAGTTTTAGGATTCAAACAGGATTTAGAACAGTTTTTAAACAGGAAAAATGTTCCACAAAGTGATAAACCTTTTAAATTTACTAAAAATGTACTGGAACTTGAAAAGTACTGATTTTCTTGTGTATCCCAAACAAGGTGATGACTTAATGCTCTTGGAAAGCAAAAGCATTAGGAATAAGCACCTTATTAACTTGCAGTAGAGTTCTGCATAATAGAGGAGACCAAAATGTAAAAGGTTGACTTTGTATAGGTATTTGTTTTCTGGCAGCTAATGTGACATGAAATATTTTTGTTTGTTTTTAACTTAAACACAGATTCTTCTAGTGTTGAATTCTGCTGCTCTTGATCATTTTATTTTTTCCATTTCAGGGACATGTGAAATTGGCTAAATTTGGACTCTACCATATGACTGCTCAAGGTGTTGATGTTGATTTCCCTATAGGGTAAGGCTACACAATAACGAGGTTATAGGTTGCTCTTTTAATTCGAATCTGCTGCATATACCAATTACACAGAAGCTTCTGATATTGTCACTGGAGAGGTTATCTGACTAGATGAAAGACAGAATGGGTACCATGCAAGCGTATTGCTGTAACTATGTGATGTCAGTCTTGATTGCTTAGGTTTGCCTTCACACGCTAGTAATTCCCCATGACTTGGATTCTGGGGGTACAATCTAATTTCTAGCTTAGAAAAAAGCAGTCAGTTCTACGCTATTGCACGCTACTGTAGGAGTCTTGTTTCTGTATAATTTTGTTATTTATTCTCAAGCGATCTTACTTACCCAAAGTGACATGCTTTGTTGCAGTGTTTCCTTGCCACTTTTTGATTTTTTTGAAGTGGCATGTTGTTTATAATTGAAATGCTGAACTGATTATTAAGTACATACCGAAAAGAAGTAATGATGTTTCTCTTCAAAAGGTGATTTCAGATTTTTTTTAAAGTATTACATTGAATTGTTGACAGGAGAAGAAGTAATTTTAAATTATCTAACTGCAGGTAGAATATGTCCTCAACACCTTTTGTTATTTTTTTAAAAAATTCAGACAGTTTTTGCTGGAAACGCTGTCAGTGGAGGGGAACACTGCCACCGACTGCAAATATGGGTCTAGGAGACATACATTTAATATACTAGTGCTGAAACTCAATATATGTTTTCTTTGAGCTATGTAGACATTCTGTTTTAAAAGCTAGTGTTATTCCCTCTCACAGAGATAGAGTTACTGATTAAGATTTGACCTTCTATGTAGTGGGCACTATGTTTTTTGCAGTTGCAGTGAAACTTTGCTGCAATATGTTGATTTTGACTGAGTAAAATAGAACAATCTGCAATGCTATGAATTCTAATTTCTCAGAATGCAGACTTATTGTGAGTACTGTAACTGAAGGGTAGGGCTTTTTTGATAAGAGAGTATGTTATGTAATGTAACTGCATCTTTCTAGGTACCCATCATATCTGGCACCTGAAGTCATTGCACAGGGATTAGTCAAACCAAGTGATCATACTCAGTGTGAGAAGCCTCTGCCTTCTGGTCCTAAATCAGATCTGTGGTCTCTTGGCATAATATTATTTGAGCTTTGTATGGTATGTAAGAGGATAATTCTCTTGCTTGTTACTCTTGGGGAATAGTTACATTAACTTGATTGCTTTTGAGTATGGGGTTAATGACACTTTGCCCGTCATGCTAGTCCAAATATCAGAATATGTTAGCATCCCTACCTGGACAATTTTGGTGGTGGTTCAAGCAGTAGGATGCATATGGGCTTGGTATCAGTTTATGTGTTAACCATAAAGGGCAGCTGCCTGTTAAATCACAGTTATGTGATTGCATAATTAAATTCTTAGTGAGAAATAGCTTATGAATCAAAAAGTGTCTCTAGATATTTTTTAGTTTTAATTGTGCTTTTAAGCATGAAACAAGTGTTGCTGTCTTGCCCTCATTCTCGTTGGAAAGGATGAAAAACTAATAACGTTCTATGGAGAGGAGGGGAAAGAGAATCTGTCTTTTTTGCCAGGGTTTAAAGAGTTTCAATACAGAGTTAAGGGTTCATTTGGAGAATGCTTATATGACTCTAGAAGCTGAAATAAATTATGACAACATAATCTTTACTATTTGTTTATTTTAAACTGGGCTTCTTTCAGACAGACAGCAATATTCCATAGGGAGGTATGATCTTGGAAATACCTCTGTATTGATATTTATTCTCATTATATAGAACAACTAAATTTTCAGACAGTTGCATGATCAAGAAGCTGTTTTATATAGTGATTAGATCAGGACATTGGAAATAGTCATCTCCATATTCTGATCTTCTGTGAATTTGCATAGTGTTTATAGGTCATTATTTATTCATTTAAATAAGTACATTTCCTTAAAAATGCAATAATAATATGTTTGAAATAACTTTAAAGTATTTTTCAGGTGACTTGAAAAGCACCATGGAGTAATACAAACTATGGTGATTAGCAAGTTTGGTAATTACATTTGTTCATACACACATTGAAAAATCTGCAGTTTTTGAAAGACTCTTCCTGAATTAATAATAAACCTAAAGATTTTTTAAGACAACCTGGGGTTTTGGCTTCTGTGTTTTGGTTTTGGGGTTTTTTTTTATTTGTTTGGATTTGTTCTGATTAGGAGATAATAGAATCATAGAATCATGGAATAATAGAATAAACAGGTTGGAAGAGACCCACTGGATCATTGAGTCTGACCATTCCCATCAAATTCTTCCTAATATCTAATCTAATATAGATGATGCATTTTTTGTTTATGATGTTATGAAACTATCTCATATAGTTGGAGTAAATAATGTTTTATATTCTAGCAGATAATTTTCCTAAATCTAAAATTCATGTGTAGGGGCTTGTTTACTGTCTTTGTATGTAGAAGAGTGTATATGCTATCTGAACATTTTTATGTGGTAGCATTCAATTGTTTGGTTTGGTTTTTTGGTTATTCCTTTAGGGGAGAAAATTATTCCAGAGTTTGGAGATAGCAGAGAGATTGAAATTTATAATTATGTTAGGTAAGTAGCACAAAATACATTTTTTTAGTTTCCAAGTAGTTCTGAAATTAGAGCTTTACAGACTAGTCAACTTGTGATTCTTAGACCTGAGGCACTTTACCTTTGTCAACTTTCATCTCCAGAATTAAATAGGCATTTGAAGCATGGTTGCTTGTTTAGGGAAGGTACAGAGGTGCTAGGTGCCAGGAAAAATAACTGTGCAGAGGGACTATGAGCATGCTAAAGTAAGCAAAAATTATTTAAAAAATTCATACTCGAGAGACATTATAGTTTAAATAGTTATTTGTTGCAGGAGGTTTCTGGAGTGAGGTAGGAGTTGTATGACATTATGGAATACTGCTAGCAGTGTTTGTGTACAAGATCCCAAGCAGAAAAAAACAGGACTCAAATAGGAAGACATAAAATAAAAAGAGGGCTGAGAACCATGTTACTGGATCCAGGCATTCATTTCTGGCTTCAGTAATGTTTTATAATTTGTAGTTGTAGACATGGAGTTTTTGCTTAATGTAAATGAGCCTGGAAGTGGGATTATTCTGAGGCTTTTAAAACTTGATTTCTTGTTGGGTTTATGTATAAGGAGAGCAAGGCCGTGAATTTGCAATTTGAAGCTCTATCAGTAATTTATTATTATTATCCAGAGCAAACAGTAATACTATTTAAGTTAGTTACTGTCTGTACAAGTGTATTTTCATTCAGCATTTAGTGCTTGGGTGCTGAAATTCTCAGTCTTTTGGGAAGTGATGTGTTAATAAAGCTTCCTGAAGTATCTCAGTCCTTTCCAAGTTGAATGCAAGTTATTGGTGACATTTGTCCACTGAAAAACATTCACGTCCTGACTTGTGAATGATTTTCTCAATAACATGTTGAAAACAAGTTACGAAATATTGCTAGTATTATCTGCAAGTAGCAACAAAAAGAAAACTACTTTGAGCTTCTTTATGCGGGTATTTTAAATTCTTTTGGGGATTTTTTTTTAATAAATAGACTATTTTAATTTATTTGGCAGAGACTGACATTCTGGATTTGCTAAGCTGGCAAAAACACTTTCAATGTTAAATTTGATGTGCCACTTAGTTTTCTTAGGCTTAAATTTTCTGTCTTCATAGGTGATGATAATTTTAATTTCTAATTTTGAGAGTTCTCTTTCAGGTCATGTGGCAATGTCAGTTAAAAACTAAAGTTAAGATCTTTTTATCGGGGTGGGGTCTTATCTGATAATCCTGTTTAATTAATATCACCTTTTAATAATCTTGAACTTTTTATTGTTCTGTTTGGTTTTCAAAGGCTGCGTAGATGATGTTATAACTGTCTTGGCTGAAGAACATGGTTGCCTTGATATTCTTAAGGTGTGTGGAACTGGTTTGCTCTTTCATGCTGTCTTATCCAAACCATTTTGTCATTGTTGCATAGATATTCACATATATACTTTTTTTTTAACTTGTTTCATCACTTAGTGTATTGCAGTATGAGGAGAGATTTTTAAGTCTAATCTCTGTATCTAAGATCCTTTCAAATAACCAGTACTGGTAATATTCAATCTTTCCTTAAATTACTGTCAATTTCAGTAAAAAAACATGTTCTCTGTACAGTTTAAGAAGTTATAAAATAAATTTAAATTCTTGAAGTTAAATATTTTTATTCTAGAAATGTAGTTTTTTTATCTTGTCCACTTTACACATTCTGTTAGTGTAGGTTTATGTAGTTCAGCTCCTCCCAACCCCCAAAATTAATCACTTTATTTTAGAGTTTGCATAATTTGAGAAATTGTGTAAAAGGATTCACAGAATCACAGAACAACCAGGTTGGAAGGGACCCATCGGATCTTCTAGTCCAACCATTCCTATCTAACACTAAACCATGTCCCTCAATACCTCATCCACCTGTGTCTTAAACACCTCCAGGGAAGGTGACTCAACCACCTCCCTGGGCAGCCTATTCCAATGCCCAATGACCCTCTGCGTGAAAAACCTCCTCCTAATCTCCAGCCTAAATCTCCCCTGGCGAAGCTTGAGGCCATTCCCTCTCGTCCTGTCCCCTGTCACTTGGGAGAAGAGGCCAGCTCCCTCCTCTCCACAACCACCTTTCAGGTACTTGTAGAGAGTAATGAGGTCTCCTCTCAGCCTCCTCTTCTCCAGGCTAAACAACCCCAGCTCTCTCAGCCGCTCCTCACAGGGTCTGTTCTCCAGCCCCTTCACCAGCCTCGTTGCTCTTCTCTGGACTTGCTCCAGAGCCTCAACATCCTTCTTGTGGTAAGGGGCCCAGAACTGGACACAATATTCAAGGAGCGGCCTCACCAGTGCTGAATACAGAGGGAGAATCACCTCCCTGGACCTGCTGGTCACACTGTTTCTGATACAAGCCAGGATGCCATTGGCCTTCTTGGCCACCTGGGCACACTGCTGGCTCATGTTCAGTCGGCTGTCGACCGACACCCCCAGGTCCCTCTCCTCCAGGCAGTTTTCCAGCCAGGCTTCTCCCGGTCTGTAGCAGAAGGGAGTTCCCACGTACTGCATTTTTTCAAGTTGGGTATAGAACATCTAAATTAAAGAAATTTTTTTTTTTAAAAAAAAAAAAAAAAAGCTGTATATATTGCAAATTTTCCAGATTTTTTTTTACCAAAGCAAATGCAGGGTTGGGGGGTGAGAATTACTTCCCCAGCATTTCAGTCTCACACAACTAACCTCATATCTGTAGGTGTGACATTTTATTGCCTTTAGAGGACTAGCCTGTATGTTAGAAGTTAAGTACCATCTAAGTGGTTTGCTGAATTAAGACATTAATAAACGAACCTCCTCCATATTTTTCTTACATTCCAGGACCTTTCTGAGAATACTATAGCTTTACTGAAGAAATGCCTCACATTCCAACCTTCTAAGAGGCAAGTATTCAGTTCAAACACCTAGTAAATTCTGCTAGGACACAAGGAAATTAGAATACCTGTTGCTTTTTTGGAATACTTTGTGCTACTTTGGATAATTTGTGCTACTTATAAGACATTCTTGAGTTTGTTGCCTTTCAATGTTCAATGGAAAAGAGTTAGGGCACGGGTGTGGAACTAAAATATGTAAAACCTTGAGACTGAATCTGGGTATTTGGGGGGAAAACTGTTCAAGCATTTGTTTTTCTAAGTTCACAGCTTTTACTGATTCCGTAGCTGGAAATTGGTGGTGTTTACTATAGCTCTGTTGTAGACAGAATTAGGGCTGCTTTCTTCAAATCTCTTCTTCCAAAGTAGTTTTCATTATGCCAGTTCACCACTATTTTCTCCTGAAAACTGAAGTATGCTTCATATTTTAAATGAGATTTTGTGCTTGCATTTTTCCTTCTCTGCTCAGAGAAAGTAAAGGAAGATTAATAGAGTAGTTGCTAGGTACATTAAATGAAGGTGAGATCTGAATTTGGGCTGTAAAGAGGCTACATGGCGTGTTATGCATAATGAATTGAACAAAATTGGTAGACATTTTTGCTGTTGACATATAATTTGGAATAACTTACTAACATTTGTTACTGGGGCATTTCTATCTGAAATGTAACATTTTTTTTAAAGTACTTTGCTCCTACTGTTTTATTCTCTTGTATTAATTCAAGGCCAACTCCAGAGGAATTGCTGCATGACAGTTTGTTCAGTGAAGTATCTTCATTATATCCTCCCTTCCATAAACCTCCTGGTCTGTTCTCGTCTTCTCCAAGGTGTGCTAATTTAACGCTTCCTGAAGATATAAGTCAATTATGTAAAGGTAAAAGTGGGCAGTGGGATAAGTATCACTAGAGGGGGAAGGAAAATAAAATGTGTTCACATTTTCTTTGAGTGCTTTGTTGGGGAGGAGCTATTAAATGTTACAATACTACATTATTGTAATGAGTTGCTTAATGGGTAGAGATACAGGCAAACATGTTTTGAGTGATATGTGCAAGTCAAAGGAGGAGCAACTTGATTTTGTACTTCAACCTCAGGGAATAAATAATTATCATTAGTACTCAAGTCCAGGTTGGAATATCAGTATAGTCTTTTGTCTTTGTAATTTGGACATCAGTATGTACAAGGTGGTTTTTTTAACTAAATTGTGTTCTGCTGGATCATAGCATTAGGTGATTTTTTGAAGCACTGGCAAGCTAAATCCTTGTGAAAGAGGTCAGAGTTTAAAACTACAGTGTACTGAAAGTGTTGCCACTCTTAAGTATTCATTATATTTTTCTGATGAACTCAGGCATTTCTACCTGTTTAGAAAACCTCATTATACAATTCTTGGAGACTAAGATTTTTACCTTGTTAGTATGGGTATGGTACGTGAAGGGAAGATAAATTATAGCTACTCAGTGTGGATCACTAATTTCTTATTTGTACTCTTAGCACTGTGTTGTGTCCAAAATAGTGTTTGGTTTTTCCTTTGTTTTGGTGTTTTTTTAAAGATACTTAGAAAGCAGAAGTCCATACTTCAGTGTATTTATCTGTTCTATTTTCTGGCACCAATGCAAACTACATAACTATTTGCTTCTTTTCTTATTTCTGCCCATCTGGTCTTTCCTTAAATCTTCCTAAAGGGCACTTGCAAGGGGAATTTCACTTTTCCTCTAATTTCACATTAAAGTCTAGGACCTTTCAAGCATAATATTTTTCTTTTCAGCAACATGTGTTTAGAGTGGTAGGAAAAAATATAAGCTGCCTAAAAAGCTGTAACTCATTCTTATATGATTTCTCCTAATAGATGAAGATAGTGATTACCTAGCAGAAAGATCAATTGAAGAGGTTTATTATCTCTGGTGTTTGGCTGGAGGAGACTTGGAGAAAGAACTTGTCAACAAGGAAATCATTCGATCAAAGCCACCTATCTGCACACTTCCCAAGTAAGGAAGGAGAAGTACACTAGAGGAAAGGAGATAGGATGGAGAAGACCAGAAATTCTGAGAGAACATTTTGGTTTGGTTTTTAGTTTCAAGACCTATATGTGTGAAAAAATATATGAAGTAGCATTCTTGAATAGCAGTAGATCATGTCACTTTCCCTCTTACCCAATTTAAGGCATTATTTGAATGCCTTATGTGTCACCTGCCTGCATTTCAATTGTTTTGTGAAATTTGAAGAAATGTAGTTGAATTCATAGAATCATAGAATGTCCTAAGTTGGAAGGGACCCACAGGGATCCCACAGCTGCAAAATACTG
Organism: Coccyzus lansbergi; assembly: GCA_033558105.1. Classification (NCBI taxonomy): domain Eukaryota; kingdom Metazoa; phylum Chordata; class Aves; order Cuculiformes; family Coccyzidae; genus Coccyzus; species Coccyzus lansbergi. The sequence goes on along the minus strand of JAUMJK010000259.1, from coordinate 1,011,668 downwards.
AACTGGAACTTAGCACCCTTTTCAATAGCATTATGTTTTAGTAAAAATGTCTAACTGTGCATATTTGCAACAGCATATTTGTAATTGTGATTTTATTTACTATATTTTGTAGCAAAATCTCACATTCTGAATTCCCTTTCACAGAGCAGCAGTGCTGAATGGTCAAACCATTCTGCAGATTAGCCGATTACTTTTTATAAAACGCTTGGGTTTATGACTTCTAATTTTGTAACAGCATATTAGTCATTACCACTTTTATACTACTGCTGCACATGTTGTGATTTTATGTAGTATTTTCATATGTTAATCTTTCAGTCTGATTGTGATAAGCACGATGATGTGTCCATATAGATCAGATTGCTGGTTCTGTTTTTTAAAAACACATGCAATCAGTGTATAGCCAAAATACAATATCTTGCCAAAAGAAAAAGGGTTTGGAGCTAGATTTTAAGTGATAATTTGGTGGTGAATTTATTGTGAGATCCTGACTGCCTCTTTCTGTACTCACAGGTGAAGGCGTGTGCTTTTGAATTATGAGGGGAGAAGGGTTTTTTTGTCATACTGTCTATCTTGAAGATGAGGTGTTAATTTCAAAACTGTAATCTGACTCCATCTTCTAAGTGATACTAAGAAACTTAACTTAATTCCTGGAAGTCAATTTCATGTTGTCTGCTTTAAAAATGTCACCTAACTATCTAATTTGTGTACTTTCTTGGATGCGTTTGTATCTTTAGATGGACTGCAGTGGAAAAACTCTGGGTCAGGCTTCACTCAGGGTGATTTTTTTGACATGGTGGGACATGACTTTCATATCACAATAATGTTTTAGTTTTGCTTTTCACAATAAATGGCAGTCCTGTTCTGTGCCAGATCAAGGAATAAAGGGGAATATTAATCCCATATCACATTACTCTTTCTTTGTGTGCAACCAAAGTTATAGAAAACCTGAAATATGCCTTTTTACAGCAAAAAATATTTGAATAATTTAAGGTGACTGTACATTCCCTTGGTAGTAGGTTTCATGCCATGTAGAGTCAGTACAGTATACTTCTAAGACAGTGTTTAGTTATAAAGAGGAAACTGATTGATGTAAGAATTTTCTTTTTTTTTTCTAACACAAGTCTTACATTATGACCTGATTTATTTTTTTTCTTCTCCCTTTTGAAGCTTTTTATTAGAAGATGGTGAGAGCTTTGGGCAAGGACGAGATAGAAGTTCCCTCCTAGATGACACAACTGTGACCTTGTCTCTGTGCCAGCTCCGAAATGTAAGAAGAATATTGTGCACTCATTCGTATGTATTCACTGCAGAAGCGTTTGTTTAAAGGAGCAACTCCTGCTGCTGTTCCTACTAATGGCAGTGTTATTGATTTGAACAGAACATTCCTTGGCATCCAAGTCAGGTTCTGAGTTATGCTTTTATGCCAGTGATAGCTTACTAAAATTGATATATTTTCTGTCCGTCCATCTGTTTCCTGTGTCTCTCCCTTTCCTTATTTTTGTTACCTACTTTGTTCTGGTGTAACCCAGAGTCTTCCATATTACCTGATATTCTCCATGATTACTTAACTAATTACACAGCAAGTGTTGCCTTGCATTATTTCATTCCTTTCTCTAGGTGGCTCACAATATTCAGAAGAAAGATCAACTCAGTTCTGTTGCAACTCCTTAAAGACATAGTACTTAAAGCTGGATACCAAGTTTCCAGTAGTTAGTTACTAATATTTGGAACAGATAACTATTAAACCACTAATTCAAAAGAGAACTTCAAAACATTTGGCCAAAATGCATTAATACAGGTTTTTTCTGTCATGAGTAGAAACATAAGTATATGATAACTCATAATTCTACTTGATGTAATCATCAGAAGATTTACTGCATATATGACTGAAATGTTATATTTTTTCATATGTCTATGCATATGTAGAGCTTTATTGCTGTAGAATTATAAATCTATGCTGCATTGTTTGCAACTTGCTTTTTATATAATAAATGCATTCTATCACAGTCTTCATAAAAAGCCTTTCCATACAATTACAGGGGTTAGTACAGAAAGGAAAGTAACTCTTGAAGTCTTGATCTCTGCCATCATTATCTTAATTTTGGGAGGCAATGTGTCAAATACTATGTAAACATATTTCTTTGACAGAACATTGCATTACTTCATGCAAATACATGAAAACAGACCACAGAACTGGGTCATTTTTTTTGCTTGGTTGGTGGTGTTTGGAGCATGGGGGGAGATTAAGAATATGCAACAGCTGTTTTAAAAGTAATGTGCACTGCAGCTGCTACTGTTGCACTTACAAAAGGGGAGCTTTTAAGGGCTTTAAAAAACTTTTTAATCTATAATTTTGGATATTTTTTTTTTACGTCTATAAGTACAGCAGGAAATAAATATATACTGAAGTTTCATTTTGGCAAACATGCAAGCCTGAACCTTGCGGTGTTCATTGAAATAAATTTTTGAACTTCAGTTCTTCAAACACCTTTCATAGAGCAGAGCATGATGCTTATAATCAAAAGAGGATCAGTAGTGAATGAACTGAGAATGAACTGTTCTGTCATTCCCAGGGGGAATAGGCTGTGTGCCGTATGCCTTTAAGTTAGGGTTTGAACTGCAAAACAGAGCTCTACAGGGAGGATGGTATTAAATATTAATCATGATGCACCAAAGATGCCTGAAAACTTCAGGCAAAAGTCCAGGCATTCTTCTTTGTCACCTTCCCAGAGTGTGTCTGCATTTCTGTGCAGATTTCAGATGCTGCTACTAAAAGAAACTCCGATTTGCAAAACTCTTGAATAAATTAAAGAGATGAAACTGAGTTGTGTGATTGCGATGCAGCTACATAGATAGGAAGTTTGTGTAGAAAAACAAGGAAAAGAAAAGGAACTATGTCATAATATTAATCTATTGCTTGGAGAAGCTATTTTTCCTGTGGTAATAGGTTTATGAGTGAATCATCATAGGATCATCAGGTTGGAAAAGACCTTTGAGATAATCAGCTCCAACCGTACCTGCCCACTATTAAGTCATATCCCCAAGTACCTCATCTACCTGCCTTTTAAACACTTCCAGGGATGGTGACTCAACCACCTCCCTGGGCAGCCTCTGCCCGTGTCTGAAAACCCTTTCTGTGAAGCAGTTTTTCCTAATGTCCAATCTAAACTTTCCCTGACACAACCTAAGGCCTTACCTCTGGTCCTATCACCTATCACTTGGGAGAAGATGAGATGAATGTTGTCTTCAAGCAGAAGAATTTCCTATCAACCCAAAAAGCCTGTATTAGCAAAAACCTTTGGCATTAAAGGTTGTATGTTTCTTTGCTGGTGGAGGACTGAGCTAATGCTTAGGTCTCAAAGCAAGATACTAAATTTGGCAAATGAAAAGCTAATCAATACTTTTCATATTCCACTAACTATTTCTGCTTGAAATCTGATCAGCATTCTGACAATATATTTTTATTCTTCATTTCAGAGACTGAAAGATGTTGGTGGGGAAGCATTTTTTCCATTGCTTGAAGACGAGTAAGTGTCTGTGTAAGTTTGTACGTAAGTAATGGACTGAATTTTGTGCTACTAGTTTTGAGTGGCACACTGCACAGCTAGACACAACTGTCTTCCTAAATCAGACCTAGCATGTCTCTGTTTGGCTCTTAAAGTCAGTGAAAGCTGATAAGCACTCTGCAATGGTGGACTTGGGGCCTGACAACAAATTGAGGATCCTAATCTGTTTCTCTGCTCTGGCAATCAGCTGTTTTGTTGGATATTCAAAATGATCCATTTATACATCTTTCTAACTCAGAAATGCATCATGGGATATAGTTTTTTTTCCACAGTGACTTGTGTTTCTTGTTGTTCACTACTATTATCCTAACTCTTTTTTTTTCCAGCCAGTCAACTTTACCACATTCAAACAGTAGTAATGAGCTGTCTGCAGCTGCTAGTCTTCCTCTGATCATCCGGGAGAGGGACACAGAGTACCAGCTAAATAGAATTGTCCTGTTTGACAGGCTGTTGAAGGTATGGAATCTTTCTTATTCTGGGTAATTGGATTTGGTCTGTTAAATAAAGGATTTTTAAAGGACCAGGTAATTGAAAAAGGAAGCAGAGATACAAGAGACTACAGTGGGAAAGGAGGAAGAAAACCCTTCAGAAGCATAAGAAGATTCAAAACAAAAATATGAGAAATAGGTCTTTTTAGTAGTGATGAATTCGAAGTACACCTGTGAAAACAGAGTTGCTGTTTGTGCCTGTTATATACTGAAGGAAATATTTCTGCATCCTTTATTTCATAACAGACTAAGCTGTTATAAACATGACTATAACATTTCTGCATTTCTGAGCAGTAAAGTACTTAAACTATACCAACCTTTACTGTAGTAGTGCCATGGTAGAAATATGGTTCTATACTTAGAAGGGAAAATACCAATCCCTAATGTACATAGATGTAGAGAGAAGTTTTCTTGCTTAAAAATGAGAGTGAGCTGGTATGCCTTATCAAGTGTAGTACTTAGGAAGGTGTAAACTAGAAGTGTTAGATACATAATGTGGAAAGAAACATATAATGAAGAAAAATCTTTTAATACCAAATTTATATACTCAGGATATACCAAAGCATGTGAATAGATTTATGAGAAGGAGTGGGTATTTTAATGTCAAACAACAGTCCTCCAATTTGGATGAAATGTACTTGTAAACTTGTATTCACTGTTCAGGCTTACTGCATTTGTCCTTTGCAGGGAAAGACTGTCCCAGGAATGGGATTTGAATTGTTTCAGTCAAATGGTAACATTTTTTCTGTTAATTTATTGTCTTTGAAGGCCTACCCATATAAGAAAAACCAAATTTGGAAAGAAGCCAGGGTTGATATTCCTCCTCTTCTGAGAGGTATAACCTGGGCTGCCCTGTTGGGTGTTGAGGTAAGGGTGATGGGAGGGTGTTTGCAGAAGTTCTAGCAGTGACTGGAAAGAGAATGGGATAGGAATGCTGTTTACATGGAAACTGGAATCAGTTTGAACATTTGGAAGGTAGAATTACTGAAATTTTAAACAAAATGAGTTGTGAAATTGTGTGAACAAGGGCAATGTTCATACAAACTTACTTCTTATCTCTAATATTATTTAATTTAAGTGAACATATATAAACTTGAATGCCTTTCATTTTGATTATGGGATGGGAAACTACTACCAGCACAGCCAAGTTTTGCTATATTGTTTAAATTTAATTGGTAGTTAACATTTTTGCAGGTTTTTTGACAAAAACGGTTAGAATCCTTTTGCTTCAGTCAGCAATAGTTGTGCAAAACAGGATGAATCATACAAAATGTACTTTTTGCACCTACCAAGTAATGTACTTCCTCCAAAGACTGATCAATAAATAAATTAAATGTAACCCTTTTGGACAAGGGACTAGAAAGGAATGCTTCAGAAATGAGGACTCCTCACAGAATTTGCTTGACTACCCAGCTTCTCATCTACTCTGCCTGCAATCCACAGTAGTAAATCAAAGAGCTTCTTATAGAGAACACTCCCAGGTTATTTAGGATATTTTGCTTAGGACACTCCCAGGTTATTTAGTATATTTTGCTTAGGACTTGATCTACTGGGTGCTATATAGACCTAAAAAAACCCTATAAATGTAAAAAACAACTCCTGGTCAGGGTTGTAGCCTGGGTATTGGGAAATAAGCCAATTCACATGCTTCGTCAACTCACCATCTGTACAATGCAGGTAGTGTTTCTCTGTCCCATAACATCAAGATGGACTTGTTAGCCTGTCTTGGCATTCATGCAAGGACTGGCTATTTAAGAGTAGTGTATATTGGCAATATTAATTAACAGGCAGCTGGAGTCAGTGTCCTTACAGCGATGGTGCTAAAAACTCCTTGCCAGTGGCTTAGGTAAGCACTGAATTTAAATTGAGAGCATGTCTTGACTTGAAAATGGAAAACTATATTAAGTGTGTAGTTTTCTGCATAAACACCTGAAAATCACTGAAGATCATACTGAGGAGATCACAGAAATTTCCATATGTAGTGAATTGTAACAGAATAAAGATGGTTCTGTTAGAATTCAGCTGTCAGAATTTTCTGTACTTCAGGAATGTTTTGCAGGAAAGAAACATTGCTAACTAAAGCACTTACCAAGAACAGTCAAATTCTGCATATCATCATGTTCATTGTAATATGCATTTATGTTAGTAAGGGCTTTCTAAATACAGGTATTCTCCTTCCACATTTAGGGTGCCATACAAGCAAAATATGATGCCATTGATAAAGACACGCCAATTCCTACAGACAGACAAGTAAGACTTCTAGTATTATCAAATATTGTCACTTGAAATAATATGAGCATCTTTTCCACCAGTCACCATCATTTGCCTCCTACAGCAGATGTGGCTGATGATACTAAAAGAGTCTTGCAAAATCAATAGGAAAAAGTAGTTTAACTCAAATTATGTTATAACATGCTACTTATACCCTCTTTTGCTTCAGAATCTCTGTTTCTGTAGCAGGAGCAAAATGTAGTGAACAGGATTACTGATGTACTGTTAAAATCGCTGGTTTTATTACATGTGTGTTGTTCCTGTTGTACCTCATATCAGGTAGTGCTGAGTACCCCAAGACCTTGTAAGGTGAGCTGTGCTTCACAGAAATGGGTTCTGGAGCAATTTGGTGCTCTACAAAGTCTTGCCAGACATAAAAAGATATCATGAGCGACAGCTATTCCTTTTGGCTGGGTGAAGAAATATTTTCCATCAAGTTTGGTGCAGTGTCCTGAGAATTCTTGATTTGATTATCCTTTAGATGAAAGTGATATTGGCACCTGAAATGAGTCCAGAAGTTGAATCTGTAATGTGTAACTGTAGTCTGCTTTCTGCCTTTTTCAAGGTTTAGAACCCTTTTAAAAATAAGAATCTGAAAAAAAGAAACAACCTCTATTTTTAGTATTTGACAGGTTTGTTTGGAGTCCCCTGTCCTCTCCCAGTTTTGTTTTTGAGAGTGATGGAGGAATCAGATTGTTAGTGATGGTTGACATTCTTTGGCAGACTTCTACCTCTAGTTGTGCAAGATTACTGTTGTACTACCCCACTTATCCTGATTTCTCTCTATGCTTGGCTGGTGGTGCAGATTGAAGTTGATATTCCTCGTTGCCATCAGTATGATGAATTACTTTCATCGCCAGAGGGTCATGCAAAGTTTAGACGTGTATTGAAGGCCTGGGTTGTTTCCCATCCTGATTTGGTGTACTGGCAAGGTGAGTTTGACTAGTTGGCAAGGTAGGTCAGATAATTCACTAGAGCTATGGCCAACTTAAAATTACTTTCCTCTTTCTACCCTCCCCATCAATATAATCTTTTTTTGAGTGCTTTCCTTTCTATTTCTTCTGAAGACTGAATCTGTGGATACTTGCAAATTTAGATCCTAATAATTTATATTTAATTTGTAATGCAAAATTGCCCCACTTTCATGTATATTTCCTCTCCTTAAGTTTATTTTTTAAAAAGTCTGTTGCTTTCTGTTCATTTCTAAGGGGTAGTAAATTGCACTTCTTGGAAGCCTTGGTAGAATGATCAATCCCGCGTTATGGTTTAACAATTTGAAATTCTTTGTTTTCATGCATTGATTTCACAGTTGTTCTCAACATTACATGTGAAGCCTGACATTGCAGAATTACATTCAGAATCAAATATGCAAATTTTCATGATAAATAAATGAATTTATCTTGTGCATAGCAATAAATGAGCTCTTTCTGCAGTTTCTTCATGGCTCTTTCTCTCTTTAGGTCTTGACTCTCTTTGTGCACCATTTCTGTACTTGAATTTTAACAATGAAGGTGAGTACATTTTTCTGCTAGGAGCAAAGGGGAGGTACAGTCTGTCATCTGTATCTGATTGTAGACAGATGTGTGTGCACCTGCTTATAGATGGAAACTTTCTATAGCTACAAAGGAATTTTAAAGCTCTTGTTGGCACAGGTCAAAAGAAATGGCTGGTTTTGAAAAGTGTATGTGGTATACTGCTCTTCAAGGAAGGGATTCAGTCCCTGTGTTTATTGCCAAGTACGGTAATAAATATATAATAAAAAACACAAATAATCCTGATTATAGAGAAGCAAGAAATGCTTCTCTAGCACTTGTTTTTTCAGTGAAGCTGTAGTTCAGCCTTGTTTAATGTGAACATATTATTTGTTAACCTTACAGTTAACTTGTCAGGCTTGCTTTATTCAGGAAAACTGATGATGGTTTTAAATGCCTAAAAGCTTATCAGACCAGCTTTGGGTTCATGGCCTTTATCTTCTTAGAATGTGGTTTGTTCATTTACTGTAGATCTAGTCCAATCTTCTGTACTCGTACACCTGGATTTCTTTATCTTGTCTGAGTGTGAGCAAACTAGTGTCTTAGGAGAATGACTCTATTATGCCCACTGTGCATACTAATTTATAAATTTCAACAGATATTTCTTGGTCATGTTCCTGTACGGTTTGATTGTAGAACCTGGTTTCTCTCTAGTTGAAGCAAATTACAAAGCAAATTACAACAGTAGTGAATTATTTAAGATTTTGCGTTCTGTTTTATGAACTTAATTTTGCACATTTGGCTTGAATATTTAACAAGTGGTTTCAATGCCAGGGAAGTTTTAGCACAGAATTAAATTAGAATGTGATCCTATGTCATATTTGCTGTAAATCCAATGTTTTGCTTAGAAACTTCCAAAATTATATTTATTGTCTTCAGGCAATTGACAACAAACTGATACTTCTTTTTTATATCTGTTGTCTAGTACCATGGATGAGAATTGTATTACAGTAGATTAGTTCAGCCAAATTCCCAGAAATTAATCAGCAATAAACACTTGATTTTTTTACCCTCTGATCTCTATTTAGTATGTATGTGAGAAGCTGTTGAAAAATGTAAGGTAGTTTTGTCTATCTTTTTGACAGTTTTTTTAATTATATTCCACTCTGGTATTTCTTCTGAGTTCAATCTTCTTTAGTCTCTGAGCTGAAGTAAGAGAGAGACGAGAGTCTGATGGAGCATTAACTAGATATAAGTGCTAAAGGAGAAAACTCAGAAGACTGCAACAATGCAGTTGCCTGAAACCGTATCTTCTAAAATTTTATTCATCCAGGGAACATCATACTTTTGGTATAACCATCAGTATGTCTTTCCAAACAACATTTCCATGCTTTGGCGCTGAAAAGTATGGAAATAAACTAGGAGCACATCAGATCCAGCCAGCTTTATATAGATTAGTCAGTGATAGAAGGAGACTTTTTTTAGGAACTTTCAAAATTTTTCAGTGACAACTGTACCCTTGTAATGTGTTTTACAATCATTTTTGTTTATAGATTGATTTAAGTATTTAGGCTTATTATCTGCTCGGTAATGAACATTTTTAAGTGTATTTTTGTTTCTGCCTCTGTAGCTGCATCCAATTTTTTCTAATTCTTTCAGCTCTGGCATATGCCTGTATGTCTGCTTTTATCCCAAAGTATTTGTGTAACTTCTTTCTGAAGGATAATTCTCATGTTATTCAAGGTAAGTAAGTCTCTTTATTATTTTTCAGTTCTAAGAGAAATGTAATTATTTATGAATATGTGCTTTTTCAAGTGGTTGTAAAGTTGAAACACAATTAGAATCACACAGTAGAAATACCTACCTGTTTCCCTCAAAAGCTTTGTTTTAGATAAATAAGAACAGCTGTGCAAGAAAAATAGGAACAAAATATGTGAATAAAGATTCAAGCAGCAGAAAAACCCAGCTGTGGACACACACAAAAAAAACCCCAACAAACCAACCAACTAATAAAAAACAAACAAGAAACAAACCCACCACAAATGTTTTGTCTAATATTCAAGGTAAGAGCCAGATGATCATGTAAACTCACAAAATGACAGAGTAGTCTTTCCAGTGTTAGATTGTAAAGATCTACCCTACATGTGATCAGAATCACACAGGGGCTATTTTCACAATGAGGGAAAATGAACAGTGCAAACTAGGGACTCCTCAAAAAATTAAAGTTATGGTGTTTAGAGAGTAGGGATTTGAGTTGAATTTCTTACTGAACAGAAGATAATGTCATTCAATTCTGGATAGCTGTTGGAGGACCCTGAAGGAATAATGCTCGTAGTTCAGTCTTCAACAACTACATAGGTTACTAATAGAAAATAAAACAATAGCTAGGAGGTAAATGTCTGTTCTACTTAAAAAATTATTGTAAATTACATGCAAAAATGATGAAGGAATTGTCTATACCCAGAAAGACACTTTGACACAATCTGTGCTGGAAAGATTTCTGTTGTAGATAGTTTTTAAAGAAACAAAATAAGCTGTTTGAAAACCCATCAGTATTTTAAAAAAGCAGGTGGTAATGAGTGCTTTTAGTTGCAAGGAATTATGAGTGTTTATTGAATGGCTTCAGCATGGTTTACTGTCCTTATATTTCTTTTAACTACATTCCTTTGCATATAACTTGTGAAACTCTGTGGCTTAGAAATGGTGTCTATAATTTTTTGTCTTCAAAAAGGAAGGAAATTAAGAACTGATCAACAAAAAATAATTAGACATGAAAGTAGTTCCATATTGGCAGAGAGCTAACATAAGGAGATAACATAGCTCTTAGAAGAGTTTGCATATGGAAGACAATAGGTAAGAGGTCTAGTGAGCTGGATACGTAAAACAATAGTTTTTCCAATTATTCAAGAGAACTTGTTTGCACTTGTCTGTAAGGAAATATCTGGGAAAAAAATGGGTAGTAAAGGTCTAAAGATGAGAAGAGTACGGATATTGTATCAGATGCTTCTGTAGAGACAGTCACTTTAGACTTCAAGATTAGTAGCTTGATAAAGACTTCTCAAGGAGTTGTACTCCTCCATAATAATAATAATAATAATAATTTTGCTCTCTAGAGTTCCCTGATGTTATTCCTAAGGGGCTTTACAAAAATATGTATCATCCAAGGTATAGAAATACAGCTCAGTAGGATTCCATAAACTGAAATACTGTAGGCATTCTAAGCTCGTGTGCAACATTTGGCATCATCAAGTGCGCAGGGAGACCGAACCTTTTAGGATTATTTTCAGTATTCTAATTCAATCCTTTCTAGGGTTGTATATCAAACACCAGTGTGAAAATACACTTTTAAATGAAAATTCTGTATAATTTCCCTGCTTTATTGGAGTGGAAGAAAGTTTTAAGATTCTGTCATTTAACTGCCCACTGCAGTTTTAGCTTCTTGGCTTCTTTGTATGTTCCATGCAGGGGAAGACAGGAGAAATCTTTTGAACTGCAAAGTTCAACATACCGAATTTCTGAGCTCATACTAAGACTGATGTTTTTATGAGCTTATGAGATGTATTTCTTCATGCAAATGTGGAAACAAGAGCAGTTAAAGGGGTTTGATTATGTAGTGCCCAACTATGTAAAACAAAATTCATATAATACAATTCCAACCAACAGCAATTGACTGGAGCAAAGGGATACATTTTTGGGAAGATTTGTATATTTTCAGTAGACCCTTAATTAACCATATAATCCTACACAGTTAATTTCATGAGGCCGACTAGTCAAATAAAGATGGTATTTATCAACCTGTATTGCATCTGTGGAGAAACACTATAGGCACGAATTTTCATTTTTGAAATAAAGGTACTTCAGGGAAGCTAATTGTGAAATAGTTTTCATCAGCATAAGGCTGAATGTGTGGGATTAGTACTTTGCTATACCTGACTTGTCATTACTCGCTGCTTCCTGAAATAAAACAGATGTAAGGTGCACCTTAGAGATGTACTTTTTAAAAATTATTATCGTGTAGTGTGGTATGAGTTTAAGGCATGGATTCATTTATCTTTGCAGCTTATATGCACTTAAGAATAACTTTGGCTTGACAATGAGAAAATATGAGATCTATGAGTAGCTCCAAAACAGTCTGGACTTGGTGACACATAACTCAGCCTTGGCCTGTTACACACCTAACTGCCCAGCTGAGTGCTGCCAGGGTATCTGTGGAACAAAAGAGATGCAGTATCAGAGTGGGGAGGCTGGCATTCCTAAGATGGCAATAACGTCCTAAGACATTTAATGTGCTGTGGCTTAGTCTTTGCAGCTTGAAGCAAAAGTTGTGAAATTCTGAGGTAGGCTCAAGAGGTGTTAATTTTTATTTCAATTTACCTTGGAGAATTAGGCATCCTTTCAAGTATGATTTGCAATAGGACTGAGGCTTGCTTCCCTTGTGTTCTTACAGAGAGCATTGTTTATCAGTCCTCCTGAGAGAACCAGCTTTTAAAATTTCTAGTCTAAACAGAATTATTTTATAGAGTGATCCTTCTTAACTCTCTGACTTAATCTGAGAGGAACTATCTTGAGTGCAGATAATCAAGGATAGGAGTCAATAATTAACTCAATGTTTAGACCCACTTCTGTTCTTAAATAAAGGTGTCAATGTGTGGAGTTATCCCAGGAGAGCCACTTCTGTGCTTCGTAGCAGTGGAATTGTAATTTAATTTTGCCACTTCAGGGATGAAGAGAAACTGAGTAAAGGAGTTATTTTCCCTCCTCAAGAGACACTAGTAGTCATCTGCTCCTTACAATAGACTTTACATGAAGCAATGGCCAGTCTGTATGGGTAGGTTGTGAAGCTTTGTGGACTTGGTGTTCAGGGGCTCGTATTCAGGGATAGTAATCTGTGGAGCATTGAGACGGTATTCGGGGATAGTAGTCTATGGAGCATTGAGACGTCAGCGTGTTCTTATCTGTGAGCAGTACTCGCATTCTCTCTCTGTCTTCCTCCCCTCAACTAGCTGTCTGGGCCCTAATTACTCTCTTTTTGGCAGCATGAGGGAAAAGGAATTGTCATCTATTATGAAACAGCAAAGCTATTGCCTCTTCATCTTCCTTCTAACAAAGCATATGACAGTGTGGACAAAACTGGGAGAGAGGCAGAATGGAGGGAATGAAATCTCTCAGTGTCTGTTCTGGTGTCTACTTCTCTTCCTGTTAAAAGCGAGTGTTTAGACAACTTAATGAAATTGTGCCCTTCAGCCTAATGCACTATACTGAAGATGCAACAAATTTTTTATTTTACAATTAGTATTTCTCATTATCTGTTCCAAAAAAATACAAATTTAGATGTTGCTGATCATGGAAATGGTAACCTTAAAGCCCCACTTAAAATCTCAAATTCCAGGTTACAAAATTTAACTTTGTAGAAAAGAAACCACGTAGAATGTAATTTAGGAAGTGTAAACTTTGTGTATCACTAAAGTTCGGGTCTTAATATTCCTTGGAATACTCGTCTTCTAATTTGGTTCCATTAATATCTTGTGGCTTACACTTGTACTGAAAAGTCTTTAACTGTTTGTGTCAAACGTACATCTCAACCTAAGTGTAAACCAAGTAAACAATTGTTGAAAATCCAAATAGAGAAGTACCAAGGAAGAAAATGGAAACCTTTCTTCCTCTGTATTGAATATAACAGGGTCAAGGAGAACAGTAATGGTATTCACTTGCTGGTTTACTACAGGTTTAAAAAAAATATCGCTCTTCCTTTTCCACAGATGTATTGTGAACTAGCAGCATGTGGTTCTTTGTATTTTTGATGGTGATGATGACCTTGAATTTGCTTGTCATTTTAGAATACCTGACAGTGTTTTCCCAGATGATTGCATTCCATGATCCAGAGCTGAGTAACCATCTTAATGAAATTGGATTTATTCCAGATGTAAGTGCTAAGCATTCTTGTAAGTATTGTTCAAAGTAGTAAGACATGGAAAATGAGGACAACTAGGATGAGATGCCTTTCTAGACTGTTTCAGTAGCAGTTTGACGTAATTGAAACTTGCATGTTAATGGACCTTTCAGAGTATGCTGACAATATGGTAATGTTTTAATTGTTGGTTTACTTACCTCCGTCCTTCCCATTCTGTTTGCACAGTAAATACAACAAAAGTGCTACTAGTCAGTTTTTAGAACTTAGTGATTCATCTTAAAAGTTGTATATTATTTTTTTAAGTGTGGATTAATATACAACAATTAACTTGGCCATAAATAACTGATACAGAAATTTATGCAAACTAATTAAATGGCTTTGATTAACATGAAAGTCATCAATTTGAAAGAAGTACAAAAAGTACATGCAACTGGTGGTTAATCTGTAAATTTGTCAGACTGGAAAATGCTTAGCAGTTTGTGGTCAGAAACACTGGACAAGTGTTTAACTTGTATCTAAGTCTTGTGCTTTTCTTGGGGGAAGTCTGTAGGATGGAGGCAACTGAGAACTAAGAACACAGCCAAAATGTAGTAGAGAGAGAGGGTTATGTAGAAAAAAGCAAAATGAGGCCTTTAGAGCCTAACTTTTAGCTGTCGTTGTAAATAGTGAAGCTTTTCTCTTGTGTTTAGAGACAGGTGTATAGTCCAGGAAGCCAAGATAATACTCTATAAAAATGTTTTCCTACTGTAGCATTTATTGAAGTTTATGGCTGATGTTTCCGAAAAGTAGATTTTGGCAAGTCTGTAGGAGGAGCATTGTTAATTGATAACATCTATAGCATGGTATGTTTGACATTAAGAAATCTGGTAATTACACATTGGTCCTACAAAGAGATGATGCAGTCAGGTCAAAATACAAGAAGGAAACTCAAGTCAGGAGGTGCTGATGTAGAAATAGAAATCTCATCAACAAGAAATGTATATGCACCTCTTCTATAAGCAACATAAAGCCTTATGATTATTAGAAAATGCTTCAAGTTGAAGCAGCAAGGCCTAGCCTGTGAAAGTCATTTGTTTGTACACAATTCCTGGATTAATTTGTGTCTTTGCGACTGACAGATACTTAGTATCACTGTTCACAAAGATTATAATGGAAAAGCAAATATCTGCTTTCATTTGCAGAGGTGTTTTTAGTGTATTACTGTTGTTTATGAATGACACAAATTTAAAAGATACTGTGGCATTAAAATGAGCAGAAGAGAAAGCCAGTATTGCATTATAAAGAGAGATGTTTGAGGAGGTCACATGTATTGCTGATAACACACATCTGAAGAGGGTCACTGGGAGGCAGGTGAAGGGAAGGTAAGGAGAACATTCATCTGCAGTAAGTGTGAATATCTGGGGGGATGAAGGGCCTGGAGAAGAGGAGGCTAAGAGGAGACCTCATTACTCTCTACAACTCCCCGAAAGGAGGTTGTAGAGAGGAGAGATCTGGGCTCTTCTTCCAAGGGACAGGGGAGAGAACAAGAGGGAATGACCTCAAGATTTGGGCTCTTCTTCCAATGGCCAGGGGAGATTTAGGCTGGAGATTAGGAGGAAGTTTTTCACGGAAAGGGTCATTGGGCATTGGAATAGGCTGCCCAGGGAGGTGGTTGATTCATCTTCCCTGGAGGTGTTTAAGGGACGGGTGGATGAGGTCCTGAGGGACTTGGTTTAGTGTTAGATAGGAATGGTTGGACTAGAAGATCTGATGGGTCCCTTTCAGCCTGGTTGTTCTATGATTCTATGATTCTGAGGGAGAACCGGTTTTGCATTATGACTGTATAAATGCACTTGGTATTTATTTGTTAAAGGCTGAGGATGATCAAAGCAATTCCTCTATGCATTATGTTGTCCAGGTTACTATTTCCCACAAAAGAGGTAGAGATATAATTTCCCTGACCATCTCACAGTTCCCTGTTTCTGTCACTAACCTACATGAGAACTCTGTACCAAACTATCTTGGGCTTTAGCTGATCTTTCATCAGCTCTAGTGCCTGCTTATACAGTTCACTGAAAACTTTCAAGGTGCAAGTTGGTTTATAAACCAACATAAAACATTTTAGGTTTTGTATTGTGCTAGCCATTGAACACAGTGCTTTGTAGTGTGCTAGCACATAGTCAAATGTGAGCTTTCTGATTGAATGTTAGAGTCTACAGGTGATTTGATAATGCAGTAAATAATTATGAGAGGTTTTTGGTTTTTTTTTAAACAAAATCTTGTATTTAATACAAATGCTAGTTATAAAGCATTAACCTCTGAAAAGAAGTTGTGCTTCCTAAAGCTAATTTTATGGGTTTTGGAAAATAAAAGTTGCTCTACCTTTTAGGATAGTGAGAGACGCGATTTTTGTACGTGTGAAAAGACAGCATAGGATCCATCAAGGTGAAGGATATGCACTGTAGTAATGAGATCTGAACCAGAGTTTCGTGCTTGAGTACTAATCCTATCAAAGTAAACCCTGATTGATCTTTCATCGTTGAAACGCAGGCTCCGCTGCAGGAAAGATTGTGTTTCCTGGCACCCTTCCCATTTGCTTCAAATCACGTAGCTCTCAGAATATTGAGCGCTGCTGAAGCTTGAATAATTGTGAATATTGTTAGCTGATATGGTGCCTGGATTAAGTACATTGCTCTGGCTATGTGATTTACATGTAAATAGAGGGATATAAATGGTGAATCTGATGGTTCTTCTTTACTACCTTTCCCGAAGTTTATAATCTCCTCACACTATATGCTTTGTAACACATTCTGTATTTTACTGAATAATTCTGACATCAACAACAGACCATTTTCAAATGCAGAAAAACAAGGGAGTGTGCTATATTACTAAAAGGGTAACTATAACCATAAATTTTTCTAAAGAGCCTTCAACTGCCAATTACAAAAGCAAGACACAGTTGTCAGCTGTCCATTAAGAGGCATGACAAAGTCTGGCTGCAGTAACTTAATATCATTGTGCTGGAGCTGCTGTCATAGGTAGATACTTTAGTTCGGTTTTGGCAGTAAGCAAGAGGTGTTAGTAACAAGGCTTCATCTAACTTAGAATTAAAATTCCAGTGACTTAAGTACTTCATCTCTTTGTTCTGTTACATGATTAATTAGTGGTGAATCTGGAGAAGAAGTTTCTTGCTGGTATTTTTATCTTGTGAGGAAAGTGGTATTATTCTTCAGGTTTTGTTTTCTAGGTGCATATAGGTGGGTAGAATCCAATACTGAAAATTGGACCCAGTCTGCATTCTCTTTGCATCCCCAGTCATCAAAATGTTTTTGCACCTTTCTATAGCATTTCAGTGTATGGTTAATTTTCTAGGCACCATATAGGCTTGAAGTTAAGTATGTGTGTTTGTATTTTGAAGATAGACCATGAAGGTGCAAGATAAGGTTTTTATGGAATAGACTGTTCCACTTGGAAGGGACCTACAATGATCTTCTAGTCCAGCTGCCTCACCAGTTCAGAGCTGACCAAAAGTTAAAGACTGTTAAGGGAATTATCTAGGAAGGTATTCCAGTGTTTGACTACCCTCTTGGGGAAAAAAAATGCTTTCTACTGTCCATTCTAAACCTCCCCTGGCACAACTTTGAACCATCCCACATGTCCTGTCACTGGATACCAGGGAAAAGAGATCAACGCTTCCCTCTTCACCACCCCTCCTCAGGAAACTGTAGGGATCAAAAGATATTTTTTCTTAACAAATGAAAATTCAAAGCAAAAGGAACTGTCAGGAGCAGCCTTGTTAAGACAACTCAATGAACTAAAATTCTGGTTTATTGTTGGACAGTGTTGTGTAAGACAAACATCAAACAGAAAAAAAAAAGAAAAGATAAAAATAAAGAGCAACTTTGGAGACGGGGGTGGGGGGAAAGAAAGAAAAAGATATTTATATCTTTGACCTTGCCACTTCATACAAACCACAGTCAAAGTACAGCTGAAGTATATACCCAAGAAAAGTTACTGGAATGCTGATAGTAAGATTGTAATTTCTCTTTTAGTTTTGCTTTATTCTTCTTTGAGATAATGGTTAGGGCCTGTTCATGGCACAAGGAGAGTTAGAGATAGGTATCAAAACAAATGCATGCTTCAAAGCCCCCATTTTGGTCATATTCAAAAATATGAATAAATTTTCCCCTAAAGCACTTGTAAGAAAAAAAGTGAGGCGTTGGACATTTTATTGCTTGGGGGCTGAAGAGGTCTGTGGAGGTAGGGGTTCTCTCTCCACTAAAAGGCAACTCATTTTCTGTATTTGTTGAGTGTCTGTGTCATGCTGGAGGTCCAGGGCTGGGTTTCACTCTAGTTTATGAGGATGTGTGAGCTTCAGCCACAGAAAATGGAAAGATGAAGGATGAAGCTAAGTCTAAGGACAAGAGGTTTTCAATTTATACTAAAAAACCTTGTGCGTTTATTCAGATTGTTTGAGCAGGACGTCATTTAGGGGGCTGTTATGTCCTTTATGTGTAGGAAATGTCCATGTCCTTAAAAGCATGAAAGAGTTTGTATTTCACTAGCAAAGTAAAATGATAATTATGGTGATAATTACGATCTCAAGCTCAAGGATTACTTTTACAGACTCTTATTTTAATACGATCTGTGTCAGGCGGTTCTAGCAGTTCAAAAGCTACTTTGATTAAACATTAGCTATTTTTCCCACCTACAAACAATTAAGTGTCAATAAAAAACACAACCATGTTATGTTTCAGGTTGCAGCGGTGAAGGGTGGAAAACCTCTTTAACAGCAGCTTGTTAGTACAGCAGCATGGCACAATGCTGTTGCAGCTGGTGATTGCTAGAGGGCAATATTTACTAATAATATGTTAAAAGTGCAGTCACTTAACAGAAAGAATTTTGTGAGGCCTATTTATTTGAGCACTTAAGTCAGTGCAGTTCTTTTTGTCAGTGTTTTTTTAATTTGACTTGCATACTGCCAGCATTGTAGCTGTTCTTTGCTTCCTTATTTACAGTAATTGTAACCTCTTCAGGCCTAGCAAGACCTCCTTGTCTTAGAACATTGTATTTCGGAAAGTTGGAGGGGAACATCCCTTCAATAAAAATGTGCCTGCTGTCTTCTACTTAAATAATTTGACATACTTTTTATGTCACTGTTGATAAGTTTGGTAAGGGTGGTTTAGAGAAAAGAGGTGCTTTGCCTTGTGGTTATCTTTTAATATTCTGTTTAGTATTTCAAATTTTGTGCAATTTGTATATTTCTGTGTAGATGCATACAAGACAGATACTTGTGAAATTAGGAGAAAGAAAGCATAGATCTGCTTTCCTAAAACATTTTAACTAAATGTACAGAAAGGATGAAATAACTGTTTTTAAATACTAACGAATTAATGTAGTTCAAAATGTTATCCACCTAGTATGGATCTCCAAGCAAAGAGGAGCCTCAGGCAATTAGGAATGCTTCTTTTCTTACTGCATGGAAAGCAAGATATTGCAAACAAGAAAGCAGATAAACAGGTGTTAGCTGATCCCAAGCACTGTACAGGATATTTTAGGGAACAGAGTAGGTTGTTATTCAGTAGAGCCATCTATTGAAGGCATGACAAAAATGCATTCAGTGAAATTGTATGAATGTATTGTATGATTAAAATAGGGATAGAAATGGGTTTGTTTTGGTTTTGAATCGTTAAAATCAACTGGCGGGGTGGAGGCCAAGCTTTATAAAAGCTACCTGAATAGTGAAAGAGGTGGATAGTCTGGTCATTGCAGCTTTTTTCAGTTGTATGGACACAGTATGGTTCAGATACTATCAGATGCTCAGATGAAGATGTAGGAATAAAATTTAGAGAGCGCTGTGCTAAATACCTTTTCCAGCAAATGTGTGCATTATTTAATCAGGGCCATAACCTAGTTAAGAGTTTTTAAAATAAGTAGTAGTTTATTAACGTAATATTGACTATGCTTTCCACTTCTTGTTTGCTTACTTCCAGGGAAAGCTTAATAGAAGGACTAATTTGCACATTTTATGAGCTGAGAAGTAATATATTAAGCTTTATGACTAACTATAAAGTGTCAGAAGTGGAAAATGGAGCACATGAGCTATGCAACCAAGTAAAATTTAACAATGATTGTCTGGCCCTTGCATTCCTCCTGATTTGGGAGGACTTTCTGTGCAGTTTGATGTTTCAAGAAGATAGATTCTGTTGTCTTCAACATGCTAAATACATTGACAATGAAGAAACACTTAAGGTATCTTAAATGCTTAGCTCTTGCTGTTCATACTGAATTTTCTCTAAATGATGTCATGAGTATGGCAGCTTGCATAAACTAAAGTTTTTCCTATAACTGTTGCAGTAACATAAGTTCTTAGAAAGTATCATGGTAGTATTAAGTGCTGAAGCAGCCTCAAATTCTTCAGGTGACACCTGCCTTTAAAGGTCACAGCAGAATAACATAAATGCTTAAAGTGTTAGTAACTGGCACTATAGGCTTTTGATAATAACACTGTTCCTAACGACTTTCACTGACAAGTATATTTGGTTCTGACAAGTATACATTTTATACATACCAGCGTATGAGGTAAAAGGTAGATGTGTTTAATTTTTCTGTTGAAAATTGTCATTTGCACTTTCAATTATTTATATAGAACTAGGGGTTTTTTCCCTAGTCAGAAAGATATAATGAATCAAGTTGGTTTATGCTTCATCAGGCATCTTTTGCTAATTTTCACTTTTATATATATATATATATGTATATGTATTTGTAAGATGAGAACTGTGACAGTTTAATAGATCAGGTTTTAGAGTTCTTTAAGACTTTAGGTGTTATTTTTTGCAAACATAAGCCTACTGAGGGTGGTGGTTGCTTTTGTTGTTGTTTTCAATTCAGTATCATAGATGACGTGAGACTGGGGGCCTCAGGGTGTTCTCTGAGGTGCTCAAAGTTATGTGATAGTGGTACTGTCTCTGCAATTATTTCATATTTTAAATAAGTTCATGTCAAGCTAAGCAGTTTTTAATGTAGTAGACAACAGCTTAAGCTGTTATTAAAACAGGTTTTTGTTCTCTTCCCCCACCCACCTTTTGCAGCTTTATGCTATTCCTTGGTTTCTTACAATGTTTACACGTGAGTATACATTCTTGTTCTCTGACTGAATGTTCTCATATTTCTTAGGCACGGGTTTTTTCACTTTTTCAGCTAAAACCTTCCTAGTTGGCATGATGTGTCTATTGTTTAGTAGATTGCTTGTAATTTGCAAGTATGTGTTATGATTTGAGTCTCAACTGTGCCTGTCATGTTCTGCTCTGACTTGACAATAATTACCATTTTTTAAAAGCATTATAATAAATTTGAACTGGTTTATTTTATGCATGCAATATCTAGAAAGCATGTAAGTGAAACTGTTATCTACTGGGAAAACACAAAATAGTTAAAAAGCCAAACCCAAACTAACCACCTTCCCCTGCCCTCTCCCAGTTAATGTAAGAAAGAGAGTGATTTTTTTTTTTAAGGCCCTCAAAAAGCTTTCTTTTATCATACTGACACATTGTTACTCTACTAGCACTACTTTACTATGATATTTGTGCATTTATGTTAGAAAGAAAGAGAGATTTTTAATATGATGAGCTTTTAATGAAAGAGGACAAAGTTAATAAAGCAGGTCTAGAAAGCAATTCAAAATATTTTCCGAAGATATCTGACTTTTTTCATTTCATGTCAGCATTGCCAGACTTTGAATTAAAAAGAGAGGCAGGAGAAATAGAGCTGGTGGGTTATTTCTCTGATGAAACGTCAAAGACTTTAATGTGAGATTCTTGTTTGCAATTTCTAAGATCTTGACTGTAAAGCACCAGTTCTTGCAGTTGTCCGTTCTTCTAAAACTTTCCTAAGAATCACTGCCTTTGGTAAATGAAAGAGATCTCTGGTTTCCTTGGCAATGAATTGTAATAAAATGTTACGAGTTACATAGTTAAAAATTTGTTTTAGGAGAGCCATTTGCAGCTTTATATGTAAAATGTTGCTATTTTCAAGGCCCTTTTTTTCCTTGTCTTGCCTTTATTCTGCCAGGTTTTGCTCTATGCTGTTCATTTTCTTATTCGTTTTTTAATTGATTAATTCATTAATGTCTTTGTAGTGTTGGGGAAACTGATATGCATGTCCTAATGCGTAAATGTACCGTATGAAAAAAAAATTAATTGCCTAGTTTTATGTGTGTTTGAAATATGAAAACTTGCACATTTCTAAGTATTTATTAATGAAAGATTTCCCATGTAATCAAACTGCATATGAAGACAAACCTGTTTCAAAACAGGTTGGGTCCTTTTTGCTCCCAAATAAAAAAGAAAGAACCCTAAGATGGGAGAAGTAAAACATGTATAGGCAACTGCTTAAGAATGTGTGTATATGTATATGTTTTTATTAACTTGTATTCTTATAGCCTTTTTTTTAACTGTGCTTGTTCATAATGCAGATGTCTTTCCTTTGCACAAAATTTTTCACTTGTGGGATACGTTACTTCTTGGAAATTCCTCCTTCCCATTCTGTATTGGAGTTGCAATACTTCAGCAACTGAGGGATCGTCTTCTGGCTAATGGATTCAATGAATGCATTCTCCTTTTTTCAGACTTGCCAGGTACAGGAAAAAAAAACCTATTTCTTCCCTCTTTCTCTGTTGTCCTCAGTATGTTGCTGAAGAAGGTACATGATTGCATGTGAATATATGCTACAGCCATTAGATGTGTTTTGAAATCATTCTAGATTCAGGCAAAACTCACCGTCAGGGTATGTAGGTCTTAGTACAGCCTGATGAAGTTAGTAGAAGTCATTTTGCTGTCATTAGCAAGAACTGGGTGAGCTTGTTTTTATTTCTAGGTGAAGGCAGGAGTACTAGGAGGATTTTAAATAGCTCATAAGTGCCTCTGCGTAGTCATGCCACTTACAGGAAACAAACCAGTTTATAGGGATTTCTTAGTAAAAAAAAAAAATCAGTGCTGGTCTGAACTTTGATGCTGGTACTAATCTGTTTACCTTTCAAAAATAATTAAACCTTTGCTGTGGAAGGAATTTTTCATGCAAAGGGTCATTGGGCACTGGCAGAGGCTGCCCAGGGAGGTGGTTGAATCACCTGCCCTGGAGGTGTTTAAAGGACAGGTGGATGAGGGTGCTGAGGGGCATGGCTTAGTTATTGATAGGAATGGTTGGACTCAATGATCCAGTGGGTCTTTTCCAACGTAGTGATTCTGTGATTATGTGAATTAATGTAAAAGAATTAGGGAGAGCTGTATAGAAACCATTGGGATTGCTCTGTGTTAAATCAGTTTCCATTTGAAATGTGAAGTTTTCAAAAGCACCCTCAAGATCAGACCAGACACTGCATGATTGTTGTGCAGAAGTTCTGTCGTCTTCTTCAGTAGGCGGTTGTTGACCTATTCCTACAAACTAGTGTTGCTTCTTTTTAAAAAAGTAAAATTGTGGTTAACCATGAATCCTGAGTCTTCTTCCCAAGTAAATTTCTAGAGATACAGTAGCATGCACTTGAAATGAGTAAGCCATGTCAACTGAAAGGTAAGTTTCCATTTGTGATGGACTAATATTTACATAACACATAAGTTGGAAGGCTACTGCACCTGGAACATACCTATATTGTTGCATTGATTTACTCTCTCCAACCCAGGATGTCACTAATATATGTCTTGGTTAAGAGATGAGACCATTTTAATTGTGTGACCTTTCTTTAGAAAATTTTAACTTTTTGCTATTGATTTTCTGGGCCCCATTTGAACACCATGTGTGTAGTTCAATAATTCATAATTCATTTAAACAGAAGCCATTCTTTTTGAGAAGAGCCGAATGAGAAAATGAAGTTTGGAAGAGCATTTAAGCTTAAAAGCTCTTGCTAAGTGTGATAGTCTCCACAACTGCAGAATTTACAGAGGTTAGCAGTAGTCTAGGATATGGGAGAAAGCAGACTGAGGCTAAGTTCATAATCACATAAATATGTCTCATAAATTCAGAAGTTCTCACAGATGAAGCTGTGTGTTTTCTCTGAATGCTATTGTCACAGATTCTGTCTCACACCATATACCTTTGAACATGTGTCTGGATTTCAAAAGTTTGCTTTTCTGCGAATTATTATTTAGTATATACTAAGCAATTGCTACTGTATTTTTCAGTTCATAAGAAATTTAATTAGGCCATTCCTAATGATCTATTTCCAGTCTATATGCTTAGTCATTTCAAATGCCCTTATTAAATTTAACTGGGTATCTTCAGATGGTCTGAAAGGTAAGCACTGAACTAAAAGATCATCGCCTTCCCTCTTTCCTTCTCCCCCATATATTAGCTGTATGTCTTATTTTAATGTAGGTTCATTAATATTTAACATCTTTGCCTGCCTGAGGTCATTTCTCTCTCTTTATTTTTTTTCTCCTAGAGTGGTTCTAAATTATATATTCCAATTTATTTTGAATCAGCTGATTTAATGACAGTTGAATTACTTTATGCTGAGGTCATGTGTAAGAACACATTAGTTCCCATAATATATATGTTTCTATAATTAAGTTAAATCATTAAAATCTGTACTGTTGTAATAAAACATGCTTTCTGCTGATTATGACAACTTTGCTGATACTCTGGTTGGAAAGGTTTTGGTAGAATGGTGTTTCTGAAAAGGTTTTTTTAATTTTAATATTGATGATGTTTGCAATATTTTGAATACCAACAGTGGCACAATTTGAACATTGTGAGATTAATCCGAACTATACCATTAACTGGCTACTAATGGAAAAAAGAATGAGGGTAGAAGATGATCCCAGTGTGACTTTAAAGTTAAATGTTATTGGTCTATGTAAGGCTTCTGGAATCTGGAAACTTCTTTGAACGTTTAATTATCATAGCCTTGTACCTTCTCTTTCTGATCCGAGTCTTATTTGTATATAAGTAGTATTGACTGCTTCTAGGTTTTGTCACCTATGTCTTCCAAATAGGACTTTTGGTTAAAATAAATTATGTGCTGTGCCTGAGAGTTTTCTGAAAGTAATTTACAAATAACCTTTACCTGAAAGTGGGTCGCCCTGAGGAAGAGATTATGGTGTTCCAAACATCTGCAATAATTTTAATCTAAAATCAATTGTTGCTCAAAAGCCTGGAACTCCTGTGTTTTTTAAGCTTTCTGTGCAGTGGAATTGCTTATCTCAGCCTGCCAGTGAGTGTCTTGCTTTCCAAACTGATAAAGCTATTTTACTGCAATCTTGCAACTTTGTGGAATGCTTTTTCTAAGATTTCTTCGTTTTACAGTAGCCATTTCTAAAAAGGTGTATTTAAAGTTTTGAAAAACAAACAACAAAACCATTCATGAACCAACCAAAGAAAAACTCCAATGCTTTATTTCCAGTTCATTGCATATAACACAGTTTCAGTACTGTTTACAAAAATTAATGATGTGAGGAAAAAAGAAGGACCGCAGTGCCATTATGAATTACTTGATTCTGAAAACCTTTTCCAATACTTGTCCCAAAGCTTTGACTGTGTTTTATCTATAAACCAAGTACAACTAAGCATTACTTGCTATTTTTGGGAGGTCTTATTGGAAATTTTAATTTGTTTTTACATAGTTTTAATAATATTCTAACTTGTTAGGAAATCTATTTGAAGTATGTGGCAAAATAATTGGTTAATTAACAATACTGGAAAATCTTTTTGCCGTAGCAATATATGTCCTAGTTCATTCTTCATGTGTAAAGGCTGTGTAAAGGGGACATAATCAGCTGCTGAAACTTAACTAGAACTAGATTGTTTAGGAAATTACTATACCAAGGTGGTTTTTTTTTTTTAATTCTCTTTCATTTGCATTTTCATATTTTTTTCTGTTGTGCCTAAGGATCTCTTTTAAGTATAAACTTTATTCAAACAGTATAAATGCAAAAGAAGGTTAAGGAGGTACTGCTTGAGACAGACAGGCAAAGGCAACCCTGGAGTCACTGCTAATTCTTTATGTGTAGTTTCGAGGTTTAGTAAATGTCATCCTATTTTGGTGATGCAGAGAGAGCAAAACCAGTATGCACTACCTTTGCTTTGCCTTTGTCCGAGTCTGATACATAGCAGGAGAACGTGGCAGGAAAATGAGGATGCTAAGGGTGGCAGCACTATGATGTGATTCTTGAGGTGCCAACAGCAGAGGCAAGACTCTGCTTTCAGATGAGTACTGATTTGTTTTAAGCCAGTTCAACTATGTCTGCATCTTGCATATCAGCAAATTTACAAGCCTAAAGGCTTTTTCATGCATTGAGGGCCAACTGTGTAAGTAACATTAAAACTTGCAGTTTTGCCTAAGTCTTTAACATCTTGGTGTAAGTTCATGTGAGAGTGTACGTTGTGGAATGCAAGAATTATGATTATTGTAGCTTGATTATTGTGTTCATTACCCATTGTAGAGATAGTACAGCACCCTTTGTTAGGAAACAAATGAAGGAACATCCAGATATGCAAAGCTCTTTGCAAACAGTTGAAGGATCTATGCCAGTATCATCACTAGCATACAGAGATAATTATGGCTTTGAGAATGGATAGGGCAGCTCGCTAAAAGATGGGAACAGGTGTCATTAGAGAATAGGTAAACAGTAAGCCTAAACATGAGATGAAACATACTTTTGAATAAGCCTTGTAGGTTAGTTCACACAATACTTCCCTAAAGATGAAATTAACTTTGGAGTGAGAAGGGTTTGTTCTTTTTATACTGTGCACCTTGAGAAGCTGTCTTTTTGCTGACTTGCAGTCAGTGCATCCAAAGGAAGAACCTTGGCCTCAGATAGGAAGTCCAGAAACACTGACTGTGGAAAAGCAATCCAGTGTGACAAGGAGCTACAGTAAAACTGTTGAATTGGAGAATATAGACTACTCTACTTTGTGAGACTTAAGTATGTAGTTTTAAGATACAAAGATCAAGTTGTCATCAAACCGCAATTTTTTTTCTCCAAGGAACAGATCTTCTCTAATGTGGGAGAAATAATTATATCTGTTGACATTGTGATGACGTGCCAAAATGCTGAATCTCATGATGGTGTAAGCCATATAAATACTAAGAAGGATTGCATCCATCTCGGAAATGGGCTAAGGATCAAAAAATAGTGGGAATTCTACACTTGAGATTATATGGTGCAATTTTGAGTTATGTGTTTCTGTTGACAGGAGCAGAACTAGATGCACAGCAATGAGCTTTGCTGTAGATACATATCCGATCCTACCTTGCTACCATTTTACTTTCCGTCATTTTTGTTCCTGAAGATCTTTTGTCTGCCCACATCTGTGATTCATGGGCTTTTATTTTGCCAGAATTTCTGGTGGTTTAGCGTGAGGTTTGATAGTAGGGAAAAATGTCATTTGGCTGCCAAACCCACGTTCAGTTTGTTGTTCAGTGCCTGTTCCCATTTCTTGAATTAAAATGTAAACTGCAATCAAAACACCAACTTTGTTGAGACTGAAAGAGTTACTATGGGTTCTCCTGTGTGCTAGTGAGGAGCAGAAAAACAAATGTAATATATTGTTTTGATCAAGGTTTGACTTTTTATCATACAGTTTTAAAAATATCCTATTGCTTAGATTAAGCAATAGGGGAATCATAGCTTAAGGCTTTGGGGGATCATAGCTCATAGTCATAATTATAGAATCATAGTCATAATAGCTTTTTTTAAAAGGAAACCTCATAACTTCAACTATGAAATTTTGATGTGTGGCTTTGTTGTAGCATGCCCAGCTTCAAACTGTTGTCCTCCATGCAAGATGACACTACAAGGTGATTTTATCATGGAGTTAGGGAAGCTGGACTGCTTTTTCAAATTATAGTATATCTGAAGAAACACAGCAGTTTTTTCTCTGTCACATGATGTGCATGATAATGGTGATATAACTATAACATAAAAAATTAGATTGGAAAGATCAAAAGGCATTAGAAGTTAAAAAAGAAATCACATTTCTAGTTTTCCTTTCTTGAAAGATGTAGATTAGACTGGTATTATGAAAACATCTGAACATATTCTTCATCATTGCTATGTTAGATGGCTTTTTTAGACGCAAGTTTCCTGTGTATTTATAATGCAAGACCTGAGCATTTATTGTTGCAAAATAATGGCATTTACAAAGCAGAGACTGTATGTAGCTGCTAGTGAGTGGGGTTTTACTTGTTTTGCTGACTTTTTTTTTTCTTTTTTTCCTTTTTTTCTTTTTTCCTTCTTATTTTTTTTCCTAAATGACTTACAGCCAGCTGTGGATTGGGGGCGGGCTTTGGGACAGAGGCAGAGCAATTTGTTAGGACACCAAGTTCACCAAGGCTGTTTAGTAGCATCAAACTCTAAGATTGATGTCATTTTACTTGAAGCTGTGGATTCTTTAATTACTCATGCTTTCGACTTGTAGTGGCTTGAACAAAATGCATTTCTATTTATAGATTCTACCTTCTTGAGACTGAAGATAAATGCTGTGGTAGGTGACAGGCTAAGGGAAAGATAGAAGAATCCTTTTTTTTAATTCATGTTATTGTTCTTGCTAGTCTGTAGTTGCCACTGGCAGAAAAAAATCAAATATATCCTTTAGCAAAGGACTATGTCTCAAGAGATGGTATATCACAAAAAGACTGAAAAATGCATTCATCAGTGGAAAGTTTCTAGTGCATGTCTTAAAATCAGTCAGATGTGCAGCTTATGCCTCCTTCATAGATGTTTCTTGATAGAACTTGGTATATACACTGTACAATTCATAGCAAAAGGCAACTTCAGAGAATAGAATAATTCACCTGTTAGTTATGTAGGATTTTTGTACACCTTTGCCCTGGAATTAAATCAAAGTATCAGAAGATAGACTGTCAAACATATTAGCACATCTAGGCATGGAAAGACACGCTTTTACCTGAGCTTTGCTTCTAGGTGTGGCAAATTAGTATTTTTTCCTCTTTGCTAAGGTATCTGAGGAAAGTATTTCCCTCCTTTTTTTGTGTGTGTTTCATTAAAATTATGAGATAAAAACTGGTTCAGGATTGGACTAGTGCTTAGAAAGCAAAAGTGCACTAGTGGTTCGGGTTTTTTTCCCTTTTACAGTTATAGAAAATGTTTCTGACAGAGCAGGGTGCTTAATATATCATCTACATATATCTTTGTTACACTGAATGTGTCTATTTGCCTGTACAGGCTTAAATGATCTTCCTGATAATGTCTAGTTCTTGATGTGTTAATTAAGGAGGATTTTAAAATAAGCTGCACAAATACTGCAGTGTTAAAATTCCTTGATTAAAATATGCATTAGCAGCGTATCTCTCTCTATGTGATTGTAGATATATTTTGGGGGTGTGCATGTCCGGTGTTTTTAATAAAGATAGACATAGCTACTTAAATACATAATTTGAGAGCTAGAAAAGTGTTTCTGTCAAAAGAAGGACTGAAAACAAGGTCTGTTTAAGTGTCAGTGGTCTTGTACTTTGGAATAGCTGTCAGTTCCCTTTGGTTTACTTTTTCCAAACTCTTGCCTTTACAAATCTGTGTGAGACATTTGATTCTGAACATCCAAACATCTTCTTTATGTATAAAAGGTGGAGTTTAGTAGAGATCAACAGAAAGACCAAAGCTAAACATAGAGAAGAGGGTTTATAGCTAAAGCTAGGATTTTGTTGATAGTGCAAGCTCAACAAATTTCAGAACTGAATTGTTAGCATTGAGAGGCAAACCTTGTTCAGGAAGGACAGATTCCAAACTGGGAAAAGCACGCGTTGTATGTGAAGAATGTTGCCTGTATTATGAAAATGGTGATAAATGGTCTAAATACCCACTAGGGGTCTGGCAGGTGAAACCTCTGTCACTGCAGAAAATTAAGAAGTCTAGACAGGCATCTGTAGGGGATAGGGTAGTCATGTATCGTTTGGCTTTGGAGCAGGGCAAGGAGGCAGACAATCTTTTGCTTTCTTCCATCCTTATGCCCAAAAAGCACCCAAACCAAAACACATCAACTTTTTTCTTTTTTTTCCTTATTTTCTTTCTTATTTCTTTTACTTTTGGGGTTTTCTTGGTTGGTTGTTTTTTTTCTTTTCACCAGCCTAACACGGTTCTTGGGAAACAAATTCAGCAGTCATGTAAGCTGATAGTGTAGAAACCATAAACTTGTCTGCTGGGAATATTAATCTAAAATGACACACATAAAATCTCTTTAAGATAATGAATTTTTTGTTTTATGTTATAAATGTATGTTATTTAGGAATGTACTTTTCAAATACATTCATGTGTAATTTGAAATGGGGGATATTAGAAAGCTTTTTCACAGACTGGGGGAACTTTCCTTGATTTCTGAGTTTTCTTGATCTCGTTATGTAGCAAACTAAGTAATTTAAAAATGTATATTGACAAGGTTGGCCTGATGTTAGATACTTAAAGCAACTATTTTTGCTGTTAAACACTAACATAGATTTGACTGATGGTAAACACTGAGAGTTTTAAACGCAGGTACATAAGGAAGGTGGTTATTATCCATTGTGTTTACAGTTGCTGTATTTGTGGGAAGTTAATAACATTTCAGACTTTAATATTTTTCTTGCTTGGTGGTAGATTGTGGGTGTCACATAGTTCAGAGTACTTTTAGGCAAATGTAGAGCTTTTATCTGTATTAAGCATGACCCAAAGTTTTTTCATTATTGGTCTAGGAATCAAGAGGTAAAAATAGAGGCTTTTATCCTCTATTTTTATCCTCATTTGCAATATTACTTGATTTTGTCTTATTTCAAAAAGAGAAATTCTGACTTACTAAATCTTTCTTTCCTTAAAAAAATCTTGAAGGCTAACAAGAGGAGACTTTTCAAAATACAAAGGTCTTCCTTCTACTTACCACACTTTAGAAATTGATCAGTTTTGTAAGAATTTAGTCTGATTGGAACTTCTGATTGTCAAGTGTTTTTATAATCTTACACCTGTTGTATCTGGGAAACCCCTGAAGTGGCTCATATGCATAAGTCCTCTTATGCATATTCTGTACATTATATTGTTATTGTCTAGCTGTGAATTAATTCTTTCTTCAGCTTATCTCCTATATTTCTTCTTATTCTTGTGTATTACTTGGGTTTTGCATAGTAGCCTCCGTCTGACTATTTCTCCTATACAGTGAGAGTTCCTGTCCTTCTGTTGCTGGCCAGTATTCTGATCTGTTGTTAGGGCTGGTCCAGATGTCTTTAATATTTCTTAGCTTGTAGAAATGTCTTTTAAGCAGCCCTTGCACACCTTATAAAACTGAAACACGTTTTCCTTTCAGAGCCCGTCTGACTATCATTATTTAACCTGTTTTGACTATCTGTCTCAGTAAGACATAAGATGTGGCACTTTATGGTTCACTTACAGTAAACCTTTACTCTTTGTGCAGTCATTCAACATTCTGTTTCTTCTCTGCTCACCTTTATCAGTGCAGGATGACATCACATTTTCATGCTGGATGGCAGTCTTTATGAAACCTTTATGAAATTCGGAGCAATTTTTAGTCAGGAATAAGAGCATTCTTGTTTGTCTTTTATGCCTGTGTAATATCGTGGGGAATAACTTGGTGTTTACTGCTGCTTCTCTGTTGCTCATTACTTTGATAATTGTTGCACAAACTGGTCCAGATGACTGCGTAACTGCAGATACTATAAATCTGTACTTTCCATAACTATTCTGTTAGCTTCTCTTATTTATACACAGGCTGCAAACATACCTGCTGTCAGTCTCAGCAGTGTCACTATCTCGCATACTTACGTCATTTCTACTTGAATTATCTTCATGTCACTCCCTGCTACATAAGTCTTTTATCTTGATACATTCCTAATTTCTCTGTTCTAAAGTATCTTTATGAAGACAAGAGACCTGCAAGTTCTTTTTCTGCTCTGTGGACATTGCATACAATGTCATTACATAAAACCAAAAGGCTTTCTTTCCCAGTGTTTCTGAACCCTAATGCTGATGGTTGATGTGCTTTCACAAAACAAGTGGCTCATCTATTTTATTTTTTACACACCAGCTGTTTCTTGTGAGCATTCAGGCTCAAGAATTTTAAATTGTTGTCTTACAACAGCAAGATAACTGTTGCATGTACACTGAAAATGGCAGTATGATCCAGAGACAGTAAACAATATTGTATGTAGAGATCTGTCTAGGGAACATTTTACTCCAAGATACTGAAAGACTTGTAGAGTAATGTACTCTCAGACGAGGTAGCCCATCAGTGCAGCTGACTGCATTGTAATCATCCCGATTACAGCCATGCAACATGCAGTCTGTCTGAACACATAGGACTGTAGCTTCCGCATCCAGTCATTTATCCAGATGAATGCAACTTGTGTTCACCTGCAGTATTAAATAAAAATTGTGAAGGCTGCCTGACAGGCAACACTCATCTTTCTGGTAACTATTAGGTGATGTATGTTTTGCATGCATGTGGCAAGAACAGAGAATTATGTCATATTAGCTGAAGATTTTTAAAATGAATGGTTGGTATTTATGCTGCTTTTGAAATTTTGTCCGGGGATGCAGTGAAAGGGATGCTGTCGTGTGTAAGTAAGAGCAAATTACTGTCTACAAAACCATGAAATCACACAGGTATCCTGAAATGTATGAAATAAATTATATAAAAAGAATAATTTTGCCTTTTTGTTTATACTAACCTTCTAGCAGTAATACATACAGAGATGTTGGCTAGAAATGTCACTTCTTTTCCTATATTTCTCCTTTTACATATCTAGGCTTAGTGTATCTTTTTGAATGTCATCAGAAAAAGAAATGTTTACGGCCTTTCACCTCTGATTCTTCTGAGAGCAGGAATCATGAGATTGAACTGACTGACCTATTCAGCTTCCCTGCTTTTATAGCACAGGGGTTTTCTGACCTATTTATGTGGCTGTGTGGTGAAAGCTGATGTTGCCTGGCAGGGTAATAATAAACTATTAGTGGTGGAGAGGTCAAACCAAGCATTTAATTCTGGGCTGTTTCCAAAATGCAGAAGCGGTTTATTTTGGCCAAATTTTTTAACTGGTGTCCTGTTAACCTAAGGAATGGGCTCTGGAACTGATTAACTGCACACAAAGACTTGGTCTGTGTACATTTTCACTAAGAAAGAACCATTCACATTATGATTTTCTCCGTTACTTGCTTTCACTTGCTGTGAACAACATATGCATGCCCATTTTTGCTGTAAAATTAAAAAACTATGTACTTCTATCATAGGTGTATTGCCTGTAAACTGTTGCTTTCTTTTTAACATCTATTTCAAGTACAATATGCTTTTCTCCTGTATCTATATAAATAAAAACTAAATACACTTAAACTAAATACACTTAAAAAGCAGCTATGTCAGGCTGAGCCATCGTTTTCAGTTGAGGCTGTTGACAGAGGGAGGCAGCAGCTTGGTAGGGAATGATAATTTACCACAAACAGGGCGGAATTAACAGCACCTCAAAGCAACCAGGAATTTTAGTTCAGAAGAGGAGTGAAATGTTTCAGTAGGTTTAATACTGGGATGAGACCACGGGAAAACCAGCCTACTGGTGTTAGATCTCTTGTTTGTTTTGTGGGTTTTTTTACTGCCCTAGACCCATCTTTTTGAGTCCCCATATTATTTGCATATTTAGAAATCTCAAGAGAAGTCTTTTGATGCCCAGCAATGGAGTGATTACCTGACGACTTAGAATTGTTTCCTGTAAGGCATGATTGCTGCTTGACTGTGAAATATTTGAGCTCAGTTGAGCCAGAACTCATAAACCCAATGTTTTGAAGTAAAACTTGTGATTTTTACTTCCTAGATAACTGGGTGCCAGCTTTGTATTTTGAAATGTAGGTGCTCTGCATTTTTGAAAACCAGAATGCTTGAAAATGTACTAAATTTGGAATGAGAACTTACTCTTATAGTATTTATATTGTGTTTAAAGTTAGGCTCAGTGCACACTTCATGGTTCATGATATCATGTTATGTTAGCATATTTTCATTACAGATTTTCCAGCAAAATAATGAGTATGAATAAAATCAGGAGGCATGTGCTTTTTAAACTACAAAGCACCCTAGTGTTGGGACCTTGGAGAGCACAGAGACATTATATCTTCACGAATAGCATGCCTTTCTTGCCCTCTCTAAATATTTCTGTTCGTTTCTTGCTGACACCTTGAAATTTATACCGAGCCTGCTCTCAGAAGGATGTTCTTCTAAGCTGTTTGCACATGTCAAGTAGTTTGGCATCCTGGTGAGGTACTCTGTCTGTTTGCTCATAGACCTGCTCAACAATGCAGGCACTGACTTGATCCATTCACACCTTCTGCCATACCAACACTATGTTTGAATAATGTGTAAGCTTTAATGTTTTCTGGCTCATAACACAATTACTTGGGAGCAGAAAGAGTACAAGTAGGATTAATCCTGTGTGAATGCAAAGTCTTGGCATGATAACAGAAGAGGGATATTTAATCAGGACTGACTCATTTGTCTTATATTTGAAAGGGAATGGGAAGAAATTGGAAATGAAGTAGCATAGCAGACCCTCACTTATTAGCCAAAAGGAGGAGGAAAGATCTTATCCAGCAAGACTGCCAAAAATTGCCATGTATTTTAGTTACTGACAGGAAGTGATTTTTCTTAAACCAAGATTACAAACAAAGGATGAAGAGGGGCTTGAGGGTTACTCAAGTGTGAAGCCTGTTCATGTAATTTGAGTAATAAGTATTCCGTCAATATTTACACCAGTTTAACATAGTCTTAAACTGCAGTAGCCTAAAACCAGTTGTCTTTTAAAAAAGAATGCAAGTAAATTCTTTCACTACCAGTACTCTTGTCTCCCCCATGGGTGATAATTGTTGACCATTCCCATATATATGCACACATGTGCCTACATGCATCGATTATTTTTGCTATTTGTGGGAAGTGCAATCTTCTTGTTATATTTTTATTTTGCAGATCAATTAGTTAGCAGACTGTAAATTGGTATTAGGCTTTTGATGGCCTCTCTCCCAAACCATTTAAAATTTCCTCTTGTTCCATGGAATTTGATTTTCAGGTATGACCACTGTCCTCTTGAAATGCTGCTTAGAAGAAAATAAAAAAACGAACAGCCAAGACTCACAGAACAACAGGCTCCTAAATCTCTTACTGGTACCCTGATGTGTGAGAACTGGTGGTTGCTTTTAGGGAAACCCATTGTTGCATTTTCCAGTTTTCTAAAGGGATTCCTTTTGGAAGTAAAGAGCTTGTTTCTAGGAAAAATATTTTGATAGTCTGTCTCAATGGTTAACAGTGTCAATCCCAATTTCTGCTTTCAGCTTTTTCATAAAATTCTGCTGCAGTATTCCTGTTCGATCCCCCAGTTCTCTGTTTTCAGTTTCAGATATATGTCAACTGTTAACACCCTTGCACAACCAGATGTTTCTCATGCTATTAATTATTGTTGTTCAGATTATTTTTTTAGTGGATAAATTCTACTTTCACCTCACTTACTAAAAAAGTACTGCTAATGTTTCCTTAGCTAAGAATCTCAGGAGACAGGACTGTAACTCACAATTACAACAGTCTCTTAATAGGAAAAGAGAACAAAAAACTTTAGTGCATTACAATGTTGAACTGAAATTCTCAACTTTTTATAAATAAAATAAGTCTGCAGACATGTAAAGAAATTGTGACTGTAATTACCATGTTTCAGAATGTATACTGAGCTGTAGGAAAAATAACCAGTGAAAGGCACCTGTTGTTTTTACTCACATTTAGAAATTATGTAAAATTTACCAGTTTTCTGGATTTTCCTTGAAAATGTTACTAAATAATGCTTCCCACTGCAATATACTCAAAATTTAAAATCTAATAGTTTTCATTACAGAATGAAAAATTGGTAGTTGCTTTGACCCTTTATCTCTAGTGAGTATTATCCTAAGTAACTGGGAAAAAAATGGTTAAGGAAAACGGTGATTTACTTTCACATGCACAAAAAGGTTTTAGGACTAGAATTAAAATTGGGGTAAACCACAGTTTTAGTCCCAGATTTCTTAATATTTCAGAAGCAAGATAGCACATAAGCACATTGTCTTCAATGGAAATAAAGCATGTGCTGCGGTTGTATCCCATCTGAATACTGACAGCCCTTTGAATGGGAAGTCAGTAGATCACATCATTCATTCAGATTTTAAATAAAGTGAATAATTGCATCCAACTGGAACATTCTGCCCTGAAGTTTGATTTCTGCTTCTTTTGCTCACCACCTTGCTAATGACTGAGGTTGTTGTAGTAAATCCCTGATTGATGACAGTGCAACACATCTGTTGATGGCAATGAATGAGTGATGGCAGTGCATTCAAATCTGTTTGAGATACGCCAGTAAAGCTTGGCTAAAGTGCTTCTGTTTTCTTCATAGAAGCTTAGGTTTTGACCTTCTAAATAGTGAGTACTGTGATGAATCATCCAAGATGCTTGGGACAGACCTAAGAAGTGCTAATAATCCTGTTGTTTGTCAGATACATGATGCTAGGTTTGTCTTAAATGCAAGCTAGGATCATTTTTCTCATGAGACTACAAACAGGACACATAAAACTAACCAACCCTGCTGTACTGATATGAAATTAAAACATCTTATTAGAAGGCAGATGCATGCAGGATGCCTAGTGTTGAAAAAAATATGTGTAATTGGTTTATGGTTTGTTTTTCTTTTGCATATGTTTTTCATTATGCTTTGGTAATTTTTATTTGACCACAACTTATTTTAGGATGCTTCCCATTTGACAGTTATCTGCTTTCATCCAAAGTTTGGTAATGGTTTGTCCCACACAGCACTTTGCTCCTTCAGGAAGACTATTTCACTGTGAATGTCTGGTTGGATTTAAAACGAAGAACCTCTAAAACAGATCCTTTGTGTTTGCCGTCAAGCACAAATTAGCATTGGGAACTCCAAACAGATAACATGTAGCTTTGTCAAAATAGGAGGGCTACACCAAGTAAAACAACTCAAAACTTTGCTTTGTAGCAGAATTCAGCTGACAAATAAGGCACTTGGTTTATTCATAACTCCTGGTGCCCATACGCTGTGTGGAATGTACTTCTGATGTACCTCACATACTTACATACAAGAATCAATAATCTAACTGGAAAAACATTTGTTGAAGCTGCGTTACAATGACTGGCTACTGTGTTCAGTTCTGGGTCCCTCACCACAAGAAGGATGTTGAGGCTCTGGAGTGAGTCCAGAGAAGAGCAACAAAGCTGGTGAAGGGGCTGGAGAACATGCCTT
This sequence comes from Coccyzus lansbergi, assembly GCA_033558105.1. Lineage (NCBI taxonomy): Eukaryota > Metazoa > Chordata > Aves > Cuculiformes > Coccyzidae > Coccyzus > Coccyzus lansbergi. The sequence goes on along the minus strand of JAUMJK010000259.1, from coordinate 974,730 downwards.
ATGACGAATGTCTGAGAGAGCTGGGGTTGTTTATCCTGGAAAAGAGGAGACTGAGAGGAGACTTTATTGCTCTCTATAACTACCTGAATGGAGGTTGTGGAGAGGAGGGTGCTGACCTCTTCTTCCAAGTGACAGGGGACAGAACAAGAGGGAATGGCCTCAAGCCCTGCCAGGGGAGGTTTAGGATGGACATTAGAAAAAAATTTTTCACAGAAAGGGTCATTGGGCCCTGGAGCAGGCTGCCCAGGGAGGTGGTTGATTCACCTTCTCTGGAAGTGCTTAAAGCACGGGTGGACGAGATGCCCAGGGGCATGGTTTAGTGTTTGATAGGAATTACTGGACTCGATGATCCAATGGGTCTCTTCCAACCTGGTTATTCTATGAATCTGTGAAAAACAGGATTGTATTCCTGTCTTTGGATTGATTGAAATTAGTTACACTTCTCTTAAGCAGCTTGCTGTATTTCCATACATACCTAGAGATAAAATTAATGTTTAAAATGTCATTGTTAACTTTCCCTAAAAAAAAATCTGAATTTTTTTTTTACTGTGAAAATGTTTTGGAAAACTGTGCCTTTTTAGTTGGGGAGAGAGAGAGACAGAGGTATAGGTGGATATGAGCATGTTTAACAATATCATAGCTAGGCTTTTACTTATTTTTCATGCTTGCATTTCTTGCTTTTTCTATAAATTCTTGATCAGAGATTGACATTGAGCGTTGTGTTCGTGAGTCGATCAACCTGTTTCGCTGGACCCCGAAGAGTGCTACATACAGGCAATATGCACAGCCTCCACGGCAAGCCAGTGAGAGCAACGGCGCAAGAGGTTCGATGTCCTGCTTTTCAGCAGACTATCAGGAAGCACCACGAAGTGACCTAGTAAGTGCCCTGGAAACTGAAGGGGGGAAAATTTTTCAGATTGCATGTTTTTCCTACCCCAGGTGGGTTTCTTTGTCTTTAAAATTTATTCAGGAAGAAGGTACCCACCAAACCTCAGTTATTGGCATTTATGTTGTCACTTCAAAGCACAGAGATATGACACATTCATCAGACATTCTGATTTGTTTGTCAGCTAGTGCGATGTTAGAACTGATGCTGTATTATTAATTTTGATGAACAATCCAACGCATTCAATGAGAATTAACTGAAAGGTTGTTGAGATTTGTTTTTGTAACTTCACTGCTTTGAACTTAAGCTTCTTTTGTGTACATGCCAATGACATAATTTCTTGTAATGGATTTCTACCTCTCCCAACTTCTTTGATTCTGTGGTGTTAGTTACTGCAGCAGCCCACCTAAAGACTGAAAAAAAGGCTTTATCTCAGGTGAAAAGCACAGTTCGCCAGTGACAAATATGTAACTGGAAAGTGATGCAGGCAGCTCTGGCTGTTCTTTCCATCTTAGCATGTCAAATTAAAGGCATGGCTCAAGTTATTTTCAGAGGTTATATGTGAGTTATGCCTGTGTTTTGTTTTGACAAAGAATAACTAGTGACTAAGAGTATAACTCCTTTAAAGAGGTACTCATTCAAACAAAAATCTTTTTCCCTTCTCTCTCCAGTAAAATCTGATGTTCGTTTCTTTTGTCAAATATACAGAATGAAGAATGGAGATTTAGAATGGTTCCTTTTCTTCCTCTCAGTGATATAAATCTAGTTAGTCTCTTAAAAATTAAACAGTTTTGGGGGTTTTTTGTCCTTCCACGTTCTCCAACAATCAGAACTCATTCCTGAGTACATAACAATACTAGGGGAAGGATATATTGACCTACCATATCGCTACGGTCAATTGCATGTTTTAGTCTTTCCAGCTGTTTTTCCTAACTACTAAGAAATATTTTGTTACTCAAGCATATCTTACTGTTTAAACAGTCCTTAAACCTGAGTCTGATATTCAGTCATTTTCTTGGTTATTTTTAACTTTAGTTTTGCTTTTATTTCTATTCCTGTATTTTCTGGAAACCTTAGCCACAAATCCAGGACTTCAAGTGCTAGACATGCCAATATGGAACAAAAGGGAACTACAAAGAACTTAAAGGATTTAAGAAGTAAATGTAGAAAGGCAGTTAGGAGGAAAAATGAAATACTAGGAGAATGCTGATTTGTTGTCATGCTGGAATTAGAGCCAGCACAACTGCTGCTGTGCTCTTCCAGAAATATGTGGCGACTTTCTGAAGGAGGTAAGGACTGCACGTTCATAGAATTATTCAGCTAGAACTTAGGAAGTCATCTGGTACAGATTGCTAGAGAAAACACGCCCAATACTGAATTCAGATGGCTTTGCCCTGGGGCTTTGTTCCATAAGGTTATGAAAACTTCCAAGGAAAGAAATTATACAGCCTCCCTCAGCAGCCTGGTCTGATGCCTGGTAGTGCTAGCAGTGTTTTTGTGTATGTGCTAACTTTTCTTAACATTATGATGACAATAGAGCAAAAAAACAGGTCTCCTCAGTCCTTAAGGATATGGTTGTGCCTTTCTGCGTCAAATTAATAGGGAAATAGTGAGGAGGGAGGAGGAGGAAAGCAGGAACGGTCTACTGGACTGGTAACTAGAACAAAGATTTAGATTTGTACCAGAGATAAAAATCTATTACCTGGCATCAAGCAAAGTTTCTTTCAGTGTTCTTCCATTTCCTGAGAAATTTGAGGGTGGTTATTTTTACTGATAGTAATTTTATTTTCATACCAGATGTTGTTTGTGTATAATGCCAGTAATGAGGCTCATCCATCCTACAATTTCCAAGAAATTAAGTTAATGTTTTTCTAATGTTAAGGAGAAGAAAAAATAAATACTATGACTTCTACTGCCTTCTCTTTCATTTCTGCTTTTTTCTATATAACAAGAAACCACATTTCATTAGTACACATAGTAGCCTTTAAGGGATTTTTCTAAAACACTGTTCTGCCCTTACTGACCAGTATAGATCTTAAAAAATTACTTGCTGCTTCCCCACCTATTTAGTTGGTCATTATCTGGACAAGAGCTTTGCACTACTTTTTATATGTTCGTTTTATTTCTCGATCACCTTGGTATTTGAGAGTGGAGAGGGTAGGAAACAGTTCCTTTGTATACAAAGCTGTGGGTTTGCTTCTGAAGGTAATTTATGACTTATTGAAATATTAGGTGTTTAGTGCATTCAATTCTAAGCAGCAACTATCTTCTATGCCTAAATTTATATTTTCCTTCCTAGCTGCTTCAGTCTTTAAGTGCTTTTTATTTGCTACTCAAATATTTGTTACCATATATTAGTTAATAATAACACAAGAAGTATTTGCCCCTGACTGTGTGCACTTCTCTCTAAATCAGCAGCCGGTAAAACAAAACTATTGACTCTTCTATCATTAACATTGCTTAGTTTTCATTTTAGTGGCATCTATTTGCGACTTCATAAATAGGCTTGGGTGCTTTCTTCCCCTTTGGACTTATGTTGCTTAATCTTTTACTCTTCAGCCAGTAAACATGCTTCTATTGAGATAAAATCTCAAGGAGGAAATAGTTTCAGAGAGAATGAGTGTACATCTTAAGTGGGTTTGCATGTTTATTTTGAGAAAGATAAGATGTCAAAAATAAAAACAGAAAAAAATCCCTATAAATTTGCTACTGAATTTTGGTAGCAGTCTACTCAAATTTGTGTCTGTAATTTATTCTTGACCAGTACACTGATGAGGTTTTTTCCTCACTTTTCTTGAAACTTACTTTCATAACCTGAAAGCTCCCAAAATGTTTTTCTTGAATGTCCAGCAGTCACAGAGACTAATAACTCTTGTCATGGAACAATTTTTTTGCTATGCCTGCATCTCGCTTATTATAGACGTGGTAGATATTCTCTCTCTTCAGCTACAAAAGTGAGAGAATGATGCAGTTTCTTTATGATTGTCTGCTCAGGTTTGGCAGGTAGACCTCAGAAATCACAAGGCTGATACACTTATGTCTTTGTCTTGGTCTTCTACTGCCAATCCTTTTTTCAAGGACAGGATTTCCCAATGAATGCTGGGGAATGAAAGCATTCAGCTGGAGGAAAGTCTACCAGATGCTTATTAATCTGATTTAAATGCCATTACTCTGATTCAGCTTTTCATTTTTGTTGAAGTAGGAGAATACCTAAGTGGAGGCACTGGCTAGATGAAGCAGTAGAAATATGAAAAACACTTTTTAAATGATAAGTAGTATGAGCAAGGTTTCCTGATGGTAAATTTTCTTTGCAGGTAATTAAAGACAACTTGCAAGACAGTCTTCTTACAGGCCTATTTTCAATAAATACTCCAGCACTCAGTTGCTTTTAGTTTCCTGTATGTACTTAGGTTGTATGTGTCCATATCAAGTGTCTATAGTTGCATGTCACTTGAATAACTGGTCAGTGAAGTCCATTTCTTCTTCTAAATGAAGCATTATGAGTAGCATATACCGACATTTCTGTTTCAGTATACAAGCTAGGAAATGTCAAAGTGCAATGATGCAGTGTCCATGCTGTTCATAATAGGTATTACATATATTCTGCTTTAAAGGTCTTCTAACTGCCTTGACACATCTCAGATTTGTTTTGTGTTCTGCTTTTGTAGGGAACCTTTTTTTGTTTTCTTCTTTGGTTGCTGTACTACTCAACAGAAAGATGTTCCTCAAATTTGTCTTAAGTTGATGTTGTGCAAAGTATTAACTGAACAAGATCCAGGTTAACCTATGTAATTTATTTTGCATGTGTCTTTGATGCTTCTGTTTTTCAGATTATAGCTCCTAACAGGTTGAATGAGAAATTGAGTTTGTCACTTTTGATATGAGTTAGTTAAAATACACTTTTTATGTCACTCTCCTGTGCGGCAATAAACAGTTCACTGTTTAAATAGACACATTCTAAAGTCATCATATTTTGGCAAATATTTTCAGAAATTATTGAGTGCTTGTAAACTTTTTCTGTGTATTTATTAGCTTTTCAAAGTTTTTTTGAGTTTCGTAGGCCAGGCAGGCAATATAACCAAAAAGCAAGCAGTGTAAGGACAAGTGTACTTTCAGTGCTTTGGTTCTGCAGATTAAATTAGCTGAGAAATACCTGTTTTAGCACATTCTTTACTCTTCTTGGTTTATAAAATATGAATATGTTTTATTACATTTTAGGACTTTTCCTGAAAGAAGTTAAGGCATTAAAATAATTACCACAGTAAACAAAACAAGGATTTTATTAGCTTAGGAAATAACTGATGTTAAATCGTAACTTAAGAGTCTCTAATGAATGCCGTCGGTTTTTTATATATTGTAATATGAATAACAATTATTTTAATTGAATGTAAACTATTAGAATAACTGTGTTGTGTGTTGTTTTAATTGAGGCAGAATTAAAAGAATATGTTTATTATAATCTAAATATTACTTACATGAGATTTCAATAGTTTGTTAGATACTCATTTAGATCATACTTAGAGATTGTAAATATATTTTGTACAGACTTGGTTTCCAAGTCTTCCTGGGACTTTTGTGTCTGTTATGAATGTAAATGGGGTAGTGGGAGCAGCCAGGGCACACTCTGCTGCACCCTTAGGCATAGGCTCTGGATTCACTGATTGTCCATCTAGTCCTTTCTCAAAAGCATTTTCAATTATATCCACTTTGAAGTTGAAAGCAGGGTGTATTTGACCTTTTGACCTACCACTATTGGGATTCCATGGCTGATTAACAAGTCAGTCCGGACGGGGGTTGGGGGGAGAGTAACTGTACCTGTAAAATTGATTTAAAAAAAATAGCTAGCCAGTTCTCTCCCTCTGCATCTGGTGGGAATGTTTTTACTTGCTCTCTCTCCCTCTCCCCCTTTTTTTTTTTTTTTTTTATCTCTGATTTTTCATTTTACTTCAGTTTTGCCATAATACTGGATAAAAGAAATTTACTTTAAAAAATCCTAGGCAGTAATCACTGTATGGCAGAAGAAGGAATATGGCAGCTACCTTCATCACCCTTTAAAATGTGAAAGTTTACAGAATCACTAGGTTGGAAAAGACCCCCAGAATCATCAAGTCCAACCAGGATCATTGAGTCCTACCACAATTCTTGACAAACAAGTTGTTTATGAGATGATTAAATGGTTGGGCCCATAATAACATAGTAAACAGAACAGTATAGTCAAGTTTGCCATAGCTTTTAAATAGTTCAGGTTTGAGCCAACTCTATTTTTCCTTTCTATGTTCAGGCTTAGGAAGACACTGTCTGAAATGCATACGGTGGCACTGGTAATGTTGTCTGAAATCAGTCCTTGCCTAGTTAAATTACTGGAATGTTGAAATGAAGATGGAGGAGCACTAGCATTTCCAAAGTCTCTCTGGCCAGTATTACACCTGCCTAGCCATGCTCAATACTCAGCTGTGGCTGGCAACCCAAATCTGTCAAGTAGTGCTGTGGTTTTTTCTGGGGTTTTTTTTTTTTGTTTGTTTGGGTTTTTTTTCCCATCTCCACTGATTAATACCAGTTTTCCTTGCTGATTATTGGTGGGTGATCTCCAGGATACATGAGCCGCTATGGTTCCATGCTTGAGAACTTGATATTGTACATATGTTTCTTTCCACAAGTACAGCTGGAGCAAGGCTTTATATTTTAACTAAGGGGCAGTTTGCTCTGTCTCACCAGAGAGTAGCAGGAAACTACTTTTTGAACACCTCTTTTTTTTTTTTTTCTTTTATGCACAGCCAATGCATGAAGAGTGTTACAAAACAGTTACAGACATCAGTGTTTTAGTTTCACTGATAATGATTTATTGGGTTGCTGATGCTGTGATGTAAAGTTAATGTTTTGTGATGGATGCCTTAGAATTTCACCCTGAGAAATGCATAACGAGATGAGCTTGTAAGCTCCTAAGGAGAGCACAATTCCAGGCTGTAGTTGTCTCGAATTACAACCTGACTGGCTGGCTCAAGACACAGTTGTTACTTTTGGGTTTTTTCACTTATTTTAGCACTGACTATGGCCCCCATTGAGAGGGAAGACTATAGTGCGTATAAGTCTTTTTGGCAATCAATATAAATGCCATTTACCACCACTCTCTGGGCCCAGCCATCCAACCAGTTTTCCACCCAGGAGAGCGTGCGCCTGTCCAGGCCAGAGACTGACAGTTTCTGAAGCAGAATGCTATGAGAAATTGCATCAAAGGCTTCAGTAAAGTCCAAGAAGACTACATCCACAGCCTTTCCCTCATCCAAGAGTCTAGTCACTTTGTCATAGAAGGCGATCAGGTTATTTTGGCAAAACCTGTCTTTTGTAAACTCATGTTGACTGGGCCTGATCACCCAGTTCTCTTTCCTGGTTTTGGAGGAGTGAACTCAAGGATCTTAGTAGTTTATATCACACACAAATATGCTCGGGTGCACAGACACAGCTGCCTCCCACCCCTCACAGCAACTCTGATTCTGGCATGTGCTGACTCCTGTGTTTGCCATGTGTTGCTGCTGTGAAATTTATGTCTTGGTGCACCATGATGTGTAACAGCACTGTTAAGGAAATGTAATAAAATTAATTTTCATGGCACAGGGAGGAGGTGTATTGTAGGGGAGGCATTTGCTTCTATGCAAGGCCTAAGGTTTTTCCCTATATAGGTCTCTCAAGGAGTCCATTTTAGGCTAAGCTTGAATTTGAGATTCCATTGTACCCCTCTCTTAGGCCAGGCCAAGTTGTGTGTTTCCTTAGTTGAGTCAGGATTTGACATCGTTATCATCTAACTTGAATAGGAAGTGCAATGAGGGGATGTACTGAATGCAGCTCTCTTGCCTGCTGTTCTTGCTGTGTTCTTGTAGAAACTCACTAGTGGCCTATGCAATCATCTTAGTGTCATCTTAATCTACTAGTCAAATTGTTACAGCTTTTTATCTATATTTTCTCATCAAAGTTGAACCTGCAGCACAAATTAGTCACAGAGCCCATCCTAGAAATGTGAGTGAACATGTTTTATGTTGATGGGCATAAGTATTTCTATTTACATTTTCTGCAAAAATCATGACTTACATATATCTCACCAAAGCTCGTGCCCAGGTTTCTAAAAAGAGTAGAGTGGCATAAAAATCCAAGGAGATCCATTTGAAAACTATATACAGCTTATAGGGTAACTGTCTCACTTTTTTTCCAGACTTTTTGGCAATTACTTGAATTCAGCTCACCTCTTGGTAGTCACCAGTTAAGGTAGAGCCTTATCAGTAGGTTTTCCTTTTTTGGGAGGTTTCACAGTGTTAAATAACTGAAAATATCCGAGAGCTATGCTGCCATTGTTAATGTCAGTTCAGAAAACAAGAATCATGGGTAAATAGCTACTGCAGTTGAATCTAGAAAAAAAGATGGATTGTCTATGTCCAAGCTCTCTGACACCACATGACATGCATGATCACATTGTGAAGGAAAGAAAATTCCTCTTTCAGTTGGAATTTTCTTTGAGATATGACATTAAATTCCTGTTTGCTTTGTTTTTAAAGAAGGTGAGGGAACCTTTGACAGTTTGTAGTCTTGATATTCTGTAATAATTTTTTCCCAAAGCAAAGTAATTCAGTTTCTTGTTAAGGAGAGAACATTTATCAAAAGAAAAAAGAGGCACCGGCAGAAAGCGGTGAAGGTTTGCAGGACTATTCTTGCTGCTTCTTTTACTTTAAGTTTTATTTCACGTTAAAGAATCTTGTGGGTATATTCAAGCACAGTTAGACTTGGCTCAGGTTTGTTTTTCAAAATGGTTCCCTGCAGTGGAGAGAAGTGTTTACCTGTTTTATCACATTAGAGGCAATAACTAATGAGACTTCATAGCATTTCTCCCTAGCTGCATGCAGGGAATAATAAGTCTTTCTGCTCTGCTGATTCAGCTTTTTCACTCAATTATGTTATTCCAGAGAGAAAGAGAGAGAGATTTCCTTAATGATGAGCTGCTTTGGCAAGCAAAGCTCATTTACATTTTTGTAGACTGCCTACAATGATCTATGAAGACATTTGGAGGATGTTTATAAATTACAACTGGCTGAAAGTTGCTGTTTGTGCACTCCGTAAAGAGCAGGGAGCTTTGTGAGGGAATCAGGGTAGTGAAAGGGACAGAAGAGTAGAGCTTGCAAAATGAAATGGAGCAAGCAGAAGAAATAGGAAAGTAGAGTAGGACAGGGAGCATAGAGAAGGTAGGCAGTAATATCTTGTCTTGGAAATACAAGATACAGAATATAAAGGCACAGGAGGACTGAATCTGAAGTGTAAGAATGATTTTCCAAAAAGATTGTGTAAAGGACAGTGGTTCTAAGGTGTTTGAAAAAAAATGAGAAAATTCCTACCTCATAGAATCTGGAGGTTTGGCTGCTCCTTCTTTATAAATACTCCCAACTGAACGTCAAAAATATTAAATATACCCTCAGCAAATTTCCAGATGACACTAAGCTGTGTGGTGCACTTGCCACACTGGAAGGATGAGGTATTATCTGAAGGGACCTGGACAAGCTGGAGAAGTGAGTCTATGAGAACCTCATGAGGTTCAACAAGGCCAAGTACAGGGTCCTACACCTGGGTCGGGGCAGTTCACGGTTTCAGTATAGGGTGGGGGATGATGTGACTGAGAGCTGCCCTGCAGAGAAGGACTTGGGGTTGCTGATTGATGAGAAGATCAACATGAGGTGGCAATGTGCACTCACAACCCAGAAGGCCAACCCTATCCTGGACTGCATCAAAAGGAGTGTGGTCAGCAGGTTGAGGGAAGTGATTGTGCCCCTCTATTCCTCTCCTGTGAGAAGTCACCTGGAGTACTGTGTCCCATTCTGGAATCCTCAACATAAGAAGGATATGGAGCTGTTGGAACAGGCCCAGAGTAGGGCTACAAAACTGGTCTGAGGGCTGGAGCACCTTCCATAGGAGGACAGTCTGAGAGAGTTGGATTTGTTCAGCCTGGAGAAGAGAAGGCTCTAAGGGAACCTTATAGTGACCTTCCAGTACCTGAAGGCGACTACAAAAAAGCTGGTGAGGTACTTTTTATAGAGGCATGGAGCGACAGGATGAGGGGGAATGGCTTTAAGTTGCAGAGGGGAAGCTTTAGATTAGACATTAGGAAGAAATTCTTTTCAATGAGGTTGATGAGGCACTGGCACAGGTTGCCCAGGGAAGCTTGGCTGCCCCATCCCTCAAAGTGTTCAAGGCCAGGTTTGGACAGGGCCTTGGGCAGCCTGGTCTGGTGGGAGGTGTCTCTACTCATCTCAGGGGGGTTGGAACTAGATGATCTTCAAGGTCCTTTCCAACTCAAACCATTCTGTGGTTCTATATGACCCTTTGGAATAATAGTCATAAAGCGGGTGAGATCTTAGGGAGTGTGTCAAGACTTGTTACTTTCTATTTATTATAATAATTTCTGTCAGTAACAGTGAATTTAAGCATCATTCTTTTTCAGTTGGTACAGGAGTTAAGTATTTTTCACTTACAAGGCTGCCGGAATTCAAGGGAGCAATAGACTTCCTTCTATTTGTTTAAAAACAAACAAAAAAAACCACCCCACCAAAAATAAACATGCAAAGGGCAACTGTTCCTGGGGGATTAAGTGCTGCCTTTGTTTACTTAATTAAGAAGGATTTAAACAAAAGCATTTGCATGGAAAATACTAATTCTAAACATGCTGGTGATGATTGGTTTAAGTCATAAAATCCTTTTAAGATGATGCAGCTAAAATCCAGCATTCTTCTTTGGTCTTGTTTGTGTATACTTCCTGAAGACTGACTGTGCTTGCCATGAAAACTGCTGCTTTGATTAAAATCATTTTAGGAATGGCTTTGCCTACAAATTTGTCCTGAAGTGTCCCGTTCATCTTGCTTCTTCTTCATCTTCTTCTTTCCTACCAGTTGTTTTCATCCGACTGCTATATTTTAATTGGTACAGAATAGCGCTACTCTATAAAAATATTTTTATCACAAGGCTTATATCATGGCATCATGACATTGGGTGTTATAATTGGGATGGAATTCACTCTAAAACATACATTTACAAGCTACCCAGGGAGGTGGTTGACTTGCCTTCCCTGGAGGTGTTTCAGGTGTGGGTGGACGAGGTACTGAGGGGCATGGTTTAGAGATTGGTAGGAATGGTTGGACTCGATGATCCGGTGGGTCTCTTCCAACCTGGTGATTCCATGATTCTATGATTTGCTTTCTTCTATTATGGTTATTTAAAGTAAAAACAAACACAAACAGCAATGTCTCAACTACAAATTAGTGTGACCCCTGATTGAGAGTCCTATCTGTTTGTGGTTGCTGTGTGAATCTGCTTATGTCTTGTTCTCTGATCAGTTCTTCAGAGATCTTTTATTCTAAGTGGATTTGAAATGTTTTTGTCATCTTATGCCTAGATATGCATGCGAACGTGATTTCAGACACAAAACATTAAGTTCCAATAATACAGAATTACATCTTCCATGAAGTGTGATTCTTTATAAAGGACTTCGATACTTTGAATAGACTATTTTACTGGAACCCTAGTTTTTAATTATATTGACCTTCAAGCTGAAGTTTTGTCTGTTTTAAGTTTGCTACAATAAGTTTTGATGACTTCAGAGACAAAAGAGGGAGAATCCTGCTTCTACTCAGATAAAGCTATCCTTTCCATGGATAAAAAGTTGCTTTATAACTCTTTTGTTTATCAGATGAGACTATAAAATTCAGGTTCAGCAGAACTAAAGATACTTGCTTCTTTTCTCAAAAAAATTTATATCTTCATTTAATTGCTGGGATGAAATGCCTGTAAGAGATTACAGGCTAATAGGAAAGTAGATAGGAACTAAGATTGTGCCAGCCTCATGTTCTGGAGTGCTTTAATCTTTCTGAAGCCTGACTTCTAATTTGAGAATGCTTAAGCAGCTCTAATTCCTAATATTAAAAGAAAAAATTAAACTTTTAATGCCTACTTCTTATTATTAAGAGAAGTAAATGCATATGGCTTAGGAGTTCCCAGACCTATTTGAAAATTAATGTGGTGAGAAGAACAGCTACTTTGAAAGTAAAGAATTTAGGGTGTTGTGAGAGAAACTTCTGGAAAGCAAGTAGACTTCAAACTTCAGCTTAAGTGCTGTTTTTTCCTATACCAGTGTGCTGATTAAGCAGTCTTCTCTGAACATCTTCCTATAGCTGACTAGTCTAAAGCAAGATTTGTGCTGGATGTTAGGACATGCTAAAATAAGGCACTTCTTTGCAGAAAAGCACGTGAAACTACTTAAGTCATAAGCTCTGTATCTGTGTACATATAGACTTGGGTATATGTGTGTGTGTGGAAATGTGTATATCTTTCTGATAATTCTTAACCTTTTCTACATAATGACAGTTCATATCTGTAAATTAAAGTGGTTCTCAATTTCAGTGCAATAGTCAGTACATGATTTCTTATACTGCTTCTAAAACCTTGGGTATTTTGACTGAATGATGGAGCACTACACAAGTGCAACTGGACTTTTAACTACCTTCTGGCACGGTGTTTCAAGTAGAGCTTTTGTCCTTTTTAAGAAGAGTAAGGGGATGCTTTTTAGCAATTCTGTACCATGTCTGCCCTGGAAAAAGAGTAAATAGATCACAGGAGAAGGGTAATTGAAAGGAAGAAATAAGCATCTTTTGTATGTGACATGGTATTTGGACTTAAGCTTTGCCATTGGTTATCCTGGCTATTTTTTTCAGTTGTGCTGGTTTTACCCATCAGAGTAGTAAGTATTAGTAGTGTGGAAATATGGGGTTGTGGGATAATCATTATGGTGTCCTTTCTCTGTTTAAAACAAACAAAAAAATTGCAGATCCCCAATTCAGCAAGATAGTGTAAGCAGCTGTCCTTAGATTTGACTGTGTGCAAATTAATTTAGCTGAAATCGAAATCCCAGTCACATACTTCTTCACGTTCACAATTTGTTGGATGTTTGTAAGTAGTTACTAAGAGACTACTAGTGCTGTAAACTATTTCTGAAAGCAGGTAACCTTATTCAAAAGATTTTGTTTAAAGTATAGATATGTATAATATGGTCTATGTAGACATTAAATAAATACAGGACTATTTCTTAAAGTTCTAGTGCCCTGATTTGTTCCTAGTCTTTTAGCTGGGGTAATACCTGGTCTTTAGATAGCTCTATATCTTACAGAGGCATCCCTGCAGTTTCTGTGCCAAGTTTCCAATTGCTACCCTCTTTCCTACTCCAAGCATAAAGCCTTTCAGCTTCTCCTTTCAGAAGGTGCTTTATAGCAAATTTATTTCATTTTTGATGCTAAAAAATGTTCTTTGAGTTTTGTTAATAAATAAAATAGTTAGCACATGTTGTCGAGCAGTTTTATTTTGTAATGACTTCAGCAGAAAATAGAGCTATAATTGGTAGATAGGCATTTGGCACTGCTCTGAATCTTTTTTGTATGGATAGTTTAACTCAGACTAGTTCAGAGTTATTAGGAAAAGATTGTTTCTGTCTAACTAGCTTGTTACACTTGGAGATTGTCAAATAAGTAGAACTTTCAAAGAACACCATGTTTCTAATTGTATCACCTGTAATATTAATTTTCTTCGTTTAAAGTCTAGGGATTCCATCAAGTTGGATGACCTGAAGGCGGAGGTGTCACCAAGAATTTCAGCAGAAGATCTGATTGATTTGTGCGAGTTGACAGGACCTAGTCATTCCAAAACACCTGTAAAGAAAACAAAGTCTAGCAAACCAAAGCTGCTGGTGGTGGACATCCGTAACAGTGAAGAGTATCCTTCAAATCTGAGTGCTAGTCTTGCCAAATCATGCTTGTATCAATCACTTCCCCATACTCTGCAGGCAGTGAGACATTAGAGTGTTTTTTGTCTTGGAGAGGCCTGATTTGCAGAGAAAATGACAAATGTGTTTTTTTCCTTCTCATTTTAAGTTCTGGGTCTAGAAAAACCGCTTTGCAGCAGTAGCACCAGTGATTTAATGTAACTTTGTAACAGATATTGTCAGCAGATCTTACCCATTAGATATTGGGAAAGATTCTTCACTCATAGGGTTGTGAAGCACTTGAACAGGCTCCCCAGGAAAGTAGTCATGGCACCAAACCTAACAATATTCAAAAAAACATTTGGATCATGTATTCACACACATGGTGTAAATTTTGGGGCTGTCCTATGCAGGGATAAGAGTTGGACTCCATGGTCCTTGTGCATCCCTTTCAACTTGGGTCACTCTGTGATTTAATATGAACAGTATTTTAGAAGGATGTGAGACTTTCCAGTTAAGTGTCAGGTTGATAGAGAAGGGTTGGTATCTCATGTGCTTTGCCAATCCCTCAGTGGAAAATAAATTCCTACCGAGTGCCTTCTTGCTACTGTTGGATGTTGCAACCATATGGCTGCCCTAACTTGTGTCCTCTACATAGGTTATAATCAGAGAAGTCTTAAAGGTATGTTGAAGCTATAATTTTGTCAGTGTTACTACCCTGTCTACATGTTAACACATTTGTTCTTTTTCAAATACGTAGATCTGTGAGTGTGGAGCATTTTTTAATTGTTTTTATGAACTAATGTAGTGACAGGGCTGGGTTGGTTTGGGTTTTGGAAGGCAGGGTCCTTCTTACAGATGTGCTTTTCCAGGAATACACATCTCTGTCAGCATCCATGTAAAAGTGGGAGTAATTACAAGATTTTCTTAGAGGTAACTTTTAACATTATACTGAGTGTCTAAGAATATACTTGTTATTGTTTGGTATCTATTTTTTTTTTACATGTTGGTCCTTTCATAATAGCAAAGGTGATGTAGATGGTTGGTTTTGCCATAGTTATACTCTTAGCTTACTGTGTCACAAGTTATAATTTTTAATGAGTAAACAATAGAAAACCAACAAAAGAATCCTGAGGTTTAGTCTACCTTTTGCTTTGAGAAAAGAGGACCATTCCAGTTACTTATGCCTGGTTTGTTCTTAAAGACCTCCAATGACTGAGATTCAACAGACTCCCAGCATCTTTACCATTAGAGAAGATCTTCCAGTGTCTAACAAATACTACTAACATGCTGCATGCATATTAGAAAGTGTAAATTCTAGACAATGTAATGAATGGTGGATCAATGCCAATATTTGGGCTAAAATATGTGGTTCATTAAATATTTTTTATCTAGTATATTTTAATATTGAAATACACTTTAAAGGTAATAGGTAATAGTATGTGCAGAAAAACACTTCCACTTATATTTTTCTCTGTTAAATATTTAGCAGTATTTATGACCAAGTATGGTGAAGTAGAAAAATATTTTTTTACTATGTAGAATTAAATTTATTATGAACACAGTAAAGAGAATAGTATAATTGACTATTCTAAGTGAAAACTATTATTTTCAGGGTATTATAATTTTGTTGTATGCCAGACTTGAACCTGTAATTTAATCTACTTTGTAATTAAAACAGAATAGTCGAAGGAACACAAAAAAGTGTGCTTGTATGTATTAATTTCATGCATCAGTTAAGGATTCCAATTAAGTACAGATTAATGTGTCTAAGTAGTTTGACTTTTTCTTTTCTCAACTCCAGTGTCTTTTTTACTCCTAGATCTAAGTTGTTGAATATGTGGTCCTTGTTATTTAGAAATCAGTAAAAATACAAGCTATTTTCAGAGAGGAAATTTCTTCATCAGTGCTTTTTAGACTCCAGTTTAAAAGAGAAGTCCCTTGAATTAAAAACTGTAAAGAGTAATTGATACTGCTAAGAAAGCTTTGATACTACTCAGTTAAATAGCATTTCTATTTCTACATGCATCATTCTGTTATTAGTTACTTAAGCTACATCCTAAAAATCATCAAGGAGAATGTGGAAAGAGAGCAAGTAATATAAAATAACTAGACTACAATCATTGCACAGAAAGGCTGTTATCTGTGTACAGTAATGGATGTATTTGTATTACAATTAGGATCAAAGACAAGGTGTTTGCTTAAATATTTTATAGCTTTACTAATAGCTGGATAATAGGTTCCACTCTATTGTCATCATACTAATCCTTTTATACTTTAGCACAGTGGATTCAAAATTTTAATTATTTTTAAATCATTCTTCTGCTGTAAGGCTGTCTTTATGAGGCTGTCTTTCAGATTACAAAATTTTAATCAGACTTCCTATTGATGTTTCTTGAATGAGGGCACATGCTGGAAAAAAGAAAATCTCCATAGCTTCAACTGTGCACTGTAATCTCTGCTGTTGCAGTCTGACTGAAGTTCATGGTTCTAAAAAATGCCTTGTCCTTTAAGTAACGGACAGGCTTAAATGCTAATATCCATCTGGTTATTAGGAGGTAGAGAATGTCATTATGAAATAGGCAGTCTAGCAGATAGTAAAATTACCCCTTGAGTGACCTGGTTTGTATGTCAGCTGTAGAAGAAAACGTGGTATATAGAAAGCTATTCAATTGTCAACAGCTCTGAACATACATGGGAAACCATAGGAATATTGTGTTCAGCATCCTGTTCATTTTCATAGTAAGGAAATAGTCTTTTGTCACAAAATTTCAACAAACTGGGCAATAGGATCAGACAGTCTGATTGTTAATGTGGCCTGTGTTATAAAATTTGATAGGAATGGTTGGGCTCAATGATCCGATGGGTCTCTTCCAACCTGGTGATTCTATGATTCTATGAAAATGTGACAGACTACTGTGAGATGCTTAAAAAATATTGTCATTTCTTATGTTTTATTGTTAGTCTTCCTCATCATCCTTGCCTGTCATGCTAAACTTCACTCTTACTTTGTTTTCAATGTGATTTGAAACAAAAGCAAGTATCAATTTCAACAAGTGTCAGACATGCTTCATATTTCATATTAGGATGCACTTGCAAGCTATGGCATGGTTCTGTAATGATGCTCATGTTGCAAGGCCAGGAGCTGCTAACTTTTTCCTAATGGAGTGCTTTGTAAGAGAGGACTTTCTAATGAAAAGCTGGTATGCTTGAAACAGTGTCTCTGTTGACTAGCAGTTCATCTAAGGCTCATTTTGTTAAGCATGTTAGCAGAAATACTGGCATCCTTCCATTCCTGTTATAAGAGTTATAGCTACATACTTATGGTCTCTCAGTATGTAGAACAAAAGCTTGGCCTTTTTGTTAGTTGTCTTAGTACTGGGATGCTTAAGATGATCACTTAAGATTAGGGAGAGTATGAATGACAGCAAATACAGTTTGGATATATCTAGTTTTGCAGTAGTGTTGATATCAAATGTAGTTCTCTTTTAAAAGATCAGGTCAAGTTTCTCTGAGCACTTAAGCATACTTAGTGGCATAAGTGGGAGCAACGAAATCTGTCCAAAGTAATTTTCTGTCTAAGTGATAATCGTTTAAGAACTTTTACCCTGATTAGGTAGCAATAAGAGTGTTGTGATTATGTATGGGATTGGGCAAAGGCAGTTGGTACAGATTAGTGAACAGTGTTGTAATTTTCCCCTTCAAAATAGAAACAAACTGACAAAATTAATGAATGGTACCTGATCATCTTTTGTTCTTTCAAATGTTTTTATATAGCCATGTTTTTTGCACACTACAACAATGATGGTTATAAAGCTGAAATTGTTACATGAATCACAAGAAAATGAATACTAATATTAAACTAAGTCAATTAAATTTTACCTCCCTTTAAGGCAGCTGCTTTATTAAAAAAGGATTCTGGAATTTAATTATAAATTTAACTATCTTTCTGCAAGTACAGCAATAAAGAATGTACAATCTGGATACTTTACATTATGTATATTTTTGCAGGACTTTACTGTTTCCCATCTCTTCAAAGCTATTCTTTACTGGTGGGGAAGAGGAGTGTTCCAGTTATACGTGTACAATCTATGAAAGTAATTCAGAGGTTTGTCAAGGTCATGGGACGTTTTCATATCTATAAAAAACTAGGTAGTAATGGCCCAATATAATTTTTGTTGAAGAGACTTTCACATTCAGTACTTTTTCATGAAGTCTTATTGAATGATTAAAGTGAAGCACAACTAACTTTATCTTAGAGTTGCTGGCAGTCATATGTTGTTTGCTTTTCAATACCCAGCACACACTTACTGTTAGTAAGACTGCAGAAAATGTAGATAACGCTCATTGGCTGGGAATCTAAGTGCATGTACAATGGAATTTCAGTCTATCAAACATGTAGGGGTCTTGCAGGGGTTGGCAGGAGGTTTAAGGAAATTTTCCAGTAATCCCTACTTAGTTTTGGTTCTCATTGTAAGTACTTCATTGCTTTCACGTAAAACTCCTCTGGAAGAGGTGCTCCAGCTGCTTACAGGTATTTGGCTCCTGTTACCAGACCAAATATTTCATTTAGCAGATCAGTTTCTTTAGTGCTGTGCTATGTCCTTTGTGAAAGAATTCTTCATGCTGTCCTATTTTACTATGTAGTGTCAGAAGTTGTTTTCTCCATAGGAGTAAATAAATAACGTTTGTCAAAATGTACATGCACAAAAGACCAGCAGTGTTGTATTACAATAGCTAGGATGAAGAGCAGGTTCATCCTACAGCTTTGTGTGTACCACAGATTTCTCTGCTTTTCAGATGTCCTTAACTGATCTTCCTAAGCTTTAATCGTGGCCACATTTCTGGCAGCATCAATGTCCCTTTTGCATCAGCATTTACTGCAGAAGGGGATCTCATCCAGTGCCCAGCAACTGCCACACTCCAGAGCTTTAAAGGAAGAGTTGTGGTGATTGTAGGAAATATAGTGAAGAACACAGCTGCTGTAAGTATATTCCTATAACGCATATGTTTATACTTAGAAATACAGCAATGACATGAAAACAGACTGTGGTAAATAAATGCTTGTCTGAGTAATTCAGATTAGTAACTTTGGGTTTGATGACAGGATTCGAGGAGATTTTTTTTGTTGTTCATTTCTACTTCTAGACAAAGAAGTGATCAGCATCTGAGAAAGTAGAAGTTTTGAGATTAATTTATTTAACATTACATTTTTCAGCTTGAAAATATTTTTGGCATGTTATAGAAGTGACATCAGCACTTCTGATGTGCATCAGTAAGACCAAGTTTTCAAAACTGACTTACATTTACTTTCTGTGGATTAGGAAGCACACACAAGGTAAGTAGGGTGGGGAGAGTTATGTTATGAAGTCAAAAGAAATAATTCATACTCCCACTAATAAAACCCAAGGAATTAATTAGGTTTTTTAGACTCATGTAGCTCATACAGTTCTGTTCAGTGAGCAAAACTGTTCCTACACATGACTGTGATGTGATACTTTTATTGCCAGTGCCTTTCACTAGGGACAGGAAGAATATTCAGACTTGCTTGTTACTTTTTATACATAAATATTTGGTGGTAGTGTTAGCCTGCAAAATAACAAGTAGAATTATTTATTTTGCCATCCTTTGTCTCAGGTGACGGAAAGTTATCTTTTTAAGAAAAAAAACAAACAAAAAAACCTGAGCCATGCTCTAAGATATGGTATACCTTTAGTTCACCACCGTTTCTTGAGGCTATTTACTCAAAGGGCATAAACTAATCCTGATATGACAAGGAAGGCTGTGGACTATTAAAATGTCTTTATGTGATGGACAGCAGAAGCATTGGCACAACACATGTTGGAATTTTTTATGTATTTAGGGAGTTATAAGTAGCATGAGAGATCCCTTTAATTAACCTGTGTTTCATCATTTAGAAAATTAACTTGTGGTATTTATCATGTCTCCATGTCTCTTAAATAGTAACAGAGATGGCATAAAAGAGACTGTACAGCATATTTCAAATAATTCCAGACAGTGAGTGTCTAGGTTTGTGCATAAGATCTATGAAGTCCACGATAAATATTTCAACATGAAATCAATCAACTTGAATAATCACAATAGCTTACTAAATGCCAAATGCATAAATCCCCCTCAAAGGAACAAATGGAATGTATTAAATGCCAAGAGACAAATGGAGATTTAAAAAGATGCATTATGCTTTTGGTGGGTTATGCGGCTTCTTTCAACAGTTGCATTTGAAATCACTGAACATCCTAATTCATCTCTATAAGAGCCTTAACCATTCATTAATCTCCTGAGGAATAGGAACAGCAAAAAGGAAGTCCTTTGGTATTTACTGAGGAATATCTTTATGGGAGATAATCCCACATACTACCAAGTTATTTTCTGGCAGTTGTTTTCCAGGACCAGTCATTAATGTTTTATCTTAAAAAGGAACACTGCAAGTATCTTGCATAAAACAACAAAGAAACAACCTGAAATAAGTGTCTGAAGGAAAGAAAGGGCAGATCCTTTACAGTGTGTGTTGTCGGTTACACCTTAGCTAAGAACATACAATTTTCTTCTGTAATGTAGTAACACATGTCACTGTGCAAACTTAGATTTGTTAAATGTTTCATTAAATGAAAATTGAATGTTTCCTTTGCAGTTAAAGAAAACTTGTAGTGGGCTTAATAAGTGCAAGTACTTCATTCAAGTGAGAGGGTGCTGCCTTATCCTTAAACCCAAAGTTTCTGCTACTGAGACAATTTTTATGTGGTTTAAATGACATTGTCAATAATATAGCCTTTCATAAAAGAGAAATGCTGCTTTGACTCTTGGTTTGCTTTTAGAATTCTTGAAAGTCCAACTAAAGACTGTAGAGTTCTAAATAGCAATAAAACACTGGCTTGACCAGTTTGACTGCAAATTAATTAAATACTGGAGCCTAAATACCCATCACTTCTATCACACCCTTAAAGTATGGATAAAACTGATCTCAGTTTATGAAGGACTAATAGAGAGTGTGTGAAAAAAACCCACTGATTATTCAAGAGTCTCTTTTTTATCAGAAGGTTAAATCTTTCATTTGCTTTTCTTATTAGTAGCTTACTTGGCATCATTTAAATAAATTAAAAGTTAAAATGAAGGCAAACTTGAGTGTACTGAACAGACGTAGAAAAAGCCCTTTTCACACTTCTTGTCTGTTTCTATCTTTCTTTTGTATTTGATTTGGTGCCAAATGATAAAACATCTAAATTGGAAGGAAATGCTGCCTAGAACATGATAGGTGAGAGGGAAAACTGAAAACTTCACCACAGCACTGTTCTAGCAGGAGGAAAGGAATCCAGCAGTGCCACAGACTTCAGTATAGCTCTGGTTGAACATTTCCTTAGCACAGACTTAAAACAGAGTAATCCAGCTTGTTAAACCATTTAATTTACTCATTCTAAAAGTTAATTTAAGAGATTGGCTGATGTACAAGAGCCTTACTGAATATGTCATTAGCAGCATAAAGGTGATGTGAAGAGGAGCTTGCACTGGACATCATGTGGTAGTGCTTGGCTCACACTCTATGCAGAATAATCCTTCCGCTAGGCTGGTTCTCATTTTCTGCCAGCATTTCTTCTCCTAGGGGATTCTGGGCACTTGTTAACAGAGCAGATACTGTTTGTCTCTAAAAGCAGCAGGAAGTACCTATATAAAAGGCATTATGCTGGAGTTATTTAACCAAATTCTATTTTGATTTTTAACTTTTAAATATATTTAAGTGGCTCTTAAGTGAATGAAATTCCCCTTTCCAACATCCCTTGATAGATAAAGTACCTTGTAAATTCCAGTATGGGCAAGGGATCATTATAGTTGGGAGTATAATAGTTAAACAGGCAATGAGTGCTCCATTGTAGCTTCTTTTGTGTGTGGCAAATAGCATGTCTCTGATTTTTGTCACTTTCAAAGTGTGAGAAACAGAATTTCCTCCTTTGATCAACTTTGAGATGCTGAACAATTATGTGTTTCCATTTCCAACCTTTTGTCTGTATTACCACAGTGTTGACTGAAGTTAGAACAGGAGAAATACCTTACTTAATATCAAATCATGCTTCAGCAATTCAATTTTGATAGCAATGTGGTTAACATATATATATTCCCTCAGTGGTTTTATACATGTATTTTATTGTTGCTTAAATGCTATAACAGAATAAACTATACTGGACACTTTAATCTGTCTAATAATTAGGAACAGATTTATTTCTTGTCTTGGAAAAAGCTGTTAGTCAAACCTTAACAAAAAAAATCTGTCTTTATAGCAGAGAAACAAATTCCAAATTGTAACTTCTGATTGTTGGATTTTTTTTTTTTTTTTGTCTAGAGAAGTTATGTTGCTATAAATATAATGTCTAGGCAATTTTTACAAGTTACTGAAGCAAAGTCATCATTGCATCACAGTAGCTAATAGATATATTTCCAAAACAAAGACAAGCAGTCCTGGTTTTTCATGAGATCTTTCTGACTTTTCAAGGCAAGAGGGAGAAGGTCAAGTTTAAGATTCTTTTTGCATAACATATTCCTGGCCTGCAAAAAGAAAGAAATTATATATGGAAGTAACATTTTCTCTTTCTCTGCACACTATCAAAAATGCATTTCTTATATGAAGACTGTGACGCTTTAACCTGAATGCCCACTTACTGCTGAGTTTGTTACAATTTGTTGTCTTCCTCAGACCCTTTAAAAAGGCCTTTACCAGAGAAGCGAGTCCTTGCATGCTGAATGGATACCCAGGAAACTTCATAGGATGATCTAGAGATTAGGTGTTGTGTAGAATATTTCAGGGCAGGTGCATTCATGCTTCTGAAGACAGTTACATTTAGTTAGAATGGCCTAATGAAACTTCTGGAAAGTAAGCAGAAATTAGTCCTTTCTATCATTGTAACATATATGCGTGTTTACCTTCATCAACAGAAAGCAGCCCAGTTGCTGTTGATAGTACATTGCTCTTCACACAGCCCAAGATAGACACTTGGACTACCAGTCAGGAGTTGTGTTATGCTGTTTTAAGTCTGCCCCCATCAACAGCTTTGATTAGTTTGCATGAATGCCTCACGTACAACAGAGATGACCTAAATATTCTCTCTTTACAGCTAAGTGTGAAAGAGGAAAAACGAAAGATAGGGTCTCAGGAGTGGAATTTGAGTGTTCCTTTTTCCAATCTGAAGTAGGTGCTAGGGAAAGCAAGCTATTTCTGAAAGTCCAAATAGGTTCTCTTATTTTTTTAATGTACTGAGACCAATGATTAAGTTTATTGGAAATTTTAGTTGGTTGTTTGATATAGTTATTGTTTGACCCAACTTTGTGCCTTACTGCACAGAGGTCTGGATGTTTCTGAGATGAGGAAATGTGGAGGCCTCAGCTTCACCTGTCAAAATGTGTCTGACTTCTGAGAGATGATGGCAAGCAGGATCTTGGCTCTTCTCAGTCATCTGGGAGATCTGTAAGGACAAGAAAGGTGGGAGAGGGTGAAGCTGAATACTGGAGTGGTGCCATGAGGCTCGAGAGTTTCCTTCAGGCATATCGGTCTTTCTTTGTGAGCTGCACCTCTCAAAGAGAACCCTTGTCCTAACAGAATGATACTGGTGAATTTGGCAGTTCCAGTATCCATACTGCTTGTCTGGGACAATGGTGTTTTGCTTTTCTCTAAACTATATCTGAATCAGCCTTTGAAGAGAACAGACTGACTGACGGCTTCAAGAGGGCATGTGTCCATTGTAAGGGGAGGTCCAAAGACTTTTTTACTGGGGTTTGAGAAGAAGTGAGACAAAACTGGCAGTGTAAGTAGTGTTAGTAAAATGTACAGCAAATCACAAAGGAAGGTTTTTCACTATCAAGTGTTTCTTTGAACATTTTTCAACATCTAGGGCAATATTTAGACTTGGAATAGGGTAGAATCTTTCAGAAAGACTCATGCTTTTTTATATTCAAGCCAACTGTTCTGGATCTTTTGAAAAATACATATATCTGTTCACTAAGAACTCTTTTTATTTTCTATTGAACCAAAAATAGAACAGATTTGCATTCTACATTTTAATTTTGCAATCCATTCAGTTGTATTGGGTGAATTGAATATATTTTGGTCAGTATAAATTAGCTGTGCTGCAACAGCTAAACCTCTGTAATTGAGTTTTAATTTTCAAGTACTCACTCTCAGCCTGGCCTTTTTAATCTATGATTTATAAGTGGAAAATTTTAAATACAGGTGTTTAAAATATATTACTTGGAGGAATTTGAGTATTTACTCTTACTTTTATTCACAGTAAATTTATTCTGAAACTAACTTAATGAAATAAGCTAGTTTCTGTTATTGTAGGCTGTTTTTCAAATCTTGCCATGCAAGTCCTTTACATTTCTGCTGTATTTTTGTACAAAATGGAAAGTACTCCTTTTTGGCCAGATCTGAGTGTAAAGAATTTTTCCTTGGTCTTGTTAAAACAGTAAGTTCTGTGCTTTTTTTTTTTATTTTTTTTACATAGTACGTGTCTGCATAAAGTTGTGGGGTCTGTGTTTCATACTGTAACTGTTACCTAGGCACTGGTTTGTTACTGTGGGAGTCTTCAGGTGTGCCTATCTTTCCCTTGGTGTTAAAGTGCCTTTTAATTTATCTCTGACCTTTTAATATAAGAAGTAGCAGACTAAAAAGCATCTTGTGTACTGATTTTGCTTTGTGACGTATTGAAAGTGTTGTTTAAAAAGTTCTAGACTGATCACCTTCATTACACTGCGCTTTTAGTGGTGAACTCTTGACTGAAGTCATAAGTAAAACAGACTGTGGAGGTTTCTGTAGCATATGTTTACGAATTTAAAACTAATATAATCTTGTGGCAATGGATGAGAACTACAGAAGTGGGTTAATGTTTCTCCTCCAGCTTCTAAAGGATCTGTTTTTCTTCTGACTCTTTCAGAGTATGATATGAACATTTGGACCTTGTCACAGCAGTCTTTTTTTGTATTGTGGTACAGTATGTTACTCCTCCTTCCCTCCCAACTTGCCCTTTAATTACAGCTTGTCACAAGAATGTCTGTGAAAGTGAATAATGTGTACATAGCAACTCTCATGGCTAGCCACAAGGGTGCCGGGAAAGATGCTGCTCAAGCTGTGTTGTGTTATTACAATCTTTGATGCAGACAATGTGAAAACGTTATGTGCTTGCTGCAATACATTGAGCATACTTGAAAGCTGTGATTTTACTGCTTGGAACAGGATAGTAGAAACATTTTGATAAATGCTCCCATGTGCAGATTAGTTCTTGATAAGAAATACTCTATAAAGAGCAGTCTTGTTGTGCTGTTTGTATTGAGAGCAACACCAGTACAAGGTAGAATGTTTAATATTTGCCCAAATTGTGATGTGAATTTGCTATGATCTTGTCAGTCTTTGAAAGCCTGACTTCTTGCATCTGCATGAGCAAGTCTTAGGTAACTACTTTTAAATGCAAATTATAAATTTCTGGCTCAGTTATACTCATTAGAAAGAGTGTTTTATGTGGCATTGATTGATGCATTACTTAATAGAGGACCAGTGTTTCCAAAATCTTCACCAAAGCCATCATGCAGTAGTCATTAAACATGTTGCTCACATATTCATCCTTTCATATATAATGTTTGCTGTGAAAGTTGCAAGATGAAGTTCAGTTTAAACACTAGATGTGGCCAGTAAAAACACAGTAACTGAACTTTCTTGGGAAGTATACTTTGAGGAAAGGCCATCTGAGACAGAAAGGAAAAACTTTAAGTCTTGTAACATCCTCTGTAATCCTCTACCACATATAAGCATAACACTGTTTCTCCTCAAGTAGTGTTGTTGTCTAGTTGAAAATAGAAGCATTACAGAAGACTATGATCTAATGATGGTATGGGGCAACGGAAGTAACATGAGCATATGATTAATCTGGAGAAAGTATAATTGCCTTATAGAAGACAAAAGTTCATTTCTTTTTAAAATCAACTTGTATAGTGGATATTTGATTTACCCTTTATACATTTCAATAAATCACTCTTTAAAAAGTAGGTGGTTTACAGGCCGCTAAGGATGATGTAACCCGTTTGCTTATCTCCTTACCATGTTACCTTCGGTCTTAAGAACACTTCTGTAAATTAGGTTATTTAGTGGGCTCCAGGTTACATATTCAGGTGCCTGCTATTGAACTTGTAGTTGACACTTTGTAACAGCACTTACAAAGGAAATAGAGCCCATGTGTGAAGTCCAAGGTGGCAGTTTCTTCAGTAGAAATTCTGCCCAGTTAATTCAGACAAGCAACTTGGGCTCTTTTTTTGACACATGAAATTTTGCACTTTTTGGATCACTTATTTTCAGTGTTTTAGGGAGCATTAATTATTTCTATCTTTCTTAATATCTTTGATTTAAGTTAGTGGTATTTGATCATAAATGAACGTCACATTGGGAGAAAAGACTATGTAGCTATTTCAAATACTGCTTCTTTTCATGCTCCTACATCAGAGGAAATCCCAGAAATAATACTTCCATGTGTTTTGAAAATACTGGCTTCATACAGTCTATTTTGGCAGGGAATGTTACCAGGTGGTGGTGGAACATTTCAGAAACGTGGTGCTCCCATTCTTGTCTGTGATGGCTAGATTCCTTTGTCTGGGAGAGGAAGCACAAACATATATATATATATTGAGGAAAAGAACTGCAAAAAGTCAGTGCTTTAATTAGGAAGACTGCAATGCTAATCAGACCACTACTTCTAAATCTGTTCTTTACCAAAAGTTACTGTTTCTACTTTCGGTGGCACGATGTCGGAAGGCAGAAAGTAAAACAAGGAACGTCTTTAATTGAATCCAATCCTATTAACCTATGAGTCAAACTTTGACTCTTCTCTCCTTTACAGTGGAGACAGGTGTATGTGCCAAGGTCTTGGAGGCTGATATTTGGAGTTTGGTGGCAGCTCTCAGCTTATGGCAATACGTATGCCTCTGGGCCCCTGACTTGCAACTAATTTCTGCAGTAGTTAAGTACCAATAGTAGGACATTTCTTGCTCACTGGATTTTCCCTGGCTGAATGTTCTAAGGCAATATTTCAAACTGTATTTGCAGATTTTCTCACTGAAGCTATGTAGACAACTGCAGACAGTTCTGTGACCACTTAAAAAAAAAGAAAAAAACAGCTCTTCTTGTCGTAGATCTTCCTGTCATGCTCTTGTGCTTTCTGCCTCTAGTTTTCTAACAGCCACAGATTCTACAGTGCTTGTTTTGTAGAGACCTTGCACAAAGCAAGAGATTGCATATCATAAGGTTATAAAGGAACCTCTTGTCAGATACAGTGAAGAAAATTTATTTCCAGTCATCCTTTGGTTACTAAAGCAGTTCTGAAGCACAGCAAGACACAGGCCTTAATGCTCAAGCCCTAAATACAAAGCATTTGTTTGCATATTTACTTTTTGGATTACGTGGAATGGTAGTTACGTTATGGCTACAGCATACAAAAACTTGGAGCAGTTTACCATTTATTAACGGAAGCGTAAAAGTACCAGTAAACAATTAAACCTCTCTGCTGCCACATGTGACATTGTACTCAGCAAATAACGTGCTGCTACCTGTTGGTTTGAACACTTGTTGCTGTTCTTAATTTCTGCCAGCTATGAGCAGCCAGAGGTGTCCAAGACAGAGCACTCTCCATTAGTCACAGGTGGAGAGTACTGTGAGGTGACATATATGTACATATGAAGTAGAAATGTCTAGTAGGAGTATAGCACTAGGAATATATACTATTTTTGTAGCTCATGATATGCACAGCTGAGCACTATTTTTGGCAAAGAGAAATAGTTTTGTCTATGTTTCACTATACAGCACATCTTTATGGACTGTGATTATAGTGAGAGGTGCGTGGACTCTCCTAGTGATATCTATGTGTAAATCACACTACATCTGCATCAGAGAGGCTATCTAAAAGCATCACATTTACTTTTCTCATGAAAACTGGCATACACATATGGTATTGGTTGGTTTACTAGTTTGATTGTGGGGATTTTTTCATTTCATCCTTTGAATCCTGCAGACTGATCCAAATTAATAGGGGAAGAGATGTTTGAACTTACAATGTTTGCCTTGGCACAGGCAATTACGTGAAACAAACACAACAACCAAAATGTCCTGACTGAGCCATTGTGACCACTTTGACAAGTCCTTAGTGAATACAGATCATGTACTAGTTGCTCACTCCCTGGTTAAATCCATCCTGAAACGCGGAGAAAGGAATACGGTAGCTGTGTTTGACACATAAGTGGACAGAAATTAATTCCTTGCATATATAATATACCTTCAGTATGAAGCAAAATTTCTGGCTATGGAAGGAGTTTTAAAACTTTGCTGCTATGAACTCTTACTTGCTAATGAGATTATTTCAGGACTTGTACCTGGTCAAGTAATCATGTAGCACATCTTGTTCTACCTTAGTATCTGTTATATATTCAAAGGTAATTAGAAGGGATGTCTATGTAAAAAGAAATCCCATGTGCTAAATTTGAATGAGCTGCCTACTTCTGTGCTTGAGTTGATAAATGAGTTGTTTGTGTGAGGTTACTTAATTGGACATCCTGTTTGCACTGGGTTCTGGAATAGTATCACAAATCATTTTAAAGGGTCAAAAAATAGTAATTACGAATGCTTTACGTTGCTCATTTGGAAGCTCTTGGTGATTTTACAAATGGTACTAATTTGTCAATCAAGTATAAAGCAACAATCTGAAAGGTCGAGCTTGCAGGGCAGTCTTTCTCACAGCTTTAAGGAATAATATAAAACTATTCTGGATTCTCTGATGAATCTAGTTTGGTGGCTTTTTTTTAGTGTATTGCAATCAGTATTTAAAAAGCAAGTTTGGCACACAAAATATTGTTCCTTTGATTTGGGATTTTGATACGTATTTTTGTTATTTTTATTTTTTTAATCATTATTACTATTTTGATGCACAAAGTATTGTTCCTTCATCAGTGCAGCAACTTTTCATGAAGCTGCTACATGGAAACTGAGAACTCCTCCATTTGGTTTATGAAAGAAATCAATTGATGAGAGAGGATTTCAGAGACTGGGGTGTGCTTGCACTATGTAACCTCCCTATGGGAAGATTCAGGGGGTGGGGAAGAGTACTAGACCCCAAATTCATGTCTGACATCTGTGAAATTAAGTCATGTCGGACAAGTTTGACAGGTAACTAAATGACTATACTGTCAAACGGTGATGCTTTTACACTTGGGAACCTACAGAAAGCAGCTGGGAGTTAGATTAATGCAGAGAAAAGTATCTGTTATTTCATGCTTTGACAGAGGTTCCAGTGATTACTCTGAGATTTAATAATCCTGTTAGAATGAGGTAAAATCCTGCCTAAGCAGAAATAAATCAAGTTCATGGTTTTCAGTGTGACACTTCCATATCCAACAAATTCATCCCAGGTGCTTCAACAGACAGGCATGAGTTCCTGTGTTGGATTAGTTGGTGCAAAGAAAGAACTTCTAGGGTCTGATAATTTTTTTGTCTTGTTTTGCTTGCATTACTTCACACACGTTATTTTTATGTAAGGACTATAATATAAAGTGTGCTAATTACATATGTGTTTTAGTTTGCAGCTCATCTAGTGAAGAACAAGTACCCAAGGGTCTGCATCCTAGATGGAGGAATCAACAAGATCAAACCAACTGGTCTCCTCACTGTTCCTTCTCCACAAATTTAAGTGACTGTAAACATTCAGAGGAATCTGTCTGGATGGAGAAGTCGTACTGTACAACATGGATATCACAA
The DNA here is from genome assembly GCA_033558105.1 of Coccyzus lansbergi. Classification (NCBI taxonomy): domain Eukaryota; kingdom Metazoa; phylum Chordata; class Aves; order Cuculiformes; family Coccyzidae; genus Coccyzus; species Coccyzus lansbergi. The sequence continues at coordinate 945,276 of JAUMJK010000259.1, read as the reverse complement.
ATCCAAAGGGCATTATGGTGTTTTCACTGTCCAGGCTATCCTGATGATCAGTGTTTTATCCTGCAGATCTAGAGAATGGGAGCTTTGCATTTGTTCTTTGATATAGAGTTTCAGTTGAAACAGATATAACTGTGAATCTTCAGAAACCTCTTCTAGTATTGATGTATTACACAATTGGTTGAGCAAGTCTGAACACAAAAAAAGTAATTCATCTTGCATTTGGTATCTTATGAATATTTCTGCATAAGAAAAAAAAAGTGGCACTTGATGGCTCTAAGCTGCACTTAAGTAGATTATTTTTCAGAAATATTTTACTGTGAATATTAAAACTAACAAGCTGAAACTGTGCCCCCCACAAGTGTGTATCCTATGAAAATACATGTTCTCTAATATTTTAAAGAGTAATTGCTGTATCTTGTGACCTTTCTTTTTGAGAAAGCATTTTTAACTCTGAATTGGAAATAAAGAAGTGTCCCAGTTTGAAAGTCAACGACTTGCTGCTGCATCAATCCAAATAGTATCAATGTCCTGCAGAAGTAGAAAAGACCTACTCCTCTGTGGAGATTTTAACATTATATTGCAATAACACAGCAAACACAACAATTTTTGAAACTATTGCATTTACCGGAAAGATAGGCTTTTGACTGCATCTTATGATTATAGGTAAGTTATTCCACAAATATTAGTGCATTTCCATTTTAGCAAATATTCTAAAGTAATAACTCTTGTGTGAACTTGAGGTGTAAAGTTCTCTTTTGTTCTCTACTCTTTGACTTAGTGCTGTCAAATTATTTTAAGTCCCGTTTCCTAAACACAGAATTTCAAACTGACAGGTTGAGAGCGTACACTTGTTTCTAAACTGAACTGGATGGAAGATGAGTCTTCCATAAAGGGCATAAGGTGGCTGTACACTAACAATCTGGAAAATATTTTGCAATAAGAAGCCAAAAGTATTGAAAGGACCAACAGAAACATCTCTGTTGCTGAGAGGCTAAAAATAAATTTGATTTGGTCAAATGCTACCTTTCAGAAGACATGCAAAAGCTCCCATCCTAATTTCCTCCCCTCTAAATCCTAGGTTAGCTTTGCTAGCATGTGAGATCCGTTATTCAAATTGATCTGGAAAATGCAGCCTCTCCCAATTCTAAAAACGTCCTGAACCTGCCCCAGCCACCTGTGTTCATAGCTTCCTGCCAGGACAGCCAGATTCACTGCAGGGTACCTAGCTGCACATCTAAGGAGAACAGAACAAAGGCGTTAACCCTCTTTTGTCAGTCTCACACCTATTGATCATTGCAGAATATGAAACATTAACTGTTAAATTGGAGTGCCCTTCTTTAGACCAAACATAGTCCTTTGAGATTTTTATTACACTTTGTGTCTAAGTTTCTTAGTTGATTTGGGGAATTTTTTACAAGTGGTATTTGTCCTATTTGTCCTTATCCTAGGAACCTCCCTTCTTGGGACACATCTTGTCTCCCTTTCTCATCCTGATTTCTTTAAGTCTTGGTCATCTGCATTCATGATACCTTCCCAGTTCCGGATGGGGAAGAACTCACAATTCACCTTATGTAGCAGGAAGGGGGGAAATGGTAGTGTTTATTTCAATTTAGCTTTCATTAATCTGATTCACTTCAAGTACTTGTGATTTAGTTGTTGGTTGGGATTTTTTTTTTAATTTAGAATGTGTTTTCCTTTTAGATTTATGTTCTTTCCTCTGGTAGCCTAAGGTGTTTGGTAGACATTCTTATTGAAGTAGATAAAGTAAGCATAGCAGGTGGACAGAGACACATGGTTTTTCTTACTTAGATGATTTATTTTTTCTCTCATGAATAATCCCTAGAGGGGTGAAGAGCTAAGTAATTTGTCATGGTGGGTAAGGGGTTAAATTTCAATGCCATCCTCTCCTTTTCTTTCTCTAGGCTTTAATCAGTTATTAGGCTAACTGACAAAACCACTACATTTAAATTTGTTGGCATCCTTCTATACCTTTCTGTAGACATTATCTGTGTAGGCATAATACAGTGATACAATGTTATTTTTGTGATCTTCTGGCTCTCAGAATCTAGACTTCCCTTGCTATTCTACCCAGCTAAGGAAGGTGCTTGGAGTATCTCTTAGCTGGACCTTAAGAGCTACATCACACACAACTCAACAAAACAACAACAACAACAACAAAAAACCCAAATCACACAAGCTCTTCAGCAGCTCCATCATTTATGTTATTATTCAGAGAGGTACTGTGTCATCCTGTTAGTTTTGTGGCCTGAGATATACTTGGTGTTCCTATTTGCAGGGTGTGAATGTTGTCTAGAATATCCCTTCTATAGATTTCATTTACATTTTTGGTAGCTTATCAAGATACTTTAGTTAATAAGAAGGCTGGCTATATCTTTATTTAGTTTTCTTAGTCTTCAGATTAAGTTACTAGGAGTTTTGGGAATTGTGTGGGAAAGTGTGGCCTTTCAATCTCCCATTTCCAGTTATCTTTACTTTGCTGATGAGTCACATTAGCCTCTCCCGCTGTTATGTTAGAAACTTAACTATTGCCAGCAGCCTTATCTTGCTGTTTTTAATTCCTTCTCATGCGTCCAACATGCAAAGATTGACTGAAAGAATTACTTGTCCCAAAAGAGTGTTTCCTTCCAGGGAAACTTGATGTATGCTGTCTGAGTTAACATGAGATTTGTATATTTGAGTAGCAAAACTGCAAATTTTCCTTTTTCTTTGAATCCCAAGCTATAATGCCTGTATTGTGATTTTTAGGTTTACAGCTTTAGTAGAGAATTAGTGCCAGAAAGTATATTCTGTTTTGGAAATAGTGTTTTGTTTGCCTTTCAAGTAACCCTGAGACTTGAGGTTTTCTGCTGGTGGTGCCTTTTAAATAGTAACACCAAATTACCTGTTTGTGTTCTGTGACAACAGAGTCTGTATTCCATTAATTTAGGTTGACAAATTTATCTTGTACTACCAAAAGCAAATTCAATACTGCAGTGTGGTTGTCTTATTACATCCACATTTAATAAACCAGTGTTATGCAGAATTCAAAGAATCTGGTTCAAAAAATAGGATCCACAGAATATAATTATCAGTGAATCAAATTGTAAATATTTCTTGTGAAGCTTTTTCCTAAAATGTGATTAGGCATAATGTTAAATCCATGTTCAGATTAACCTCTGGTAGTGATCTTGCACATGAAGGTAGAGAGAATTCAGTGCATGTGCTCTTGTAATCCACATTTTACTTCTCTAGTGATGTGCTTTGGAGCTATATCTGTAATGCATAGATGTCAAGTTTCCAGACACAGTAATCTGTGAAAGATCAGGTTCAGTAGTGCAAAGATCAATGTGGTAATTATTATATTCAGTGGGAACAATCCAGAGAAAATTTATAGATCCCTGTTTTAATTAGTATTTCTAAACTGAAGCAGTGTAAATTTCTCTCTTCTCTATCTAGGGTTTTCTGGCACTACATCATTTTAGAGAGTCAGCATCTGGTGGTATCTGCTCTTGCCAGCTGAGCTGGCCAAATGAGTAAAAGTCCTGCAAGTATAGAACAGGTACATGGAGTAATTGTGGGGGGTTTAGAGATCCGGTGATTATGTTAATAGCTTGAGTTATTGGGCTATTATTGCCTGTCTTGCTACAAATTTTTGCTATATCTCACATAATCTGGGCCACTCAGTTCCTTTCACTAAAATGAGGCTAATAACACCTCGTAGTTTCACTCCATGTAGGATAAAGAAATATAGTGAGCCCTGTGACCATCTTGAAATGTCTGAGTACGAGGATGATGCAGACACTAAATACCTCTTCCCCAGGAATGGTTTTCTTAGGAAGCCAAAAACAGCTGACAACATGAGTTCTCCACCACAAATTTTGTAAAGAATCCTTTTACTACAAAAGTGCTATTATTTAAAGGAGTGAATTTCAGCATTGCCACAAACAATTCACTGCATCTATCAAGAATACAGTATTAGTGATGAAAAAGCCCTCATATTACAAAGCTTGTTATAAACTTTGGTTAGCTAAATCCAGCAAGCATATTAATAGTGTATAATAAATATTTTTGTACAGTTAGGTCATAATAAAATATGATAAGTTTTCAGTTACCACATTACTTAGATTTTTTCCTTTAAGTGTTGATCAAGATTGGCACCTTATGTAAAATGAACCAAATACCAGGCTTTACAACCCTAGAATAACAGCAATAAACTCCTAGCATCCCTTATAAAGCAGACATCACAGCATAATAAAAAAGTATTTTTGCTATTTATTTTCATTTCTTTTTTCTCTTCTAGCAATTCAAGTGACTCTTGAATGCAGGATAGCTACATGCAGAAGAGGAGAGGTATTAACAGATGAGTTTGCCTGGCTCAAACTCTGTCCTACTATGGCTTGTTAAGGCATAGAAACTGCCTGCTTCAGCAGTAATAAAACTTTTTTTTTTTTTTGCTATCAGTTTTCTCACAGCTTCTCTACAGGGAAGGCCTGCACGAGGGGATAGCAGGGAGGTCTCATCTCACTGATGTGTTATATGCAACATTAATATAACACAGCCTAGGAACTGTCAAGCGTTTTGGATGGCACTCTCTCTCCTTACCCCATCTACCTTTTCTCCACTTCAAATCTCATTAAAAGGACTTAATAAAGACAAAATTATTTGTATTAACAGAGATGAATCTAGGCCAAAATTTCAATCATTTAGCCTTTGCTAGTAATCATGATTTTAGTAATCATTGTATTAGGTAAACTGGCATGTGATATCCTGCTGTTATTCAGTTTTCCAAGGTTTCAGACTGTCAGTGTTCTTAAGCAAATTGAATACATTCATCCACTGGGTGTTCCTGACATCCTGAAACAGCTGCTGAAAGTCAGGGTTTTAACCTTAATCCTTTCTCACTTGGCACTCTCACAGCAAGCTGACTCAAAACAAGTCAGAGCTGTACTTTTTTTTCAGTCACGTCCATAGAAATAATTTATCTTGTTTGGGAGGTTAGTGCATTGTTCTGGCACCAGTGAGCACAAGAGTAGAACAGTCTATCTTCTACTGTGTAAATATAATTATTACTTTTAAAGTATTATATAAACCTGGAGTTTTGGAAACATACTTTTAGTGAGCACACAACATTCAGAATTGCTAGGTTGGAAAAGACCCACTGGATCATAGAGTCCAGCCATTCCCATCAATCACTTAACCATGCCCCCTGAGCACCTCATCCACCCATCTTTTAAACACCTCCAGGGAAGGTGACTCAACCATCTCTCTGGGCAGCTTGTTCCAGTGCCCAATGACTCTTTCCGTGAAATTTTTTTTCTGGTGTCCAGCCTGAACCTCCCCTGGCAGAGCTTGAGGCCATTCCCTCTTGTCCTGTTCCCTGTCACTTGGAAGAAGAGGCCAGCACCCTCCTCTCCACAACCTGCCTTCTACAACTCTGTTGTAGAGAGCAATGAGGTCTCCCCTCAGCCTCCTAAACAACCCCAGCTGTCTCAGCTGCTCGTTGTAAGATTTGTTCTCCAGCCCCTTCACCAGCTTTGTTGCTCTTCTCTGGACTCGCTCCAGAGCCTCAAAGTCCTTCCTGTGGTGAGGGGCCCAGAACTGAACACAGGATTCAAGGAGCGGTCTCACCAGTGCGGAGTACAGAGGGAGAATCACCTCCCTGGACCTGCTGGTCACATCGTTTCTGATATAAGCCAAGATGCCCTTGGCTTTCTTGGCCACCTGGGCACACTGCTGGCTCATGCGCAGTTGGCAGTCGACCAACACCTGTAGGTCCCTCTCCTCCAGGCAGCTTTCTAGACAGACTTCTCCTAGTCTGTAGCTCTGCACAGGGTTGTTGTGCCCCAAGTGCAGGACCCGGCATTTGGCCTTGTTAAACCTCATGCCATTGGACTCAGCCCAGCAGTCCAGTCTGTTCAGATCGCTCTGCAGAGCCTCCCTACCCTTCAGCAGATCGACACTTCCACCCAGCTTTGTGTCATCTGCAAACTTGCTAAGGGTACCCTCAATGCCTTCATCCAGGTCATTGATGAAGACATTGAACAGGGCTGGACTCAGCACTGAGCCCTGGGGAACCCCACTTGGTGATTTCCTCAAGAGAGGAACTCAGTGGCTGTCTTGAGTATTGCTTGTCCTCAGTGTAGAACCAGTTCAGAGCTCTCTGATTACATCATTTCAGCAACTGGGATGCTCCTACTCTAGGTCTGGAAAGATGCCCCATTTATATTATGTATCTGGAAGAATGAACATAGAGAGTTTAGATTAACATGTAATTAAGGCTAAATGTATATAAAATATATGTATAACTATAACCATACAGTTAGCAAACAGCTTTCTTTAAACTAACAAGGCTGTTAAACATGTCCAGCTCTTTTTTTGGAGGATACTCTGAAGCTGCCTGGAATAGGTCAGAGGAATTAGAATAAAGAAAATTCCTCCTTTGCAGTGTTTATATAGATGTGTAGTACATGCACGTACCCATAAATCTGAGACCTTTGCTAAAATGGGACTTGCTGTTTTATGCAGAGAGAAATTTTGCAATTAGTTTTGAAGGAGAAACCAGCAAAATGGACAAGAGAGAATGCAGTGCTGTTGCAATATATCTGAGCTCAGTTGTTCTGAAATGCTTTGTGCCTCTTGGTACCGTACGTGCAAATATGGTTTTCCCCTACATTTCTTCTTAATCCCATAGGTAAAGGAGTGTTTTCCCAGGCTTTTTTGCTCTCTTTTATCCTGCCTGACAGTGCTTTTATGGTGTACTTTACAGGCCCTCCCTCCCTCTAGGATTTCATTAAACTTTTCACAGGCCTTTACCTTTTGCTCACTTTCTGTATTGGAAACATGTGATGGGTTTTCTTTTTTGAAAGAGTTTTTTAATGCACTCATTGTGTTTCCTGTTCCTGGAAACTGCTTTTTCCTTATTAGCAGATGCCTGAAGCCACTGACGTTAGGATTCTGGGCTTGTAGTGAAATGAGATTGCTGCCATGCAGAGGAGGAGAGAGGGAGAAGTGGAAAATTCCTCTTAGTGCCTCCCTTAGAAAGGCAGTTTTCTCATAATGAATGGTCGAAAGGAGTCTTCATGATGATGGATGAGAACCAGTGAGGGTGGCAGGAGAGACCTGAAGGCAACAGGGAGTTATTCTCTAATTACTCTTCCCTGACAAGGTAGAATAACTGACACCTAGGACGGTGCTTCAAACTGCTGCCTCTTGCTCACTGCTCATTACAGAAGCACCTCATGAACTGGGCTGTTCTTGGGTTATCACATCCTGAGACAATGGCATGAACTGTCACCTCCCATTGTGGCAAAGACAAGGTGGCTGACTTTTTCTTTTTTCACCCTTTTTTTTTTTTCTATTGTGAAGTACTGCAGAGGAAAAACAGGCAGTAGGAAAAGTCAAGCACTGCTACTAAGTATGCTGCACATAAGGGTTGTGCAGTAAACAGTCACAGTAGCAAGTAATCTAAACATATGGGTATTAGGAATTTATTATAGAGAACTGCCAGTCTTGGAAAACCAAAACTGCCCTTTCTTCCAGGGATGGAGAGGTCTTCCTAAGAAGCATCATTGACTACAACTGGTCCCTGAAGGAAGCAGGTAGGGCAGGCGTAGCTTTTCTGGAGCCTTTCCAAAGCTTTGTGACTCCAGATCTTCTCCAATTTCCATGATGAGTGGCCCTCAATCAGGCTTTTCATCCTCCAAGGAGACAAGATTCAATTTGATAAGAGAACTTAGAAATATTTACCTGGTGCCTGTAGTGCAGCACATTTATCTATCTCTTTTTCTATTTTTAAAATAAATATGAGGTAAGGTCAATTTAAGAAAATGGGAAGATTCATTAGTCACTTCAATTGCAGCCCTTTAACTGTCTATTTGAAATGTTTATAATGAACTGATGGCTGAACTTGGAATAAATGCAGGAACTGTAGCTTAAACCTGTTGTTGAACATGCTATAAAAGGTAAGAGTTTCTGAACTTCTCAGAACTACTTTTAACTCCAGTCAGGAGCTTAGAAAGATTACTGCAGAACCACAATGGGGGGATGATAGACAGCTAGGAAGCTCTTATTTGTGAATAACACTGTTAGCCTGTGCCCTTCTTGACCCTTTGCCACTAGCACGTGGGACCCTCATTTTTTTCTACAACCTTCATCTACTGCTGAAGTGGAAATAATAAAAGCATTTAATAGTTCTGAGTTACAAATTACAAGAGAACATGCTCAGTAATTCTCAGGTTTTGGGTTGGGTTTTTTTATCACTGCAAGCATATACTGTGAGAACAAAATTAGGCTGGAGAAGACCCTTAGTATTGTATCCTACACAGTTTTTGAGGGTGGTTGGTCACCCATAGCAAGCAACTTATATTAAAGTGCAGTAATGTTTTGGTCACCAATTTGAATGGGAAGCTGGGCAGGAGGGACTGGGATTTTGGTTTGGTGTGAGGACGTTCAAAATGCATTTTCTTCTCTGTGTAAACTCACATTTAAAACTTGGGTCAAGCAGACTGTCCCAGGCATCAGAAAATAACGTTTCCAGGTTCTTAAGTTGAGCTGGGCTTAAGCTTATATTTGCTTGACCTGCATGGAGGACTTCACCTAATTGTAAATTATCGTATAGTTTGCTGTCATTAGTGGTGTAGGGAATAGATGAGAAAGACTAAATTCTTGCCCCAGCCAGCTGGTGGGCATAATTACTTGTTCACTCTGTTGTTCCAATACATTAAGGGTTAGGTAACCTCCACTCAGTTGTTGTAATGTTGTTGTGTCCCCTTGTAAAACCTCACCAGTTCATTATGTATAACATCTTGATAGATTATGATAACATTGGACTCAAAATTTTGTGTGGAAATATATCAGACTTCTGTCTGTGCTACTAGGTATGAATCAGGTTAAGCAAAGGTTATCTCATGCAACAGAAACTGCTTCTTGTAACACAGAGCAAATTCTCAGAAGTCTCCGCTTAGTTACACAGAGGACTTGCAAAAATCTGAACCCTCTGTTAAATGTCTAAATTGGGGTTTTGTATTAAACCAAAACTTAAAATACCTGCTATAGCTAGAAAGCCTTGATCAGACTAAGGAATTGTAAGAATAATAATAACAATGACAGTCCTTTGGGGGAAAGCAGAGGAGGTAGAAACAATTAAAAAAAAAAAAAAAACCACAGTACAGAGAAGAGCCCCTCACTAAAGAAGTGTTGAAGGGTTGTAAAGAGCTTCAAGAGAATGCACACAGATCCCGGAGTGGCTCACGTTCAAGTAGCACATCCCACTTGCGGGCAGCTACTGTCAGAGAGAGGAGGAACCTTTCTTGGCTGTAGGTATTGAGTTGCAGCTTACAATTACATAATGTTTTGTTTCAGGGGTCTGCTTTATGGGAGGTACTGCTTGTGCAAAGGCTGCCTTTACTCATGAGTTTAGCAGTGGCGCAGCCTCCAAGGAGAAAAATTGTCTCATTAATTCTTGGCGAGGTGGTGGTGTGCAGCCAGAATGCTCCACATGTACGCAGCATGGTCTTCGTCACACAATACAGTTTTTAATTGCTGATTACTTCTTGGCTGATGTTGAAAGCCTGTCTGTCAATCCCCACCTAGAGCGCAAAACAGTAAGTAATCATCCTCCCCCACCTCCACTCCAGTTCAGTGTAGAGGCAGGAAAGTCTGGTTGCAGGAGAGGCTCATAACCTTTGGTCACATGCAGACCTCCAAAACTATAAATTAACTTCCTGAAGGATAATACTATACTTAGGTTTTGTGTATGAGTGCACATGTACTTAGTGCATTTCAGAAGTGGTTTTTTTCCCTCCCTCTTTAGTTTGTGTTTTTTTCTCACCTCTTAGAGTGTCTGGGTTATTTTAGTGAAAATCATGGAGCTTGGGAAACAATTACATTTCTCAGACATAGGTACATCCAGTATAAGGTCCTTCTCAAGTCGTAACAATTATCCCAACACATTTTTGGAATAGTTAGGAAACAACAGTGTTTGGACTAAAAACCTTTTTTTTTTTATTGCAGCTTGTAAAAGTGAAGTATTAAGGAAGTTGAAATTATGTAGTTTTCATCAAGATGATTAAATGTTTGGAAAGCTTATCTCAGTGAAAACAGGTGAGTATGAAGAAGGCAAAGATGTTGAGTACAATAGGTGTTCTACCCAAATTTGTCAGTGAGTCAGTCAAATGATTGAGGCTTGAAAAGAATTACTGTTTGCCAAGTGCTTAGCTTCTAATCCTGATTCCTTCCCAGGTCTGTCCTGCACGCTCCCAGTTTTCTCCTCATATATGAATATAGGCTGCCTTTTCCTGCCCACTTCCCCTACTCACTTCCCAGGTGCACATATGCCCCTGCAAGCAGAGAAGCTGCTTTTAGAAAGTGTGCATGGCACATACATGTTATCTGTCATTCCACGTGGGCAACTATTTTTTTTTTAAGTGGATACTTCCAGTCATAATGACTTAACAATTAACTACAAATGGAAAATACTCTGAAAACAAAGGACAACTTGAAACTCTCAGGCAGGAGAAGGAGAGAGGGAGAATCTAAACTTCATATTCCTTGCTTGAACTGCAAAGTAGAGATGATCTGAAAATGTACAAATGAATTTTGCCCAGTGTGGGCTTAAGGCCTGAGACATCTTTTTCCTTTCAATTTGAAATTTATCTGAATTGTCCTCCTTTTCTGACGCAATTGTTCTCAACACAGCAGCAGGACTGCAGGCTGGTGAGGGCTGTTGATGCTGCATGAAATGAATCCTGAAGTTGCTACCACCATGGAGTACTTTTCTTCTCCCTCCAAGGGATATTAACAAAGCTGGTGCTCAAGTAGACACCTCTGCACACACGGTGCTGCAGAACCCTGAGTACACCAGGCAAAACCCTGCTCAATCTTAGTAAAAGTGGAAGACGACCGTGATTTTAATAGTTAGAACAGGACTTTGTGGAACAGTTTTCCGAAGGGGCGAGTCTGGTAAACTAGACTCCCTAGTCACTGGTTTTGTGGTTGACTTATGATTCATGGGTTGCTGACACAAGCAAAACACCAGAGGTGTGAACAGAGAGCACCATGGCGATGCTGACAGACTGGCTCTACAGAGCACCCCGTAGCAAGATTTGATTCTACTGAAGGCTGGAATTCGTGCACATGCTGTATCTGGTGACATTTCTGTTTTGATTAGAATGAGTGTGGGAAGCTCTTCGTACTTGCAGGCTGCCTTATTAAGGTATGATGATTTATAGCGATAGATGTGATCATCATCTGAAATATAAAGCTTTTCTCTGGGGGAACCTGAGAGAGCAAGGTAAATTAATGCTTTCTGTGCAGATTAATTATACAAAATTATGCCTAATTAAGAGGAATATTTTGCTGTAGATTCACAGAATCACAGAACAACCAGGTTGGAAGGGACCCATCGGATCATCAAGTCCAACCATTCCTATCTAACACTAAACCATGTCCCTCAATACCTCATCCACCTGTGCCTTAAACACCTCCAGGGAAGGTGAATCAACCACCTCCCTGGGCAGCCTATTCCAATGCCCAATGGCCCTCTGTGTGAAAAACCTCTTCCTAATCTCCAGCCTAAATCTCCCCTGGAGGAGCTTGAGGCCATTCCCTCTTGTCCTGTCCCCTGTCACTTGGAAGAAGAGGCCAGCTCCCTCCTCTCCACAACCTCCTTTCAGGAACTTGTAGAGAGTAATGAGGTCTCCTCTCAGCCTCCTCTTCTCCAGGCTAAACAACCACAGCTCTCTCAGCCGCTCCTCATAGGGTCTGTTCTCCAGCCCCTTCACCAGCCTCGTTGCTCTTCTCTGGACTTGCTCCAGAGCCTCAACATCCTTCTTGTGGTAAGGGGCCCAGAACTGGACACAGTATTCAAGGAGCGACCTCACCAGTGCGGAGTACAGAGGGAGAATCACCTCCCTGGACCTGCTGGTCACACCGTTTCTGATACAAGCCAGGATGCCATTGGCCTTCTTGGCCACCTGGGCACACTGCTGGCTCATGTTCAGTTGGCTGTCGACCAACACCCCCAGGTCCCTCTCCTCCTGGCAGTTTTCCAGCCAGGCTTCTCCCAGTCTGTAGCTCTGCACAGGGTTGTTGTGCCCCAAGTGCAGGACCCAGCATTTGGCCGTGTTAAACCTCATGCCGTTGGACACTACCCAGCAGTCCAGCCTGTCCAGGTCCCTTTGCAAAGCCTCCCTACCCTCCAGCAGATCGACACTTGCACACAGCTTTGTGTCATCTGCAAACTTACTAAGGGTGCCCTCAATGCCCTCATCCAGGTCATTGATAAAGACATTGAACAGGACTGGACCTAGCACTGAGCCCTGGGGGACACCACTTGTCACTGGCCTCCAGCTGGACTTAACACCATTTACCATCACTCTCTGGGCCCGGCCATCCAGCCAGTTTTCTACCCAGGAGAGTGTGCGTCTGTCCAGGCCAGAGGCTGACAGTTTCCGTAGCAGAATGCTGGGAGAAACTGTGTCAAAGGCTTTACTGAAGTCCAGAAAGACCACATCCACAGCCTTTCCCTCATCCAGCAGCCGAGTGACTTTGTCATAGAAGGCGATCAGGTTGGTTTGGCAGGACCTGCCTCTGGTAAACCCATGTTGACTGGGCCTGATCACCCAGTTCTCTTTCAAGTGCTTCATGATAGCACGTAAGATCACCTGTTCCATGAATTAACCCAAAAGGTCCAAAATCTTCAGGTTCCTAGTTGGGCCTCTTGAGGCTAGAGAGTATTGGCAGTGCAGATGGGAGTTACAGACAGGTATTACTCAAAGAGTTTGAACTTTGGTACTATCCAGACGGGAAAGAAGGACTATGGAAATCCTGAGAGACCTGAAAAGTCAAATAGAATATTTGAGTAGGCATTCAGAATTTACTGTCAGCATGGAAAGTTTTTTACCATGAAAAAAAAATAGAAACTGTGTTCTCAGTATTCAGAGTACTTGCAGGTAACAGACAGATCCCCATCGCCTATTTGTTAACCACAGAAAACATATGGGAGCAACTTAATTTGTACAGAGGACAAAGGGATTAATGTCAAGAGTTGCTGAACAAATTCGTTGTCCAGAAACTCTTAACTGAGTGCAAGTCTGGAATGCATCCGTTCTCCCAGTATTGAGCTAGTGTAATTATTTGTTTAAGGGGTATTCACATGCTTACTGCCTTTACTGAAGCTGGTGTTTGCTTTGCAGAGACCAAACAGGTAGGTCTGGCCTCTTTATGAAACCTCAGGCACAGTCATGCGTGAACAAGGTGCACTTTTCATTCAGTGAGCCAAGAGCTCAGATTCTCAGAAGACATTCAAAACTAGATGTGCGGAACATTTCATGCAATAGAAAAGATTATCAGATATGACTTGTGGAGAGTTATTTAACGTGACAAGTGTACTATATCACACTCTTAGCACATGGATATCCTGAGAAATAAGCAATTTATGTGATATAATACATCAATTCCTCTTCCAATTTCTTTTCCTCTTATTTTCCAATCATCAATTATTTCAGTTATTGTTTACCAGATGTATTACTGATAGCAGCATTGTGTTGGGTTTTTTTATGTCTAAGGTGCTTCTTTTTAGCCAGATTTTATATCCTGCTCTTTCCCTTACTGTCTTTGGAATTGGTGTAAAACTGCTGAGGAAGACTTCAAGTATCTTCCAGTGTCAGTGACTTCAGCTTGGAGCTGAAAGGTGAGGTACTGACTATAAACCCAAGGGATGCAAGACTACAGTTTTCCCTTGAGACACAGATTCAAATTCACAGCAGTTATTGTGTCTATTTCCTTTTATCACTTCTGAGGATATAAATTTTATTCTCACTCAGCCTGTGATCAGACCTGATGTTTTCTTTACAGCTAAAATCAAGCACAGTAGCAAGCTTGATAGTGAATAGCTGCCAAAATTATTACATCTACAGTAGTGGTTTAACCAGCAGTTGAAACAGTGGAACAAATCCTACTCGGGAAAGATCACTATGCATTTTTAGTGGAGAACAAAGCTATTCACTGTCTCCTGTTGGTAAATGCATGTGTCAACACCAGCAATATACATTTGGACCCAGGAGAAAAGTTAAATGAAGCAGATCATACAGTATTTTTCTGCATGTGTCTCATTCCCTGCCTCTTATTAGGATTCATGGTGAGTAAAAAATTGCTCAGTAGAAATAAAACCGTTTGAATTTGATCTGCCCCTGAATGAACACTGAGGTGAGATACTGAAGCTGGTAGTAAATAACATAACTTTATTTTTACCAGAAATTTCCATAGGGAACTGTAGGAGGGAACTTGCCTATGTGCTCCAGTGTTTGATTTGTCTCTTTCCTGATCTTTAATACAATGATAGCAGTCATGCTTCTTCTGCATGATCTCTGTATGTTGTTAGGACTTGATTTTCTGTCATTTTTCTGATACGCTACTGCTCCTGCAATGAATTCTACTATCGTTCCCTCCTTTTTTTTGTTTTTCAACTTCTGTGTGTGTGCATTTATGACATTTCTTCAATGCAGCTCAAGTGGCGTATTCCAGCATCAGTGAATGGAATGATACAATAGTTTGTCATTTGATACCACGATTTTGGCAGAGATATCTGAACATGAAACTTTATTAATAGACTGGGCATTGAAGAGCGGTGTTGAAGTTTCCTTATGTGCTATGAAGTGATGTTAGTGAGAGCTGTGAGAATCCTATTTCTCAAGATGTATTGAGTTGCAGATAGAATCGTAGAATCACCAGGCTGGAAAAGATGTCTTGGATCATTGAGTCCAACCATTCCTATCTGCCACTAAACCATGTCCCTCTACCCGTCTTTTAAATATCTCCATGGAAGGTGACTCAACAACCTCCTTTGTCAGCCTCTGTGCCCAATGACAAAATTTTTTTGCTGATATCCTAACCAAACCTCCCCTGGTGAAGCTTGAAGCCATTCCCTCTTGTCCTGTCCCCTGTCACTTGGGAGAAGAGGCCAGCTCCCTCCTCTCTACAACCTCCTTTCAGGTAGTTGTATAGAGCAATGAAGTCTCCTCTCAGCCTCCTCTTCTCCAGGCTAAACAACCCCAGTTCCCTCAGCCGCTCTGTGTAAGACTTTGAAAAGCCTGCACTGAATTATTTTTTCTGGGAAGATCCTGTAGCTAGTTTCTCCAGCAAATGGAGACTCTGAGGACTCTCTGCCTTACTACTGCATCAGTACTGTGGTTTGTATGCAGAGAAATTGCGTATTGCTAATTAAATCACCCTGTGATTTGTGGTGAGCTTGGCAGTGTTACGATTATGGTTGGACTCAATGATCTTAAGGTCTTTTCCAATGTAAATGATTTTATGATTCCGTAATTTACCAGTTTGTTACAATATTTAAAAATATAAACCCAGTAGCTGTCGTTGTAATTGTCACAGCGTTATATCCTGTGTGCATATCTAGAATTAGAAATGTCAGGCCCTGTTAGCACTATGCAACCTAAAAGACTCGCATGCAGTAGCCTGGGGAGTTCCGTGAGGTGGAGCTTTCAAAAGTAACACTAGAATTTGTTGTGGATCACTGGTTCTGGTGTGACACTTGGCCCACCTGGCTTGTGAAGTGTTTCTCAACTCAGATGTTCACGTGGAGATTGGCTGGTACTGCTAACAGTTGTCTTCTACATCGGTGGTACCCCTGGAGAGCCTTCCTTCAAAGCTTAGGGGTGAAACATACACAAAGTGTAGTTCTACATCTAACAATGGTCACCCCTGCTAACCTGGATTTTTTTGAGGAATACTTCACTGGTATTCACCAGGTGTCCGAGGTTTTAACCCTCTTTCATTTTTACACTATGCAAGTAATCCTGTAGGTATATATTTTAAAAGATACATATCAAATTCTGTTAGACGGGGTTGGGGGGTTGTGATCTGAGAACATTATAAGGTTCTTCCATAAAGCAGCCACCTTTAATAGTAGTTTGGGGAAGGGAAGGTGCTACCACTTAACTGAATAAACATTAGGTGGTTGGGAGATCGCTTATTTTGTTCTATAGGCTTTGCGTGGTCAAAAGGACTGAGAGTTTGTGTGTTATATCAGTGACAGTTCTATGGTGAGTCCATCTATTTGAAGAACAGAAGCTGGGAAACTGTATGCAATGACTGACAGGCTTTTTAGTCATCTTTTAAAATAGTATTATTAATTATTCTTAATGAAATTAGTGTCTTCTGAATGTGAGACTCCAGTGTCATGCTGACAGAGCAGCAGTGAGCAGCCAGGCTTCCCACTGGCAGCAGCGTCAAACGATGTTGGGATGGGAGAGAACTGGTGATGACCACCTGATTTCCCAAACACAAACCCAACTAATTTATTCAGCTTTTGCTTTAATTGGGCATTAGGGTGGAAATGTGATATGAGTACAATTCCATTGTGGTTATGCTGGTATTTCCTTTTGGAAAAATACACCCGCTCTGACTGTAACAAGGAGGTATCCTAAAGCAGAATTACAGCTAAAGCTGAAGAGTTTAATTTGGCTGAGAGACAGGGTGCAGTGGTTTTAATCAAATGGAGAGCTTTTCTGTGAGAGATTGAGTTACTCTACACCAGAAAATGTCTTTATTTTCATTATTTTATGTGAATGGTCAATAAGCAGAACCAGCTGTAACACTGCTGTGTCAGATCTGTGGATTTAGTTTCCTTTAGGAATTATCTCTTGCTCCTTTATAACAAGCTTGTTTTCTACTTTGTTGTTTTCTCTTAAAAGGGAATAATGAAGAGTGACATATTTTCGTCATTTATGAAATGTTTTCTGTGTAGAGTTTAACTTCCCCATTAAATGCTTCTTGGAAAAAAAATAAAGCTTTCATCAATTACAGCAGAATAAGAAAAATTGCAACTGTCTTTGGATTGGAAGAGGTGTAGTGGACACCCAAGTCCATTAACTCAGGGAAGAGCTCACTCAAAACTGAAAACAAGGTATCCTGTTTATATTTTGCCAGAAATCTGCAGTCAGAGGAGTGCCAAGTATTCACACTGTAGTGGAGAGTAAATGCTGTAAACTCCTTTACAATGTTAGTTTAGCAACCCAATGCCCTGTCATTGCTTCGCCCTTGTCTGCTGGAGTTGTGGAACAACTATCTGAGCAGAAGAATGGAAATTAATAGATGATAAATTTATTTTGACACGAGTGGACTGTGTGATTCAGAGAGGGAGAATTGCAGACATAATGAATTCAGGAAATACAGTGAAGTCAAAACTCAGAAGTTTGTGAAGCATATTTAGTTGTCAGCGTCTCTGACAAGTCTCAGTAGCATATACTGTTGCTGAAAATGAAAATGGGCAAGTTTTTCCTTAATGGTCTGGAAGTTTGTTGGACACATTGGGGGCAGGATTCAAAGTTAACTAGACTTAATTAGTGTGTTCTAGCTTGGGAGTGTAGACAGCAGTAACTGTACTGACAGTGAAATTTGCAGATTGACACAAACTCCTCAGATACAGTCCAGCCAAGAGGAACTCACATAGTCTTTTCATGCATGGTTTGCTTTGTGTCCTCAGGTATAAACTTCCTGCTCTGGTCTTAACAGATTATTTCTATGAATGGCTTCTCTTTCACTGTGAACTTAATTGAGTAACCAGGACATTGTGAAGAGTATGCAGATTTCTGAATTATAAGCAATTTTGAGAAGGAGATTCTAGCTTTTTCCCAGATAAAATGCACATTAATTACATTTCAGCACAGCATCATTGCATTTCATCAGGGCACTAAGGCAGGGCTGGCATTCTAGGCCAGCCACTAAGAAAACTTGGGGGTTTGTTTGGAGAAAAGTTTAACTATTTAAAGTGGCCCAGAGTTTCACTGGCAAAGTGATAACAACAACAACAACAACAAAATACTGATAATTCAGTTACTAAAGTTATATCCATTTTAAGGGGTTAAAATGTGATTCTTAGGGAAGATATTCTGAGGGAGAAAATTATTAATAATGATCTGTTACTGTTTACTGGATGTGAGTGTTGGTGTTCTTTTTCCTTCTCTCTCTTTCTCATTCTCTCCGTTCCTGGTGCTTAACTTGTCATGGAGGAAGTTGGTGTGACAGCTCTTGTTCAGCCAAAACTCCATTCATAGGAATCCCTATGAGAAATACTGATTTTTTTTTTCAGTGTTATGAGTCAATATATCCCAGATTTACAGAGAATCACATCTTTTCAGTATCAGAGGAGGGTAAGAACATAGTAGCTGGAGAACGATACTACTTAGCTTCTGAGTCTGATATAATTTAGCATGTAAAATATTGATTGTTGTGTTTCTCTAAGTATTACATGGCAATCTTAAGGTGCTTAGGAGAGCTCCCACTAGGCTCTGAGTGAGGAAAGTATTTATCCTGCATATTATCCTTGGCAGGAATTGAAATGAAGCTTACACTCAGGAGACCATTTTATAATGCTGAATGAAGACAGCAATGTCTTAACTGCTGTTGGCAGGCTGTGCTGATTTCATGATAGAAGGCAGTTTCCTTTGGATGATTGCACTCTACCACTGTCAGTGGAGTACTGCAAGAGTGAAGTCATTTTTGTATAGAAGACTTCTAAAGAAGACATCAAAACACTGTTCCAGTGATTTTGCCTCATGGGTTAGTGTTTGATAGGAATGGTTGGACTCGATGATCCGGTTGGTCTCTTCCAACCTGGTGATTCTATGATTCTATGATTACCCTGATTTGAAATATCCCTGTCTGTACAGCATCTAGTGTAAGATCTCTCATGGGTCCTGTTCAATGTCTTATCAATGACCTGGATGAAGGCATTGAGTGTACCCTTAGCAAGTTTGCAGATGACACTAAGCTGTGTGAAAGTATCAATCTGCTGGAGGGTAGGGAGGCTCTGCAAAGGGATCTGAACAGGCTGGACCACTGGGCTGAGTCCAGTGGCATGAGGTTTAACAAGGCCAAATGCCAGGTCCTGCACTTTGGGCTCAACAACCCTATGCAGTGCTACAAACTAGGATAAGTCTGGTTCAGACTAGATATCAGTAAAAAATTTTTCTTGGAAAGGGTCATCAGGCACTGGAACAGGCTGCCCAGGGAGGTGGTTGAGTCGTCATCCCTGGAGGTGTTTAAAAGATGGATAGACAAGGTGCTGAGGGACAAGGTTTAGTGGTAGACAGGAGTGGTTGGACTCAATGGTCCAAGAGGTCTTTCCCAACCTGGTGATTCTATGATTCTATTATAGCATCACCTACTTGGACACCATTTAGTTTCCAAAAGCAGTCTTCCTATTTCAGTGGCACTGGATTTTTTCCGTCAATTCTGTAGATGTCTTCTGGTCTGAGATCCCAATGCCTTCCCTCCCACTGCTTTGTGGCATCCCTTTTGCATTGACACAAAGGTGATATGAAACATGTCCTGCCCCAGAACCTGGTGTTTGGCATTCAGGGTGTGCTGGTGCTAATGGTAGGTCAGTGATTAATTGCATGGTAGGAAGAGCAGCCTAGAGGCATCTCTAAGAGGTCGTAATCCAGTGCTGCTCTCAAGCTTTCATGAAGTGTCAAAATATCACAGAACTGTTATGCAGGAAGGTTCATTCTCTGGCTACTCACTGTGCAGTCTGTAACCCTCTGTTATTTTATACGATACAACTGAGGGTATAGTTTACATTATTTTTTAATACAAAATGCCGCTATTGAAATGGTTCAATGTTAGGGGAAATTTGGCACGTGTGGAATTTGCCCAGCAAAGAGACAGAATACTGGTGGAGGTGTTTGGATTACCTGCAATACATGGATTTTGTTATTTGTTCTGTATTTCTTGATAAATTTTTTTCTTCTCTCTGTATTGGTCCCTGCCTCTGATTCCCCCAGGCTGTGGGAAATACATTGATAACTCTCTGAAAAGGAAGATAGGACTGTAACCGAATGGCTTGGCAGTGGGCTGAGGTTACGCTTAAGCCTTGTGACATTTAAATTTGCTGTAGAAGCAGTTGCAGGGGAACGTTGTCTGTGCCATGAACAAAGTAGGCGGATTACTGTGAACTGATATTTGGGAATGGACCGGGTAATAAAATGGTGAGACCACACTGCAACACAGTACAGACAGACCTTATCTCACTGCAATTTCTAACTGTGACAGGGGTCTCAGCCTGGGCTCTGATGCTTCACTGGTGAGTCCTGTCTGAGCATTGTGTTGGTTTTACTAGTGTCGGCTGTGGGAACACGCTGCTGTCTGCAATCACTGTGCTGCCTGGCACTCTGCGCTGTCTGAAGCAGGAGGAGATCACGGTGTGTGAGAGGAATCCTGAGAGCAGCATCAACAATGGCAAAGCGACCAAGAAGTTTAATTAACCAGGAAAGATCAAAAGAACCGTGGGATTTAAGTTTTGCCAGGTGATTAAGACATGACCTGAACCGTACAAAGATGTTTTGGGTGATCTCCCAGGAGGAGGAGTTTCAAATTAGCTGAAGCAAAAATTCTGGCAGCAGTACAGGAAAAGTACTGCAGCGTGAGCTCTCCAGTGTTTGTTTACAGCAGGTATCACCAGGCTGGGCTCAGGGCTGCTTTGTGCCAGGCACGGTATGGACGTGCACGGGGTACAGTCCATGTGCCTGCTGTGAGGAGGGGGCACCTGGGGCTTTCACAGCACCCCAGACAAGACAACAGAGCAGATATTGTTCCACAGGAGTCCTATAGGAGAGGGAGGGTTGGCAGGATGAGCTATTAACTGTACAAACTTTGCTTTCTGTGATTTTGGCTTAGAGTGGGGTGGGTGTGTATGCACATGCCACGTGATATTTTTAACTAGCTCATGTTATGTTTCTTTGAACCCTTTTGATATGTCAGGAGACTGAAGGCTTTTTGTTATAACAAGCAGAGCTTGACAAACTGCTGTGGATTTGCACCTGTGAAACAGGGAAATCTGGCACAAGGGGAGGTTGTTCCTTCTTAGATAGCACCCGTTCCTCCAGCAAGCCCCAGGGAGGATTTCGGGAGCTCCTGCTTTCCAACCACTGACCAGCCTTGACAACACTTCTCAAGTAACCCTTGTTACATGTTTTATCTGAATGTATAAATAAGTGTATATATATTTAAAACATATTTGTGATTTATGTATTAAAAATATCTCTATATACGTGTTGTTCCTCCTGTATAAATAAAGGTGCAGTATTGGAACTGGCTGGCTGCCAGAGACTCATAGATCTTGTCATCTGTTGTACTGTAGCTTTTTCAGAGGTGAGTGAGAGTTGATTTTATTTTTTATTTCCAATATCTGGGAAAACAAAGAGTTGAGGAGCGTAGATAAACCATTGGAATTATTGTAAGCATTACTGACTGGAGGAAAAAAATGCTTACTTTTTTCCATGGGGATTTTGCAATGAATGTCCTTCCCTTCTGCGCTCTGAAGTTAGCAAGTTTTTGTTTATAACTTTTTTTGTTGTTTACCCATTCTGCAATTATTGGTGTTATGCTTTAGAGAGTTCTCCAACCCATCACCTATTTTTTCTTTAAGTCTGATGTGGAAGAAACATAGTAAATTTTGTGAATCTGACATACCTTACCTGTGAATTAAATATTATTTCTGAGTAAATGAATGGTACTGGAATTCGTGGGCCAGAAAATAAGCTGATGAAAAAACAGTATAACACCATTTGAACTAAAACCTTTATTATAACTTTCCTATCAGCCTAATTTCTGTAAATATACTTTCCTAGCAAAGTGGTAACACTAAGCTTAGTCCTGCCACCTCTGGAGTCAGCAGCTGAGCTCCAGGAAGGAGGTGGCAAGGCAAGAAGTAATTTCTTCTTCATAAGGCCGTGTTGCCACTGCCTCTTCTGTGGGCTCAGGTAGGAAAAAAAAAACTTGATTTCACCATTAGGAGATGGCCAGGAGGTTTGATAAATGTAATAGGAGAGGAGAAAGGGAAGGGGGTCAGGAGGTAGGAGTGAAAGGCCGATTGCTTGGTAATACTCTCCCCAGAACTGCTCGTGGGCAAGCAGAAATAGATTGTGTGTATAAACAGAAAATAGATGGGATCAGACCTTGTTTACTGAGGAGGTTAATGAGGGTTCAGACGATGAAATCAGGCAAAAGAGATATTTTCCCTAACTTTAATCTTCGTTTATCATATACAGTCTTAGGAAAAAATGTTGTTCTAGATCTTAAACCAGAGAACAAAACCAGAGGAGAGGTAACAGCTAATTGCACTATGTTTCTGAATGCCATTATTCAGATTTTAACAAGAGGCTCCCCAGGCTGATACAGGTCCATATCGTAACTTGTTATGGGCTCTGTGCTTTCATTAGAATTACTAGCAATGTCACAACCTCAATTTACCTGTCATGTCTGGAGATGAAAGGAACAGTATGACTGATGGAATGGCTAATGTTGGCGACTCTTTGTTGCTTTAAATTACTAATGTTAATTTTTCTGGTATAGAAAGTGCCATTATCACACGGATGGACGACAGTACTTCACTTCGGTTTTGGCTCACTGTTTTTCCTCTTTGAGACATTGGCAAGAGGCGCAAGGTTTTCTTTTATTTTTTTAGTATCTGACAGGTCCAAGTGGCAACACTCAGGACTTGCACATTTCCAAGATGTAATAGTGTCTTAGGGCAGGTAGTTCCCTGCCAGGCTGCCCAGGGGCAATCAAGCAATACAGGGAAGTTTACCAAGACAAGAATTTGTTTTTCCTTTTGACAACTGGCTAATCTTTCTGAATTTGGAAGGTCAGAGTTACGAGAGATAAATGGAGTAAGAATAGCAACGTGTGTCTGACAGAGTGCCCTGGTGCTTTATGGCTATTAGGAAAATACCACAGGAATGAATTTGTTTTAAAAATAGTTCTGTATTGTGGCACGAGGGGTGTGACTGTGGTTGCAGGAAAAAGTTCTGGCTTCTTAGTTCCTAGCAAAGAAAAAAAAAATCCTGTTTACTAAATATTTATCTTGAGGAGTAAATTGTCCTCTCATGCCAGAGAAAAGAGTGTTTGGGATCAGCACGTCCTGAGGCAAAGAAATTTTATTATTGTTTGGGCAAGGATCTGGCAAACACTGCCAGGTGTAGCACTTCATACCTAATGTGAATCTTCCCAGTAGACGGGGACTTAAACTTAAAAGTATGCAGCTGTGGATAAAGGCTTTGATCAGATGTTTTTCATCCAAAGCTCATAAGCGCAGCAGCAACATGGAGCTGGAAGATGGAGAGAAAAAGTTTGGGGTCCTGGAACAAACAAGGTAAGAGAAAAAGTGCAGCTGGGAACCTGACAGCTTTGTGAAGAGCAAGAGGGAAGAGAAGGAGAAAGCAGGAGGGAGAGGAAGCAACCTGTGTAGAGGAAGCGGAGCTGTAACTCCGCATGGTGTGCTGCAGTGAGTGCGTCCAACCCCATAGCAGACATAAATGCTTACTATGGGCTGGATAGAGAAATGTTCTGGTTCTGAATTCATACTTTTTAGTCACTTGTTGCTTAATCAAAGACACTTTCCTGCTGTTTGTTAAGGGTACTCATCAGGATCCTGGTTTCTAGGGCTACTTTTGCACTATGGGGTGGGGAGCACAGGCTTGATAGGCTCCGTAAATTCAGGTGGTTGTTCTTTGTGGACTGCCAACCATGAAGGCTCAGAGGTAAATGGGACTCCTTCCAGTGTGATTTGTAGAGAAGTGGTTTGAATCTGTTAACACAAGGGACTCAATCCAGCCCTATCTGAAGCTGGGGGCCTAGGGATTAGAGCCCTCAGCTGGGAATAACTAGGGGTAGCACAACTTCTCCACCAACCCAGAGAGCTGTAATATCTGCAACCAGAGGATGTAGCTTGATGATTTGCTTTTTACAGGTATGAGTGCCAGTATATCAAGTATAGCGCTTATAAAATTGCAGGTAGGTCTGTTGAAGCTCTGTAACAGAACTGTAATGTGCTGAAATGTGAGGCTGCAAGAGCTCTCCCTTTGTCTTGTCCTGATGCTGCTCTGGTTGAGTGTTGGTGCAAATACAGTTTGTAAAAGAATGTGAATGATGGTAGGTTTTGTTTAATTAAAGAATCAACTTTGGAGCCTTGTGGAGTGCCCTACGTAGGAGATAGGAATAACATGTTGTACCTAGGTACAAAAAGCTGTAGTACGAAGAAGAATATAGTAGAGAAGGAAGGGATGTTGCATTTCAGTTCATTGATGTGGGCAAAAGCGTTTGTTTATTTGTTTGTTTTCAGAGAGAAATAGGTTTTTAAACAACAGTTCGTACCCAGAGAAAGAACTCTGTTTACTACATCTGCTTTGAGACGCTGCTTGGATGCTTGTTACTGGAGCACATGTGACTCTTCTGCAGTAAGTTTGCCAACTGCTTGGCAAGGGACAAGCTGTTAAAAATTAACTAGCAACTGAGATAATCACATATGAACAGCTCATGGGGTATGGTGATTTCATCAGTGTCTGATATACTTGTCTCATGGCTGCCTGAGTTCCTTTGGAACGTGTTTTTTGTTTTCTCAGCTTTTTTTCAATGGCCTTCTAGATGCCCTCCTCAGCAATTCCTTCAGGAGAGGAAGTCAGATGTATCTCTCTGAGGAGCCAAGGGAATTAGTTTTAATTGGAAGAAAGGTGTTTTTTATGGCAATAACAAAAGACCTGATCTTGTGGTGCAGAAGCCAGTGGCAGCTGAGTCTGAAGTGTCTTCAGTGCGCCTTGCCTGACTGGTAGTGGCAAAGGGGGCTAAGCTGGAGGTCCAGGTTTCTAGAAGTTACTGACAAATTAAATTGGCTTGTAAGCTTTCCCCCATTCAGTAATGCTGCATAGTGGAAGTTTTTAACTGTGCTGCTGCTTTTAACTATTTGCTATTGCAAGTTAGGTGAGTCAACCTGTCTCTGCTGTGTATGCGTATCAAGAGGACAGTGTGTAGCAGCAGGATTTGTGAGTCAGTTCAAGTAAATGGCATTTACCTACATCTGGGTGCACTGTCTAAGCATTCGCCCTCTGCTTCTATGTGCCACATGGATGTGTTTACTCACTTTAATTATAGCAGTAAGTGGAGAGGTGCACAGAGAAAATTCCTACCAGTCCCTTAAACGTGTTCAGGGAGCTCCCAGATAGATAGCCTTACCTCTTGGATGAAAGTCCAGTAAGTGAAGCCTGAGATCATTGAAGCAGCCAGCACCTGTTCTGCTGCAGCTCTGAACAGTTCCGTTATTGGTGCAAGATGTTTGTTTTCCCAAAAGCCCAGTCATCAAAGGCTGGTGCTCGTTTGTGCAGCCTGAACACATCCTCTAAGGGAGACAAAGCACAGGTTGTCCATGTTGAGTATCGGGACGCAGCCATCATTCCAAGGACATTTTTAACAGCAAGGTTTGAAAATCCCACATCCCCCACCACCACCTCGCATACTATCTTGCATGTTGTAAAAATACCTTGCAGTCACTGTTTGGCAGCCTCACATGGTTTGTAGATGCTGAGTTCTCACGCTGTCCCAGGCAGAGGCAGCCACTGGAAAACTCATGGCTTAAGCGTGTGTCGGTGCATTACTGGGCCAGAAATGGAGGCCAGTTGGTTTATAGCCCCATAGTCCTGAGTGCAGCTGCAGCTTTGCTTGCATTTCTCATTTGTGCCTCCTGTGGTTTCACCCACAGTTGCCTCTTGAAGGGTTACTGTTCAGATCCTTTTACTGAATGCTCAGGATGTTACCCTGTTTGGGTATTTTGTGCTGTTTGCTACCTGTGTGCTAGGACCCAGGTGCAGTACGCGGGACTTCTGTCAGAATAGCTAGTGGAGAGAGTGGTACTGAATGGGTCTTGCCTGTTGAGGGCCCCTCAATAGGAAGGAGGAAGACTTGCATGTCAGGAAAGGAAAATCTCCTTGTCTAGCAATCTAGTTGCCTACGTAAGCTGATCAAAGGCCCCATGGTGATGAAGGCTTCCCTTGATGTACCGTGTACTTTCTCTGCCTATTTTTCATATTAATGAAATTATTTTTTTCAAGCCTCGTCACATATCTTTATTTGGAAAACAAATTACTCCAATCAAAACTGGCAGAGTAACTCACATTGAGCTTCCCAGCAAGCATGCGAGTGTGCCAGGGCTCCTTGCTAAGACACAACTGAGCTGCCAGAATGCTGAGGTCTCTTAACACCCCACAAAAATGCCTAATAAACCTTGTGAGTAACTAAATATCACTTGATTTCAGCAATCAGCCCCTGGTAATGGGGTTCAGCCAAATAAAATATTTTTTATAAGCATGATAGAACCAGCGGCTTATGACAGGAGGGTGACTGAATTGTTCACAGTTTAATGACACCTCTAATGATGCAATAAAGGTACCTGGTTTCTATGTAAATTGATGCATACTACAGAGCTGTGGGTTTTAAAATTAATGAGCAGTTTTTAAAATTAATGAGCAGTTTTTTAAATCAGTGAGTGCCTTCGAGCCCTGTGTATGCACTTCAAGACGTAATGACTAAAGAGGCCCCCATGGCTATTAACAAGAATCACGCATATTTAATATTTGAGAGAGAACACTTAAATACCTAGTCTGGGCATGGAAACTTTGAAGAGCCATTGGGATCACAACTTCTCCTGTTCTCCAGCTTGTCCAAAATACTTGGGTAAGATGACAATATTTCCTGAGCTAACTCAGAACCTCAGAGGAATGGGAGTCATAGAGTCTCCTGGACACCCTTCTGAATTCTACTAATCACTTTTCTTGCCTTAGACAGTCTTCCAGTTATTTTCCTCATTTAAAATCATAACTGCCATTGCTTAGTGCTTGTGTTCAGTTCTCTACTCACATGGAGTTGGATGTCAAGATGGTCTTTGCTGAGAACACTGATGTGGTCATCACCAGCTGAGGTTGCACACATCACATGAGCTCCCACATCAGGAGTTCTTGCTCTTGTGTTAGACCTGAACTCAGGGATGTGAGAGTGCATTTCACTGTGCCCTCTCAGTATTTCTAACTAGATGGAAAGGTCTGGAAAAAGGAGAGAAAATTTACTTGCATGTGGCATCCCAAAATACTGGTTTTGTGATTGATGGGAATGGTTGGACTCGATGATCCAGTGGGTCTGTTCCAACCTAGTGATTCTATGATTAAGATCCAAAGAGTAAACTCCAGCATTTGCTGAAGTGAAATAATAGGCAAGAGACTAGTTCTTCTAAGTCAGTCAGCCTTTTTCTTTTCTTAATTTAAAATTTGGATGTTGTAAAGAAAGACAGCTGTTTCCTCCCCTGTAGATTTCAATAGCTTGCAAGAGGGTATAGCCATGGTCAGTGTGTTTTCCCAACAGTGCAAAAAGGTGTGATCACTTGGGAGGACACTATTCACAACCCTTGCTAGGAGCTGGTCCATGGTGTGAGGGTGGTAGATCAAAATATACTTTGGATTTATTCACAAGGATTTTTTTGTGAGGCTGTGCCACAGCCATATCTCAGCATCAGCAGTGTCTGTGGGAACAACACATCCCTCAGCCCTTCTTGCTTTGTGCCACCTGTCCTAGCTCTGGCCATTTCTTAGAATCATAGAATCACTAAGTTGGAAAAAAACCCCCACTGTATCATCAAGTTCAATCATTGCCATCAATCACTAAACTATGCCCCTCAGCACCTTGTCTACCTGTCTTTTACAGAATCACAGAACAACCAGGTTGGAAGGGACCCATCGGATCTTCTAGTCCAACCATTCCTATCTAACA
The DNA here is from genome assembly GCA_033558105.1 of Coccyzus lansbergi. Classification (NCBI taxonomy): domain Eukaryota; kingdom Metazoa; phylum Chordata; class Aves; order Cuculiformes; family Coccyzidae; genus Coccyzus; species Coccyzus lansbergi. Next base: position 917,670 of record JAUMJK010000259.1, on the reverse strand, counting down.
CTAAACCAAGTCCCTCAATACCTCATCCACCCGTGTCTTAAACACCTCCAGGGAAGGTGAATCAACCACCTCCCTGGGCAGCCTGTTCCAATGCCCAGTAACCCTTTCCGTGAAAAACTTCCTCCTAATCTCCAGCCTAAATCTCCCCTGGCACAGCTTGAGGCCATTCCCACTTGTCCTGTTCCCTGTCACTTAGGAGAAGAGGCCAACTCCCTCCTCTCCACAACCACCTTTCAGGTAGTTGTAGAGAGTAATGAGGTCTCCTCTCAGCTTCCTCTTCTCCAGGCTGAACAACCCCAGCTCTCTCAGCCGCTCCTCATAGGGTCTGTTCTCCAGCCCCTTCACCAGCCTCGTTGCTCTTCTCTGGACTTGCTCCAGAGCCTCAACATCCTTCTTGTGGTAAGTGGCCCAGAACTGGACACAATATTCAAGGAGCGGCCTCACCAGTGCTGAATACAGAGGGAGAATCACCTCCCTGGACCTGCTGGTCACACCATTTCTGATACAAACCAGGATGCCATTGGCCTTCTTGACCACCTGGGCACACTGCTGGCTCATGTTCAGTCGGCTGTCGACCAGCCCCCAGGTCCCTCTCCTCCTGGCAGTTTTCCAGCCAGGCTTCTCCTAGTCTGTAGCTCTGCATAGGGTTGTTGTGCCCCAAGTGCAGGACCCGGCATTTGGCCGTGTTAAACCTCATGCCGTTGAACACTGCCCAGTGGTCCAGCCTGTCCAGGTCCCTTTGCAGAGCCTCCCTACCCTCCAGCAGATCAACAATTCCATCCAGCTTAGTGTCATCTGCGAACTTGCTAAGGGTGCACTCAATGCCTTCATCCAGGTCATTGATGAAGACATTGAACAGGACTGGTCCTAGCACTGAGCCCTGGGGAACACCACTCGTCACTGGCCTCCAGCTGGACTTAACACCATTTCCCACCACTCTCTGGGCCCGGCCATCCAGCCAGTTTTCTACCCAGGAGAGTGTGCGTCTGTCCAGGCCAGAGGCTGACAGTTTCCGTAGCAGAATGCTGTGAGAAACTGTGTCAAAGGCTTTACTGAAGTCCAGAAAGACCACATCCACAGCCTTTCCCTCATCCAGCAGCCGAGTGACTTTGTCATAGAAGGCGATCAGGTTGGTTTGGCAGGACCTGCCTCTGGTAAACCCATGTTGACTGGGCCTGATCACCCGCTTCTCTTGCATGTGCTTCATGATAGCACTCAAGATCACCTTTTCCATGACTTTCCCTGGCACTGAGGTTGGACTGACTGGCCTGTAGTTCCCCGGATCCTCCCTGCTACCCTTCTTGTAAATGGGAACTACATCAGCCAGTCTCCAGTCCAGAGGTACCTCCCCAGTCTTAAACACCTCCCCTCAGTTTTAAACACCTCCAGGGAAGGTGAATCAACCACCAACCATTAGGAAAAATTCTTTCCTAATGTCCAGCCTGAAACCTCCCCTGGTGGAGCTTGAGGCCATTCCCTCTTGTCCTGTCCCCTATCACTAGGGAGAAGAGGCCAACTCCCTCCTCTCCACAACCTCCTTTCAGATAGTTGTAGAGAGTAATGAGGTCTCCTCTCAGCCTCCTCTTCTCCAGGATAAACACCCCCAGCTCTCTCAGTCACTCCTCATAAGGTCTGTTCTCCAGCACCTTCACCAGCTTTGTTGCTCTTCTCTGGACTCGGTCCAGAGCCTCAACATCCTTCTTGTGCTGAGGGGCCCAGAACTGCATACAGTATTCAAGTTGCGGTCTCACCAGTGCTGAGTACAGAGGGAGAATAACCTTTCTGGACCTGCTGGTCACACCATTTCTGATCCAAGCCAAAATGCCGTTGGCCTTCTTGGCCACCTGGGCACACTGCTGGCTCATGTTCAGTCACTGTCAACCAACACCTCCAGGTCTTTCTCCTCCAGGCAGCTTTCCAGGTAGACTTCTCCTAGTCTGTAGCACTGCTTGGGGTTGTGCCCCAAGTGCAGGACTGTGCATTTGGCTGTGTTAAACCTCATGCCATTGGACTCTGCCCAGTGGTCCAGCCTGTTCAGATCCCTCTGCAGAGCCTCCCTATCCTCCAGCTGATCAACACTTCCACCCAGCTTAGTGTGGTCTGCAAACTTGCTAAGGGTACACTCAATGCCTTCATCCAGGTCACTGATGAAGACATTGAACAGGGCTGGAGCCAGCACTGAGCCCTGGGGATCCCGACTTGTGACTGGCCTCCAGCTGCATTTAAGACCATTTCCCACCACTCTCTGGGCCTGGCCATCCAACCAGTTTTCCACACAGGAGAGTGGAAAGGCCAGAGGCTGACAGTTTCTGAAGCAGAATGCTGTGAGAAATTGCTTCAAAGGCTTCAGTGAAGGCCAAGAAGACTACATCCACAGCCTTTCCCTCGTCCAAGAGTCTAGTCACTTTGTCATAGAAGGCAATCAGGTTAGTTTGCCAAGACCTGTCTCTAGTAAACCCATGTTAACTGGGTCTGATCACCTGATTCTCTTGCTGTTTCTGCCCGTGCGGTTCTGGGATGCTGCAGCAACATCGAGCCCCCTGGGCTCCAGCTCTCCCAGCAAACACCGGCAAGGCATCAGCCCTCTCCTGCCAACTCTGCTCCAAAAAGCTCCTGGTGTAGCTGGCAGTCAGCTCACCCTGGGGACAGTAAATGATAGATAAAAGTGGAAGGAAGATAGGCACTCACTGAGGTACACATCCAGCTCTTTTGTTGTTCTAAAACCTATTTGCTTTAAAAGGACTTTTGTTGTTGTTGTTTGCAGTAAGAAGCCACAGGTACTGAACTAGAGAGTATGCACACTGCAGTAACCCTGCTTCAGACACTGGGGAATTCGGTCTTGAAACACCCTGATGGGAAAAAAAATCAGTGGTCCATTCTGTGCAATTTCTTTTAGTTTTTTACCTAAATTGGGAGCAAAGGCAAAATGTAAGGGAAGCGGTAAGGTGGTTTGTCATTCTGCTGCAACTCCAGTGGCATCAGAGTGATGATGGCGTCTCCCTGGAATCCTATGTAAGAGGCCATTCTGAACTTCAGCACTGCAGTAAAATCATTCTGTGAGTACCTTGTCTTTCCAGATGTTTGCCAAATGAATGAATATCTAAAAGATTCTGGATGAGAGTCTGAAATGAAAGCATGTTCTCTTGCAAAGTATAACAGGGGAAAACATGGGAGAAGAGTGTGAAACAGAAGTATTCCCGGCCTGAACAGAAGGCAAAAAGGATTAAAGCAGAAGGTTAACAAAAGATACTAGAAAAGTGATGTAGTGCCCTGTGGTCAGAGGAAAGCAGGAGCTGGCTCTATCACAGGGAGAGGAGCGTCCTTATTCTGTGTGCTAGATAAAAACTTGGCTTCCTTGCTTAAACAATACTGGCCTCAGCCTTTAGGGCACAGTGCACACACACACACACATGTAGTATTTGCAGTCAACAGAATGCTTCCTGGTATGCAGAGAAGCTGTAGGGATGGCCCTTTTGCTTTCGGGATGTGCTCTATGTGATACTGCTGGAAGAGCAGTTTGGTGGCAATGGAGCCTTCTTCTGAGGTCTTGGTGAGGACTTTAATAGCCGGATTACAGGAAAACAGTAAGGTGGCAAAAATCTACCCATGTACTACAGAGTGAGGTTAAATATTGTTAAGATTAAAGAAAGAATTGTTTGATTCTTACCAGTTATTGGGAAGCAACCTGAGAAAAAATAATTATGGAGTATAGAGCAAGGAATTATTTCTGTCTGTGTCCAGAAAATTCAGGTCCACCTTTATTGTTTGATGTGTTAAGAAAATGAGGGACAGAACTATACTTTTGACACGTATCAAGCGCGTGTAAGCATAGTATCCCATCTGGCTCTCAGGAGTTAAATCTGAGATTTCTTAGGAGAGAAAAAAAGGCATCCTAACATGAACAGTCCAGTGTGCACTCGGATGCAGTAATTGGGTTGTTTGCTTCAAACAGAAACTATTATCTTGTTCTCAGCAATGTTGCCCAGTCTGTTTGTCAAGTTTAAGAAGAGAGATTAAATAAAAAATAAACCTTCCCCCGCCTCCCCCCCCAAAATAGGCTATCTGAGCCCAAAGTAATAAGCAAGAGTACTGTCTAGAGGACCATGTTTCAAAGCAAAGGAACATGGTTTGGGGTTGGAAGAGGTCATACAAGCACAGAAGGGGAATTGGCAAGGGCTGAGCATCTAGAATGCGACTTTATTCATTTAGGACTTAGAATCCTGAAAACCTACACAGAGTCAGTGTCTGAACTCTACAGATGCTTCAGTCTTAGTCTGTTAAAGTTGTCTATGTGGTCCCTGAATGTGTTCAGTCCATTGGTCTCTTCCTCTCAACCAAATAAATTATTATGGACATTCAAAATGTGTTTTCCTCACTTATTGCTAGGTCAGTTTGTGCTGTAGGTGTGCTTTGAGATTGCATTAACTTTCTAAGTGTGAGGAGGTCTCTGTGTTATTTCAAACCACTACTGGTATTTACCACTAAAATGTTTCTTACTTCTTTCTAAAGTTGCACATTTACACCAATGCATCACTCGGCTCCATTTTTTTCAGTTGACGTTAAAGATCTGAAGTTGTAAAATCTTGTGCGACTACAGCACATGTGGGTAAAACAGTGGACAAGAAAATACTTTGATTACTAGCAAATCTTTGCTGATTTAGTGTTTGAGATACAGATCTGTATAAATAAAATTTGTATAGGCTTTGGCTGCCCTTTGTCTTTCTAACATTCACAATTAAAATATTATAGACTGACAGCTACAGTTTACCTTGTTGTGGATCTGTAAATGCAGAGTGAAGAGGTTTCAAAGTGACTGTCACAAGGCACAGCTTGATCCAAAGTCCCTGATTTTAGTAGTCTTTGAGAAAATTACTGCTCTTCAGATGCAGGGAGGAACAACCTGCAATGGGCTGTACAGAGAGAGACTTTGGACTGGGGGCGAGTGCTACTATTACAACTTTTCTCCATCAGGACAGAGTAGAATGTTGGAGGCTGCTGCCATGAGCATCCTTCTACTCAAAGTTGTCTTCTCATGATGAATCTGACTCTTACTAGGGTGGTTATTGTAAGTTCCAGTTGTATTAAAACCAATGGTCTGACCTCCAAGTCTAATAATTTATTGCAGGAAATGGAGGGAGGCTTTTCTCCAGAATAAATGTCATTTATTGAAAGCCACTACTGACTTAACGTGGCTCTGATGAGAGCTGAGGTGACTGTATAGAATGGAACCAGGTAACAAAAAGCTCACATCAGTCCCTTCCATTGTACTCACTTTGATGTCAGCAAATGTAGCAAATGCATGCTGCCACTGGTGATGGTACCTAGAATTTATGAAGAATCACTTTTCAATCTTTTTTTCTTTTTGGAAAAAAGTTTACCATGTCTTTGCAAAACATTGAATTATACACTTGCAAAAAGATATGTAGCACATTTATCAAATGTTTTCATGTCAATTTAGTGCAATTTCTTCTTCTTGCCTAACAGGAATTTCTTCTGGCAGCCTTACCCATTTATGAAAACCCCTCCTGCATAGGAAGGCATCTGGCCATATTCTCATCCCTTTCTTGAGGCTTACAATGTCAATGGCAGTATCTGCTTCCTCCTGGCTGAGGCACGTGACTGTACGCAGCTCCCTGAAAGGGCAGGTGCAGCAGGTGTTGGAGGAGCATCACAAAAGAACCACTGACCAACCTTGCCTTGTCTCTCCAAAACATGGAGAGAAGGTAACATGTACAGTGGCACAACACAACCAGCTGCAGAGGTGAGTGACTTAAAGCCACAGCAGCTCCATCAGGGCCAGACTCACAGACTACCCTGGTGCCAACTGGAGACCTGATTGTTAAGAAGGTTTTATGGTGGCCCTTGTTTGATTGTAATGATGGAACACGTTCATAAAAGACAGAGAGCCCCAAGTCCTTCTTGTGTCACTTGAGTACTTATTTCTGTTTATCCTCTGAGTTCATTCAGATTCTAGGCTCTAAGAGCCATTTGTAAAGGGGAAAAATAACTCCTCTTTCAGTTTTGTCTTGTCTACAGGAGATGGAGATCTGTTGTAACCAGCCAGTCTCAATATGTAGTAATATATGGTAAAGACCATCTTCCATCCACTGTAGATGACCCAAAACAAAAAGTTTTTCTTGTTAGATGTCAAAGAACTTAACACTTTGTGCAGGTTCAGTAATGTGTGGAACTACTGTCACTACTGCTGTTTGTAAAATGCACATATTATATTGCAGAAGCTCTTAAATTATTTGTGCTGAAAATTTTCACTCTTCTTTTTGAATAACACATATAATGCTCTTGTCATATTATAGTGAAATATACTTACTTTTATTAAACTTGGTAACAAGAGCTACTTGGTTGAAGAGTCATCCTTTTGGTTCATTTTTCTGCCATAAAATGAGATTTTTTTGGTCCAGAAATGAAAACAAGATTTCCAATTGGTAGCAAGTAACAGCCTCCTTTACTGATTACTTTAAAATAATGACAAGGTGTTTCAACTATTCACAGGTATTTCTGACATATTACAAAGTAATGTAAAAGATCATATTTGAAACAAAGTGTTTACAAACACATTACAAACACATTGTTGGGTTTTTTTCCTTTTGAAAGTTTCTGGACACAGTTTTGCAGGAGACTATCTGTTCGGTTGAATAAACTTCAGCTATACGCACCATGCTTTGTCCCAGGGGACAAGTTGGAAAAATATTGACTGTCAAAACACCATTTTGTCAGAAACAGGATGGTTTGGGGTTTGTTGTGTTTTTTTTTTGTTTTTTTTTTTTTTTTTTAAATAGAATCACAGAGTCATGGAATAGTTTGTATTGGAAAGACCTTGAAGATCATCTAATTCCAAAGCCCCTGCCATAGGCAGGGACACATCCCACTAGATCAGGTTGCCCAAGTCCCCATCCAACATGGTCTTGAACACCTCCAGGGATGGGTTTGGGATATGGCATCTAACAGTCTTGCAATTTTGTCTCTGTGGACTTTGTGCAAGGCTTAATGCGATGAATTTTTTTTTTAATGATGGTCTTATAAAACCATGTTATAACATGATATGAAACGGATATTTATTTTACATTGCATTTAAGTATTTAAAAGATCTGAAAGAGATTTCTTCTATATACACATTTTTTAAGCCTTAAGGCTGCACCACTAACAACATTTTATTGATCTCATCATTTTCTTAAATGTTAAAATTACTTTGTCAAATTTAGCATTCTTAGCAGCAAAGATGATGGTGCTCCTCATTTGAAAATCCAAAACCAAACAGAAGATTTCCCTGGGAAACTGTGCACCACATGCATGATACATAACTAAAAAAATTAGTCCAAACTTCTGATAAATATTTTGTTCCAGCTAGAGCTAATAATTGTTCTAGTTATAAAGAATAAATTGTTTATTATATACAGAAAGGTTGGAGGCAATAGGGACGTTTGATGAAGATCACTCAAGGCATTTCATGGTGTGAGTCATTCATACAGCATTAACACAGCTGCCCTTTTTGCTTATGCAAAGGCTTGTACCACTTGTGGGAAGGGAACATTCCTGGCAGTTTCAAGGGGCTCAGTCTTACAAGATGCAAATCATCTTCTTCACGCTGTTCAGTCGTCAACCGAACCAGGAGTTTCTTGCAGAATTGAGAGTTCTTTAGAGCTTGCTCCTGAGCTAAATGCAAGCTTTGTACAGCATTATCAGATGCCAGTTTACATCAGGTAAGGGTTTGGTCTTTCGCCTTAAGCATATTACAACATGAAAAACTGCATCAGCAGTTTCAACGAGCACCATTTTCTGATTTTGGTAACCTATCTATTGGCACGACCAGCAGGATCAAAGAATATGTTGAACTGCTGTCTTGTACAATAAGAAAGCACAGCTATCAATTACCTTGAAACTAGATTCTGTAAATATTAAAACCATAAATATGTTAATAACCATACACATATACACAAAACACAGCAGTAGCAATTTTACAGGATGCAGTGCCTTTTCTATATTACTGCTTTCTGTTAATACAGTTGCGACACCGATACAAATGCTATTTAATAAGAAGCAAACCCTTCTTTAAAGGTCAGTGGCAGTAAGGCAAAGTTCAGGTCCAGGCTTCTGCTAATCTAAGGTGACTCTGAATTCAGATTAATCCCACTGTCTATCAAATCTAAGCAATAAAAGCATAGCACAATGGGAAGATAATGACTATCAGCGCTAAACCTTTCTGAACTTGAGCTTTCTTTTGCCACCACTTGTAATTAATTCCCCCTTTTTCACAAGTGCTCCTTTTGTGAGCACTCACCAGGCTAAACAAGGTTTCAAGTTATTAATAGGAAAGAGGGGTAAGGATTAATACAAACAACCAAAATGACGCTGAAGTTCCTGAATCATAGGAGGTATTCTCCATGTTTTTAAGTGACGTTTCAATGAGATTGCACTTAGCAGACCAATAAGAAGTTACCAGTCTCCAAGGTGTTATTCTTTTTATTAAATTCTCTTTCAAAGCTTGGCAGGAACAGCACAAGAAGGGCTATAGGAGATGACTCTGCTGGTCCACTGTGTCTGCTAATGCTCTTCAGAGCAGCGTCCTCTCCTCAAGATCACATCATCCAGTCCAATATCTCCAGTTCTTCCTTTTCCTTTCTCCCCTCTGAAAATAACCTAGGAAGAGAAATAGAACAAATTGAGTGCAAAAAAATATAGCAAAAGGGAAGAAGGTTTGGTTGAGACAGGTCTCAACAGTCATAAAGCAGAAACATAAGAAAGCTCAGGCACTCATAATTGACTCACAAAACCCTATTTATCCTGCTCAGAATTAGGGCTGTGTTTCCTATTTCCAATCCTATCCCTTCTTCACTTTGGCAGGATCTTTGTGAACAAACATCAGATCAGGACAGAAATGCACCAGCTGCTAAGGTGAGACTGAACTTCCACATAAGAGAATCTCAGGAACTCTCTACATATCATCTCTGCACTGTTTTCCATGTCACTCTTGGCAAACACATAAAACCCTCTCTATTCTTAAAAATGATGTCTAATAAAGGAGCTTTCCATTGCTAAAGCACCTTGCAACTGCCTTCATTGTGGGAACTAGAAACACTAATCTTTTATTTAACAAATTCTGACTCCTGCAGATTAAAGGTAATCTACAGAAGCACTGGCTGCTCTCAAAATGGCAGAAGATGTTTAGGCATTTCATTGATTAAAACAAATCATTAGCAGTCCAGATTTAGCCTGAGTAGGAGAAATTGAAGAAACAAAGTTTGACTCGAAGGACTGGAGCGCAACTAGAGTTGATAGACACAATGGTTAGCTGACTTTAAGAAACACTTCCCACAAATCCATATTGCTGACCTGTGCTACTGCTGTGGACTCAAAAGCCTGAACCGTTCAATACAATCAGGTTTTCTGACCATTATTTAAAAATTATTCAAAGACTAAAGCAAAACTTGTTAAGAGTCTGCTGTTATCACTCAGCTGGAAAGAGTTAACACAGATTCATAGATCAGAAATTCAGCTGTGTACTTAAAAAATAATTTTAATACTTGCTGAGAGCACACTTTTAAATAAGGAGTGGAAGTAAGAGAAACTCTGTGTTGAACAGTGAATTAATTTTTTATTCAACTCAAATGAATAAATGATTTTTTTTTAAGAAATTAATTATTTTGGGCATGCTTTAGAAATACTTTACACAGAGCTAATTAATTGGAAAGTGGTCTCCATTCAGATTCTCCTCAGATTTCCAGTAGCCCCCCTAAAATCACTACAGTTTAGTTGCTTTTGGTTTATAAATAAAAACGAAATGGCCATCGTTTCTTCCCCGAACAGTTCAATTCATGAGTCTTGTTTTTCCTCACAAAGACTCAGAGGACACCAGCTAGAAAATAAAGCTTCCATGTTTCTCTCTGATTTTTCTATGGCAGAGACCCTTCTGGCTTACGTAGAGCTTTCTCACTCCCTGATCCTGGGAATTAAATGTCCTAGTGATCCAGGCTCCTCATTTCAAACTCGACTGTTCTGTAAAGTGCTGGCAGCTCTGGACTGGTTATGGCTGGCAAGCCATGGTGACACCTACTATTGAGGAGGTCAAAAAAGGCAGGGGACAGTTCAAGGAGTACTGATGGTCTTGTTTGCAGTCTCTAAAACTCATCTGCTTTTCTGTCAGACAATATGTTAGTGATACACACTTATTTAATGAACTGCTCTGTAAGGTGAGGCAAACCTGAGAGTCCTAAGAAGTGTTAAACTTGATAGAAAAGGGTAGGAATGGGGCAAATATTGTTCACCTGCTATAAACATCCACATTCACAGTCTGATATTCATTTACAGCTAAGAGAAGGTCAGGCATCTTTGTTACTTTCACTGAGGTAAAGTTTTCAGAAAATTATCTGCAGCAATTATAGTTTTTAATATTGTATTTTAGAACCATATACTCTGTGTGTGTGTGTGTTGTAGCCTACTCCCATCAGGAACATTATGATGTGTAATTTTTTTTCTTAAGACCACTTGATATAAGCCAGAGCAAAGAAGGCCCTGAAGCACTCAAGCCACTTCAGATCTGAAACAGAAACAACCTTCAAAGCTAAGCAGAGGCTGAAGAAAAATGCTGAGCTTTTGATATATCATTTCATCACCCAAATTGTCTAATATTTCCAGGTATTAAAAAAAATCTCTTGATGGCTCTTTAGGCAGCTTCTTTTGATTGCATTAAACCAGTTTGTGCTACTGGTAGTGTTAGGTCATTAATGACCTCCTTGGCCAGACCAGCTGCAGGTATAAGAGCATAAAACTATGTGAGATGGCACACATAAACGCCCTGCATTACTAAAAAAAATACCTATTTTCAGTATTTTTTTTGTGGTTTAGTTATTACTCCACAGGGGATGATTCTTCCTATCTCACGGCACTGTATTCGTAAAAGCATTATTTATCAGCAATCTTGATAGAGGTTTCTTGGAAATCCATGTATAGTACATCATTGTTAGACTGCTCTTTCTGATAAGGTGATTCCCTTAAAACAGGCTGTACAAGGTAGCTCAGGACAGGCTGTTTTGCAGTTTCCTACATGTCTAGTGCTGTAGGTGGAAGGTTTGTTTGCAAAACATTAATTAGACAAAATGCGCAATGACTCTTCTATCCTTCAAGTGATTTCATTGACAGGGATCAAAGAAGTAAAACAGGCCTAAGTTAGACCCAGAAGACGAAGTGGTCCAGTACTACATCGCCTAAGTGTCTTCAACTTCTCATGCGAAAAACCAAAATGCAGCACACATCACATATTGGTACTTACACTCTTGATGTCTAATCCTCGCAAAGTGATGTGTGTCTGTCTCCAGCCATGGCCACCATTCCTTCCCCAGATGGCTGGTCCATGAGCACCGTTTTTCCTTACAAAAACTTGGAGGGCACCAGAATGCAGTCCAGGTACCTTATGCCTAAAGGACAGGCACAAGTCACCAGCCTGAGCCAAGTGACCCAATGGCAGGATAAGATGTGCTACTCTTCCTTCTTTGCCTTTGGGGTCGGAGATGGTAAGATACTGTCCCCCTGCAAATGAAAAAGCAGTTAGGTTTGTTTTGTTTTTTAAATTCTCCTGTGTTGCAGGACCAAATGCAGAACAGTTATTACAAAAACAGAGCATAAAAAATGGGCTCCACAAGTTCCAGTGAGTCTCAAATAAGACATAGAGTCAGTGGAACATGAACCAGAACCAATGCATCTGCCTTCTCCAGGGTGAGGTGTACAATGCTGGTCTTCTGTTTTCATCAGTTGCAGGTTGGGTCTTGCCCCTGTAATTTCTTTTATTAAGTTTTTTAAATAATGTGATCATTTTTCTAATCTTTTTTTAATTAAAAACAAAGTTTAATGAACTGAAGCTAAAGGTGGCATTTAGGCTCCTTAATTGAAAGGTAGACGTACCAGGGGTTTGTAATGTTGTTGACATACACAGTCTTTACTTAATTATAGAACAAGAAAATATTGTTCATTTTGTCACCCTGTTACTGGTCAACCAGGGGGTTATTTTTTTAAAACATCTTTTTGAAAGCCATAACTATTTGCCTCAAAAGCTGAGAGATTTAATTACAATGTACCAGGGCTGGTCTCACAGTCAAAAGAAAAGCCAATCTTGTCTCCAGTCCACCACTCCTACACAGGTTTGCACGTCCTTTGGTCTCAGTGACATTTAACAAAGTAAAGTGTTATGCTGCTGTCTGGGTCCCAAGCTCTGCACCTGGGTATGAAGTGGGATCCAGTTGTCCAAGAATCTGTTCAAGTTTATTGTTATTTGGTTTTTAATGAAGTCTTTTTGCATCAAGGTCACTAACTGCTAAAATAAGCACAATAGAATTTAAATAACTGCACCCCTTTTGTTGTAGATACAATTATATCCCTATAAAAGGACTGACTTGACTCATTAGCTGCATGTGTTTCAGATAGTCACAGTGACTGAATCCAATCAATAGGAAACAGATTTAGGTAAGCACAAAGCCAACGTAACTATAGACAAGCCCCTACAGGAAAGGGTGCCCTCAAATGAGCATTTTCTGTAGGCAAGATAAGCTTATAAAGCTTCAGCATGGCACCTTTCAAAACGTAGATTCTGATAAAGCAATAAATTGCAAACTTTGAAAGGTGAAGGCAAACACTCAGGAGCAAGCTGTGAAAATAAATCTCTACAACAAAGTATTCCAGACAGGAGAGAATGGGTGGGTGACTTCAAGGGACTAGTTTTAACAGGTTATGTCAACAGCAGCAGAACATACACAGGAAACAAAAAGCTGAGATTGTCTGTGACTGGGAAGCAACACAGTAGGAAAAAAAAAAAGTCTAAAAAAAAAAAGCCAGTTAAAAATCATAGTTCTGGAATTTAATATATATTAGCAGCAACTTTGGAGCACAGATAATTAATACGCTTTGAGTGACTGACTGACTTTCTCAGAAACAAAGCAATTTAAAATCCATTGCTTCAAAACAATGATTGAATTACATACGATATTTTTTAGAATGCTAGTCTGCATGCAAGGGGACACCTGCCTGTTTTCTCATCCACTGGAGGAAGGAGTGCTTCTCTCCTCGTCATTCAGAAGATCTCTAAAGTATCACAAGGAGCATCCAAAATACCAGAGTATGCTGGTAGGCAGGGAGGGAGCCTGCCCAGTAAGCAAAGCCAGTGCCAGTGCTTCCTCTTAGCCAACTTAATGGCATGAAAAAGCTGCCAGGTCACCCGCTGCGGTGGCAGATGATTCTCTAATCAATGGCAGTGTAAGGACAGACATCTGTGAGGAGGTGGTGTGTCAGGAAAACGGTTCTCAGTTGCCCTTGCCCTCCCTCAACTTAACCTCTAACATTTTACCGTCTGAGAACGTGTTTCCTGCCGAAGTCAGCCATCCCCTCACATAATGTAAGCATTGTGCATTTCAAAGGCACACTTCTGGGTATGAAGTAATCCCATCATTACGGGGAGCCAGAGATGTGTGTCTAATCCCTAGTGCTGAGGGACAAGCACTGCTGGGGGAAGGGTACGCAGGCAAGGATAGCCAGCTTCTCAAGTGCCATACCATAAAATCAACAGGGGATGAAATACAACTACCTTCCAGCAATGCAGATGCTCGATTCTGCTGGGACTCTGCACCGGCAGAGGTCTGTAAATGGAAGGGGTAACTGCTTTGGTTGACCATCAGTCTTCTCCTATCCTGCAAGTGGCTCGTGCACGCTCCCCTGTAATATGCGTTGCAAGGGGATGTTTTACCACCACAAACATACCCACATTCAGAAGTCTCTGCGTATAAGCACCTAAGTTGTCTTCCTACCTGTTACGATAACAGTTTTCCTATTTACAGGTTGCTATAAGTTAGAGTAGAATTCAGTAAAATCAAACTGAGGGGTTAAATTAGAACCTTATACTTGACAGCAGAACAAAGACTATTTCCAGCACTTTCTATAATTTGTGTGGTGGTTTGAAAAATAAGCTTAGCTTCACTGTAAATAAAAGTTGTTCTATAGTCAACATTTTTGCTCTTTCTGATTGATTTAAGCAGATAATCTTTTAATGAATACATTTACTACTCCTTCAGAGACGTTCCTATTGTAAAGATACCAGCTATGGTAAAAGTACAAATACTCAATTGCTCTTTCATACTGGGAATTCACGTTTTGATTTTTATACAAAGAAGACGTGTGGGTGAGAAAATATCCCAGACCTGAAGGGAACAGAAGCTGTGTTAACTCCTCAGAAAGCAAGAATCATCATCAGACTCAAGCCGTAGTGGTTCTTTAACTACAGGATGCAATCATACACAGGTATCTTACCTGATCCATCTCTTACTGGTTCCCAGTGCAAGTCATCATCTTTGTCCTTGATCCACCCACACAGTCCACTGTCAAAATTACAGCTATGCACCAGCACACCTAGGCAGAATAGAGTCAAAGGTCAGAAAAAAAGAAGTGCGAGTGGATTTAGATTGCTTTGGTTGGTCAACAACAGCGACCTCCTTTGGTGCTCACATTAGCAAGAAAATACGAAAATTAAATGCAGGAGAAGGCATACTACAAAAGAATCTATAAAAAATACTAAAACAATAGAGGGAATGCTAGTGTTATTATTAATAATTCATATTATTTTTTTTCCAAATCGTTCAGGAAACCAAACTACAAAAGCTTGCTTAGGTGTGGAGGAGCCTGTTTTGTTTCCTTTTTACAAAGCATAGTTTAGACAAGGGGTATAAGATGCAAAAGTCCTATTAAAAAAAAATAAAAAAAGCATTAAACCCCAAGACATCACAACAAAACCCTGAACCCTAAGCCCCTGAACAAAAGATGCAATCTTTACCTGGGTCATCATTTGCTTCAAATTCATCAGCAGTGATCCCTCGTTCGATTTCAAGTATCTCAAACAGGTTATTGCTCACTCCTGGTTGGCGTGGAACTGCAAGAAAAGTAGTTTTTCAGAAATGAATGAGATGATAGATAAGGTAGTTAGTGACCTACTTCCTTACCTTTATTAAAAAGCAGCAGATCAGCTCTGGGCATTGTACTTTTCTTGGAGAATTCAATATATTTAATTACGTTTGACATGAAGATTCATAAACATTTTCCTATGTAAATTATGGGGTTTTGTTACAACCTTTAATTGGGTTCTCTAAAAGGTGATTCCAAACCCGCTAAAGGCTTTTTGAATGAAAACTCCTTTTTACGAAGAGGAAGAGTTTTAACTTCGAAGCATGCTATTCGCCTCTAAACACACTTTTGAAGACAGTGGTTTCTCAATAAAATAAAGCCACATTAAAGTCCTTACTTAAACTTTCCAATCCACACACCTTCCACAGATGTTTATATAGGAGAATCTCATCAGGAGGCAGTGGTACTTGCAAAAGGCTCCACACAATCCTAAACAGAGCTCAAGGGACATCCATCTGTCTGCAAAGGATTAGTGCTTCCAATTACCAGGACTGTATTGAGAGCTGAAAAGAAGGAGATCTAGTGGAAGCTGGAATACAACTGGAACAGTACTTTTTGGTTTCTAACACAGTCTGTCTGTCCTTCAGCTGCTTTTCTCAGCTGTGAGGAAAAGGAACATGCTTGGTAATTAATGGGTCCAAAGGTTATCAGGCATCCAAAAGCCAGGACAACTTAAAATTTATGAGGTCTTTGGGGTAACAATGGCTCCTAAAGTCAGGTGGCTACAAAGACTTCCACTTCCCTCTGATGACACTACGCCAGTCTGTGTAAGTTTCCAGAAGAAACACACCGATGTCACACTTGATGGACAGCTGTCACCTAGAGAGAACCAGATTGCACTGCACAGAACTGCCTTGGAAATTCGTATTTCAGACAGGCCTGGCGCACAATTAATAACAGGAGTGATATGTTTTCAGACGCATCTTTAGATGTTACAGACACCTCTGACACCTCCAGTGTTTGTAAGGGCCTTATCTATTAAAAACTTGACACGATGCCATTTGCAGTGCTAGAATAATTAATGTCTCTACAGGCTTCTTAGGCAAGTGAGAACAAGAATCAAGATGATTTACAATTCTAAACTGAAATAAAAGACTGTTCACAGGAAATCAAATCAAAGGTAAGAAGGAACTTCTTTTGCACTAGGACAGGATGTAAATAGCACCACCATGACAGTTCTTCTAGAGCCAGAAGACAGAGGACAATGAAAAATAAGAATGGCTACCTGTGTTTTTTTGAATTAGGACAAAATAAGCAGCCAGATAAAAGGTCAACCAAATGCTAGTGTTTTTTAAAAGAAATATTACAGGCTAGAGATCTGGAGTAGAAATTTTTTATAAGAAAAACAAACAAACAAATGAATATGTAACTTTAAGCTTTGTGGTGCAGCTGACATGCTGGAGGGAAGGCATTCTATCAAGAAAGTCCTTGATAGGCTTGAGATAGGCCCCTGTGAACCTCATGAAGTTCAACAAGGCCAAGTGCAAGGTTCTGCACCTGGGTCATGGCACTCCCAACCACAAATACAGGCTGCACAAGGAATGGATTGAAAGTAGCCCTGAAGAGAAGGACTTGGGGTTGCTGGTGGAGGAGAAGCTTAACGTGAGCCGGCAATGTGTGCAAGCAGCCCACAATGCTAACTGTGTCCTGGGCTGCATCAAAAGAATTGTGACCAGCTGGTTGAGGGAGGTGATTCTCCCCCTCTACTCCACTTTTGTGAGACCTCATCTGGAGTGCTGTGTTCATTTCTGGAGTCCTAAGTGTGGGAAAGACATCTGTTTAAGTGAGCCTAGAAGAGGACCGTGAAGATGATCAGAGGGCTGAAGCACCTCCCATATGGAGACAAGCGGAGAGAGTTGAACTTGCTTAGCCTGGAGAAGGCTCCAAGAGACACCTTATAGAAGCCTTCCAGTAATTAGAGGGGTCTAACAGGAAAGTTGGGGAGGGTCTCTTTATCAAAGAGTGCAAGTCACAGGACAAGGGGGAATGATTTTAAGTTGAGCGAGAGTAGGGTTTAGATTAGACATTACAAAGAAATATTTTATCCCATCCCTGGAGGTGTTCAAGGCCAGTTTGGCTGAGGTTTTGAGCAACCTGACCTAGTGGGAGATGGCCCTGCCCATGGCAGTGGGCACTGGAACATATCGATCTTTATGGTCCCTAAAACATTCTAAGATTCTATGACTCTAAGACTGCATGAAAACAATTAACTGCTTAATATTATAGCATTTTTTTTTAATCATTACACATCTTTTTATTTTTTTTTTTTTAAATCCTTTGTAGACTTTGGATTATGTCTATTAGCAGTCTAGGATATTAATGCTCAAACAGCCACAAGGACTTTAGGTTGGCTTGGGTAGTAAAGACCTGTTCATTTTTGAGGGTACATTGTTTGTAATAATATTTTTGTGGCTTTGTTTGATCTGTTTTCTTACTTAAGTGATGAGAATTTTGAGATTTAACATGAAAGATATCATAGAATCATAGAATCAGCAGGTTGGAAGAGACCCACCGGATCATCATGTCCAACCATTCCTATCAATCATTAACCCATGCCCCTCAGCGCCTCGTCCACCCATCCCTTAAACACCTCCAGGGAAGGTGACTCAACCACCTCCCTGGGCAGCCTGTACCAGTGCCCAATGACCCTTTCCATGAAAAAGAAATCTTGCAGATATGCACAGCCCACATCACCTCAGCCAATAATCACCCTCCGGTACATATCTACACAAATACTATATACAACTATACAAGGAAAAAAGATCTGTTTACCCCATGCAGCAAAGAAATGGAAATAGGATTGCTCTAAAACCATTGTTGATCCTGAACCCCTCCCATCAGCGTACTGCTGTCTCTGCTAAGAGCTCTAGGTGGGACAGTTGAACAAACACATTGTGCAGCAATAGTCCCACCAGCCCAGAGGTGCTTACAGCCACATAAATTCTTCTAAAAGCATGCACACTCTCACGCTGCTCTAGCTGCCTTACAGCCACGGACCACCATGCGCAGTAGTGTATGGAGTAGATAGGTGTGTGAACTGTCCATGCCCACCTGCACCGCCGCCACTATTGTACATGCAGCAGCTATTCGCACCAGATAAATCCAGCTGCATGGCTTTGCTCAGGGATGTTAAAAACTGGGAAATCAATTCCTCATGTTCAGTGTGGGCAGCCATCTGGGACAGCAGATTCTGCAGGAGTATGTCTTTACAAAGCCTGCTAAACTGACAGCATCCTGTAAGTAAGTTACTGTTGTTTCTGGCAGGACACAGCTGACTGTAATGCTGCTTTAGATAAGCCCTCACACTAGCAGGCTGCTGCTCCCCATGGAATGCAGCAGTCCCCACACACACGACGCATCTATGCTGCATTCCCAGGGATCATCACCTTGTCTTTCCTCTTCTCAGACTATGCTACAGGAAAAAGGCACTGTCCATCTCCTGCACTATGAAGAACAAGTCAGGAATTTCCTTCAAAACCGCTGAGCACAGTGTATGTTTTACTGTAGCTGCTAGTCTGGAATGGTTATGCAGCCTTTTCTTGAAGTGTCTTTACATCTGCCACACCCACACACCACAGGGATGGGAAGAGGCCAGCCCATGGGGGTAGACAGAAAAGAAATCTGACCTCTCCGGTACCTTCAGGAGGACTACCCTGCTAGGAACCTCATAGTGCCATAGCTCTTGGGCCCCCAGGCACCAACCAGCAACAAGATATCCACATAGTCTTCTCATCTAGGGTAACATTGAACTTGCCACTCTGCACCTCTATATCTTCCTGTTCTTCCCCTGCACCTTTAATTAAATTTTTCATAGAGACCAAAGGCTTAGATCATAGACTCACAGGCAGGTACTTAGAGGGCTCTGAATGAACACTGTGGCTGAGAGCACCCAGGAAAAGCACTGCCAGACTATAGGATTTGTAGGATACACAGAGGTCATTGCTCATTGGCTTGCTCTGTTACTCCCCTTCCCAGTCCTCCATAGCTCTTGTTTATGGAAAACACCACAGGGGATATTAGGAATTAATTTACTTTCCAAACTACTTCAGTTTACTTACTACGTTCTAGCGGATGGTTAGTTTTTACAAATCTGAGTTACATCTGTGCACACATACAAGCATTCCCCAAATCAAAGTTGATATATTTCCCTAAAATCAAAGCTCTACAATAAAATACTTCTTCAAAACTTTTCTGTGAAGTTGTCTCTAAACATTGTTGTTATGGACTTCTAGAAGAACATGTTGCAGAGCTTTAAGCCAGTCACTTCAGTGCTCAGACCTAATTAGAGGAATGTGTGCTCAATATGAAATAAGACATGCAGGACTCTAAATATGATCCATGTGTACACTTCTTTTTGATACAACCACAAATAAGTTCAGTGGCAATCGTGAGAGAAAGCATTTGGCACAATTATTTTCTGTGAGCTTTCCAAGTCCTTTCTGTGTACTTTATATTGCATATCAGTGTGCTTTTCTCTTAACTTCAATGGTTTGATAAAGCTTGTTAAATATAAACTTGGCTTCTTTTTCTTGGAGGATTTGAGTGAGCCAATGCATCAACAGGACCATATTCTCAAGGATCATGTGCCAAGATGCACGAATGTGGGAGGGAACATTTAATAACTGCCTAAGACTAATTTATTTTCAGTGTTTTAATCCTTTAGGAAAACAGTAGGATGTTTTTTCATTTAATTGCTAATTGCTGAGTTTGTGAGTATAAAAGATGTTGAGTGCATATGTCAGGTTATTTGTAATTACAGAATAATCACTGTTTTGGTGTTACGAAATCAAAACAAACATGGAGTACAGCTTCATGTTATTAGTAATTGTTATTTCTATTACTAATGCAGTGTTCTGCCTTACAACAAACACTTGGTTCTTGTGCAATTCCATTCCACACAAGAATCACGACCAAGCTTTCCATTTGTTAAAAACAGCAACAAAAAAAGACAAAGATTTTCTTGACTGAATAGTCAAGAAAAATTCTTGAAAAAATTCTTCAATTCCACTTCCAAAAAGACCCTGATAAATGATGGAATCTCGTGCAGAAATAGTAGTCCCGAGGTCAGTCAGACCTCATGAATAAAAATAAGCCCTGTTTTCCTCCAAGGAACAGTTGGACTAAAAAGAAAGGCCAACAGAGAAGTACACTTCACCCTCTTATATGGATCCCCACAGCATACACAGTCTAAAACTCTGCAGCTTCAAATTCTGCAGTAAGAACTATTTCAGGCACTGTCACATTCTCTACAGTAGCATTTGCCTAAGATGGAAGAGATGGTGTTAGTATGTGACCACTCTGAAGTCCAGTCTTGCACTTTTGAGGCAGTTACAAGGCTTAGTAATTGTGATCTAAATCAAATATCTTATTATCTATATATCCCGAACCTTTTCTGAAAAGTCCTTTTCTATGAGGATTTATTCAGCAGGTGGAGAGTGCTGAGTTTCAGGGAAACACAACTAAAATTTGTTGTCTACAGAAGCTTCCATATCATATCATATCATATCTGGAAGACTGATGAATGTGTGTGACTTATAAGACTCCTAGATCTCCTGAGATCTTTAGCTCCAGAGTACAAATAGAAACAAAGTGCCTATGTTAAATGCTTAAATATTATGACAAATACATTTTAATAGGTGCCAGAACAGTGAAGACAAATGAATTGTGATTGTAAAATGATTATACTCTAATGATATAAAGGAATAAAGGAAACTATATTCTTTGCCTCTAACATTTTGCTTTTTTCAGCAGTTTCAAGGATCACATAACTGATTTGCTTCACTAACGACTTTTCAGTCATTGAAAACTAG
The DNA here is from genome assembly GCA_033558105.1 of Coccyzus lansbergi. Taxonomy (NCBI): domain Eukaryota; kingdom Metazoa; phylum Chordata; class Aves; order Cuculiformes; family Coccyzidae; genus Coccyzus; species Coccyzus lansbergi. The sequence continues at coordinate 896,908 of JAUMJK010000259.1, read as the reverse complement.
AATCAAGTTTTAATTCACTCTTTAAAATTTTTAATAGCTGTTACAAGTCTCCTAATTCCAATCTTTTCAGTTCCTCTTAGGGCTAAAAAGGAAAATTTCTCAACTATCTTTTAATACAGATAAGGAGTTTTGTTCTTGCTCTGCTTATTTCTAGTACTATGCTTTGCCTTTAAGTTTATGCTTTCAATGCTTATCACCCAGATCCCAAAGGCAGGAGAAATTCGTAGCCTTATTGAGAAGCTCCTTCTGTTTGTTAGGGACTTTATTCATCCAAGTAACCAGAAAAGATTCTTCCGTGCTTCACTGTAGTTTGAATCAGTCCTGAAATAGTTAAATATTAAGCCATCACTGCATTCCTACCTCATTGCCATTCCCCCATATCCATATCAGGAGAAGATTATCCTTGGTGCCAGATTACCACTGTCTTCATCTGACTAAGTGGTTCAAAGGCCAAGCGTAAGAATTCCATTTTTAAAAAAAAATATTTTTTTTTTTTTTTTTTTCTGAAAAAGCAGCTCCCTGAAGTCACTAGAAGAGTGACTAGACGTGGGGGAAAGCATCTAAGGAAACATAACAACCCAACACCTTTCAAAAACTGCAAAGGCATTTTAATAGCATTATTAGTATTATTATCATTTGTGCTCTTTGTTATCACTGAACAGACCAATTTCACTAGGCCTCAACTGATTTCAAGCTGAGTAGCACACCAAAGAGAGATTTGAAGCAAAAGCTTAGGACAATTATACTCAGCATGTGGGACAGTAGGTCAAGTAACAACGAAGGAAGAAAACAGGGAGCAATGAGTCACCAAAGGACTCAGGAAAAGATGAAATAATGAAAAACTAAAATCTGAGAGATGTTTGCAGAAAACAAGAGCACTTGCCCAGGCATTTTTCCTCTCTCCTGACGTGGACCAGTCAAAGCCACCAATATGTTTGCAGGATTTCGGGTAGTGCACTAAGACATCTATCAGTGCACAGCCCACCAACTACACCTTTGCCACGGATTGCCTCAAAGACAACCTAGTTTAAAAACACAACTTTAAATACCAAGGTCTCTGGCAGATACTAAAGGTTGGAATATCATGATTGCTAGAGGTTGCTGGCTACAGTGCTCCCTTTGCTGAGTTCTGCCCACCCTTGTGTGATAAAACACTACTTGTGATTTTTTTGGGATACAACAGCCCTTTGTGACACACAAGGAAGCAGCCATCTAAGAAGACTTTGTAACTCTTCTGAAGACTTTACAAAACTGGAAGTTAAGTCCGACTACATGAACTGAGTGGTTCTACCAGCAATTTTCTTCCAAGACAGTGAGTGCTGTAAGATGACTGAATTGCTGCCTGCATTCTCTTGTGGTAAACAAATAAAGGTGGCAAGAGGGAGGATTTCTCTTATCTTTGCAGTCAAGCAAATGAGGACAAGAGTACAAATCCATTTTTGAGAACCAGCTTCTTTGCTGTCTCAACTAAAGAAGCAGATCATGTGAGGAAATGAACCTCAAGAGGCTCACTATAAGCCAAATCACATTAGCTCATATCCACAACCCAGGAACACTGCAAAGATGTCTGATGTAGGTGAGATTAAAATATCAACAGTTTTAAAGAAACTGACAGAAGTAGCTGAAAAGCCCCTTCCCTGAGGAAATGGAAGAGGCAAATAAAAAAAATCCACAAATGTTCTTGGAGGTGGGGAGGGTTTGGCACATCCACATGGCAGATAAGCACATCGGAGATTAGCTAAATGTTACTAGTTATTTTGATTTAAAATTCTGTATTGTTTTAACATCGTTGTTGTTAACATTGTGTTTGGCCTTGCGGGATGCTTTTTGAGAGGCACTGCTTTGCACTTGGTGGAAGTGCTGCTGTCCTGAACTTGCGATGCCTCACGCAGAGCAGCTGCAGCTGAACAGAGCCAAGCACTGCTCTCCCACGGCCCTGGAGCAGGGACAGGGGCAGCCTGCAGCACACTAGCAGGAATGTGAAGCTTAAGTCACCCAGCAAATGCCCCCTGGAAGCTACCATAAAATCCATTTGAGCTAATGCACTTTACTTTGTGTTTGCTGCAGCCCAGGCAAACCCCAGAGACTCAGCACATGGCAGTAACACTTCTATGTTTCTGAATCCCTGGTGTGACCACATTTGGGGATGTATGAGGATCTCTATATTACCCTTAGAAGTGTAGCACTCAGAGCAGGCAAGGACAGGTTCAGTCATGCCCTGCACATCCCACTGTAGTAATGTATGGGGCTCTAACTTTTCTAGCTGCTTCCCTAGATGTCCCGCATGAGGAAATCTAACTTCTCCCCTTCCCTCAAAACTCCTGCACTAACAGGATTGAATAAGTGAAATAATACCTTATTCTACAAGCAATGCTTTCCTTTACAATGAATGTGCCACATTCTTCTGGGACAGAACTGTTTTGCACTGGACCATAGGTTTCAAAGCCTAAACAAATGCTTTTGTGCAATCACTGCAAAAATGCTTCTGGACATAGAGATGGTAGGAACACTAGTATCACTACCTAGATGATACTTTCAAAGCAGCCAGAAAGTAGAAGACAGAAAAAAGGAGCAGAAAGGAGAAAAAATGGAGAAAAGAGAACAGACATCAGCTTCGTTAAGGATTACATGCTACTAGAACCATGTAAATTCCTACCACCTAGAGCACAGATGCAATATGCCTTCAGTGACACGGTTAAGACACATATATATATGTACATCAAGCATATCTTTAGCAAGAGATAGTAGGAATAATATGGGATTAAAAGGTATACATAAGATCTATTAACTTAATCTGAGGAGCTATCTCACCCTGTATTACCTCCTGAGGCCAGTAACAGCTGCTGGTGCTTGGCTCACTGGAATCCTGCTGTATAGTGCACTGAAACCTTTGAAGCTAAGCACGTATACCATAAACCTCAAAGGGTGGCATCTGATACAAGTAGTTGATGCACATTTTGCAAAGATCACTTTTTTCTTGTGTTTGTTATATGTACCATGATTTAAGTTTACACTCAGAAAACAAACTTAAAATGCTTTTACTTTCCTACTTTCCAAACCCCTGTATCTGAAGCACAGTTCTTAAAAGCATTAGCTTCAAAATCTAGCCTCTCAGGAGAATACAGAAAGACTAACTGTAAGTAATAGGCCTTCCCCAGATCACTGTTATGAGATTACAAAAATAGATGAAAACTATCCCTCTGCTTTAGAATTTCAAAGAACATTTGCAATATGAGACACCTGTGAAGCATAGTGCTAGAGTCTACAATAATTTTTCACAGAATTCCATATTTGTAACTACTGGTTCCCATTATATAAAATTTTGGGAGTCTCTACTATATTTCTCTTTAGAATTTTACATTAAAATGCTTTTTAAGATTTTTAACTGAATACAGATTGTTTAAAAATAACCTTCAAAAAGCCAAAAGCACACTCCTCTGAGCAGTGTCAGGATTTATCTTTCCAAGTTCTAAGTCTGCTCTTGCCTCCATTTCAAATTTATCAAACAGTATACAATAGATAAAATTTGTGAACAGGGAAAGCAATTTGATTTTTACAAGGAACAAAAATCTTTTGCTGTGTAACAACAGCCCAAAAAGCTACCACACAGATGCCAAAGCGACTGGAAAAAAAAATCCCATGTTGCTTGTACACCTGCTCTGAGACAGCAAACTTTTCCTCCTACCACACTGCTTCAGCAGCTCACTGTGTGTCAGCCTAAAGGAGAAGGGCTGGTCCAGCACACTCTCTCCATCTCTAAAATTAGCAGCAGAACTAAAGATGAAATTGGGTGTTGAGTACTTCTTGGCAGATACGTATAACTCTCCATGTGCCAGTAATGTCCTCTGTGGTATGTGCTAAAGCTGGCGTAGAAACAGCGCTGTAGAATTCAGAATGGCTCTTAAAATGACACGTGTTCAAGCTATGAGAATCTTTACTATCTTCAGCTTTTCATGTATCCATTTTCATAGATGCAGCCCATAAAATTAGCCTCTATATTATTTTTATGCAATTTTGCCACCACTTAGTCATAAACATTCAAGACTACTTGAATTCATATTATAAGGTGACATAACAGAGTCTTTGGGTAATCAGACAGACATGGTCCCCATTTTTAAAGAAAATATGCTGTGTAAGAGCGACTCTCAGCTCCCTGAATTTGAATCCATTAACTGTTTATGAGTTATGTTGCATTTCAATGTTTTTCAATAAAAGCCTTTTGTTTTCCATAACTTTTGTCTGAAACTGTAATTAGATTAAGCGCTTACACAGGACAATATACTCACAAATAATTTCAGGAAATAAAGCTGACACTTTCACAGTTGAACTGATCCAGAACTTCCTCCACACATTTTTGTCAGGTCATAAAATCAATTATTTGTGCAGTTTCACCATATGAACACTTTGAGTTTCATGTCTTTGTTCTCACTGCTGAAGTGTTCAAAAAAAATCAGACAGTATAGCACATGCTTTCACCTCATTGCATCTACAGTTCTGATAAATTAAGGGATATACAAAATTACTTACTGAACACATCGCCTCGTGGTTTCTGAGGATCTCTCTGGATCCTGTTGTCATCTGTAACTCCTTGGGAAGATGTGGTTTCAACAGGAACATGTGAAGGCTCTTCAGTAGTGAGCAGAGGGGTTGTTTGTGGTGGTAGTGTAGGTCTTAATGTTGTAGGCTGAGGTGGTGTTGGAGGTGGAGGCCTTGTCACTGGCATTGTTACTGGCCTTGTTGTGATTGGCACAGGCCTAGTGGTTGGCTTTGGTGTCAGTCGAGTTGTTGGCCTCGGTGTGAGACGAGTTGTTGTCCTGGGTGTAGGCTGAGTCGTTGGCCTGGTCATAGGCTGAGTTGTTGGCCTGATCACTGGCCTTTCTGTAACAACAGCAGGTACATATGGTGATCTGAGGGGTTGCCTTGTGCCTCCAACATCAGGAATCCTATTGGTTATACCACTGCCTCCCTTAGAAAGCGTGCTGCTGCCCTTGAATATATGATATGGACCAGGTGGTTCAATCATAACATTAGTAGGAATAACTGCAAAGAGAATCAAAATGGGACCAAAATAGACAACTGAATCTCTCTCTCCAGAAACTTAACAATATATTTCATTATGACACAGAGAGTCTTAACTGAAATAATTTCTCTTCTTCAAACTGTTTCCACAGTGCATGTAGAGATGATTTAGTATAACTAAAGGCCAAGAGACCTCCATCTCTACCTCCTCCTAAGCATCAACTCTCTTTCAGACGAGGTAAAACCTAACAAAAGCATTGTTAGTAAAAAGGCATCAACAGGAAGATATGCTCAGCAGCCCTCAAAAGTGTACAAATTTGTACTCAGGAGCAGTGGCAAGTTTAGTAAGATTCCAATGTTACAACTGTTTTGGTCATGAATTGATAAGCTGCTTTGGTTTAAGAAAGTTATCTTTGAGACCTCTCCACTTCTTCTAAACTGTTCTTCTTGTCAATAAGCATTCATCATTTTGCAGAGATGGCACCTATGGCAATAGCCTTCATTTAGATCTTTAGCTTTGTGAAACACCAATAAACTAAGTAAATGGCAGTTTTTCAGCCTCCACAAAAAGGACGTGAACTGAGCAACATGTACACCACACCAGCAGTGCCTACAGTGCCATCTCCCCCAATACTTCATGAAGAAAGAAAAACAAAATTTAACTTGGTTTCACAAGGGGAGTTTCTGCAGACATGAAATGCAAGAACATCTGTTTTGTTATTTATAGTTTGCAATGTTAATAAATGTTTTATATCTCACTGGAGATCTCAAAAGCCTCAAGAAGAACTCTAGTCACATATTTTGTGTACAAGTGTTTCAAGTATAACAGACTTAAAATTATGTTCTACTGTTTGTTAAACAACAAATTGTTTGATGACAGCAGGTAAAAAGGTTATCTCTCTGGCCACCTGTTTATAACTATTATTTTGAGTACCCTGTGGTTTTTACATTATGGTATATTAAAATGTAAAATGCACCTTAGATTACGTTCTAGTAACACATGCAAAGTGTGTCCAGGTACAGTTGAAGCACTAAGTTAGTAGAAGATCACCTTAATCAGATCACATTACCATGACAACTATACCCAAAAGAAACAAGTCTGCAATGGTGCAGACTTAATTCTCTTTAAAAAGATCAGTGAATCACAGCAGACCAGAACCTATGTATGAACACAGGATCCTCGAAAAGATTCAGCAGATGTCATGGAATTGCATAGTCCCAAGGCATGTCAAATGTAGGAGAGCTCCAATGGCCTATTCTGTACCAAGGTGGGGAGATGCTTCTCCCAAGAAAAAGCTGAGGAAGGGAATTCTCCAGCAGGGAATTCTTCCAGAGAAATCCTCCATCTGGGCTCTGTTCATATCCAGGACACAGGTGGGAGTCGATTGGGAAAGTTGCTGAAATGGGCCAGTGGCAGAGTGTACATAATAACAGGACATGAGTAATGTGTACTGTTTGACCAGACCTACCCCTCTGTACTCAGTTGTTCTCATCCTGAAATAATCTCTAGAATCAAGCTGTGAATAGGGAGAGGTGAATATCTTTCTAATTATGAAAATGTCTCAGGCAAAGGTATTTTTACCAAGGCATGTTAAGACTCAAAAAATTCTGACTACATTCCCTGGCCTCTTATTAAGTATTAAAAATAGTTAAGAGAACTGATCCTGGTAGCGCTGTCTCTAAAAATTTGCAACATGGGACACATTTAGTTTCAGAATTTTTTTTTTAAAAGGAGCATTACATACGTATGCAGTTTGTTCCATTGTCTCTGTACCCTTCTTTGCACTTGCATTTGTAGGATCCTGGTGTATTGTAGCATCGTGAAAAACTACCACACTGATGGTGGCCAAGGGAACATTCATCTATATCTGCAACAAAAAGTCACATAAAAAAAATCAATTACATCAAAGAAACTTGACTTTCCACTTACCCCTGAAAAACCACAAACAACAGTATAGTCATTAGGAAAACATTAATTTTGAAAAATTTAATAGACAGTCACAAATGAACATAGTGATACAAACTTCAGGATAAAAAGGGATTATTATACAACTCTGGTATTGCTAAGCTGGTACCTTAGCATCAGGTTCAATGAGGTGCTGTGGGTATACTGCAGTTGAGATCATGAAAATCATGATTCTAATAACCACTTCTTAAAGGCGACATGATAAGAAAAGAAAAACTGAATGCAGGAATATGCAAGTTCTTAATCACACAGGTACTAAAGTTTTTTTCATAAAATACTTCCTTATTATATACCTGTACAGATGTCTCTGCATCAAGTAGAAACTACTTGCAAAGTCTTATGTCTGCTGTTAGTGATGCAAGCAGAAATCTCCAAATTCCAGTGCTCTGCATAGAGATTTCTCTCTAAAAAATATACTGAAACAGGAAGCAGTGCCTCATTATCTCCACATGATCCTTTTTTTCAGTTGAAGGATCATAACCAGTTAAGGCCCTGAGAAACTAAGGCAGTGAAACCTGGGAATATCTTTGTTGAAGGGCACAGACCAGCTGCATTCCAGTATCATGTCCAAACAAAGACAGGTTATTTCCCAACCTCTTCCTTTTCCCCAACTGTCTTCAGAGGAAGGAAGGTTGGGCAGCCTGGGTCAGAAGGAGCCCGGGTGTGCTCTAGCCACATTTTCTTACCTTGGACATTGGGGCGTGCTACGGAGCACACCTGCATTACAGCTCAGTCATAGCCTAAGCTTATACATTGGTCCAAACCTACAATTGCCTGTGCACAGTGAAACCTGTAGGGACAAAAGCTCTAGAAAGGAATTCCTGGGGTTGTCAGCTCTGCCCTCTTGCCAGCTTTCACAGGAGAATCAGTTACAAGAATAGGAGCCAAATATAAGTTTTCTTTTTCATAGTCTGTTTCTATATTCCACCCTTTCCTGAAATACAGATGCACCGCAACCTAAAATAACCTGCTTCAACGTTCCTATTTAAACCATTAACTTCAGTTTAGAATACACGGCTCTATTACATGCACATAAGAAATAAGTTATTACCATGGCATTGGTATTTGCCTCCAATGTACATTAGATCAAACCCTTTATGACATTTGCATATGTAGCTTCCAAAAGTATTCACACAGTGCCTAAATCGTGGACAGATGACTCTCCCAGTAGCACATTCATCAATATCTGTGGAAACAAAGGAACTGTATTATTCTTAATACGAGGTAAAACAGTCTATACCATATAAATTAAACGCTTTTCATATAGTGAAATCTAAAGAATAGTCAGAGTACTTTTTAGAAGGTCCTTTTGGCTAGAAGCTGGTCAGCCAGTAATGATACCTGAGCACTTCTTTTGGCAGTGTCATCACAGTTCAGGTCTTGGTCACGCAGCCAAATTTTTGTGCCTCCTGTGCCAGAATCCTTTACAAATACTGTGAGCAACGAGATGCACTGACACAACAAACATTGTTACTGAATTTGGATCACTTGCTCTATGCTCTTGCCATCCTAGTACCTGTCCCCTTGGAGAGGAGACATCCTCTAATTCCCCACGGAATGCATGACAGGCCTCAGAACACTCATCTTCAATATTGTAATGATTCTTGTCTGATGAAAAGCTATTTTGTGTTATTTGTATAACTTTTTTTTCATCCCACCAAGCCTTGTCTGGTTATAAAGACAGCATCCAGATTCACAGGCAAGGAATAGTAATAAAAACTACCCCAGTAATTCCTTCTAAGATATAGGCATAAAATACTGTTTTTGTAGCACAGGTCTATGTGCATATTCGAAGTACACTACCTTGCAGTAGGAAGTGGTTTGTTTATTTGTTTGTTCTGTTAAAAACTCAGGTGTCCCTAATCCGTGGCCTGTCCACTGAGCCTATCAGGAAGTCTTCACCTGTTCAGGATTTGCTCTAAACAGAGTTCAAGCTAATGCTAGGGACACAGGATTTCTGGGTTACCCACCAGTCAATTGCCAGAGGCCAAATGCTTTTTCTGTATCTGCGCATTGCTATCTCTTACTCTGCACAGTGTTTGCGCTGTAGCTGACCCCTCTTTCACAGAGATGTTGGTTACCTAAGTGACCCTAAATTATCTCTTGGGGTGCTGAGGTACATAGCTCCTATTTGCCCTGCCAAGCTCCCAGCAGGACCTGAAGCAGTGCTGCAGCAAGCAACATCCCAGCAAGGACAGAGGAGCAGAAAGACATTGGTGATGCTCAGTAAATGTCTGATGCTCTCACAGAAGATGCTTCCTCCATGCTGACTAATAAGCCAGGCAAAGGCCCAAGAAGCAGTTGATGCTCACCCAGCACTGTTTTCACTGCCTAGGAAACTCTCAGAAGAGGTCAGGCTCATACGCAAAAGCCAGTTCAACTGCCACTCATTTTTAGCCCTTGAAAACCAGGCTGAAGCTTGCTGAGTGCTTAAACCCTCATTCCTCACTGAGGTGGAGTCGTGCATGGCTGCCTCTGATGCACGCCGTTCCTGACGTTTATTGGTTATCTACAGGGCACAGTTCAAGCCTTTGCTCTGCAGCTCTGTCAGAGTCTTGATCTATGGGAAAGCAAGATTTTGCTCTCCATGCAATTCTTTTCCCAAAAGGAGCACTTCAGCAGCAGGTGTTGAGTCCAAAACAAAGTAGAGTGATTGCTGCCCTGCTGCTTGTGAAAGAGCCCTGAACAAGGCACAAAGTTTGAGTGACAAAGTTGGTGAAGGGGATGGTGAACAAGTCTTACTAGGAATGGCAGAGGGAACTGGGGTTGTTTAGCCTAGAGAAGAGGGGGCTGAGAGGAGACCATATTGCTCTCTACAACTACCTGAAAGGAGGTTATAGAGAGGAGGGAACTGGCGTCTTCTCCCAAGTGACAGAGGACAGGACAGGAGGGAATGGCCTCAAGATCCATCAGGGAAGGTTCACGCTCGATCTCAGAAAAAAAATTTTCATGGGAAGGTTCATTGGACACTGGAACAGGCTGCCCAGGGAGGAGGTTGAGTCACCACCCCTGGAGGTGTTTAAAGGATGGGTGGATAAGGAGCTGAGGGAAATGGTTTAGTGATTGATAGGAATGGTTGGACTCAATGATCCTGTGGGTCTTTTTCAACCTAGTTATTCCATAACTCTGTGATTCTGTGAAGTCAGAGAGCAGCTATCTCTTGCAGAGAACTGAAAAACTACTACCACAAAACTGCTGGTTAGGGCAGTTACCTGAGGCAGAGGCGATGTAGCTTCAAGGTCTCCAAGCTGTGTTTCCCACAGACAGAAGTGACCTAACGCCATGAATTACTGGCTGGACAGGCTCTACCAATAGCTTCTGCTGGCACTGTCCCACTCTGCAAGGAGAACTACTGAGGACAGCAAGGATTTAAGCCCTAAACTCCCAAACTCCTGGCCCAGACTGCTCCAAACTAACAGCCTTCCTTTACTCTCAGATAGGAGTGCTTTTGCAATGCCATTCTAAAGGCCTAAATGGGGAAGAAAACGAGGCCAACACTGGGTACCTCCCACATGCCTGATTCTCCCTGTAAATCTGTCTCTTGGTTTGAATCTACTGTGAATGTTTCAGGCATTGAGTATATTATTAAGAGTTCTACAAATTCTACCGTGTTCTTTACAGTCATTTAATTAACAAGTCATAATTTTCTACTTTCTACTCTAGTATTGTTTCAAGGCTGCAATTTTCAGACTCTTGATTACTATGACATAAGTGCTTTGGTTTTAGAATCTTTAAACCACAACTTCAAAAAGTAATCCAGTAAGGAAAAGATTAGCCACTGAATATACCTCATCATGGCACGGATTAATGGTCTTAAGCTTCATTAGGGGAAGTTTAGATTGGACATTAGGGAAAAATTCTTCACAGAAAGGGTTATCAAGCAGTGGCAGAGGCTGCCTAGGGAGGTGGGTTGAGTCATCATCCCTGGAGGTGTTTAAAAGGCAGGTAGATGAGGTGCTCAGGGATCTGACTTAGTAGTGGACAGGTACAGTTGGAGCTGATGATCTCAAAGGTCTTTTCCAACCTAATGATTCTATGATTACATGTTCTTTAAAACCAAACATAGCTTCTCTTTCCTTTGCCTCTGTACACATTCATGTTTTTGTAAATTCCATGAGGTAAGAAGTATGTTAGAAGATGAGAGGCCTGTAGTGGTATTGTTTAATTTTTAAAACAGTTATATACATCCTAAAGACAAAGGACTGAATTGCCAATCAATACACTGTTGAAAACTGGTGCAAAAATAATGGAAAAAAAGGAGGAGTCTGCTGCCTGCTTTTAATATGAGAGGTGGGTGGATGCTTGTTACTGCTGGGAAAGCCACTTCTTGATCATTAGCTAGAAGATGGTATGCAAATGTTTATGATTAGTTTCCTGCAGTTCTTAAATAATACAGTGACTGTGACTTGTTTCAAGTCCATGGACCCATGCCAATTCACACCTGAGCCCAAATAGCATGAGGCTGTTTCCCTTTTCCTGCTGCAACATGCTGAGTCTCACGCCTGCTTCCTATGAAAACCAATCAGGGTATGAGTGCATCATTTGTATTCTGATCTCAGCTTGATCTGCAATAGAGGTGCATGCACAGACTTAGCACCAGGAATCTGCTCCAAAGGCACATAATTCCTACAGCACCTAATGAGGTTGATGGTCAGTGCCACAGAGAAGCAGAATTAGCATCCTGCTTCTCTGTTGCTGTGAATGTGGCCATATTACCAACTCACGCACTAAACAATTATGAGATTGATTTAAAAATAGTATGATTTTTAAATTTACAAGGCTGTATTTTCAAGTTTCCATACACAAACAACTAGAAAGAATTCATTTTATATCGAAAGTAATTATTTTCAGTCCTCAAATAATTTCAGATGTTCTGAAGCTGAAATGTGTATAATACTAATTTAATTAAATTAAAATCTCAATTCAAAAAGCAGGCAACACTAATTAATATATTAATCCAAGAGACATTAATTAATTAATAAGTCAATTGATCCATATTTTCATGGAATACTTTGCTGAATTCTTTTTCAATTAATTGTTATTTAGCTTATATGGTTTACCTTCATTGCTGAATTGTTTGGTGGCTCCTTACTGATTGTCTGGAGGAACATTTTAACAAAAGAATGATCAGCATGGATTAGAGCAAGAACAGAATAATGCCAAGAGGAATTCACACCTGTGCTAAAAATAAGCATTACATCCCCAGCTGTCTTTCAAACTCTCCTCAAACAATGACTTCATGAGCTGCAGCCAATGTACACTTTGATTTCCTTACCATCATCTACACTTCTGTTTGTACTGCAGCAATAGCCAGACCTGGCTGGAGCTGACAACTTCCCCAGTAGCAAAGGGTTCATATACATGTGAGAAATGGCACAGTTCTAGCCCAAAATAGCTTCGGTTCTTGGAGGTATTTACGACAACTCACACTTGATAGAGAAAGAGCACAAAAAGGGTGTATGTCACAACCACTTCTTACTGAAAAAGATGAGTAGATCATGTTATAACCCTTGCAGAACAGATGTCTCTTGCTGTGATTACTTTCTCTGGATTGTAAAAAGCTGTTCACATTTTTTTGTTTATGAGAACAATCTGAATTACGTGCACCCAACTGAAAAATGAGTACACGGTTCTTCAACTTTCTGGGAAAAAACCAAAGAGCTTCATATAACTGGTTTGAGTGCTAGTCTTCACCATTAAAAGTGCACCTTGTTTATTTCCAAGTATGAAATTTGCCTGAATATGAAAATGCACATCAGGAGAATTTCCATATGTGGTATAACTTTCTTGAATTTGCACTTAACAACACTTAGCTCACTATGGCGTGGCACAAGTCTCTTCCAAAGGTTCTCTCTGCCACAGTGTCCACAGTGTGATTAATCTCAACTCAATCCCTTCAGCATGTGACAATAGCAGGGCTTTTTCTCCTGCCTTACCCTTTCTTTTGCCAATATAGATGTGCCAGTTGTGCACTACAGAAAGCCTATGACTTAGAGCTGAATCTTCTCTTCACATCAGATCTAGAATCTGTCCCTTGCTCTGCCAACAAATTCTTGGTCAATGTGGATCAGTCACTTGGAGAACCTGTGTCCCTGTGGACAGCCATGACACTCAAATGGATGATTAGAGCATCCACATTCTCTAACATTTCTACAGTGCAAGTGTTACTGGTTATAGAAGTGTAGCACTGCAATGGATATAAATAATAAAATCACTGGAGCATCATATCCACTCAGGATGTATAGTTAATGACTAATGAAATCACAAGTCATGCTGTTCTTCAGACCATAGCATACAGCCTGATTAACCATAAGCACCTTTTCCACATTCACAAACACGGGAACAAAACATTTCACTTCTATACTGGCTGAATTCCTGAGTTTATTTTAACCCAGAGCTTTCACAGTATGGAAGACAGACAGTAGCTCCAATCCCACTCATACTGTGAGCTTGCACAAACCTTCACCTTTTCCCAGTAATCTTAATGATCTGAATAAACTCTTCCTCTACCCTTGGGCCCTAAGCATCATCTTTTTGAGTATGAAGGAAAACTGAACACCCTACTCCTTTTTTTATGCTGATGGGTATTTTGGAGTCTCTGTTAGCAATGGTTTAAAGTGACTGAGTAACAGGAGTGGTAAGGTCCAAGGACGTGGATACCAAGCAGCCTGTGCAGTCTTTAAGCAGTCAATGAAACTTGCAGAGCTGGAGAAAAATACTGGGGATCTCTGACACAGACTTGAGAGCAACATACCTATTCCAATTCTTGTTAGTTACAGCTTTAAACTGCGTGTATAATACATTCTAACTAAATCTGATAAACTATCTGGAATGGTGTTCAGTGTGAGGATAAAACATTTTGGAGAAAAAAAAATAAAATTACATTTGACCACCTACCTATGCAGGTCCTGCCGTCTGGCCCTAGCTGCAGCCCTGGAGAAGGACAGCGGCAGCGTACTTCCCCTTTCAGCACATCACAGCCATACTGACAGTTTGCCATGGAGCAAGAAATAGCATCTAGGGAAAAGTAATTCAAAATATTTAGATAAGGACTCTGATCAGCACCAGAAAATGTCTGAAAAATTTGGAGAATTAGGACATCATATACCTTTGACAGAAGTGGAAAAATGCACTTTGAATTTGACAGGCAAACATTCAGACTTTAAAAAGTAAATGAATACGCAGTAATTTTTTTTTCTTTCTGCCAACTGCCTAAGAAGAAAGATCACCACAATTGTAGCAAGTTATATCATGGAATATAGCCCCCACAAGGAATATAAAGCCCAGTGAGTACCATAAACCCCCCTGGACAGTACTGTCATTTTAAAATAGGAGCATCTCTTATTAAAGGTAATTTCTCACCCTTCTCTCTGTCCAGACATTCAAAATATCCTCTTTCACATCTCTGATATCCAGAGAAATGACAGTAAAATTTTATACAGTCAAACAAGCAACATCTGCAGTTTTAATGATTTCACATTCATAAGGACATAACATAGCAGAACTGCAGGTGTCCTACTGGAATGAAAACTGCAAACACTCGTCTTGAAGGCCAATTAACAGTGATTTACAGCACTGAAGAATGCTACTGGGGAAACTTATCATAAAACTAATAAAATCAAAATATTTGCTCTTGTTTTGTTCAGCCTAATTTCATTAGAAAAAAGAACCTCATCTTGCAGAACTGCCTAATTTCCAGCAAGATTAATCTTTTACTTTGGGACTCATCTTCACTTCATGAAAATTCCCTAGGGAAACCCAAGCGGGGATCTTGAGGAGCTTGAAAAAAGCAAGCAACAAGCCTTGCCGTACTCGAGCACGTTCCATCTGGCATAAGCATGTAGCCATTCAGACAGTAGCACTTGTAGCTGCCATAGGTATTCATACACCGGTGTTTGCATGGCCGCGGCTTTAGTCCACACTCATTTAGATCTGAAATGAAAAGTACAAGGGAAGGAGGTGGGAAAAGAAAACACACAAAGCATATGTGAAAAAAGTTCTACTTCAAGTTCCTGAAGAAAGCAGGAAAAAAATGGCAATTAGCTTGTTATGTGCAGCTGATAGCACGTGTCCAGAAAAGCCTACATGAAGCACCCTTCAGCCCTCCTGCTAAGTGGCGTATTTTCTTTTGTTTCACAGATATCCTTTCAGAAATCACAATATTAGCATTAGATTAAGTGCCAACAGAAGTTTTATTAGGGAATGCACAAGCTCAGGCTGCTCACGTAACGCCACTGTTCATGTTGATGCCATGTCAAGGACCAGCCAGAGGAGGAGAGAGAAAGCAAATGTCACCACTACAATCACTGTCAGTGATTCTGATAGTGATTCAGTGATACACTATCATGCTTCAAAATTAGTTGCAAAGGAAGGCAGGAAAGCTGATGCTAAACCACTTAAAACAATCTCATGGAGAAAATTTATTTCTTACCATCCAGAAAATACATAAAAACCAGTATCTGACATCAGTGATATTTGTCAAGGCCTATCCATGAAGACTAGTATTTCAGATTTACAAGTTAATACAGAATTCATGACTTAAACTGAACATAATCAGTCCACAATTTTCATATTAGTAGACAAGACTTCTAATGAGAAGTAAAGATTGAACTAGGAATTCCTTCAGAATTCTCCTCCAAGAATAAGTAGTCATTTTATCAGGGTAAACCAGAACAATTTGTTACTTAGTTGTTTGCGTACTGATGCGTAAAGACAACAATAAAGGTGAAAATAATAAATCTATACACAAATCCAGCCAGCAAGTCTTTAAACACCTGCGTTACTGACCCCCATCTCCAGTACTGCACAATGTCACCTGAAAGTCTGTTACCATAAGAGAGTCACTGTTATTTCCAGCAACTTTTCAAAGAGCCATCCCCGCTGTTAAGCCCTTTCTCAACAAGTGTCACTCCCTAACCCATGAAGCAGAGAATCAAGCCTTGTAGCTCCTGACATGTGGTAAACACAAACAAACACAGTAGCCACTTTATAAAATCCAGGCTAAGAGTGTAACATAGTCTTTCTATGGATTAGATGTGAAGGCTTAGAGTTAAAGACATTAAAACCTAAAGACAAACATACCTCTGGATAGAATGAAGCCTGTAATTCAATGATAACTTTATGGGGTACAAGTAGCAAACTTAACAAGGTCTATGTTGTAAATGAAGTGTTAAGTTATGTTCACTGTGGAGAGGAAGTCAGAGAAAACATTGCTTCTAGACAGATACATCTGGAATTCTTCAAATTCATAGTATTTGGGTTTCAAATTCATCTTGAAACACTGTAATGACTTAGTTTTGGAGGACAACATTCTTCACCTTATTTTCTACAGAGCAAAGAATTTTCAAATGGTATGCTAAAATTGAGAATTGTTTTCCTGTTCACTATGGCTGATACACTGCAGAGTAATCAAGAGAAAAATAAATGTATCCAACTACAAGTCATTGATCTAAACCACAAGGATTTTGCAGGTGCCTGTGATGAGCACTCTGTTATGTCGCTGCTGTTTCTGAGAGCTCCTAACACTATTTATCTCTATCATAACATTTATAATCTTCTGACCTACTTTTCTTTCATATTCATGAAGCCAAGGAAGAACAAGTGTCATGCAAACAGATATTTACCCCTCTCTGCAACCCTTCGCCTAACTGCTGGATATGACATTTTTCTACTTTGTTTTCCAAGGTCTCAGGAAGAGTAGCAGGTTTAGGGATAAGAATACTTCCTGCTCTCCTCTGCTATGAGTGGGTAGGCATGTAATTTTCCCTTTCTTCCTGCAGAAAGCTGAACAAGTTGTTTCTAGAACATGGCAAGAAAAAACAGGTAAGCACAGGCAGGACTTTGGTAAGGAAAGTTTGCCAAAATAAGGATTGGGCTTGTGCATGAAAACAAGGAGTGATGACTGTTTCTACATCAAATGCTGCAGAAAAAGCATCCCTTTTCAACTCTCACTCTTGGGGAGTTTGAATAATTTCTGGAGTTGCTAGGAAAACATACTTCTCCAGGCAGGCACGGATGTCACAGTCACAATAGCATACCAGCTTGGTTTGAGAGAAACAGCTATAAGAGAAATGTAAAGATCCTTCCACAGTAGAAATGTAACTAAGAGTTGTGACTATTGATAGGAACAATAGGTCAAATGGAAAAGCAGGAGATGGTGATGCTATAGGGGAAGGGTAAATTTTCATTGTAAAAATCTTCATGTAGAAAAAAACTTTACAAAAAATGATCAGTAATAAACAGGTGAAAGTTCACATTTTGGGAGGAAAACATCTGCAGACAGCACAACAAGCTGGGGTTTTTTTCTCTGTAAAACTTACTACAACTAGGCACCTCCTGACAGACATTATAGTTACATTTCCATTGCACATGCAACAGGTCTGTTAAAAAGTCACTGTTGAATTCAAACAACCAGTAGATTTTGATGTCAGTTGATAAAAGCATCCCTACAAAGCCTGCATTATTAACTATTCTGACACTCAGGGACATTTTGCAGTACAAAATACTAAACTACAAGCAGAGACAGAATGAGGAATGGAAATGTTTAAATTAAGTCAATGGGATAGGATTTTAACAGTGTCTATGTTCATTTCCAGTGCTTACATTCCACTGCACTTCAGCTCCTAAATTTGGATGCTCCCAAAGACTTTACCTTTAATAATTGTCTTGCACTTACTTCCAGAGCTACAGCATCGATTAAAAGTTGAAAATTATAAGAATTTATGACTGTTCTCAGTTTACTGTATTGCATAAAGTATAGGTTATATTCTGAGCCTGAAATAATTGGATCTTTCTACAGGACTCTGAATACTACACCACCATTTGGTTCAAAATATTCTTAATACAAAAACAAAATTCCTGATCTTAAAAAAGTAGGCGTAACGAACCATATGAGCATATCACATCACATGCTTTTCATTTGTGGAAGTTTGAGTAAATTATTTCTGTTGTCTTCACTTCTTTCTATTTCTGCCTGTGAACAAATGCTGTCAACATCACCTTTTGATTCACGTCTTGAAAAACATGCTGAAAGTAAAATGCCTGTGGCTTGAAAAAGTTCACATGTTTTTAACCTTGGTTGATATAATAGAAAGCGAAGTACACAAGGCAGCAGAAATAGGCTGTTAGAACAACTCCACTTAAACCTTCTGTGACATGGGTTTTCACTTTTGCCTTTGAAATTAGGTTTTCACCTTACAGATTCAGAATGAATGCTACAGTTAAGAAAAACAAGAGCTGGCAGTGCTGTGGCTCCTTAAAAGAGAAGCCAGCCTGCAAATGTGTGCAGTGTGTTAGAGAGCATTATTGTTCAGCCCATCTTATTTTCACCAAAACGCAACTTGTCTTTTTTTCCTTTTCACCAGCGCAGACAGACACATACTTGGAAACTGCACGACAAGCAGCACTTAGTTTCCTAGGAGGCACATTGTGTGATTACTGGCAGGTCCTGCTGGTTCTTCATACAGGCCTGTATGAGTCCGCTGACAGCTTTCTTGATCTCCCTCCTTATAATCTAACAGCGCACTTCCCTAAGAACACTCTGGATGTACTGCACATGGACTGGCAGAGTGCTGAAATATTTGTGCTATTTATATACTCAATCTGCTTGTGTGTTTCTTGTTCTGTAAGCAAGGTCTATTTTGTCAAGAACAAGTTCAGGCTAATGTTAGCAGACAAGGAGTCAGCGATAGCAACATAACCCTTGAACAAATGCCGGTTTTGAAAAGGTTAGGTTACTTATCAGCTGTGTATTTCAAGCTATATCCATAAAGACATCTCAGTATAAATGTCTATGCTTCAAAAGAGGAAAGCAGAAAACAGCAGAAATTTCTTCTAAAAAACGTGAAAGCTAAAACTGATAAACGAGATAAAACTGTTATTTTTATTACTTTTCTCTTTTCAATAATGCCATCATTTCTTTTAGTAACTTACCATTTCATACTGGAATTTAAAATCTAAAGCTCAACACTACCAAGAGGTTTAACAAATCTCTCCAATTTCTTTGTGGGAATGTCCACTCACTGTGTTGCACTTGAAAATTTCATTGTTCAGTCACTTAAATTCTCATGTTGCCTACAATTGCAGTCAGTGCAAACCCAGCATTCTTTATTTCAAAATAACATAAGACAGTACTGTACACAAGAACAAATAGGCAGCTTTTGGGCACAGAAAGCAGGTCTGTAAGATAAATGCAGGCTACTGACCACAAATATTTTCTTTTTAAAAGAAATGAAATGAGAATTTGAATGAGAGGAAAGGATTACAAGTGCTATGCTGGCAAATCCAGATTTGACTCCTTTGACTACTCTATGGCATCACACATGATCTTGGATAATGAGCGACTTCAGTGCACACCAAACAATGGGGCTCTTATTCCTAGGAGGATGCACTACTTCATGCTATTTTCTTTAATTAGCTTCTGCAGAAGACCCCAGTGCTCAAATCTTTTCTGACTTTTCCTGCCTTTTAACTAACTTGGATCAGGCAACACAGAAGTCAATTATACAATACCAAATTCACTCAGACTTTGAAAAGAGAAAGCCAGGGATGAGAAACCAAGTACAGATTTCAACTGTTATCACCATACTATAAAGAGTAGATTAGTTTTCACTTCCAGCAAGCCATCACATCACCATGTTAAACTTCATTATTAAAGGAGGTTTCTATCACCTTAAGAGAGCTTTGTTCACATCACTTGGTCTGATTAATCAACAGCTGCCAAATGCAAAACAACAAGTTTCATTTTCTTTGACTTCTGGCTTTATGCAAATCACAGTTTTGTCTTTATTCAAACCGATAAACAATTTCCATTGCTCTCACTTTACAAAGGAGCTTAGAAACAAACAAAAAGTGCAGACCCTGGAGAAAAGAGCAGAGGAAAGAAAAAAGCAAGTTATAACCACAAGTGTGGTGGAGAGTCAAGCCTTTTCAGTGCATAGGCACACAACATCAAGGGAATACAATTAGTTATTTGCTCTGCATGCTAATGACACTGCATGTTCAGCTTCCACATTGCAGCCACTGGTCGATTAGCCTCCAATGCCTTTACAAGAAATTGTATTGCTGTTCCAAGCCGTGCGGGTAGAAGGTGGATGCTACCTGAAATACAGGACAATCTCACCCCTTGATGCTATATTTCTTGCATGATGATCCAGGGGGCGGAATAGGAGTGCTTCACTGCTCTGACCAGCTGCACTTGTATGTAGCTGTTCATCTTCACAAGATGGGAAGAAGGCGTAATAAAAATGAAATTACCATATCTTTGTAATATGCATTACTTCATCATTAAAAACAATCAATCAATAAATAAAGCACTGACAAGAGCTGTATTACCAAAAGAGAAAGTCACAAACTTTTGCATCATGTTTCTGGAGCAGGAAAAGGGAAGAGTAAGTGACTGAAGATCTGTTTTCCATTCTTTGCACAAAGACAACCTTTGTCAGCCACATGAAATTACATTTGAGCTATTTATATCTTTCTGTGAACTCAGACCTTACTGAAGAACAGGTGTCAATTTTCTGAGATGAGCACATTTTGAAAGAAGCATTAATCCTGTTGTTATTACTATAAATTAGAGAGCTGGCATGGGGTATTTTCTTTCAAGTTGCTCAGTTTTTTTCTTAACTGGTTACAGCTGTAAAATTGGGATCAAAAAGCTAGAAGGAAAACACTAAAGCTGCTCAGGAGATTTGAGTGCTGTGAGGAGAGCAAGTAGTTAGCTGTCCTGCAAAGTCACTGCAGTGTAGTTGCTGAATGTAGCAACATAATAAAATAGATGGTATGAGCTAATCCTAATTTCTGAGTGACACAAAGCAAGGTCCAGCTTGCCACAGCCACTGCAGTGCTGCTGGAAGAGTACAAGCATCCAAGTATCATCTGGATTCTGAGGCTGGGTTCTTCTCTTGGATTAGTCCCTGGAATAAGGCTTGATGGACAAGGACCACAAAGACATGAGATATAAAGCCTGTTCATCAATGCTTTTACTAAAAGAACACCTTTCAGCAAGAACCTGAGTATATTTTACAGCCCTGTGCAATTCAGACAGACTAGAAAGACTTTGACCAACTCCAACATTTCTTTTGCCAACACCATTACTTTCTGTTATTACTAATTATTATTCTGAAACAAGAAAGATAGCCCATGGACTGAGAACAGGACATCTCCTATATTAAGGTACAATAACGGAAACCACATTTATCCTGTGCAATGAGTGAATTAACGGAAACCACATTTATCCTGTGCAATGAGTGAATTTCCTCCCAGCAAAAGCAGACTCTGAATCCACTATGCACATTCAGGTCTCATCCTAATGTGGAATTAGCAGATGGCAAGATGCACACCCCAACCCAGGAGTCACACCATGAGCTGACAGGTCACACCATATAATAGGACAGACATAGGCTGTAGTCACCAACTACCAACGCACAACTGGGACATTGCTGTCTTCTGGCATCTCAGAAACCTCATATGCATCTACCATGACAGCTTTGTCACTCATACTGTATAGGAATATTTAATCCATACTGCTTCAAAGTCTTCCTTTAATCATTAATCTACACATTTTTTTTCCTTCCTTAATATTTAGTGGCAAGTGAATAGTTCGAGACTGCAGCTTACAGCAATTTGCACAGCATTCTTCTGATATTATTAAGGAATTACTACATATAAAAACTGTTATACGTGCACAGAACAACTGTTAGTTCACTGCATTGTCTTCTAGAAAAAGTTCAAGACAGATTAAAACAAGTGTAGAATAATAAAATCATAACAACCAAACCTTTAAAATGTCTGCCCAGTGTTAAAGGAAAAGGAGAAAATATAATTTGACATATGCTAGAATAAATGACACGTAAAACAAAACTGAAAAATACAAGATTCATTTCCACATCAGTTTGGAAGGATTAGTAAATCTGAAAATAAATACGTATCTGTTTCTAAATAAATTCATTCATTCTAAAACCAACTTGTTAAAAGAAGGCCAGCAAACATCAGGGTACACTTCTGAACAACAACATAGTTCAAAATGTCACATTTTCTACCATATTTCCTCAGTACTATCAGAAGACATGTGAACATTTTCTGCAGACTGAGACAACTCAAAAAGAGAACAGTCCTACTAAGATATTTTAAACATCTCTTAGGCATCAAAATCTAATAAATCATAGACTATGATACAGAATTGTAGTACATGATCTTTATACCATTACATGGTTCAAAGATAATTTTCTGGCAAAAAAAAAACCACAATGAAACTATATTGATAACTCAGTAAGAGAACATTCCATTATTCCAGTTCTTAAGCAAACTCTACATTTTACTGCTACCTATCTAGTTCAGGATTAGAAATACAATGAGAATGCATGAGTAAAACTGTCTTTAATTAAAAAAATATTATTCCACTATTCAAACTGTAAAATCGCCATTTTATGAAATAACAATCCTGACCACAAGATGTAAATAATTTGAATCAGATTCAGGAAAGCATGTAAACACACACTTGAAAATAACGTAGCTGATTTCATGTGATTCTTTCTTACCCCGTCTTACCCCACTGCAGATGTCATTCTCCCTACAGACATCAGTCCCAAAATCAGAATAGCTACAGCAGTAACAGGCCTGGTATGACAGTTTGCTACCCTTTAACTGCAGGTGACACTCACAGCATTTAGGGGGAGAGCGGTTTAATGGTTGGACTCGATGATCCTGGAGGTCTTTTCCAACCTAGTGATTCTGTGATAGGGACCAGCAATACTTCAGTGATTTCAAGAAGACCTTTTCTTTCTCGGACTTCATTTTCTTACCTTGGTTGCAGGTTTTTCCAGTGTATCCTGGGTGGCACTTGCACTTGTTTGGTCCAATGCATTCACCATGTTTGCATCCTGGCTGGCATATAGCTGCAAATAGAGGAATACACATTATTCTTTCTCTCCACACACTGCTGAGGAGTTTGCTCTGAAATAAATGGCAACAACCTAACAAACAGTACCCGCACTGCAACATCACTATACCCTTCAAATACCACTCTTGAAACAACAGGTGCACTTTTAAAAATCACCACAACCCCAACAGACAAACTCACTAGTAGGTTTTTTTGGGTTTTTTTTTTTTTTTTTTTTTTTAACAATTAAACTTGTAATACCTAATCAGCAAGCAGGCATTGCACTTTCACTTGCTCTGTGTATGTATGTACTATGACTCATGCCATTAAATGTGGTAAACATGCAATACACTCCGGCTGCACAGAAAATCATAGAATCATAGAGTAACCAGGTTGGAAGAGAGCCACTGGATCATTGATTCCAACCATTCCTATCAAACACAAAACCACGCCCCTCAGCACCTCACCCACCTGCACCTTAAACACCTCCAGGGAAGGTAACTCAACCACCTCCCTGGGCAGCCTCTGCCAGTGTCCAATGATCCTGTCTGTGAAAAATTTTTTCCTAATATCCAGCCTAAACCTACTGGCTCATGTTCAGTCAGCTGTCAACCAACACCCCCAGGTCTTTCTCCTCCAGGCAGTTTTCCAGACAGACTTCTCCTAGTCTGTAGCTCTGCACAGGGTTGTTGTGCCCCAAGCGCAGGACCTGGCATTTGGCCTTGTTAAACATCATGCCATTGGACTCAGTCCAGCAATCCAGCCTGTTCAGATCCCTCTGCAGAGCCTCCCTACCCTCCAGCTGATCAACACTTCCACCCACCTTAGTGTCATCTGCAAACTTGCTAAGGGTGCACTTGATACCTTCATCCAGGTCATTGATAAAGACACTGAACAGGTCTGGACCCAGTAATGAGCCCTGAGGAACACCACTTGTAACTGGCCTCCAGCTGCATTTAACACCATTTACCACCACTCTCTGGGCCTGGTCATTCAACCAGTTTTCCACCTAGGAGAGTGTGCGCCTGTCCAGGCCAGAGGCTGACAGTTCTGAAGCAGAATGCTGTGAGAAACTGTGTCAAAGGCTTTACTGAAGTCCAGGAAGACCACATCCACAGCCTTTCCCTTGTCCAGTAGCCGAGTCACTTTATCATAGAAGGCGATCAGTATAGTTTGGCAAGAACATAGAACAGTTTGGTTTGGAAGGGACCTTAAAGATCATCTAGTTCCAAGCCCCCTGCCATGGGCAGGGACACCTCCCACTAGATCAGGCTGCCCAAGGCCCCATCTAACCTGGCCTTGAACACCTCCAGGGATGGGGCATCTGCAGCTTCCCTGGGCAGCCTGTGCCAGTGCCTTATCACTCCCATGGTGAAGAAATTCATTCTTATGTTTAGTCTGTATCTGCCCCTCTCCAGTTTATACCCATTGCCCCTTGTCCTATCACTACAACCTTTATAAACAGTCCCTCCCCAGCCTTCTTGTCTGCCCCCTCCAGGTACTGGAATGCCTACACCAATGCCACAGTTCAGTCACCAACAGGCAGCAGCAGCAGCACAGATCACTGGCTCCTCTATGACCATAAGGCAAAATCACTGTTCACTGTATCCCTCTGTGACCATATGGCAAAACTCTTTACCTCTTTATTAAGAAATGTTTTGCCTGAATCTCTCCATTTCAGGCATCTGCATTCTGGCATGAGAATTACTTTTACTTCATTTTTGTTATGTAGGAAAAAGGATGGGGTAAAAGCAATACTAACTATAATATTCTGCTTTATCACTGCACATACCCAAGTCACTCTACTCAGAACATTTTAACCACTTACTATCCAACCTGCTATACAGATAGTCTCAAAATGCAAAGTTACAGTCTTTTCTGCTGCCACAGTCAAATTTGCCAGGTAATTTCTAACTACTGAGGTGAAGCATAAACACAGAATTCCAAGAAATAACAGTTAGGAAGTCATATTTTGGTATGTCTCTAAATATAAACCAGATTAAATTCATGAAAGAAACTTTCAAAACTTCTATGATGAAATAAGCATTGCTTTCGAAGAAAAAGAAGAACTAATCCACAAATTTATTTCTCTGACATAGGACTAGCTAACAAGAATATTTTACTGAGTGCAATTAATCCTGCATAACTGAAAACCATTTTACAGCTGATGATTTTAAACATTTCCAAGTCTTTTTTATTATAGATGTCTACTACTAAACATACTTTTTGTACCTACTGGACAACTGAAGTACTTACTATGCTCTAAAATAGTATCGTTATATGACAAATTGCAGATGTAAAATTCTGGTGAGCTTACTGCTTAAGCAAGATGAACACAAATTAGACAGAAATCAAAGAGTGGCATAACTTGGATACCCTGTAATCAGTATTTACTATTTACCTTGGCTATAAGTTGATTTTCTAAATTAGCAATATCATTTGGAATTTGCAAAGTGACTAACTAGATCCAGCTGTAATATTAATTAATCTGACCATTAAAATGGAAGTATTAGGGATGTAATCTAACAGAAATCTGTCAGTCAGCACTCAAAAATGTAGCTTGCACTCTAGTCAAGCTGTGACTGAATTAACCAAAATTGAAACAGAAACAAGAGATTTGTTTTTGTTGTGAGAGAATTATGCAAATTCATCTCTGGTGTTCTAAAAACTTTTCAATAAGATTCAAGGCATCCAGAATCAGCAATTCCCACAACTCCATCCACAAAAGCCACTGTTAGCACACAAGGAGTTTGCTCCAGTTTTAGGACTGCCTTTGCCCTTTATTATCGGGACGTTCTTCTGTTCAAACATTATATATATATATATGGCCAGTGACATCCCTCAAGAACATAAGCATTTGGTTTAAATTTACAGCATTGCTCTTGATGGGTCTTCCTAACATGATGATGCAGTCTCTTTCCTAAAACTCTGTTAAAGAATATCTTAAAAGGAAACGGAGAAGGATGCTTCTAGTTAATGATGTTTCTACACACTTGCCCCTCCCCACAAATAAACATTGTCCAGAAGCAAAGAAATGGGATTTAGGGAAAAAGGCTGCTAAGACTAGAAAAAGGTGTTTCGAAAAAGTGTCTCCTTGGGTAATGGGCAGATTTGACTGAAGAGCAATCTATAACACTATGAAAAACTTGAGAGTGTTGTGCTTGGAAACAATCACAGCTTTTTTAATCACTGTGGTCAGAAAGATACTTCTTTATGTAAGAAGAGACTTCTTTGTGTAAGAGTTCATCTAAACACTGAGATTCTTATCTTTCTGACACTATAGACACAAGTCTAGGGCTGCTGGTGGCAGCAAAACAAAGACCTTGAAGGCCAACTTCATGACTGTGAAGTCCCTGGAGAAAAAGACGTGATCTAAACTGCAGTAGAGAAACAGAAATATCTATGAATAATTTTTTAAAGTTTCCATGAAATTTCAACTGAAATCCATATTGTTGAGTGGGATACTGTCATACTTGAAGTCACTAAGCCTTCTAAAATTCATCAATGGAATAAATGATATTTCAATTTCATTGACAAATAAAGATGTTCCTCTAATTCAGAAGATCAAATATGTTTGCATTAGGAATCAGATGTTTTGTTTCATTCCCTCTGTTAAGCAAGTAGGTAAGTGAACATACTAGAAAAAAAATTATGTATTAACATTTGTTTAAAATAACTAATATACAACTGCTTACAGATATGAAACACAATATACACCACATTATGAAATCAAGCAATTTGATCTATGGGAACTTCAAGTGATCATCTAGTCCAATACATCTCAACAAACTTAGCTCCATACTATGGGGTACTTAATGTCTTGTATGACATGCTGGTACTTATATCCTAGTCTAGTCTAACCCCTGCTCTCAAGATATAATTAAGAAACACACTTAAATCACATGAAAGATATCACTCTTTTCTGGTTTTAAAAGTCTCAGTTAAAGGAGATCTCAGCCCTTCAGTGTAAGAATCTATACTATCACAAGGAAGATTTCTTAATGATTAACAAATCACTATCCATAACGTCAAAGTCAGCATAAAATGCTTTTTAAGCACATTAAACAGGCATTGGAAACCTGTGCTTGCAGGAAAGCACTGTAGTCAAAGAAATCCTGTTGTTAAGAGTACATTCTGTGAACCTTCTCACTGACCTCTGCCAGACGTAAGCATTCTGATGTGACTAGGGTTTTTCTTTGAATTTTCCACTTTATTTATTTTATTGCAAAATTCCAAATATTCTGCTCACACATGAATATATGGAGTTTATCCATTTTTTTAGCACCATTAGACTCATAAGTAGTGGGGACAAAAATCTCCCAACTAATATTATCTGTACCTTGAGAACTAAAAACTTCCCTCACAATCAACCACAAGAACCAACAGGACATCATTTCCCTCCAATCAATTCTCATTCACAATAAAGGAAATAAGCCACATCCATAGACTCTAGCCTGCTATGTAACACTCACTTCCCTGCTAGGCAAGAGGGAAATGTAGACAGTAGAGAGTTACACCAGGCCGAGAAAGTCATTCTAATACACACTTAGGGCAATGAAGTCTGAAAAGGTTGCCAAAAAGAAGCAACAACTGTCCACTCTTTATGATACTAATTGTTTTAAACAAAAGTTAGAAGTACACTTGCATAGACAAGTGCCACTAAAACTAAGATTGCTTGTTTATTGTTGAATCAATATCAACAAAGCACCATTTCTCCAAGGTTTCCACTCTGAAAGTATTTAAACTGACACTCCCATCAGGTAGAAACATGGACTGAGGTAGAAGGAACTACCAGGCACAGTTATTTTCATCTTTTAGTTAACTGCTGCTTTTTATCTAGGCCGTAGCACAAACTACAATTAAATTGTTTCCCAATTCATTCATGCGATATTAGCAAATAAACTCAGACCTCATGATTATTCATTTCAATTTCATCATTTTAAATTCTGGTTTGGGGCCAGATGTAAAGACTTGCGCTGCCTGAGTTCCCACTGACTTCAATGGAGTCAAGGAGGTATTCTTAAGACTTTTATTTGGCCATAAATCTACCGGAACACCTATTTTATAGGTTGGTAAGTTCTACTTTTTCCTCCAAAACAGGAGGATAAATACTACATTTTAACTCACATTTAAACTTCAGGACAAATTAAACTTCCTCTAAAAATAACACAAGATTTGGAAACATGAATGAGTGTTTTCGGTTTAGGGTTGGGGTCTTTTTTCAGTGTGGAAGAGAGGAAGAAAGAATTTCTGGTGAAATGTATGTGCTGTTAGCACCACACGTTATGCATATGTAACAGCCAGAAGCCAATCTTCCCAGCCACAGCAAGCTGCTGGTGGTGTCTGAGCATGACTCAGTCATCCTGGATAATTATTTTTTAATTGTTGCATAAATGCAATAAATGAAAAACACATTTAAACTACTCATTATGGGTCTACACTCTTGGGGGTTTTAAACTTCATCTGTATTTTCTCCCTGCACATGGTTCCATCAGAACTGCTCTGGAAGTCCCCCTCAGGTTTTTTGAGTTACTCTGCACTAAGCTGCCCACCTTTTGAGGGCATGGGTGACTAGTACATGCTGTTCCCTGTATTCCTTCCTATCTCAAATTTGAATGTTAATGATTTATTTCTTGATTACCAAACACTGTTTAGTGGGAGTTCTAGCCACACGGTTGCACTGTCTGGTTCTTACCTTCCTAACTCATCGTTCTCATTCATGGCCAACACTGGAAATCCCTTCACTTTCTCTACGAATTTAACTCTTCTTTGGTTTTCCAGCATTCCTAGCTACAACTTTTATCAAAACAGTCTTGAATATCATTCTATGTATATTTTCTTACATTCTTTTTCTCTGCTTTGCATCTTAATTTCTGTTCCTTAATAGTTACTACTTATTCCTTGCAAATTTCTTGTGTGATGCCCACAAGAGGGTTTCATTGATGGAAGTTGCCCTCAAAGTCTTTATTTGCTCTTTCTGCGTCCCTCCATTCAAATCTGCCTCAAAATGCCAGACTGCAGATGTCCAATCTGTCCTTGAACTTCTATTTTCACTTCTCTGGAGCCTAAAAATATGCATAAGCATACCTGCATCTGAAATAAACTAGGGGGGCTATCTGCCTGCTTCTGTTCTCTCTTCCAAAGTAATATATAGCCCCTTCTTTATTTTGTCTTTAAATCCCACCTCCTTAAAATTCAGTTTGCCTAAACACAAAGAAATTCGTACATCAGGCCAGAGATGATTACACACTATTCAGCTTCATAAACCCTTACTGGATCCTCTTATGCTGCTGAATGTTGAACAGATTTCCAAACTTAAAGTTGCTACTTGCATGTCCCCAGTACCAACTTCATAACAGGACTTGCACACTGGTAAAACAAGCTTTCTGCTATGCTTCCTCCTTCACTTGAAAGTGGCTCCCTTTTTCCTGTGGCACTAAAGGACCACAACCTCAAGTTCTATGCTTCTCTTCCTCAGAGACAACTTCAGCTCACATTTGACTCTTTCTATATACTTTTTTTTCAATTCTTTACAAATTATGCAGTTGCTTAAATGCACGCTCAGGAAAATAAATTTGCCTTAGTTGCAGTAATTTGGATCTAGGATCCTGAAGGTATGAGCTAATTTGTAAAATGAATCAGTGCGACTCTTTCAGAGTTAAATATTTTTCTTTTGTTCAACTACATACAAATGCAGCAGAATGCATAAAGCCTAACCCACCACACAGCTACCAGTAGGTGGTAAACACATCACACACATAATTCACATTACAAAATCGCTTTTGGAGAAATAACTTTCCTTCCCAAATATGTGTACTAGCAGTCACAACATATATCTTCACAGAGCTTATTAAGCCTGACTATGGTATTAATTTTCAGATATTCTCATACACAAAATATTCCTTATTCTATTTTTTGAAAGATAATAAGTCTCCTTGACCGACTTCCATAACTAGAGACTGATATCATCATTAGATAAAACATTAGTATCTAATGACGGATATTTATTTTCACAAATTACTTGCACTTATTTATAACACTCATGGTAACAAATACTGTCAAAATGCATGCTTAAGCTTCCATCTAGAATATACAGACCCATTAAGTAGACAGCTCCTAATTTTTCATGCACAACTACTACATTTGCCTGGGTAAATCAGTTACTCAGTTTGCACATATGATTCTTGTAACAGCACATTAACATGACAAACTGCAACCAGTGTGGGCTTATTCATTGCAGTGAATTCTTCACTTGGCTGTAACTGCCGCCAAATGTTTCTAAACTGCATAGACAAATCCGGACCCTGGTTCATGAATGCCTTGCTACTCAGACCCATATTTAAAAGCATGCATGATTTAAGCATGGGCAACACTGAAATCAATATGATTTAAAGACGTCAGTAGAAGTCAATCTAATGCCTGTACACTCAAATAATCTTTTTCAAAAATCAGTGAAAATTTGATCTAACCAGAATGCAAAATTAGAAAAGCAAGAAATACTTCATGCTTTTTCAATCTATTCATGTTTGCATTTCAAGTGGCTTATGATAATTTCTTAAAGAACAGTGCCCTGGCACTTCAAATGTCTGTTACCTGAATCTTTCTCTGTGTGTACTGAATTCCTGCAGGTAGAAGCAGACTGGAATGAGTGTCTCTATGTGTGGTGATAGAAAACAAACTGATCCCTATCGCTATTTCACTTTTTTTCAGAATGGCTTAGGCAGAGTAACTTCAGGCTAACATTCATGGACAGATGAACAGTTGATTGCTTTGCTCTCCTTTCTCAAGACTAGTACTTCCACCACAGGAGTAAGTAAACAAGACATATAAATTCCTTAGCAGCAGCAGACAGCCCTGGGTACCAATGTAAACTAGTGTTGATTTCATTTTGCTCTAACAAGCCAGGTTGAACACTGCTGCAGAGCTCCCTGTTGTGGGAATGACAAACTGCAGTGGAAGTGCAAAGGAGGCAACGGGGGGCAGTAAGTGCTTCAGCTATGCCAAACTAACCACCCACAGCACATGATTCAATAGAGCGAAAGCAAATTAGGCTTCCTAAGTCTGACAGCTTGTAAAGATGATGCTGGGAGTATAAACAATTTGCAGGGGGGAAAAAAAAGCAAACTGTCTGGGGCATAAGGGAGCCCCAGAAAAAGAAATAAAAAGAGAGAACCATGATACAGAAAATATGTATCTGATCGGACAGCTCACTGGGATAGAACCGCCTTGTTAATTTCCTTCCACCCGCACCTTCCCCAAATTAAATGTTTTAAAATGGAAAAAAATAAAAGAACAACTATGTTTTGTCACTTATTACAGTTATCATGTAAATTTATGACTTAGAGGTCATAAGTCCAAGTCATAACCTTGCCAAAATTAATTCAAGAAATATGTTCAGCTAACCTTTGGGCTGGCACCTTAGGCTGGCTATTCTCTGCCTTAAGACGTAGAAAGCTGCAAAACAAATAACCAAAAAAAGAAATTCCAGGGTTTTTTTTCTGTAAGGAGGATGGATTTGGCTGGGTTTTTTTATCAACTTGTTACATTCCTGGAGACTTACATACATTCAACATTCAGAGCCTTTCTGAAAAAAAAAAAAAAATCTGGTACACATTTAAAAATGGAAATACCTTACATCAGTATTTCATTATGAAATTTAAGAAACACATTCTGATACAGAAGAGTAATTAAATGCAATGACGTAATGCTATTCTTATTCAATTAACTAAGGAGCTATACTGTCACGTTTCATAAAGTGCATAGCTGTAAAAACTCTCATGTTTCAGGATTTAGGTTCAGCGTTTCCATCAACAGACTATAAATGCTTTCTTAAAGAGACGGTATCCTTTCCTTTAAATACAGGTAAATATTTTTAATTCTCTGTCTCCACAGTGCAAACACAAAGGGTTAGCATATGGATGGTAGTTTAAAAGTGATTAAAATTACACCCATTTATAAGTATCCGAACATCTGCAACCAATAAACATGCTGGCACATAAATTTACTGATTGTTTTTATAATGTTTAAATTTTGAATGTCATCTAAATTAAAACTAATGCTTAGAGACCTTTTTAGCTCTTACTACCACATGAAACTAGATACTCCACAAAAGTTAAACAAGATGGAAACACAGATTTATGTTTCAGCCTTATTTTAAATCACTTTATTTGCCAATAAAATTAAAGTTAGCTGCATAGCCTGTAAGTTTCACAGCTGTATTATAAAAGACTGGGACTTGAGCAACAACAGGTCTTTGTATTTTAAGCAGTATGCGACCAACACTTAAGGGTTTGCTCGGATTGTAACTTGTATTACTTTAAATTAAACCAGAAAATCCCTTAACGCTTGTTACAGTGGAGGAAGGCTCCCCATGTCGTTGATGAGTTTGAGAGAAGTTCCAAATATGAATACGCTACAGTTGTAAATGGTCAAATCATGCTACCGTTAAGATTTGCTTGGGAAAAACTGGACTGCAAAACGAGTATTCAAGGCATGAAGTGCAGGATGGATGCAGCAGGGAAGTGGAAAAGGATACTGTATCTTTAACATAGTAAAGTCATAACTGCTTCAAAATCATAAAGCTTCTAAACTAAACCAAATCTTAAGTGAATAAAAATAGCAAAACCTCATTTTTTTCTTGCATAGCAGTGGTAAAGCAGTATTGCAATTCTGTATAAAACATCTTTTCTTTGAAAAGTACCAGGGATGCGCAAAAATATCAGTCATTTTATAATGAGCAGTCATGCTGCATATCAATATTAACTGAACATTGCAAACATAACGAATTAATACAGACTGTATTCTTGCAACCACAAATTCTGTAACAAAAGAGGAGGTTTTTCCTAGCAGGTCAGCCTCCTGGAAACCAGTCTTTCATGGTTCATTATTGATGAAACCATGGTTTTATTTTCATGCAACTTGGACCATACAGAATTGCCATTTCCACTGAAAGCATCATTATATGCAAGAAATAGAAGTCTTAAGCAGCTCATGGCCTCTTCTCCCATTGATGTATGAGATGATTTATGTGGATGAACTCCCACCAACATGATCATCGGTCATACAAAATCTCCTCCTTGTCATCAATGAGAGCTCAGCCACCTCTTCCTCCCCCTCCCACCACCTTGCATCTCTGTAAATGGATCACACAGGACAGATACTGTCTTTAAGCACATGAGGACAGAAGCAGCAGCATGGACACTCTGAGTTTCTTCACAACTGTTGTAAGAAGGCAGCAGCATGCACAGTTCCCAGCAAAGCATTTGGTTACGCCTGCTATATCAGCTTGCACAAGCATCCCTCTCTCCCTTGCAGATCCTCTCAAGAACCTCCAGAAATAGTACACTTTGTACTAGGTTTGAATAAATCTAAACGCTAACCTGACATCCTTCAATTAACATTTTTAACGATCCAGTGCTAAAAGCAGGTGTGAACTGATGGCTTGACTTGCACTTTTACTAATGGGTTGTTGTAGTATATAAGTTCTTGACTGCTCTGTCCCTAAACTTTGAAGCCAATTGTCATGGTTTTAATGTAAGGTGGTGGGAAACCACTTTGCTGACCTATTCTGACTTTGCTGTTTACGTAGAATGCTCAAACCTCAGCACAAGGGGATAACGAGATGGAGTCACAACAGATGGATGCTCCAGAAGAACATACTCATCTTCACAACCCCTTCTCAAAAAAGACTTTATAGAATTTGTTGTTGTTTAAAAAAAATTCAGCATACACTACCTGTAAAATCTGAGTTCAGTGGGATTTTATTCCTGTTAAGAATCTTCTGTTTGTCAAGCCTTCTATCCACCAGAAAAAAATTCACAGTACCCTCTGCTAACTCCAACAGTCATGCAGACTCATGCCATCAGAGAATCTAACAGTAGATCTGCATCTGTTCATAAAAGTTGCAGATCCAAGTTTCTATTTTGTACGCATGCAAACACAGCAAAAGCAACCATTTTTTGCCATCACCTCTAGCAAAGGAGTTGTCCAAACTGTAATCCAGAATGAGAATTTAAGCTGTTTTACACTGCTTTTCTTTTAAAAAAAAAAATATTGCTTAACCTTTTAAATCTATGTTAAAGTGGTAAGTCTTTCTACAGTTTGTGGCTGTTGAACTGTAGCTGAAATTCTGAAGCAAAAGGCAGCCTACTTCTTTAGTATACCTTGACTACGTACAACTAGCATACATATCAGATACAAACAGACAGGCAGCCAAGTACAAATCAGATATACTTTGTTCATGAAAGACACACGCATGTGGAAACCATTTTTATAGCTCTTGAAAGAACTATGGATATATTTGCAAGCCAGCTAAAAGCAAGGCAGGTAGACCATTAGTTCTAAGAATAACTATCAGGGAACAAAGACGGATTGGTGGCAAAAAGGTCCACAAAGAATTATTTTTTCAAATAAGCCCCAGTATGGCCTGTGGGAAATGGAAAGGAAGAACTTCCACTTTCATAGTGAAGAATAAAAAGCAGCAAAGTTTTCACAAAAGACTCTGCATGATATGTGTACATCTCATTCTGTATTTTATTTTTCTGAAAGGCTAACTATGTTCCAGAACTCAGTACGTGAATCTATAGTCACAGTTTGCTTCTTTACACTGGATTATCAGTGAGGGTCAGTCAGTAGCAGTTCCAAGGACTTTCCTGCTGCTTGGCTTACCTCTGACCTAGCAGGGACACTTGGACAACAAAGCCCAGACTATCCTTTCCTTGAAAACACCCAGAAAGACAGCCATTCTGCAGAACACTGTCACAGACATCTTATCAGGAGGATGAGATGACAAGCTTCAGCAGGTCTCATAGACTACAGTAGCTAGACTACAAGAATGGACGTGACTTTTTTTTTCTATTCTGCAGTTGATAGTTCTCAGTCAGCTCAAAAGGCTGAGTCCTAGCTCTACCAATGTTGGAAATTCTCTTCCGACAGATATTTCAAACCATGAAAATTAATGCTGAATAACACATTGGGAGGGGTGTAAAAAAAAGTTAAATCAGCTTCTTAAGGCACTTTATTTCCTTCTGGCACACAGTAAAGTGTGTGTGCAATGATACATGTCCTAACTTGATTTTCCCTGTAAGCTTTAGAACCAATTATATGGGTTCTGGATTAGGACAACATACTCAGTATCACAGATGCAACTGCCTTACAATGCAAAAGGTGTTATGAATTAAAAATGTGCTGTTGATATCTGCTCTCACCAAACATGTTCTTTCATGGGAAGTCCAAATCCTCAATTCTGAAAGAAGAAATGTTAAAGATTTCTCTTTCAACCCTCACTTTTGCTCTGGTATATAGTTTTCCTGTGTGCATGACAATAACTTATCAAATGCAAGATAGCCTCATTTTTACACACATCTCATCAGGTACTTTATCAACATACCATCTTTCACAGAAATAGGTTTTTGTGTGGTTACTCCCACTTCTACTTATTAAGGTGAAAGTAAATCCCACAGGTTGGGCAACAACATGGGATTTTATGACTAATTTCAACTGGAATATTTTATGTCTGTCTTTAAAGTTCTGATGCTGTAAGTCGGTCAGTGAAAATCATCAGCTGATGATGTTACTTCTTGTGAACTAAGAGCTGTTGCTGAAACAACATTGCTGCAGCTGTTTCCAAATTAGCCTTTCTACACACCAGGTTTAACCAATAAATCTGGTTTATATACCACATCCAAAGATCTGAAAAGCTACTTAGTTACATAAGTGATGGAATATATCCACAGTTCTATATCTAGATTAGGCCACTAATCAACTATGGTTGGATTTTCAGTTTGCAAGGACCAAGAAATGCCAACAAATTTACACAAGTTACATTTGTTCAGCCCCTTTGGAAATATGGCTATACATGTATCAATCTCAAAATGGATCTGGTTGTCTAAACATGGATCTCACAGTGGTGTTCACAACCTGCAAGAAAAAAAATTCCTACTCATTTCAAAGTTCTTGACTATTTCAGTTGGAGGGACATCTTCTAAGTGAATTTGCTGGAATTGAAAAGGAATTTGGGAAGGCAATTTCATGTCACTGAAGAGAGAATGCTTCTACTAGCTGAGCTATTACAGCTGACATTGGCAGCCTTTGGAAGCAAGTTTACTGACAAATCAGACCTAAGTGCACTTCCTTACATGCACAAGTCTTGATTGGTGCAAATTAATTAACAGAAGACAGAGGATATTTTAAAGAGTGTAAATTAAAGGAAGGGCCTGTTTTCACTTCCTTCCTACATGTCTGTAAGAGTGAAAAAGACAGATGAGTTATGCTGACTTGTGTTACTAAGCAGCAGTAAGCACGATTATGCTCCATGTGTACTCCTTTGTCAGTCAAAGGGACACAAAAGGAATTACTCTATGCTTCACAAAAAACAAGTGCAGCTAACACAGTTCAGTTTCTATCTGCAACTGTATGGATGAATTATGGATGGAACATCAGGGGCACTCAGTTACCAAGGCTAAATGAGCTACTGCTTGTCAGCAATGCCACAATCCTACCGCTAGAGCTGATACATACAGGTTTAAGCCTCTGTCACAAATCATTACTTTAAATCACACAGTTGATTTTTTTTTTTTCCTCAATGGCTGTGGGCAGAAGGCAGGCCCATGCATGTTTGGTGGAGCAGCTCAGCTGGGCAGCAGAGAACAGGTACATCAGTGATCACTTGTCCATGGTTCAAGCGCCTCCATAAACTAGGACAACCCTGCCATGTATCAGAGCCTATATTCTTCCTACACTCTGGCTCCAGCACAGCTCTCGCCTTACATTTGTTGTCAGAAAGATAAATTCAGAAGGTCATTAGTGTCTACATAGTAAACTATGCATGAGTAAGCAGGTGAGAGTCCAAAGGTGCTGTAGCATTCACAGGCATACCAAGGATAGCTCAAACTCATTTGAGAAAAGCAGTTTAAGCTCAGTATAAAGAGCTCAGAATGACTGCCGGGACATTTACTCCTTCTGGTTTGGACTAATTGTAAAGTGAATCCCATTACTAATTTTCAAGCCTGAGTCTATCCTTGTTCTCATTGTGCAAATACAACTTATTCTAGAAATGGCAAAGGAAACTTATATCTAGTAGAGAAAGTCTAACGTGTTATTTATGCCACTGATTTCAGGAACAAGGCTAAGAAGTTGGCCTTTCTCTATAGATAAGGCAAGAGAAATAATTGTATACTTGGCTTTCTGGAAATTTTTCAGTGATATCCCTTTGTACAATAAAGCACCCAGGTTCTCCTTTGAGGCTAGGAATGCTGCCTTCAGTGCCAGATTAATCCTTCATACTGAATGCCACATTCCCAAGGTGAAGAGCTGACTAAAGGTTCTCTATTTGGCTGCAAGCACTAGAAAGATTCACTTTCATTTAGTGTAATCTCCCACTCTGTGATATGACTGGAATTTTCAACACCCACAAACGGGGCAGACTTTCTTGCTTTATTTTGCTAAGAGTTTGGCTCCCTCAAAGGAGCTGCAAAGTTTTTTATAAGTCCCTCACCCAAGTGTCCAAGACTCTTCTGAACCAGCAATTCAAAAAATTATCAGCACCCAGTATGTGAAAAAGAAAAAAAATGAGGGAAAAAATACATTTAGACACCTAAGTGAAAACTGTAGTCTTTCAAAAGTCTGGTCACAACTACTGGAGACCACATAAAAATCCATCCCTGCACTTCTTAGAAATATGCATGAACAACAAATCTATGACTAATGGACTAAATTGCAGTAGAAGGAGGCAAGAATTCACCTAGCTTTAGCATTTTTTAAAAAAAAAAAAAAAAGCATTTGTGCCATATGAAAATGCTGCCTCTCTGAATAAATTCAGAGACTAAAAAAACCCCAGACATTTTATGAATATTATTACTTTTGTGTCGGTTTGAGCTTTTACTTATGAATCTTTATAACACAATCATTTTGTGGTATTTCTGTCTCCCAAGATCATAAAAATTCAACCCCAAAACAGATGTGGTAATAGTAAAAAATTAAAAGACAAATATAACAGAAACAGATTTCTGCCTAAAAGAACAGCAAATTATGGTCACAACACAGGAGAAAACTTGTCTAAGAAAAGGGCCACAGTAAGACCCTTTTAGTGTCCAGTTTTTTTCATTTTGTTATTGGTTGGTTGATTCTGGTAAACAAGGAGAATTAGTGACATTTTCAAGTTAAGCCTTTGTAGCCCTAAACAATTAAATATTCAGTGATTTTTAAATAAAACCATGCCAGGGAAGGTGGACAGAAATTTTATCACCTCTGGAGTAGCCTCAATCAACCTGCTTCAAGTTGTCCTTCCTTCTCTACAAATATTC
Source organism: Coccyzus lansbergi (assembly GCA_033558105.1). NCBI lineage: Eukaryota > Metazoa > Chordata > Aves > Cuculiformes > Coccyzidae > Coccyzus > Coccyzus lansbergi. The sequence continues at coordinate 858,744 of JAUMJK010000259.1, read as the reverse complement.
ACCTCAAGGGAGATGGACTACTTGTTACCAACTACAGCCCTAAAAATCAAACTGATTCATGATGTGGCCTATTGACCTGAGAACTCTGCATCAAAGATCCTACCAGGGATGTTATGTTCCAGAAGTGCTTTACATAGTTGGGTGGTTTTTTACCTGCCATCTTATATTCCTATTAAAAAGTGTGGGCTTTCAACACACTTGGGAAGGAAGAAGTCAGTCGGCTGATTACAGATTTGAACAAAACCTTTGCTGAGAGTCTAAAGTTGCATTGCCAATGCTATTTCTGTCTTTTGCCTAACATTTGCCACCTACAATCACTGCCCTGCAGACTAAGCAACTTACAATACTTGTTTCACTTTAAAAATGGCTTGGCAGAAAATTATCTAGTACACAGACTTTTTCATCTAAGTTAAAAAAAAAGCCCCAAGCACCAGTGTTTATAGGTTCATTGCTGTAAACACTAAGGGGATATCATTGTTAAATACAGGAGAGTGAGGCTGTAATTTTAACAAGCTGAGGTCTTCATGACACTCCTAAAAACCTCAACTTCTACACAGTGCTAGCTGCCACCACAGATTAACTTTTGAAGATGAAGTTAATGGTGAGGACTCGTCTACGAGGTAATCCTGCAATTATATCAAAGATTCCAGATAGATGTGAGAATCTCAGAGATGGTTCTCTTCATGTGTGACCCAGTAAAAGGATGCTGTCAGGTGTATTTATACCCTTAGTTTGAGGTTACAGGAAGAATGTTTTAATTTAATACCAACTGGAATATTCCATTGACTTCCTAAGCAAAATGTCAATAATTTGGGTTTCCATCGCAGATGCCTGTATTCTCAGCCTGTAATGCTTGTAGCATGACACAGTGCAGTGCTACATCAGGCTGTTAGACCAGAACATTAAACAAAGTGGAAATCAAACAGAAATTCCCAAATTCTCATTGCCCTAACTAAACTTTACCTTACTTGATTGCAACCATTTTTAGTACTGTTAATAATACACAGAATTTTAACCTGACAACATCCTTCTGGTAAGTCAGACTCACACGGGCAAAAGCCTAAGCCCTGCATTACAAGAATGTGTGTGAACATGGGAAAGACGTGTGAGTAGGTGTGGACAAGCCTTTTCTACAACTGACTAGAAGCCCCAGCAGCAATGATACTCACGTTGGCATTGTCCCCAGGACAATCGGGCCCAGCCCCAGCAGCAGTCAATTCTACTTCCAAACCGACAGAGTCCTGGGGAGGATACTATTTGTCTGGGCCACCTGAAAAAGACAGTTCAAAAAACTCTGGTGACACATTTTGAAAGTAGCTAAAATCACATTAGATTAAGAAAAGCAAAAGACAAAGACCAGCAAAAACTGATCCTGCATAGAGATAGTTATCCTTTATTTTTTTAAAAAACCAAACCAGTAACTGCTCTAAGCTGAGTCTGTACTACTTCTATCATTATTACTGTGTTTAGTTCAGAAAACATAAACTACTATAGGAAAAGATAATAAGGGTAACTTTGTACAGCCTTAAAAACTGACACATGCTTTGCAATATGCTCACTTCTGCCACTCCCAGGTTGGTATTATTCAGCTGCACAGGTCCAAAACACAGAAATCATAGACATCCAGTTCCAACCCCCCTGCCATGGGACACCTCCCACCAGACCAGGCTGCCTAAGTCCCCATCCAACCTGGCCTTGAACCCCGCCAAGGATGGGGCAGCCACAGCTTCCCTGGGCAACCTGTGCCAGAGCCTCACCATCCTCATGTTGAGGAAGTTCTTCCTCACGTCTAGTCTATATCACAACACAGAATAACCACCACCATAAAGTTTCAGCATCGGTTTATTTCACAACCTATGGACAAATTTTCTTACTGACACATAAAAGAAAAAAAACCCCAAAACTATGAAAAGCTTCCTGAACTGTGAAACAAATCAAATAGAAAAGGAGAGCCATTCCAAGGAAAAGGTATCACAGCCGCCGGCAGTTACGAACCATTAACATAACCTGCTCACATTTTCATAGAATCATAGAACAACCAGGTTGGAAGGGACCCATCGCATCTTCTAGTCCAACCATTCCTATCAAACACTAAACCAAGTCCCTCAGGACCTCATCCACTTGTGCCTTAAAGACCTCCAGGGAAGGTGAATCAACCACCTCCCTGGGCAGCCTATTCCAATGCCCAATGACCCTTTCTGTGTGAAAAACTTCCTCCTAATCTCCAGCCTAAATCTCCCCTGGCGGAGCTTGAGGCCATTCCCTCTTGTCCTGTCCCCTGTCACTTGGGAGAAGAGCCCAGCTCCCTCGTCTCCACAACCTCCCTTCAGGTAGTTGTAGAGAGTAATGAGGTCTCCTCTCAGCCTCCTCTTCTCCAGGCTAAACAACCCCAGCTCTCTCAGCCGCTCCTCATAGGGTCTGTTCTCCAGCCCCTTCAGCAGCCTCGTCGCTCTTCTCTATCATTTTTAATGACAAGCTGAAATAACGTGACCTCCGAGTTTCACTAAGCCCTGAAAAGAAGCCCTCGGCGAGGGGATCCCGGTGGCTGACGAGCAGAGCTTTCAGCATCCGTGAAGCTTTCCCCGCTTCTGTTCCAGCTACTCGCTCCACCTGGCGCATCCCAGAGCGACCCGCGAGGCAGCGCTTCCCGAGCCGCGCTTCGTGTTGGAACTTGAGCCGCAGCCCTCACCCTGCTCTGTCTCGAGGGCCTCCAGGCGTCAATAAACCCGTTTTATTTTTACGGCACGCAAGGCGCTTGGGGTTTGATACTCGCAGCGCCCAGGCTGGGCGAGGGCTCCCCGCACCCCAGGTGGGCAGCAGTCCCGGGGCTCGGACCCCCCTGCCCACCCCGGGAGAGATGGGGCTCGCTCTGCCTGCCCTGCGGGGGCTCTGGCCGACCTCAAACACTGACTCCCCAGCCCGAGGAAGCACTGGTTTCCTAATCCGAGGGAGCAGTGGCTTCTCCCTAGCCCGAGGAAGCATTGCTTCTTACCAGCCCAGGGAAGGACTGGGTTCCAATTATGAGAAAATATTGACTCCCCAACCCGAGGAAGCACTGGGTTCCCCGGTACAAGAAAGCATTGACCTCCTAGCCCGAGGAAGCACTAGGTTCCCAGTACGAGAAAGCATCGGTTTCCCAGCCTGAGGAAGCACCGGGTTCCCATTAGGAGAAAATACTGACTCCCCAGCCCAAGGAAACACTGATTCTCCCCAACCCGAGGAAGCACTGGGTTCCCCAGTACAAGAAAGCATCGACCTCCCAGCCCGAGGAAGCACCGATTTCCCAGCCCCGAGGAAGCACTAGGTTCCCAGTATGAGAAAGCATGGGTTTCCCAGCCTGAGGAAGCACTGGGTTCCCATTACGAGAAAATACTGATTCCCCAGCCCAAGGAAACGCTGATTCTCCCCAGCCCGGGGAAGCACTGAGTTCCCAGCCCGGGGAAGCACCGGCTTCTCCCCAGCCCGAGGAATCCCCGGGTTCCCAGTACAAGAAAGTATTGACTCCCCAGCCCGAGGAAGCCTCGGTTCTCCCCAGCCGGGGGAAGCATCGCTTGTTCCCAGCCCAGGGAAGCACCGACTCCCCATCCCGAGGAAGCCCTGCTTCTCCCGTGCCGGGGGAGCCCCGTCCCAGCGCCCGTCCCGGGGGAGCCCCGGCAGCCCCTACCTGTCGCCGAGGCGTCCGGCCGCCCTGAGGGCGAGGCATGCGGCCAGCAGGAGCGCGAGCCCCCTCGCCATGGCCCGCGGCTGCCGGGCGGAGGCTGCGCGGGGCGGGGGACGAGCGGCGGCTGCTCCCGGCGCCGGGGGAGGGCGAGACGCGGCTCCGCCAGAGGCCACCTCCGAGCCGCCGGCCTCCTGCGGCCGGACAAACCCCTCCAGCTGCTCACACACAATTACAAGGTGTACCTGCGGTTTTGTATATTTATTTATTTCCCCCCCTCCTGGCTCAGACATCCCTATTAATAGCTCCCAGGTGCTGGCCTGGCGTGCACCCACGTGTGTGAGGGCATCCCAGAGCCGCGACCCACAACCTCCAGATTTGATCTGTGCCTGAATCATAGAATCGTAGAACAACCAGGTCGGAAGAGACCCACTGGATCACTGAGTCCAACCATTCCCATCAATCTCTAACCCATGTCCCTCAGCACCTCGTCCACCTGTAACTTAAGCCCCTCCAGGGAAGGCAAGTCAACCCCCTCCCAGGGCAGCCTGTTCCATTGCCTAATGACTCTCTCATCTGAGTGTTCTGAACCTAAAATTCAATAGAAGAGGTTCTGCAAATCCAAGATGTTACACGTGCTTGTTACTGTGAAAAGGGCCACTTAGCATTTCCAGACTTGGGGTGATTCCAGTGAAATGGGACTGAGATACAAAGCAACCCCGCATTCTGAGTTCGACAAACAGATGTGATTTCATAAAAGCAATACCAAAACCTCGAGAAATGTAAGTGATGTAGAGGAAAAGAATGCAGAGTGTGCCACCTCCCTCCCTCTGAATCAAGGCTAAACCTCATCAGTTGCCCTTAAGGGTTTGGCCGCAGCTTAGAATCATAGAATCACCAGGTTGGGAAGGACCCACTGGATCATTGAGTCCGATCATAGAAGCAGGAAACCAAAACTGAACAGCTTAAGGAGCGTTCAGATGGCGAATACAATTTCAGGCTTTAGATTTGAGCTGGTAGTCAGGTACAGAGCGTTTTCCACCTTCAACACACCTCACGGATAATCCAAGTAGCACTACACAAAGATCATAGAATCATAGAACAACCAGGTTGGAAGAGACCCATCGGATCATCGAGTCCAACCATTCCTATCAAACACTAAACCATGTCCCTCAGGACCTCATCCACCCGTGCCTTAAACACCTCCAGGGAAGGTGACTCAACCACCTCCCTGGGCAGCCTGTTCCAATGCCCAACGACCCTCTGTGTGTAAAACTTCCTCCTAATCTCCAGCCTAAATCTCCTTTTTGCACAATACAAATGATGCCAGTGAGCTTTCGAAAGGTGTGCCCTTCCCAAGTGGTTTTCTGCTCAAGTTGCCAGCAGAAAGACCCCTCTGCGTTCCTTCCCACCCCTGTCATCTTTTCAGGACCATAAGTTTCCCACACTAAACTCTCTGCCCACAGCCTCAACCCAGCATCTTTCAGACTCAGAGAAAAAACAACTGTAAAACCAATTCTGCAAGGTGCTCACTAGAGGACTGAGGTATACAAACCACACCAGGGACCAGACGTGGTTCCTCTCACTACATGAGATGCTGATAGCCAAACAGTGAAGATTACACAGCAGCATTTGGGAAAGAGAGAAGAACATCTGGCTCAGATTAGACACTTGGTGAAATCACAGAATCACTAGGTTGGAAAGGACCCACTGGATCATCAAGTGCAACAGTTCCTATAAATCACTAAGCCATGCCCCTCAGCACAATATAGATAAATATAGAGCGGATTTCTAACTCTTGACTAATTGATCGCTTTTCTTTTGGTATTGGTTTTTTGGGTTTTTTTTTAACTTGGATGTGTGCTGTCAGATAACAGACCTTGCAGAGTGAATTCACTGTCAAGATTTTATAGACACAAGGGGAGAAATAACCACAGGGATTTCTCTCTGGTAACAGCATCTGCCAGTTTGTAGAAAGAACGTGTACGCGAATTATACTGCAGACAAGTTCAGCACAGATGCCAAAAGCAACATTTGACCTTCACTGTGAATTAAAGTCTCAGGCAACCTGACGCTTTCCTTCTGATGTCCAGAGGGACGTGTCATAAAATCAATTCCTTTCCTGCAATGCTGCACAGTGGTACTTAAGTACACAGCAACTTTACAGCACACACTGCTCCTTTAAAGCATGCATGCTCTCAAATGATAGTAAGATCATTTAATCTCTCTAGACTGCACTTTAAGATTTCCTCGGCAGCCTGTTTGGCACTCTTGTATGTTAACACTAACATCTAGGTCAGATGTGGTGCCTACTCCAATTAAGACTGTCTGCTCTTGAGTAACTTCTGATGTCTTCACAATTTTTTTTGGTACATCAGCCTGAAAAACAGCCAGCCACTGAAAGATCACATATTTCACTTCCATTCCCATCAATAGGACTTAACATCCTGTCGTTTATGAATTCATTTATTTTGGCAATGCTTTATCAATGCCAGTGGATTTTTCTTAATATGGTGATCTCTCATATCCTGGACACTGGAAGGATTACTGAGTGAGGTGGCAAAGAACCATACTTCTCAACAATTTAAAGGTGCATAAAGCTGTCTTCCATACCGTATTGCTTTATGAGTGTCCATCAAGGTAATACATAGAAGGTGGAGATGGAGAAGTTATTAGATGTGTTTGTTGTGAGGGTGGTGAGGGACTGGAACAGGTTGCTCAGAGACATAGTGGATGCCCCATCCCTGGAGACGTTCAAGGCCAGGTTGGATGAGGCTTTAAGCAGCATAACTGAGTGGGAGGTGTCCCTGCCCATAGTGGGGGGGGGGTCTAGTATTGGATCATATTTAAGGTCCCTTCCAAGCCAAACTACTCTATGATTTTATGATTACTAGCAGCACTTTGGTGCCTTATGTTTAGTCAGAAGTATGAAAGCCTGGCTAATATTGGAGCCAGAAGGTGGGCTGACCTGATGTTCAGCAAGACATAAGCATTAACAGTCCAGCAGCAGGGCGTCAAGCGCTCAGGTAAGTAGCAAAACCCAGCTAAAAAGCACAGGATGAAGTGGTGCAGGGACAGAAGGGCAGGTGTCCAAGAAAGCTTTTTCAAAGTTAAGACACTAATAAGACACTTAACTGGTTGAGTGCAACATGATAGGCAGCTTTTTAGCTGCAAGTTAGCAAGAGTGAAGCAGGAACATGAGGAAGACTTGGTATTTTGAACAGCAATGCTGTACCCTTCTGTGTGGGAAAGTCAAAATGCACACAGGAATTACAAAGAGGAATGTACAGTTTTCCTGAAAAGGTATTTATTTTATACAAACATCTTGACCCTTCCCACTAGGCTTATTTTACTCTACTGCATTTCCATATAAATATTTTGAGATACTTTGTGCCAAAGAAGCCATGCTATCAGCCATGATCCTCATCTCAGACTTTCAGTCTTCTGAGACCTTTCTATAGAAATCAAGACCCTACATTTGTTAAGACACCTTGTGTTAAGATACTGTGAGAGCAGGGGAAGAGTCTAAAATACTGACAATTGCCTGTGCCACTAGAAAGACCACTAGGTTCTGAGTCATCTAGAATTTCTGAGGGGGATGAAGCTCTAGTTATATATCACTATGTTCTACACTGTAAGTTATAAGGGCACATCTGACTGCAAACAAACCTGGATTTTAGTGATAATGTGGCAGAGAGTGAAGAAATGTCCTAATTAGTGAGGCTTGCTAATTCTGCTGCAGCGAGGGTAAGGGTGGTCATGAGAACTGCTGCTTCTGGGATAGCAAAAGTGATGTCTGGAACAATGCAATTATACAATGCATGCAGGATTGTGTTCAATATATCATTCAGTATATTCCTTGTATTTCCTCCCCTCCCCCCAAAATACAGCTCCATTAAAGGATCAAAGCCATGAGCAATATATATAACTGGGAATACAAGCAATATCAGCTAAAATAAAACAAACCCCCCCCGCAATTTAAACAACAGGAAGCTCATTTCTATTGAAATGAAGCTTCCTTATAGTTTCCTCAAGTGAAATGAACCTTTCTTTTATGTGTGGGACCTGTTCCTCTTGAATAATAATAATAATACTAACTTTACTTCATTTGGGATAGACTGTGCCCATCAATCTCAGCATTTAAAGCTTTGGCTGCAGGGCTAAATATGGGTTTCCAATATACTCTTTGTGGATATAACTATTTCTGAAGGGAAACAGTTTCTGGAATACTGTCTGGCATCAACTGGAAAGGCAATATTAAGAAAGCAAAGAGAGAAAACATGTAAGTTGTGGATATGCTAGGCCGACAGAAATTGGCAGATATAGTAGATGATAGAAAATGGTAGATATGACAGAAATCACACAGAAACAACTTTAAAATGTATCTTCATTGTTACAGGTAACTATGAATTTAATATAATCACATCAGTAAAAGATACTGCTTTCAGGGCAATCTACCATCAGGTAAATTCTGTTTGAGGGAGGCATTAAATGACTAACTTCATTCAAGCACACCTTTTTAAAATTAACTTTCTCCTTGTTGTCTTAAATCATTAATATTTGTAACATGTTTTAAGTCCTCTATTCAGCAGAATCAGGCAATACTTTTTGTAACTGTTATGTAAGCAGAAATTGAGAAAATTATTTTTCCACAAATCAAATAATCTCTCACCAAACAACAAACAAATCTCTTGTTTTCCAATTTCACGCTTATACCATGAATACATCCCTTCAAGTCCTTTCTAAGTGTTTCACCCTCACTGAGGCTAATCCAGTAAACCACTAATACCACATTACCCCAAGTCACTAAATCACACTGTTCCATGTGTAAAAACTACTTGATTTGTAGATAATGGCAAGCATGATCATATTCTGCATTTGTGTGGCTACTGTAATGTGCATGTATACTTCCTGCAAAATGGAACAGAAGAAAAGACTCTAAGTCCAAATTATCTGCAATACTTTCAATGTCATAACTTTCCCTCTGGGGCTATGCAATTCTGCTTTTCAACCAATTTTATATATGATGTATTTTAAAGTAGTAGTTATTGAGGAAATATTATCTTCATCATATGCTAGGAAACATTCTCATTCAGTCCCATGTTATAAAGAAAACTGTGAGGCACAAAGAAAATACAGCAATTCAATCGGCTATATCAGTCTTGGTACTCCACCTCCCTTTTAGTAAATCAAGTTGAAAGGGGAAGAAAGTCATCATAACTACCAGACACTGTAGTATCAAATTACATTCTGAACAGATTAACACTGTCATTTAGAAATACTGATTCCAAAGTTTTCAAATGCTTTCTCTGCATCAGGTCTTCCGAATTAATTTGCTGATTTTCTAGTCAGCTTTTTCCACACACACTTGATCCTTGTTTAAAAACTACAGGTGGCATTTGTGTTGAAACTTCCTACATTTCATTACAGTATAAAGAATTTATTTTCCCCTGTAAATAAACAATAATTTACCTCTTAAAGCCCAGTAAAATTTCATTTTCCCTTCTGTATATGTCTTTTAAAAAGATTTCTAACTGTTCATGTTATCAATTTTCGTTCCAAAGGTATTTTGCATAAGGAGTTCAGAACAGTAATCCTCCAAATTTAACATTATCCTGTTAATTAGGGAATCAGTCAACTTGGCCTCACTTGCAATGTTATCACTGAATGCAGAAAAATCTGCAAGTGATTTAAAAGACATCTTCAGCAGGCTGGGGAGGGACAGCATAAACAACTTCAAAATATGGGGCTAAACTGCCTGCACTGATCCCAGCCTTGCACATCCTGCACCTCTCAGTGATGCCAGCAATGAAGTAGATGCAACTGTTGGAAAACATGGGCTTAAGAATTTTTTTTTTTGTGGACAGGACCAGAAAGTACACTGCATTGATTCCCTCGCAGGCAGGGAACAGGGTGGAATAGGGATGAGTTCCACATATGAGTGAAATAATTGTGAATGCCTTCGCAGATTGAACAGGAAAACATGGACACAGCCTCTAACACTGTCTTGGAAAGGGAGAAAGAGAAGAAAATTTTAGGAACTTGTTGAATTAGTGACTGTTCTACGCAATCAGACTGTCAGCATTGAATATAATGGCTCCAATGACACATTAGCATCATTGTGATCTAGTCCAGGTTGTTTCAACCAGTTAGTTCTCGTTATTCACCGCACTAGCTCAGTCAGCCTTTGGGAAAGCCTAATAACATACCAGCTGGGGTCGATGGAGAAGGAGGCAGGGCTAAGTTTCCTCTGGAGAACCCTGGCTTAGTCACGCTTCTGTAACAGCATTTGCCACATAATCTTAGAAAGGTCCTACTGTTCCAATAGTACAATAGTGAGCCCAATACCACTCCTATGCTTTATGGCACATGTTTTCAAAACTGTACTACAGCTCTTCATGTCCAATTTTACACCGTGCAGCCAATGTCCTACGCTGTCTCCTTTCCTCAGGAAACCAAATGCTTGAACACAAGAAAACAGTCATATACATCACTAATACATTGTCATCTAATTTGTTATTATCTCCGTAAGCTACAGACACACGTACTTAGCAGTCAGAGCGGAGAGATCAGAACTGATGCACAACACTGAGTGGAAATTACTAAAGAAATATATTACATAGCAATATAAATATACACATACTCAGCAACAATCAGGATCAACAGTGTACTGTCTTTTTCATGTGCAAGAAGCGCATAAAACCCTTTTGTTCTACAACAGTAAGAGTTAATGACAGATTCTTTAAAAAATCAAACAAAAAATCAAATCAGCAGATTACAATCTATAACTAAAAGAAACTATAAAGAAAACAAGAGAAGAGTCATGTATGCCATAGAGAGGATAATTACAAAAAAAAAGCTGTTAAGAATCAAAAAAACACAAATATGTGAGCTGAAACCAAACTTGACCTCCCACTTTCTGCTATAAGTTTAAAATAGAAAAAAGCAATGCTAACAGAAGAGATCTCTTTGAAGACAAGTTTTTTACCACAGTTCTAATGTAAACCAATTTGAACCAAGCAGGCCAACCGTTCTGTATAGTACCTGAAATAATTATGGACTTTATGTAGTTTTCTGTTTCATGATCCCAGACTGCAAGCTAGGACTTTCTGGGCTACATGTGAATTTTAACATATAAGAAATAGCCATGAGGCACCCTGAAAAGTTACCAGAATTGTCTTTTGGACAGAAGAAGCAAATAATCTGGTGTGGCATGGATTCAATCTTTTTCTGCTCATGAAATACAGTCCTGAAAGCAAGAAATATACTGGGAGATGCAGAATCAGGAGGAAATTATTTACGGTAGCCTACAATATCACCCCTGACTACCACACAGTTTGTAACTCTTTTTTTAACCCATGCCTTGGGCTCATTGCCAATATCAGATAGAAAAAAAGTCAGAGGTCCATATATTGATACAGGTATTCTATCCAGACTACCTATGTAAATTATAATTTACGGCAATGACTCGCCAGAGAAAAATGATCCTTTAGATTGTCGGGTTTGGGTATTTTTTATATAATGAACCCAAATTGCTACACAAATTCTGGCAAAGAATTATCTCAAATTATCTCAAAAGATATAAATTGCACTGTGTCCTGATCTACCATCTGTTTCATCTCATTTCAGATGCTGCAACTTTGCTCGCCTGACCTGAGCTATAGTTGTGTGAGATCGATCCTCCACTATGGGTTGCTGATGAATTGACCTAGAACTATTTATATAATTAAGCCTAAATTGTGATTCTCAAGGGGAATATGGGCTTATCTAATTGCTTGAATTATGTATTTCCATCTTGTTTCGACATACAGAAAATTCCTAGTGCGTTCTGAGATATGAAGGGGGAGCAGTAGGCAGGAAAACCAACTATAGGTGTTCTGAAGGAGAGTTTTTGTATAGTTATGATCCTGTTGACCCAGATCCACTGTTCATTTCTATATAATTGCAATCCCCTAAAGAACTTTCTAAAGTTAAAACACTGGACAGCCAATTATTTCTGTCGCTGTTTCCCAGAACAGTTGACATCGGAAGGATATCTGCAGGTCATCTGGTCCAAACCCCCTCCTCAAGCAGGGTCACCTACAGCTGGTTGCCCAGCACCATGCCCAGGCAGCTTTTCAATAGCTTCAGTGATGGAGAATCCACAGTCTGTGGGCAGCCCATGCCAGTGCTCAGTTGTCCTCACAATGAAAAACTGTTTCCTTGTTGTTCAGATGGAATCTCCTGCTTGTGTCCATTGCTTCTTGTCTCATCTTGTTGCACACCACTCCCTCTTCCTTACACCCTCCTTTCAGGTATGTGTCTGCATTGATGAAATTCCCCCAAAACCTTCTCTTCCCCAGGCTAAATGGCCCCAGCTCCCTTGGCCTTTCCTCACAGGAGAGATGCTGTTGTGACCTTTTGCTGGACTGTCACCACTGGCTTTATATCTCTCTTGTACTGGAGAGCCTAGAACTGGTCATAACACTCCACGTATGTCCATATCAGTGTTGAATGGAGGGGAAGGATCACCTCCTTTAATCAGCTGGCAACAGTCCTAAATGCAGTCCAGGATACTGTTAGCTGCCTTTGCAGCAAGGGCACGTTGCTGGCTCACGTTCAGCTTGGGGTCCACCAGGACCCCCAGGTTTATTTCAGCAAAGGTGCTTCCCAGCCAGCCAGCTGTCAGCACATAGTGTGTGGGTCATTCCTCCCCAGGTGCAAGGCTTCGCACTTTCCTTTGCATGAGGTTCTCGTCAATCCATCACTCCAGCTTGCCAACATCCCTCTGGATGACAGCTTGACCCTGTGGCATATCAGCCACTCCTCCCAGTCTTGTGTCACCAGCAACCTTGCTGAGGGTGCACCTGTACCCCATCATCCAGATCATCGATGAAGATGTTACATGAAACTGGACCCAGCACTGACCTATGTGAAACTCACAATTTATACCAATAAAATCTTTGTATGTTTTAAGTCAAAACCAAAAAAAGATTTCATAGTAGTTTAGTAACAGTTAAATAAAGCACATGACTGGTATGATGACTACTGCACAGACAGCTGCTTGTGAGCCTTCTAATGCCTTTCAGCATTATAGGTTTTGTTTGTGGCTTTTATTAGGTAAGATTTGTGAGACAAACATGCATGAAATTCATGTCTTCAGAATACATTATAAGAAAGAAAAGGATGGAAAAGATTTAATATGGGCTTAAGTGCTCATTATGAAAGGAAATTAAGCAATTTCAGGGTTATCTACAGGTTTTGGAAGACAGTTAACGATTCTTCTCTATGCTGCTAAACCAATGCAGTAACATTCAATTTTGCTTTTTAGTGCTTCCCCTTGAACCTGTATATTCAAAAACAGTAAGTCCAAATAACACTTCTAAAGACAACTGTGAGTTTTCATTGATATCTTTTAAGAGAAGACAATAAATTTGGGATTCTGTTTTAAAATGTAATTCAACACATACTTGAACTGTTGAACTAAACCAGGTTGTACCTGAACTGCAATTTTCAAAGGGCTGTTAAATGCAACAGTTCTGGCTAGCATCAGACTAGAAGATTTTCCCATCAGCAATCATACTCTGTGGAAGGAAAAGTGAGAAAATACCAGGTATAGAAAAGAAGTTGTTATGGCTAGCATGAAAGGCGAGGGGAAACCCAAGATAGAGACTGGAGCAAGTCTGTTGATAATTTTAAAAACTGGTTTGCAGGCCTATGAAAATGTCCTGGGACAAATGGAAAACAGTCTAAATTCTAAAGGGTCTTGTAGAGCTTTAAATAGCAGACAGCAGATTTAATAGAATTAATGACAGAATAAATGAACAGGCAGACATAAAATGGAACTAGGAAAAAGGGATAAAAGCTGCTTCCCATCATATTTCAGAAAGTTCCTTTTATTGTTGTCTTTTCAGTTCTAATACATAAATAACCATAGCTGGTAACTACGCTTGGTCAAGTAGGGGAATTTTTAAGAGTTGAAAAGACAGACAGGGAAGTGTCTATAAAAAACTCTACCTTCTTCCAAGTACTACAGTCTGAACTACTCTAAAATATTTTGCAATAATCTGGCCAGTGTAAAAGTTTCACCTGTAAACTAACTGTCAGGTGTCAAATACAGAAATTATTCAGATAAACGAGGTGTCATTTTACCTTTGAGTCCAGTTCAAGGATTTCAACTGCCCATCAGAAAATTAGACTGTTGAGCCTGCATAGTATTCAGTTTCTACTTTTACTGAAGCTAAAGGCAATGATCATATTAAAGAACAAGGAACACATTTTAAACATGTTAGATCGGAGAGCAATCAAATGAAGTCCACTTAAAGAATTAGATTTGTTTGTACTGTAAATGACATTAAAGATGGTAATCTCTGGTTCTTGGCTTCAACAAAGCTTGTGATGTAGGGATTCAAACCAACAAGTACTTGAACCCAAACCTAGCTGTACCGAACAGTTAGTCAATTTAGTTTATGAATCACATCCCCAACACTGATAGTATTACTGACATGAATAAAAAGTTAGGTGCACACACCTGTAGGGCAACTCTCTATATTACACGCAACCCTAAAGAACTCTGCATGTTTCATAAAGCAGACAAGTCATAGAAATCTATAGAATCCTCTTGATCCTGACTGATTTTCTCACTCTTCACTCACTGACAGCACAACAAGGTCTGGAATACAGCTTAGAATTAAACTAGCACCTTCTAGTACTTAGTGATTTAGTAATTTCTTCTTATTCAGCTCATGGTTGTAAATTTCAGCTTTGATTTTCTTGGTTTAAACCAGAAAATTACTGAGTAAAGAAAGCTGTTTTCTAATATTTCTCAATGTGTGGAAGGCACACAAAATTAGGAGAGCCAGAGAGCACTTACTGAAAACCTGCCGTGCTTCAAGTAAGATTTGAGTCTAGTAGGTTTGATCACCTAGGAATAAAGTGTTACTGTTCAAAAACAGCTTGAGAGCAATAGCTAAATACTTTGTCATACTTCTTTCTGCACTGTGTTGACTCTTCTCTGTAGATGAAGGTAGACATTATGTAATAGCAATTTTGTGTATGTGTATGCCTCCATTTTCAGGGTTACAACTGCTCAAAATTTTTATAACTATACTTTCTAGTGATCTCTACATAATACAGCAAATTATGATTAAGGACGGTGGACACAGAATGGTGCCGTGTTATCCTCAGAATCTGAATGCTCCCACTTCTTTCAAATGCTAACATCAAATTGATTAGATGATTTACGTCCATCACCTTGGCAGTATACAGGTCAATGGTATTTATTCTTGTAACGGTAGCTATTGTGTGTACTGATTGTAGGTAGATATCCTCATAATGTGGTTATCAAGAGCTAAAAGCAACTGCAGTTGCAAATTCTTTCAGTAAGGATTATTCAGCTGGAACTTGTTTTACTTTAGAGAGCTTTTTGTTATTTATTATGGAGCACATAATAGTAATCCAGTTGTAATAAAGATTCATAAACTAACTGAAGGTTTCATATTGCGTAATTGGTTTAAAACACTTCAAAAAGTATTTTCTTTTCCAGAACTCTACTTTGAACATGAAATGTTACTCCAACATGGATGAAGTATCTATTTATAACCAAGTGTTTGTCTGTAATGGTCAAATGTTAAAGAGAGGAATTGAATGTTTATTTTAGCCTTGATTTTCATCCAACACTTCTTGTGATTTACCCTGAAATTCTAATTATATCCCCCTATACAAGCACTGCAAATATGAAAACTGAGAGAAAATCTATTTTCTAGAGCTTTTTTCCTCTTCTTTTTCCAAAGGAGAGAGATGCTTGCGGTCAAATTACTTAATGAGAAGAATTCAGTGTGTCAGCAATGATCCCAACAAAGAAAACATGTCCATTTACAGTATTGTTTAACTATTTCTATAGTTGGTGACCGCATTAAATGGGTATTTGAATGGGAACATGCCAGATGAATAAAAACAACCTTCATGGGTGCCAAACATTAGCTATTACTACAAAATTAGCTAAAAGCATGCAAAAGCAATGCACAAAATTGCACACACCTACTATAACTACTGGCATCTTAGGCAACATGCATAAGTCTATGGCTGATGAGATTTTGTTTCAGAAAGCAATGTCAATAAAACACACCAGGAGTTATTACCAGCCCATTATGTCACCATCTAAGCTTATATTGAACCATGGCCATATACATGTATAATAGCTCAGGAACTGTAACACAGCAGGGATATGAAAATAGGTATCTATTCATGAAGGAAATCTACAGTTTATGCTTAAATACATGAAAAATAACGTTAGCTGGACAAAAAAAAAAGTCATAACCAGAAGCTGTGCAGTTCAACCGCCTTCTAGTAGTTGAAGAATAAAAGCAAATAAAGGTTAATTTTAAGAAGTCAGCCACTGCAGACCTCGATTAATGGAAGGCGCCTGGGACTTGCAACAGTGAATTAGAACTTTGATTCTTCTGGTTTCCACTCTGGTCCAGACTGGAGGCCTCTCAGAAAGGAGCGGCAAATTTTTAATCAAGAGCAGTTGGCTCAACGGTCTTGGCCTAGTTCCTAAAACACGAGGCTTCCAGCCCCATGATCCTTCCTGATCATCTATTTTAGCTATGGATAATTTCATTACCCTTATTTTAAAAAAACCCTTCTATTTAAATCCATGACTTAAAGCCTGGCTCAGTGATAGTTTGTCATGGGGAATTCTACTGGCTAAATACAGATGCCAGAAAGAAACAGGCACATTATAAACGCGATCATTTACCTTGAAGTTTGGCAACTTCTTGGCACCCCCAAAGTTCTATATCCAGTTGGTTATGTTATCCCAGAGCACCACTTATGCATTTTCTTTGCAAACCACAGGAATCTTTGCATACAAGCTATTAAAATCACCTACTTTATTTTATTCACCTTTTACCTGTGTTTTAGTATGTAGTTATATATAGACTGAATGCAACCAAATAGCAGGTCAACTTGTCAAAAAAAACCCCATATAAGCAGCTTTTGCCATCTATCTATTCAAACAGCCATAGATAACCCAGAAATGGCCCACAGTCCAGGAAATACCAGATGAAAAAAATCTCTGCAAACACATGGCGGGAGCAGGGAAACAAAATTGCTAGAGGGTGCGAGTTCCACAGCTGCAGTATCTTAAATAACCACCCTTCATTCAACTCACCCTTCCCTCTTCACATTTACACCCCACTGCTCTCTCCACAGGCCTGCACCAAAAGTACCCTGGCTGCCTTGAAAATATTAGGTTAAATCACTGATAAAAGTCACATGTTCCTCAGTGGAATAGTTACTGTGTGGCTTCTTTTTTTGTTTTTGTAATGAGTGAATTAAAAGTGAATTTTAGACTTGTTCATGTTTGTTTCATAAGCGAGAAAACTTACCCATTTCATCCACGTTTAACATTTCCCACATACCACACCCACAGACTGTTCCCCCTCCTCCCCCCACAATTAGTCGCTGTTGTCTAACCCCTACAAGTCCATAGGAGTAGACAGGACACACTGGGGAGTACTAGGAGAACTGGCTGGCATCACTATGAGGCTTTTCTCTGTTGTCTTTAAAAGTTGTGAAGCCTGCAGATGTTGCCCAATGACTTCAGAAAGGTAAATCTTACAACTAGGATAACACAGGGAACGATATGCAGGTCACCCTCATTTCCATCCCTGGGAAAATCACAGAGCAAGGTCCCTTGGAAGCCCTCCAACCTGGTAAGTCTATAATTCCCATCTAACTTTGCAGCCTGCTTAAGAAACAGGTATCAAGTCCCCATGCAAGCTCTATAACTGCAAAAGTTTTCTCTTCTTTTTCTTAGCTGCAACATATTTTTAGTTACACCAAAGCCTTTGATATGTTTGGGAGTGAACAATATTGCAGAAATATAAAAGAAAAAACACTAAACTGAGAAACACATCAGAAGTTGAGCATCAAGACAACGCTGGAGATATAGGAAAGCTAACTTTTGAGTCTCCCATTCCAGGGCATATATGAATTTACTGTTGCATTTTTCTCCTTTAGTATTTTCAAGTAAGGCAGCTGATTTTCCTTTGTTTCTTACATCCATCACCAAACACTTGCATTTCTTTTGAATATAATAATTATATTGCTATAATTGAAGGTGTTTGAGCTACAACACAGGTGTACTGGTAATAGTTTGAAGTACAGTAAACTCACTCTTCATACATTCAGTTCAAAAACTTCCAAATTGTCATTCTAATTTTAAATTAAACTAAATGTAGGAAAAGCAACCAAATAATAAAAATTTTAGAAATCACAACAATGATACATTAGAATAAAGGGCGCATTAGGTACACCGGTACATTACTTTAAATTGTCATTTTCATGCTCAGAAAAAGCTATTAACAATTAAAAATATGCATGGAATGCTGTTCAAACACACCCAAAGTATCAATCTGTGCTGGTAAACTAGCATTGGAGAGGGAAAAGCAAGAAAATTGGGAGCTATAACAGCACACTAACAGAAAGACAAAATTACTTATAACTGACAAATGTAGACAATTTTTTTATGGAAACTAATGTTTTCGTTGGATTAAATGCACAAAATATTAAAAACAGTTACTGAAATTATACTTTGGCTTTAGCATATGAAGTGAACACAGGTAAGTAAATACCTTTTTCCTGTATGCTATATTAATTCATATCTTTATGCAATTAACAAATGGTAGTTTATCCAAATTTAATGATCTCATATATAACAACATAATTATTGATATTATTTAGTTTTCACATATGCAGGATTCTCCTGACTTCACTACTCATTTAATTGCACTCAGCTTTTGAAGGCAGACAGAAGAGATTTTTTTCTAAGCTTCAAGAAATGCAACTCAGTCCTCACCAATATACAAATACCATATTGGACATTGGACAGTAGTGTTGACGAAACTCAAAAAGACATCCATTGAAAAGATTTTTTTTTTAAAAAAAAAGCAGCATCAGCAGTAATATGATCAGCAATAATTATTTCTACGCTCCAATGTACTTGCCGCAAACTAACCAAACCACAGGAGGCAAAAAAGCATTAAGTCTGAAAAGGAGAACAAATGATATTACATCAGCATGATGTCATAACATCAGCAGCATCAATCAGCCTTCAGATTTGTTAAGTGAGAAACAGTATTTCTCTGCAGATGGTTTATCTGTGCATTTTTATTGCTGGGAAGCGCAAATGTTTAACCAAACAAATGTTTGTCCAATAAAACTGGGTTGCAATACATATGGTTGTCGCATATACTGGTCCAGAATTTTACAATGTGCTGATAAAATGCTTCCTTAGTGCTGAAAGAATCAAGTCTCCATTATGAATATGTTTCCTGCTAGGTTAAGCAAATGTGGTTACACCTCTGGGTGACCACTGACAGCATTGTTACACCTGGGAATGTACATTATGAGCTGTCTCACTTGCACGTCTGCTCAACTCAGCAACTACCAGCTGCATCTCTCTGGAAAAGTATGAAGAGCTCACCTTAGATATTTTGTGTTCTAGCTCCACATTCCTCACCTGTTTTCCACTCTGCTGCAAGCATGTCTGCTGTAGCAACCTAGAGAACTGCAGAAGATTTCTGCCATCATCCAAGTCTGATAGAGATAAAACAGTCCAAGAGCTTTTCATCAGGAGGTCACAGCTCCAATATATTAGAGATTCTATTACCCAAGTCTCTCTCAATGTCCAAAAAGATCAGTTTAACACTCTCAAAAAGATTAGCATTTACATTTGAAAATAACTCAAAAGTTTTTTAAATAGAAGCCCTTAAAACTTTCCAAACACGCACAACAATGATGTCTAAACAGAGAAGGGGCTCACTACACAAAAATGAAGTGGTGTTACATGGATTTGAAAGTCAGTGGATGAAAGCCTATTGTCCTCAGTATCATGGAGAGCTCGCCAACTTCAGTGCAGCCATGATTTCAACCCTTGCGTATCCTGAGTAAGTGCTTTTCTAATTCTTAAAGCACAAGGGAAATCTTTCACTCAAGGAAGAATGACAAGTTTATCACAAAGAATGTGACAGTAAAACTGTAAAAGCAATACAGGGACATTTCATTTCACACAACAGGTTCATATTTCTCAATGATAATGGACACTTTTGTTTTTTTTTAAAAAAATGGGTTAGCACTAAACTTAGTATTCACATTCTATATTAATAAAACTGTCATTTAGCAAACCCTTCTCAAGGCTCAATTACAACTGATGCTGTGTAGACTTATGAGAGGTCAGTCAATGATCATGTAAAATACAATCTGAAGGGGACAAAGCATAGAATTAGTCAATAATTTAATTTATAGGAACAGCGATTATTCAATTAACAAGAATACTCAAATAATATCACTCAGTTGCCCTTAAAATGAGTATTTCCACTAGCACCTTTAAAAATAAAATTGTATGAGAAAATTTCAAACACTTAGGCAAAATGATTTTGAGTTACAAGTTAGGAAATATTTCACTTGACACATGTAAAGTTTAAAAACTGTTCTGTTTTCACTCAGAAATTACCTGAGTGATTTATTATACAAGTATCCTAAACACTCTTCCTTACATAAGAGGTTTCTCGGAGAATCTTGCAAATACAAGTGTTTTCTTAAATTCATTCTGAGAAGAAAAGTGCAGAGCAGGATGCTTCATTATTCATTTAATTTCTGAGTAAACAAAAAAGACAAGTAAAGGGAAGATTAATTTGATTTCAGTTTTAATGTTCGGATCTAATCTTAATATATTATCATCTTAGGAAATTTAATTTCTTTTAATAAAAGTTGCAATAAGCTGTAAACTTGCTAAGGACAAGGTATTGAACTGAATAACACGATAACCTGGTAGTTTCAGTGCAAGTCTGAGCATGGAAAGTTCTGGGGATTTCTTCATTTTATTAAAGAGGAAGGTAAGGAACATAAATGCCAGGTCCTGCACTTGGGACACAACAACCTTATGCAAAGCTACAGACTAGGAGAAGTCTGTCTAGAAAGTTGCCAGGAGGAGAGGGACCTTGGGGGTGTTGGTCAACAGCCAACTGAACATGAGCCAACAGTGTGCCCAGGTGGCCAAGAAGGCCAATGGTATCCTGGCTTCTATCAGAAATGGTGTGACCAGCAGGTCCAGGGAAGTTATTCTCCCTCTGTACTCTGCACTGGGGAGACTGCTCCTCGAATGCTGCGTTCAGTTCTGGGCCCCTCACCACAAGAAGGCTGTTGAGGCTCTGGAGTGAGTCGAGAGAAGAGCGACAAAGCTGGTGAAGGGGCTGGAGAACAGTCCCTATGAGGAACGGCTGACAGAGTTGGGGTTGTTTAGCTTGGAGAAGAGGAGGCTGAGAGGAGACCTAATTGCTCTCTACAACTACCTGAAAAGAGGCAGAGAGGAGGGAGCTGGCCTCTTCTCCCAAGTGACAGGGGACAGGACAAGAGGGAATGGCCTCAAGCTCCGCCAGAGGAGATTTAGGCTAGAGATTAGGAGGAAGTTTTTCACAGAAAGGGTCATTGGGCATTGGAATAGGCTGCACAGGGAGGTGGTTGATCACCTTCCCTGGAGGTGTTTAAGGCACGGGTAGATGAGGTCCTGAGGGACATGGTTTAGTGTTTGATAGGAATGGTTGGACTCGATGATCTGATGGGTCTCTTCCAACCTGGTGATCCTGGGATTCTGTGATTTCTGACACTCAATATGTAAACAGGTACATGTATGATACCTAGCATTTCCCTTTGCTTTAAAAAAATTGTAATAAAATTACAGCAACTTAGACTGAGCTTGTACATTAGGATTTTGGTTACAAAGACCAATGCTCCCAGGCAAAACCACTGAAAGTAGTACTTGAACAGCCTTAAAGGAAAAAAATCGTGGTTTTCTTTCTGCTGACAACTAAGCACTAAGACTGAAACTGACACTACATGTGCTTGGTTTCCTTTTGTTAGGCAATGTTTTTTTAGCTCAATACTCTTTAAAATACGTATGTATTCAATGAAAGGGTAAAAGACTAATCCTAAACCAAAATCTTGACAGAAAATAGCTGCAGCTGATGGTATCTAGCCAAAGCAATATCCATATAAACCCATTATAAAATGAGCTGTGTGCTATTTCAGTACAGATTACTTAAATCTCATAAAGTTATCTGTGTACATACTTGACTACACAGGGTTTTTTAATTGTTCTTTTCAATGAGAAATACCAGTAAAGCTCATCATCTAGGAAGACAGCTATTTTAAAAAGCCATTTCTGCTTATTAGCCTTGCCTTTTCAAATGATGTCCACTAGGCAGCTACAAATCAAGCAGTAATCAGAAACAGAAAACATCAATCTAAAATTTATGGCAGCTCTGCAAATGAATCACTCCATGGGTGTTTTTGTAAGAATGATCAATATGTAATTTTGACAACACATGTAATTTACATTTTAAAAAAATAATAGTTTTGTATAGTAGTCTCATACTAATATCTCAATCTTTTTTATTAAGATCAAGCCACAGAATAATGAGGGTGCCCAATGTACCTACTATGAATGTCCCGTGCCTAAATATAGAAACAGTAACATGTCTTGACATAGGGCTGAGGAAGCAGATAATTAACAGAAGACTAATCTGAAAGAAGAAAACAAAAGATACATGTCCACATGGATGACTAAGTTTAACACACACAGGAGCTCAGTTCAGTTTGGGAATCTGTTTCCAGTTATAAACTTATTTTTTCCAGCATTACTGGCTACAAGGGTGACATAAGAGAAGACGGGCAAGAAAATAGAAAATTACTATACAAGGATAACATTTTGTTCACCCTGCAGCTGGTCCCAGTGGGGCCAGACATGTAAGAAACACAAATAGTATCTAGGTCTGTATCCTGGACATAAACAAGCTCCTAGAAGATCAAAGTTGTTCACTTAACCAGGACGACAATGTCTAGTCACCTTTTTTTAGGGAATTCTAGGTTTTATTCATTCCATACTACTTACATATATGGAAAAGTGTAACAAATTACTACACCTAAAAACTATCATAATTCAGCTCACATTTCTAGAGAGAAGGATATGGCACAGAGAGGCAATTTAATCTGGTAAAATGACTTTTAGCAACTCTTGAAAATATCTTCTTCCTTGTATATATTTTTTCATCTTCCTCTCATTGGTTTTCAATAAACAAAACATCAGTTTACCTCAAGTATCATTCAAGATTTACTATTCATCCTCAGACATGACAAAGATTCTGTTCTCCTGAGAAAAGAAGAAAAGAAACCAGAGCCCATTGATGCGGCAAGGTCACAGAGCAGTATTACAAATGGGATGTAGTTTCATTATCCTGTAAGCCATCAAGATAAGGTATACTACAAGATACCATCAAAATATCCCTAATCTCAGAAAAAAGATAATGTGGTCACAAGTTCACTTTCTGTAGTTTGGCCTGTGCAAGAAAAATGGGATGTCATGAAGTGTTTAAAAACAGTGCATTGAATTGCTATTTTTCTCCCTTGCCTCCACAAAACTTTTCTTCTTGTGAAGCCTGGTTCTATGTGGAACAGGAGATATAAAATTATTTACTTAAGCCACAAATAGGCAACACCTGTGGGAAAACTGCATCACTAATGAAATCGAGTACTTTAAAAAATGGAAATAATCTCCGGATGTAACAGATATTGGTATTCGGATTCTTGTGTGACTTTAGCATAGTCAAGAAAAACAGCTAAGTTTCTAACAACTTCTCAGACATTTTCCACATAAGGCTCCGTATGCAGTTCTGTTTTCAAGAAATACTGGGTTTGCCTGTTAAAAAAACCATTTTCATCTTTTACCCAGTGGCACATGTGGTCCCTATGGCACATCCCAAGTGCATTCTTTCTTCATTTTCTGGCAGTTCCAAAACCTATTACAGACTATTGAGACAGACATTGTAGAAATTTTGAAGCATGTAACAGCATACTCAACATGACATGGCAAGGTGCACTCGCAGCCAGAACGCCAACCGTACCCCTGGGCTGCATCAAAAGATTTTCAGGAAATGGGAGACAGACTTGCGTGTTGGAAACTAAAATTGACACAGCTTTAATGAAACAATGATAAAAAGGGAAAAGAGCAATATTAATAAGAAAATAGTAAAATATATACAAACCTACAAAATCAATTCAAACTCCCCAGATGAAGATACATCACCACTGACACTGCAGTGCAGGCCCAGGAAAAGGCCTAGGCTGGAGTCAGCAGCAGATGGGAACTGGATTCAGGAACTGGATTCATGAACATGTTTATGGTTTTGGGGGCAGACGAAGTCGTCCCTGAATGCCAACCATCAAAGAAGAGGGATGATCCTTATGATCCATCAGATTTTATACTGAGATTTTATGTGTTGGCATGGAATACTTTGTTGGTCAGGCTTGGATCACCTGTCCCGTCCACTCTTCCCAACAGGTGTGACCCCCTGTACACCAACTCTAGAATGGCCTTACTTTACATAGGAATAGGTGTGAGCTGCGGTCTCTGCACATGAATGGTCTGTTAGCTTGGTGAAACTATTTGGTTTATCACTTCTAGAAGCAGCGACAGTCTAAAATACTGTACCTTCAGGAACTGAAGTTTTGAAAGAAGCTTAGCTGAAAACTCAGAGAATATGATCTGCTTTAGTCCAAACCAGAACAATGAATTCTTCCTTCAGTAGAAAATGATAGTGAAGTGACATTTTCTCACTCCAGGCATAGTATCTGGAGTTCTAAATAAAGAAATTCAACATGGATAATATTCAGACTTAGCACTGCAACTGAGTTTTCTTTGGGCAAGTACGAGAGAAAACCCTGGAAGCAATTGGTATTGGCATATACTTTATATTTGCTCTGTATTCTCCCAGCCTCTAGAAAAAAATGCAGATAAAGTACTACATCATTATTGACTGAAGAACTGAAACTAATGTTATGAAATCATACCTACTTGCTTACCTTTGTGCTTGTCTTCATATTAAAAAAACCCAAGTATTTAGATCTTCTAGAGATATAAGTAACATGAAGAATAAAATATTTCAGCATTTTTTTCTGCAATACCTAATGTTGTTTGTAATTCCATTTGCCACATGCAAGGTATGTTCACATTGACCAAACTTCAGATAAATTTGAATAAATCCATGGCAGAAATCATAAACATATCAAAACCATACACATACCAAAGCCATAAACATGAAGGGAAAAAAAATCTCACTAGAAGCGATATTGCATTGTGTTGTTGTCAATGCACGATTTCAAATCAGGGTAGAAAAGTGCCTAAAGAGCACAGAACATTTACTTTCATTTTATAGTTAACAGGTCTGTGGTTGATCTTTCCAAGTAGATCCACAACTGCAACTTTGTTGAAATTTTAAACTGAATATAAAATCAATGAAGATCACATGTACAGACCCATGAATTGTCCATAAAAATTTCTTCTGACAACAAGTTTCTCAAGAATGGAAAGCAATTCATTTTAATTAGCAGAGGCAGAAGTGAAGTACCAATTTGCTAATACCTCCATCCTGTTATCTGTTCAATGGATAAATAAGGGTTTGCTTTCTTTAACTTAACACACTTTAAAATGCTTGGTTACAGAATTCTTGTATAGTATTTATAATTTTTAAGTCTTTTTAAAAAATTGGTAAGTTAGAATACATTTTTCTATAAGCAGAATGATGCCCAAAGTATTATTATGAACATCTATTAAAAAAATCTTCCTACAGTAGTACAGAATTCTTTAGCCATATCAAGCCACTACCTAGCCTTCTTCACTAACACCATAAATATGGTATTTTCTAGTCCTCTAGTGACCTGCATTATAGGCTGATAATTGCTCTGCTTATGAGCACAAACGCAGTTTTGAAGGTGTATGCAACCTTGAAGCAGCCAAGACCGCTCTACAAAAAAAGAAATATCCTTCCCTTTAGCAAGACCAGTTTTGTTCTAAACCTTTGCAGATGGATATGATTTCATTCATTCTCAGTTGTTAGATCCAGAAACTTCTCAGTAAGAGAACCAAAAGTTGCTTAATGACACATAACAAGTATGATTTGTGATGCTCTGCATGCAGTTCATTTTCAAAGATTTTTTGTGCTGCTTCCTTTTCCCAATGGAATGGGTTCAAGATGCATGATGTCTGGTTCTCAGCTATGTTTGTACCTGCTGGATGTCATTATGTGCTGAAGATTTATGTCCAACTTCACATCAAATGCAAGTTTCACACTTTAAGTAGGGATGCCCACAAACATATTGTTCTTTGGAGAACAACTCTCTGGCTCCATAGATGTAACTTGGACAGAGTAGTTGCGTTCTTCTGCAGCCCATGCCCGATCCAGATCCACAAGCCCCATGCACTGCTTCCCTAAAGCAAGAGCAAAGGAGAGCATGGAAACTCTGAAAATGCAGACATATCAGAAACATGCTCTTTGATATGCAATGTTAGGAAAACACATCGGTAAGTCATCTGAAAAATAAGTTCCAAATCTACTTAAAAAGCTATCTTAATCTGTTTTATTTCAAACAGGCAGTCATTAATAGCATTAAATCACATATGTGACTTCTAGCCTTTATCTAGCAAAGAGCTTGAGAAGGTCTATTAAGTCTTCATATATGAAGAAACAGTACAGTCAGAACTATTTTTAAGTATCCCCAAAACTTACAGAAAAATCCATGTGTTCATTTAAAAGCCACAGGAAGAAAAATAATGTCTAGTTTAACCCATAGCTCTCTGAATTGCCAAACTAATACTCCCTTTATAACCATAACTGGTTTCCCCTGTACTTCCATCTAAAATCTGAACTTCTCTGGTTATTTAATACCAATAAAAGACTAAAATACTAAACAGTGATGAAGTATAATTGATTTGAGACATAGGAATGAAACTCCTTATAAACAAAACCACAACATTACTAATGAAAACTAGTTATATCTACCTGCAGAAAAAAATAAGAAGGATGAATTCAAGGGTTTTTTCTGCTTAGAAGTTTGTATTAAGATACAGCCATGCCAAGATGATGGGGTCATTTGTCTTTACATGCTTACTCATTGTTATTTATTATTATGTTCTGAAATACAGAATTGATTTGCCAGATTGTATTTTCAGCAGTGTTTTGTCTTCAACAGTTATACTATTTCAAGTCACAAACAAGGCAAAATCCTGCTTCAGGCTTACAGCTCATGAACCTATGTCTTCTCTTGTTCCTAATGGAATTGTAGGGCTAAATATATTTGGGGCCTGACACCGAGCTGGGCAGGAATGTCCATCTGCTTGAGGGAAGGAACTCTGCAGAGGGATCTGAACAGGTTGAATTGATGGGTTGAGGCCAAATGAACCAGACTCAACAAGGCAAATTGTCAGGTCCTGCCCTTGGGTCACAATAACCCTGTGCAGTGCTACAGGCTTGAGGGAAAATGCTTGGAAAACTGCCTGGCAGAAAATGACTTGGGGGTGTCTGGCTGAATATGGGTGAGCAGTGTGCCCAGGGGGCCAAGAAAACTAACAGTACCCTGGTTGTATCAGAAACAGTGTGGACAGCAGGGCTAGGGAAGTGATCATCCCTCGGTACATAACGCTGGTGAGGCCGCACCTCAAATACTGTGTTTGGTTTTGTGCCTCTCAGTACAAGAAAGACATTGAGGTGCTGGAGCACATCCAGAGAAGAGTAACAAAGCTGGTGAAGGGTCTGGAGAACAAATCTAATGAGAAGCTGCTGAGGGAACTGGGGCTGCTTAGCCTAGAGAAAAGGAGGTTGAGGGAAGACCTTATCACTCTACAGCTACCTGAAAGGAGGTTGCAGCAAGGCGGATGTCAGTTTCTTCTCCAGAGTAACACACAATAGGATGAGAGGAAATGGCCTAAAGTTGTACCAGGGAAGACTTAGACTGGATATTATGAAAAATGTCTTCACCAAAAGAGTTGTTGAGGATTGGAACTGGCTGCCCACAGAGGTGGTTGATTCATCATCTCTGGAGGTATTTAGAAGATGTGTAGGTGCTGAGGGACATGGTTTAGTGGTGGACTTGGCAGTGTTAGGTTTACAGTTGGACTCAATGATCTTAAAGGTCTTTTTGAACCTAAACAATTCTATAATTTTATGAAGGGAAGCGTTCATTCTGTTTACCATCAGAATGCAAGTCTAGCATTCCAAATAACCCTCTGAGATTGCCTACCTCTCTCCCCTGCACATACACAGCTTGAGTGCCTGTGTCATTACAAGCCCTGCTATGCATCTGTTAGAAGCCTTCAGAAGTTCTGGGTAGGTGGCACTAACATGCCCCTCAGTATCCCTGTATTTCAGAATAGCTAATGCACATCACATTTTAATATAATTGTCAGGCCAATATATTCCGGTTTTCCACAATGAGCCAGTGACCAGAAGTATTTTCTCCTTTTCAGCTGAATTCTTTACTTACAAATGACACACTAACTTCAACCCCATTATGATATTGTTCTGTTGGCAGCTTGGAATATGAGAGGGGTAGTAATTGAGGAGGAGACAATATAGAGATACAACAATAAAGTTAGGCCTGACGAATTTTCCAGCACAGTCCTGCATGGATTTATATGTTTTAGGGAGGAATTGCCAGTTTATGTAACCAACCAGGCTAGATCTCTGTAAATGACTTCTTGAGGCACTACTCTCCTACATTTGTGATTTCATGGAAAATCACGTTCTATCGGTGTCTGAACAAAGTGACTTGTACACCCTCCTGCCACTGACAGCAGTATCATCATTATTCAAAGCATACACAGTTAAGGGAGCTGAGATTGTCACAATTAAAGCCTGGTTCCCTAAGTGATCTTCGCAAGGCTATGAAATACATGGAGCAGTTCTGTGATCAGATAGAATACATCAGGTACACTGTGTAGTAATCTTCACAAAACCATGCTTGCATTCAGGTCCCACCGCTCTATATAGTGGATAAAACACACCTCCAGTGAAAATGCTAAACAGAACTTTGTTCACTTAAGAGAGGACAGTGTGTAGCAGAAGTGGGTACAACTACATATTTTACATTCCCAGATACTACAGAAATTGGTGATAAGCTGGTCACGACAGTTACAGACCAAATGCTGTGCTTTAGTGCAGTAGGGCCTTATAAGTAATAAAATCAAAATAAAACTATTTGTCACTTCACCGAAGGTGCATAAATTCAGTGGTAATTGCTAAAATACAGCTTACAACACAACCTTAAACATTAAAAAAACAGCAGAATGAGTCTTTTTGCCACTATTTACAATAAAAAAAAGTCTCCACCTGTTAGGGAATATTCTCATTAAATGATATCTATACCTGATCATGCATTGCAAAAATTTTAAATTAAAAATATCCCAATGTGGCTGTAACACTGATCTAATTCAATCTTCACGTATTTTCAAACAAAACTTAAAAGTACGGCAACAAGATTCCTGTAAAACCAGTTTCAAAAGTGAAACAGAACACTGAAATTGGAATGATTTTTACTGAAAGTTTAGTGTTACGTGAAACTTAATGTAAAAAAAAAACCAAACAAATATTCTTTAAACCAGAAAAAACAATGATGTAAGGAAAGGGAAAGAAATAAGATTTGTGCTTGTTTTTTTATCAGGGTAAAGCACGTAAAAGTTAAATTTGTGAAAAATTGCAGTTTCAGTGAGAGAGAACAGATAAAAGTTAATAGCCTTTCAAAGAACTTTTTGGGGTTCTTTTCCAATTTTCAGTCCACCTGGTAAGAAGCAGGAAACACCGTGTGGTACTACACTGGTAATGGAACTCTACTCTTTCTTTTTAAAAAAAAAAATTCAAATACTATGATGATAGAAAAAAAGCTGAAAAAATTATGGAATAATTATTTCATAATCTGTATTATTACTATTATAATAATATTTTTGTGCAGCAGATATAGAAAATACTTTGAATTCCTCAAAGCAAACTTTTAAAAACATTATTATGATTTCCTAATACTGCTTTAATATACTTTCCCTTTTTATTTCCTGCAAGCCAAAAATGGACTGTTATATCCTGAGATTTCCTAGCCTCTTCTGTCTTTTTTGACATGGTAGCTAGTTTATGGATTCTATCAGAACATTAATACCAGACAGGACCATGTTACACCCTTTTCTTGGTCAAAGAATACTAGAATATGGCAGATTATTAAGAAACAGCTTTGTTTATTCCAAATTTTTGAAGTATTCCAAATTTTTGTTGTATTTTTCCGTCCATCTGAGTAATGATACTCCTACTATCTTATTGACAGCTTCTTGCAATTATTTTCCTTAGAAAACATTGACACCTGACCAAGGAACTAAAATCTCAGGGATCAACTTACTTTGGCTGTTAATTGCACCAAAATAACACAACAGAAAGCAGCTGCTCTTACTCAGAATGGCAATAAAGTACAAATGTGAAACAGAACTGATTATGGATAGATAAAAATAAGAGTCATGCATAGCTGTAGCTGTCACATAAGTTTCCCCACAATGGGAAGGCTGATACCCTAGGTAGGTGATAAACCTAACACCTTCTGGTAATTTTTCTAAAAATATTATGACGATTTCAATAAAGAAGTGGGCAAATAGGTTTGCATACTCTTAAGCTTGCCTGTACCAAAGCCAGCCCAACCTCTGCAATTAAACCTTAATTTTGCAGCTGGCATTAGATTACAAGCAGGACAAATCATAGAATCATAAAATCATAGAATAACCAGGTTGGAAGAGACCCACTGGATCATCAAGTCCAACCATTCCTATCAAACACTAAACCATGACCCTCAGCACCTCATCCACCCATGCCTTAAACACCTCCAGGGAACGTGAATCAACCATCTCCCTGGGCAGCCTGTGCCAGTGCCCAATGACCCCTTCTTCTGTGTATTTCATTTTCCTAATGTCTGGCCTAAATCTCCCCTGGCGTAGCTTGAGGTCATTCCTCTTGTCCTGTCCCCTGTCACTTGGGAGAAGAGGCCAGCTCCCTCCTCTCTACAACCTCCCATCAGGTAGTTATAGAGAGCAATGAGGTCTCCTCTCAGCCTCCTCTTCTCCAGGCTAAGCCATCCAGGATAAGCAACAGTGTGCTAAATAATGCACGCTGAAAATCACTACTGCAAATAACCTGTGCTTCCAATGTTACAGAAACTGGCAATAGCGGGACTTTATTAAACTTTACAAAGGTCTCATTTTTTTCAGAGACTGATGGAAAATGGTGAAGAAACAAAAATCAGTAAAATCATAGAATCATAGAATAGTTTGGGTTGGGAGAGACCTTAAAGATCATCCAGTTTCAACCCCCCTGCTGTGGGCAGGGACACCTCCCACTCGTTCAGGCTGCCCAAGGCCCCATCCAACCTAGCCTTGAACACCTCCAGGGATGAGGCAGCCACAGCTTCCCTGGGCAACCTGTGCCAGTGTCTCACCACTCTCATCGTGAAGAACTTCTTCCTTATGTCTAGTCTATATCTGCCCCTCTCCAGTTTATAGCCATTGCCCCTAGTCCCATCACTACAAGCCTTTATGAACAGTCCCTCAAACTCAAAACAAAAGCAAACTTTATGTCTCATATTGATAATTCTGAAAGAAGTGTGTTTCTGTATCATAGGTCTGAATACCAAGAGTAAAAATGTGACAAATTTTTCAAGTGTTATGTAAAGACAGCAACTTAATGCTCTGTTCATAATTGTACTATTTCCTCTATATAGCAAGGTCAATACACTACTAAATTTACACAACAGCTGCAGAAATTCATACCTATTAGCCTGCGTTCAGGTGGGAGCTGAACAGCTGTCTGATCTGCAAATCTGCAAAGGATCATGTGCTCCTAGAAAAAAAGGTAACGAAATTTAGAAATTTAGTCCAGCAGCATTTCTCTCTTCCAAACAAAGTTAGAAAAATCTATTAAAATGGTTAGAAGTACCACACCCACTATCATGATGAAGACTACATTTTGAGGAAAATTATCTGCATGCAAATCCCAGTTTTAATACTGCTTCTGCTTATGTGTGTAAATCAAATGTTTGTAAGCACAACCACATTTCTGCTTGTGAGTACTTATTTCTTGCTAAATTTCTCCACTTCTCTGTAGCAGTTGAATTGGATGTAATGTCTACAAGATTGCATTCTTCCAAGATGTACTGCAGACTAATTTTGCCTTCAATTACAGATGAGTAACACAGTGATCTTTTAGCACAGTCATCACAGAGCAGCATCTCTGCATCAACAAGCAAAGACAAAATTATTAAATAGGTGATTTGAAATACTGTACATTTCTCTCAAGCCATGATTTTGAATATCAGAAGAATTGTCTTGTGGGTCAAACTTCTTCTGGGCCCCTCACCACAAGAAGGATGTTGAGGCTCTGGAGAAAGTCCAGAGAAGAGCAACAAGGCTGGTGAAGGGGCTGGAGAACAGATCCTATGAGGAGCGGCTGAGAGAGCTGGGGTTGTTTAGCCTGGAGAAGAGGAGGCTGAGAGAAGACCTCATTACTCTCTACAACTACCTGAAAGGAGGTTGTAGAGAGGAGGGAGCTGGCCTCTTCTCCCAAGTGACAGGGGACAGGACGAAAGGGAATGGCCTCAAGCTCCGCCAGGGGAGATTTAGGCTGGAGATTAGGAGGAGGTTTTTCACGCAGAGGGTCATTGGGCATTGGAATAGGCTGCCCAGGGAGGTGGTTGAGTCACCTTCCCTGGAGGTGTTTAAGGCACAGGTGGATGAGGTATTGAGGGACTTGGTTTAGTGTTAGATAGGAATGGTTGGACTACAAGATCCGATGGGTCCCTTCCAACCTGGTTGTTCTGTGATTCTGTGATTCTGTGAAATCCATTCAGGATGAACCTTGAAGGCAAGAAATATCTGACCGTGAATAGGAAAGTTTCCTATATCAAAATGAGCACAACTGACTTTCAAACTATCCCTGTTCCACTGTTTCTGCAGAGGCTTCTGCAACAGCTGCTATTGATTTCTTGTCACCCAGGGGTATGGTGCAGTGGAGAGGAGCCTCAGCATCTTATTCCATGCTTGAATCACTACATAAACAGGCAGAACCCCATCCACATTTGCTTTTGAAAACACATCGTCTATACTAGCATAATGGTGTCTCAAAGACCAGCAAAGCCACGGAAGGGAAGTTAGCCAGATGGTGAAAGAAAAAGCCCTGAAGGTGCAACAATTAAATGAATGCTCTGATGACAACTGTGCTTTTTGGGACAGCTATAATATTAAGTACAGGACAGAGTAAATCAGAACCATTTCAGAACTGTACAACATTCTCAAGTATCCTATAATGTCATGGGGAGAAAACAGAAACGGACAACAAAGAACACTCTTTTAAGCAAAACTTCCAGAGCTAAAGTTCTGGACAAAAAAGGATGTCCTGCATCAAAAAACTTCACTTTTTAAAAAAATATTATTCTTGTCTGAGATAAAATGATAATTTTAAAGGATTTTCATGTACGGGAACCTCAGTTTCTTTCAGTATCCTGAAGTAAGAATACTTACTCCAGCTTTTTATTATCATGAAATAAACATCCAAAAGTCTTTATTTCACAATAAACCTGAATGAAATCTGGACTTCATATTTAATCAAGATGGTAACTCCCTCCAACAGTACATTTCATCCAATTCACAGATGTAATAAGTGCCTGTCCACAAAAAAAGTTGGCCCATATAAAATAAAATATTATTGCTACTTGATACTCAGCTATTGCTCATTTGAATACATCTACAGTATCTTGAGGCAGCAGTATTTGCTCCCTAACACAACTGATTCACATGAAGGTTTTCAGCTCATAGCTCCATAAGAAACATGCAAGCAAAATGAGAAGATTTTATAATTTAGGGTTTAAACCTGTTATGCCTAGCTCAAATATGGCTATTTTTGTAGTACATAACAGCTGAAAATGTGAAAGGGAGATGTGACTACTGGAGAATGGAGAAGAAGCGGAGACACAGGCAATGTGGTTGCCATTAGGGAAGAAGAAAGCGTGACAGGTAGCTTGGGAGAAAAAGAGGTTTTCAGAGGAAAGGGAGGAGAGCCACACTAGCACAAAACCCCTCACCAGCTTTCAGGCATTCAATACAACCTGGCTCTTTTCTCAGCACGTCCAACCCAGACAGAGCTAAGGTAAGCCTTGCCACTTAACTTGAAAATCTAGACTGACTCTAATGCGTTGGTTTTCTACAGAGATGATCCAGAAAGTTAGCCTAGAGTGTAAGTTGTGGCTACATCATTCCCCCATAACACAATCACTAAATTGTCACATGCCCTGTTGGTAGAAATAAAAAGAGAAACACTTCTAATAAGACAAAGAGAACAATTATAAACTGCGCAAATTTTGTGTGTGCATGAACAGTCACCTTGCTAACTAGAACATCCACACCTTCAATTCCCATTAAGTTTTCAAAATCGTATGTGTAAACTTATCCAGTTTTACTTTTCAATTCTCTCATAGGAAGAGTGTCTTGACAGAGTCTCAAAACGTATTATGGTAGACATCTACAGCTATCATAACCTCATTCTTTGCAGCTATAAACTAATGAATTACAGCATAATGTTCTCATCAAAAAGTTTTGGAATTGCCAGACTTCTGGATGTCTTTTTAGATCTCACTAAAATGAAAGATAAGAGAAATGAATTTAAAATAGGGGCTCGAGGGGGGTGATGAAGACAACATCTGGCTAACACATGGCAGCTTAGGCGAGCAGCCAATAACCTGCAACAATTTATTAATATGAAATATAGAAAAGCATCTAGCTAGCTGTGTAACAAAAGTTATTTATAACTAGGATTATCTGAGGCACCATCCAGCCTAGACTGTTTGTATAGACTCTTACATTATTAACAGCAGCAATATTTTTTAGCATTGTCCCTGCTCCTTGTGCCCTTCTTCAATACAAATAATAAAATGATGGAGCTTTTACCCTGTGATTTAAAAGTCCATGGATTAACAGATTAAGGAAAAAAAAATCACTTATCTATAATGAGATTATACACATTATCTAGACAGCCTTGACTTTATAATTGTCACCATGTCCCTCTGTACTGTTAACAGTTCTACTTTTAATAACATGTTTGTAAATAATCTAAGTTCTTCGTGATTACATTAAAAACATATAAATGCATTGAAAAGAATATTAATCAAGGGAAAAAATAACATCAAATCCAAATCCACTGTACCACTTTTATCATCTCCATCTATGGACATGTATTTCCCTGTAAATTAGTAAAGTTTTCATGAACCAGACTGTCATGAAGATTAGATTAGTGTATCAGCACATAATGGAACTTCCCTATATAAAATAGCTGAAAATTGTCTGAACTTTTAAATGCCTTCATGCATAAGGATTAAAAAGGATAATCTCAATTTCCCTGCTACATATAGCATCTTTGCTATACTCACTGCCCCCAAAATATTTAGATATTAGAAATATCTTCTCTCTCTCATATTTCTGTTACAAGGGATTATTCTGCATCTCCAAAATTCATTTTTTTATATTGTAAACACAAAGAACCTTGTCTAGGATTTGACACATACACTTAGCCAGTTTCTATATAACCTTGCTTCTCTCAAATGGAAACATTTTCTTTCCATGTCACATTAAGTGCACCTAACCTTCAAACTCCTGGTTGCTCAGCACTAATTATAATACTTTAAATCCACTAGACAGCGTAACACACATCGGTACCAGTTATCTGCACTTCTCTGCTATTGTCATTTTTCACTCCCCCACTACCTGTTATCTTCATTCTGTCAGATCTGCATGCCTGACTCTCCCACTTCTCTCTCAGATTATCTCCACACAGACACTGGCTCTCCAGCACCATAACACATTTGTATTTCTGAAATCATTCTGAAAAATATTTTCACAATAACACTATATGAAATTCTTGCTGATGAGTATAAGCTCTTCTTGCTCACTATGTCTAATCTTCTAGACATAGAGGGAGGAATCTAATGTTTATCAGAAAATAATATCTATAAAGCAGTAATTTTACCTAAAAAGAAAAATCAGATATTTCCACAGTATAAGCAGTAGTATTTAAGACCTAAACAAACTGGTATTCTGCAACTGTTAACTTATATATGCTGAAGTATCTTAGGAATGGTTCACTTATACATCATGATAAAGTTCTTATGTGGAGAAACCATTTCACTTTATTGGAGAAAAAAAGTCTTAAAAAGTGGATGGTGGAGAGAAAGCAACACAATGACATCTCCACTACTAATGAACATTTCAAATAACGCATGCTGCCTCTTGCAATTGAAACACAGCCACTTATCATAGAATAGAATCATAGAATCACCAGGTTGGAAGAGACCCACCGGATCATCGAGTCCAACCATTCCTATCAAATTTCATTTGACAATCGTATCCAGTGAAAGACAGGAAATGACACATAATCTTGTCCCTTTCATGCCTTTACGTACCTTGTAGGACAAAATTTCTTTGAACTGGTGACTGAAAAAAAAAAATAGACTGATTCAATTAACAGTTAAAAGAGCAGGTGGAAAATACAAGTGATCATTACATACCTGAACACGTATTAAACAAAACAGCAATATCTGTATCCTACAGAAAGGTATTAAAGAAACCCAGAAACTACTGCAATTGCAGTTCACTAAAAAAGGAAAAGTATACTTAGTGTCTTTTTCTTTTTGTCTGTTGTATTATTCATAAAAATCTCTCTTTAAATCACTACGAAAGCTTACACAGATTTACTGGGTTTTCCATATTGTCACATAAATATTTTGTATTAAATGTACACAACATCAAGACGTATATATTTTGTTTATATCATAAAAGTAAGGTGCATCTACAATGGGTTATAGACAGGTTATCATGTTTTATGAACATATAAAATCAGAAAAAAAGAAAAGGCAAACCCCAAAATATAGCTAAACCAATGGTTAATATGTTATGAATAAAATAATCTTCTAGAGTGTCTTACAATTCAAAATTTTAGCAAACCTAAAACCACAATTTACATCCTTGCAGGAGCTAGAGCAACAATTCTTTTCTAACATTTGTGAGTATTTCCAGTCTTCATGATCTACAAACAAACTGGTCAAAAGTTAAATAGTAGTCAGTCAGTTTTAAAATAAGAAAAGAGAAAAGCTATATGCCTGGTGACATTGAAGGCTTAAAATTTTATTGCCTCTTCCCTAAAAATACTTATTTTTTTACTGTGTCACAAGAGAAAACAAAAAGGAACACACATAAAGAGACAGAAGATTCAAATTGACTAAGAAAACACTGTTAAAACCAAAGTATATCAAACTGCCCAATTCTGAGTATTTACTCTACACGCCCTTACGTGACAGCACACTTTGATATTACAGAACAATATGAAAAATATTTATCATGGATGCATGAGCGTTTTTTTTAGATTTGTTGGTTTCTTTTAAGACAGCATCTTTCGGTTTCTCATTTTAGCAATTATATACCTAAGACAATGTTGTAACTTTTTGTAGAATTAAATCTGATTAATCTTGGGCATCCAAAACGCCATGGCCAGCTTTATGAACAAAAAACACAAACCCACATCATCTTTCCCCAACTAGTTCTGCCTCAGAAAGTTGTTAGCCTTTTACCTTCTCCCACTTCATGTTTTTCTCTTACATTTTATGTATATTAAAGCCATTAAAATTCTTAAGCATAAGATATGCAAGTATCTCCAACATGGCAGATTAGAAGAAGACAAAATATCTACACAGACCACTGGAAAGGTATTAAAAACATAAACTAAAATATGAGAGAGCTCATCTACTTAGGAATAAATCATAAGTTTCATAAGCAGCAAACTGTGGAATAAAGCAGACCCATTTCTTTAAGCTGATTGCTTACATCTTCCTCCACCATTAAAATGTCAATTCCCCTTCCTATAGTAATTTTCATGAGCATTCTATTAACTTTATGATTTCAAGGTAAAAGGTCTGCATATTATATAGATTCCCACATACTGTATCTACTATGCTGACAATATAAAGTCTTCTGAACTATGAACAGAAATCCAGAAAAAAATAAGCAAGGAATTACCTATCTGTCTCCCTTTCAGGATTGGTTTGCACAAAGAAACAGGGGAAACAGTTACATTGTAACCGAGAACTAATCTAGCTTAGACACTTGTAAGGATCTTCAATTGACTAAGGCGGTATTATAAAGCTTAACATCTTAGCTTTTGTTTTACCTTCGCGGATATTTAAACTTCACTGTGTTTTGAATGAAGCCATAACAACAAGGGGAGATGACAAAGGCTGCCCGTGCCTTGATGCAGTGTTCTATCACCATGTCTGTCGCCACTCCACAGGCATGCAGAGCCACCTGGTGCATTAGAGACAACGAATAAGGAAACAAGCAAATTCCTATAGCAACAGTCTACATGCAATCCCATTGCAGTATTTCTTCGCTGGCTGAGTTAAATATATGAGGAAGTTTTTACAATGAAAGCTGTTACCCAATGGCCTAGTCCTTAATTTCTCAGTTTTTCATTCCTCTCCTTCATATTGCAGCTTGCTCCATTACCAAGGAAATCATCAACACTCAACAAAGATAACTCACCAAAAGCGCTCAAAGGTAGGTGCACTGCATTGTGACATCAAATAAATTAAAAACAAAATTCCAGAAAAATATTAAGATAATAAACACTGAGTGATTAGCTGAAAGTTTTTGTCAAGCAAAAAGGACTTGGAAATACAAAGAACTACTTCAAAACAGGATTTCAATTTAGCAGTAAGAGAAATAACAGATATACCTAAAGTCACATTTAAGAACAACATTAAGCATAGATGCCTACAAGAAAGCTGGAGAGAGACTTTTTACAAGGGCATCCAGTGATAGGACAAGGAGTAACTGCTTTAAACTGAGAGAAAGTCAATTTAGATCAGAGATAAGGAAGAAATTCTTCACTGTGAGGGTAGTGAGGCACTGGAACAGGTTGTCCAGAGAAATTTTGAATGACTCATCCCTGAAGGTGTTCGAGGCTAGGCTGGATGGGGCTGTTAGCAACCTGACCTAGTAGAAGGTGTCCCTACCCATGACAAGGGGACTGGAAGTGACAATATCTTGAAGGTCGCTTATAAGCCATTCTATGATTCTATGATTTGATTGTAAGGTATTGAGTAAAAACCTTAGAAAACAAGCATTTGGCAAAGGGGGAAGGATCAACTATAACTTGCCCTCCTTTTGTCTTTTTTCTCATTATTCTCTTCTTTCTTTTTCTTAGTGATGGGCCCTCAAACTGCAACTAGAATGCCATTCAATAGTATCAGCTACTTGCAAGTATTGATGTGTTTGGGCAATGCACAGTTTGTACTCAAGTTCTTCATGCTCTCTTACAGAAAGGCAAGTTAGCACTGTACTCAATATACTGCAAGGAAAGGCAAGCAGCTCTCTCTTAGCAACACCTGTGACACCAAACAGGGCCAGGTGAAACACAGGCATTGCTTTCCCTGCCTTCTTCCACATATTCAGTAGCTCAGAGTAGGCCTGGTACATACACATTGCTCTATGTTTTCATTAAAGTAAGGACATTTTTGAGGCACATTTTTAATTTTATGCAGTGGTATAGATTCATAAAACTGCATTGTTTTCTCTGCTTTTTCTTCACTGTAAAAGTAGGAAAAAGGCTTAAAACTACAAAGCTTAGATTTCAGGGTTTTAGGTTGTTTTCCAAGGTACAGCAACTCGAAGATAAAAACTTTGCTGTAAGATATAGATTAAAAGAAAGACTTTTTTGTTTGTAGACCAGTTGATGTAAACTCAGCTGAGCAGATCATTAATCATAAACTGAACTGTAACAGCATACAGAGTGTAACAAATATTCTTGTCTCAAGCAAAACATTAAAAATTACTAAGAAAATAATTTTACAATGAAAGTTTACTGCTCATATGAATTTAACAATAAAACATCAGCAATAGTTTCTTATTGTTATACCTATTAGATCATAACAGAATATACTTAGTTCCCCAACTAACCAAGCAGTAAATGAAGACCTCCACTTGGCTTGTGTGTTTATAAGAGAGATCTTAAAGTATCAGGAATAAAACCAGTAGCTTTGTTGAGCCTGTATGAACTTTTATACCACCTGATTTCTTCTTTGAGTTTCTAAGAATCAATTTAGTTAAGTGAAAAATCACAAACAAAATTCAAGATAAAGCTTTCTCAGGATATCGTATATATTAAACTCACTATCTGAAACAAAACGTCCCTAACCAAACACTAAACTTTTCAACCTCTTCTCAAAGATTAGCTGAGATACTACAAATACTATACAGCTATTCAAAACAACTAAGATCTCCAAAACTCTTCTGGTTGTTGGCATCTAAATGAACACCGCATGCAAATACTTGGAGGCTTTAAATTTTAGATGGAAATCCTTCATTGTGGCTGGTGGTTGTACTACCCCATGCAATATTACAACATACCAGCAAGTTTGGCACTTAATCTGGTTGTTTCACAACCTTGATGTTCATTACCACAAGAATTCATACAGATGGAAATTTTATATGGAGTAAAAGGGAAACAGTCAACACTATTTTTAACCTGCTTTTGAACTCCTGGTGGATAACAGATAAGAAACCAGCTAAGTAATGCAGATTTTATGTTAAGTTACCTAAAATGCATATAAACATATTTTAAACTACTAGCAAAAGCAGAAAGATGAAGAATTCTACCACATACATTTTTCTATAATTCTTTGAATTTCAAGTACTATAAGCAGTGAATTTCTTGTCATTCATGTTCAACCCCCGATTTACAGTGTTCTACTGAAACTGGTGGGGTCACAGAATGAGTTCTTGGCTTCACAAGCCTTAAAAGATGGACATCTTGCCAACCTTTGTACATATCTATGTATTATGGTACTATATTGTCATTTTTTTAACTGACCACTGCTTACGACATAATACAAAGGCAGCTAAACTTAACATTATTTACCTTCAAACACGCTAAACACCTGCTCTACTGGTCAGTAAACCAGCCAGTTCCTGTCTTAAATGTGGCTGCATAGAAAAATTAATCCTGGTTTAATGAGCTAATTCCAAGGAGCTAATCATGGCTGAACTGTACAAACTAATTCTAAAGGTGAGATTAATACTGGTCTCCCAAAAAGGGAAAGCTCCAGGTTTTTCTGTTGAATAGACCACAGAATAACGTCTAAGAAATTGAAACCACTGGCCTGGAAATTAAGAACTTCTAAGTGAATTTTTCTGACATATGCTTCAATAATTTCCTTGTCACAAAACTTGAAACAAAAAAATGTAACACTTCCTTATTAAATAAAAACTTCAGTGAGATATTTAACTAAGTATTAAAATTAAGAAGACAAAAAAAAAAGAAGACAGAAACTCCAATGATCATAAAATTGAAGACTAATTTCATGGAAAAAATATTGCACATTTCACACACAAAACTTAGTAAGTTATTCAAGAGATCCAGATTTTTTGAAAGAAATCTTTTGTTTATCCACTGCAATTTATATGACAATGCAGCATAGAAAACTAAGTTAGAGAACTGGAAATTTACACTTGGAAGGACTGGGCTAAAGTGATTTATCTCCTCTTTCTCCTGCACTGTATCTCTTTTTCTTTATTAAATAAACCAACTAAATAGTTAAATAGCACTCTTTGCGTACCATAAACTTTCAGCATTAAACATCCTAAGCAATAACTTAATCATCCATCCAAGGGCCTGTTCTAAGAATAGTCAGATTCACACTGAAAGCTTGGGGCTGGCTGCACAAGTTCATATTCTATTAACAGAATAAAAAACTGCAAGACAGCTATCTTTACAGAGTTACAAAAAACTGGTTATGCCTTACGAGGGCTGCAGGATCCTCAAGAGGGCATTCATCTGATTTACTTTCAGTGTTTAACATAGATGCTTGAAATCAGTATTTAAATCATCTGCTTTGCTTCTGCAAAACTCAAGATTCCTGCTTTGGTCTGCTCATAGACAGTTAAGTGGGTGTCAGAACATCCCCTGCTGACTTCAATAGGAGCGCTTGGCCAACGTCCTACAAAACTGAGATATCACTCTGTCTTTATAAATATAGATCAAGTGTACTTGACTAAATGAATACACAGTTATTATTAGTATTACACACACTGTCATTACTGTTCCTTCACAGTTCTGCATCATGTAGTCTTGAGGTGTTTGATTTATCTTATAATGCTTTTACTGTCATCTAACTACACTTTTGATCTCCCTTTAGTGTAGTCAGGGTTAATGCGAGCAACAGTAGTATTCTCTTCCCATTTTCAAAACCTTCTCCAGGTAGCCATTAAAGAATCACTGATTTTTAAAATAACACAATTAAACGAAGAATTTACCCCACTTTTCCATCAAGATAGTCAGGCAGCACTCACATTTTTGTATCTGACTGGAGCAGACGCTCCTTTTTTCACTCACGTAATACACAAGCACTGCCAATTTGCAACAAATAATAAATACAAAACGAACCTACTAGAGATTAATATAACAAGCGTGCTTCTCATAGTACCAAAAATACTTGTCCATAAGGACATACAAAATTTTCTTTTCTTAGATATATTAGTTGTATTAAGAATAATAAACAAAACACTGAAGCTTTGAAGTGGAAAAGTTATAATCACTTACCCCAATGTTAAAATTCCCCTTAAAGTAGTCCAAATTTGCTTGAATGAACCAGATATTGTTTAAACCAAGTTCATCACTTCTGTCTTTAGCACGGATCAGAGACAACTCCTTATTCTCTATGAGCAGCACCTAGATTTCATACAAAGCAGAAAGTACGGCAAAATCATACTGAGAATTCAAAGTACAACACTACCAATAAGCACATAACTTAGTTTAGTTGAGAAAATCTCTAAATGGCAGAGTCTGAGATCTCCAAAATTATTGGCAGGAAACCCATCAATGGAAGGCATTTAATACTTGCCAATAGCAACCAGCTTGCAAATATTTTATATTTTTCTACAACTTTTGTTTTGTCAGGAAAGTATTGCATACGTTTAGGATTATGTTAAAAATCTGCATGTTTCAAATCTAAGTCCTGACCTGTGACAACTGTGTCTTCATATTTATTTTCCCTACATGCATATCTTTTTAAAATGATTATCAGAGACCAAAAATTCATACTATCTGTACTTTTCACTTAGAAATTACCTGACATGATGGTATCATGTGAGCAAGAACAATTCCAACATGGCCCTGTGAAAACAAAAACAAACAACAAAATCAAATCTGAGTCGCTTTTCAGTGTCCCCTGTTGTTGACTCATTACATGATACACATCCTCTAACCAGTGGCAGAACCTTTGAAAGCAGATGAAATTTCAGCATTTGTGCTTCTGCTTTGTGGCAGCAACCACCTAGAAGTGCAAAGATGAAATCCGAAAGAAACTGCATCATATAAACAAAAATATACATTACCCCTCCACTGCAAAAATCCACAATCACATCTCCAGGCTTAGCGAGCTTTGTCACCGCTGCTACCAAATTATTCAATTGCTGCTGCTTCCTCAGAGCTCGGTCTCTAGACATCTTTCCTGGGGATGACAACATTGATAATTTTAAATTGGTAACAGCTAAGTATTGCAAATGAAACTTATCACTGAGACTAAAAAAATGGCTGGCATGCTTGGGCATGCAAATCCACTTTGCACAAATACCTGGTTGAACTTTCTCTATGCCTCTAGCATACTTAAAAATTTGCTTTCCGTTGTTGCTGTTAATGTACTCTTAGGAACAGACTTGTATAGAAACTTAATATGCATTAATCAAATCAGTGTAAGCTCCAGCCTGATTATATTCCAAATCTATGAATCATGCCCAGATATACAGCTCAAATCCAGTCACAGTAAGGTTGTCAAAATAAATCCCAGTTTACTAGATCTATAAGCATCTTGTTTTTAAAAGTTGTACTCCTCCTGCATTCAATTTTCACTTTTCATAATAAGCAGCCCTGTTTATTTAAATGCCTGGGTGCAAGGAGGTACTTCTGAGATGTGCAAGTGACTATTCCTGTGTAGCAAATTCTGGCTTTCCATCCCATCTGCAATACAACCAGAAATGGAGAAACTATTAATATTTTTCAGATGTGCTTGGTAAAGTCCAAAATACTTGTAATAAATAAAGTCTCAGCTATAACGAATTTGTTTAGTCAGCACTTAGGTGTTTGTAAAGATGCATTCTGTATTAAGTGCTAACAAAGTGCTGACAATCCTATGTCAGAGAATCA
Organism: Coccyzus lansbergi; assembly: GCA_033558105.1. Classification (NCBI taxonomy): domain Eukaryota; kingdom Metazoa; phylum Chordata; class Aves; order Cuculiformes; family Coccyzidae; genus Coccyzus; species Coccyzus lansbergi. The sequence goes on along the minus strand of JAUMJK010000259.1, from coordinate 814,953 downwards.
AAGAATCATTTAGGCTGGAAAATACCTTTAGGATCATTGAGTGCAACCGTTAATCTAGCACTACCAAGTTCATCACTAAACCATGACTCTGAGCACCATCTCTACATGTCTTTTCAATACATCCAGGGATGGTGACTCAAACCACTTCCCTGGGCAGACTGTTCCAATGCTTAACAACCCTCTTGGTAAAGAAATTCTTCCTAACATCCAGTTTAAACCTCTCCTGGCACAACTTGAGGTCATTTCCTCTCATCTTATTGCTTGTTATTTGGGAGAAGAGATTAACATCAACCTTACTACAACCTCTGCTCAGGTAGCTGTAGAGGGTGATAAAGTCTCTCCTCAACTTCCTTTTCTCCAGACTGAAACAGCTCCAATTCCCTCTGCCGTCCCAGATAATACTTGTGCTCCAGCTCCTTGACTTTCTCTGAACGTGCTCCGGAGAATTATTTCCCCAGGAAAGTGGTGGATTCCCCAACACTGGACACTTCTAAGATTCAGCTGGACAGGGTGGTGGGCTATCCTGTCTTCACTGTGCTTTTGCCAAGAAAGGTTAGACTAGATGATCCTTGAGGTGTCTTCCAATCTGGCATTCTATGATCTTCACAGATTTTCTCAAAGAATCACAGAACAACCAGGTTGGAAGGGACCCATCGGATCTTCTAGTCCAACCATTCCTATCCACTAACACTAAACCAAGTCCCTCAATACCTCATCCACCCGTGTCTTAAACACCTCCAGGGAAGGTGACTCAACCACCTTCCTGGGCAGCCTATTCCAATGCCCAATGACCCTCTGCGTGAAAAACCTCCTCCTAATCTCCAGCCTAAATCTACCCTGGCGGAACTTGAGGCCATTCCCTCTCGTCCCGTCCCCTGTCACTTGGGAGAAGAGGCCAGCTCCCTCCTCTCCACAACCACCTTTCAGGTACTTGTAGAGAGTAATGAGGTCTCCTCTCAGCCTCCTCTTCTCAAGGCTAAACAACCACAGCTCTCTCAGCCGCTCCTCATAGGGTCTGTTCTCCAGCCCCTTCACCAGCCTCGTTGCTCTTCTCTGGACTTGCTCCAGAGCCTCAACATCCTTCTTGTGGTAAGGGGCCCAGAACTGGACACAATATTCAAGGAGCGGCCTCACCAGTGCTGAATACAGAGGGAGAATAACCTCCCTGGACCTGCTGGTCACACCGTTTCTGATACAAGCCAGGATGCCATTGGCCTTCTTGGCCACCTGGGCACACTGCTGCCTCATGGTCAGTCGGCTGTCGACCAACACCCCCAGGTCCCTCTCCTCCTGGCAGTTTTCCAGCCAGGCTTCTCCCAGTCTGTAGTTCTGCATAGGGTTGTTGTGCCCCAAGTGCAGGACCCGGCATTTGGCCGTGTTAAACCTCATGCTGTTGGACACTGCCCAGCGGTCCAGCCTGTTTAGGTCCCTTTGCAAAGCCTCCCTACCCTCCAGCAGATCGACACTTGCACACAGCTTTGTGTCATCTGCAAACTTGCTAAGGGTAAAGGTAAGGCTCACTTTATATTTGGTGAAAACAAGTAATAAAAGTACTTAAAGCTCATTCATGATTTAAAGTTGCACACTCCTTTGGTGGAAAGCATTCAGAATTCAAGGCTTTCTGAACTCAAGTAACTGCCACAATTAATTTAATGGGATCTGTTGTAAGTGCTTTTTTCCTTTGGAACTTTTGTATCACTCTCTCATATCCACTTTCAACTTCCATCTTCATAATTACCAGCGGGACTAGGCACACAATTTTGTTTCCAATTCCTTCCTCTCATAAGGGATTAGAACAAATGTTCTCAGCCATTTTTGTGCACAATACTGAAGAACGGACCACACCTGTCATGCCATAAACAGTACAAAAGTCCATGCATGCAAACATTTACTTCCCTACACAACTTCTCTATTCTTATTCCCCAACACCAAGGTTTTCCTGAGAGGTCTCAGATTTTATCAGTACAACATCTGAAAAATGTCATCATGTTTTCATACTGTGCAAAGTCAGCAAACAGATTCTAGAGTCACTAGAAATCAAAAAGTAAAATGAAAACAGGTTTCATCAGCAACAACAGATCCACTGATTAGTACTCAGCACAGAGTATTACAACTACTTTAAAAACTAAAAGAGATACTTTACAAAAACACTAGCCCATAGCCTCTAAAAACTCACTAAAAATTAACTCTTCATGGGTTACCAACAAAAAGGTTTTCATCTTCCCATACTGTGCAGATAATAAGCAGCATACATTCCCTTGAAAGACAGAGAGAACAAAGCTAGAATAAATAGGTCTCTTATCTGCTCTACCTCTGTATTTCAAGCTCAATAGCTAGAATTATGTAAACACAGTGAGCTATGACACAGTATGTAGAGAATGTTAGCACAGCTGGGCATGCTAGTCCTTCATTAGGTGAATTTATTGTGTATTTGCTCTAAAACTTCTGCATCTAAAAACACTAAAGCTTATTTCACATTTGTCAAGCCTTGTACCAATAAATAATACTAACTGTTGTCTTCAAGAACAATAAGAGAGAAAGTAGCTTGAAATTTTGCCCTGCAAGGTAAAATGTTGAAGAATGTGACCTTTTCCTACAACACACTGAAAGGTTTGCACATAAAGTGCTTTGCTCCCTTCCTAAGAACCCAACTGACAGAATTTCCACACAGTCCCAGAAAGATTTAGTTTTTAATTAATGTTTACAACAAATATATTTTATCTAGCTTTGTGAATCAAACATTACTGTTAATTCAGCCCTTGTCAAGCAGAGCTTTTAAGTCTCCACTGGCACTTTACATTTTGGCACGAAGAAATACAACTTCCCAGCTCCTAAAAAGCTCTTGTCAGTGTTCAAGTTCATATACTCTTTCACTCCTCAAATAATACTTCCATATTCCTCAAGTTAAACTTCAAAAGCCATTAAAGTTTCCTTAAACAAGCAGAACCCAAATATAACCTCTAAGATTTTAACCCTATCCAACTCTGAATTCATAACACGGTACATAACATAACATATATAGCACACAATACATGCATTCTCCAGCTTCACATGGCAGAATCGCATACTTCAATTGTTTTAGCACAAGTATCTTGTTATTCAAATGATAATGTGAGTCTACTTGTCATGGAAATTCAGGTACAGAATATTGATGTATTGATTTAATCTTAGTATAGCAAAAAGGCTCAGCAACTATAAAACAAAACCCAAAAGAGACAGTTTTACTATTTTACACTAAGCTGAATACATCATTCTGAAATCAATGGTTTTTTTCCTGTTAGGTCCTTATGATAATTCAGTATAGTCTAATTATTTCTTAATAGTCAGCTCATATCTCCTTCACTTTGATGATGTTATCTCCTGCTACACTATTTTTGGTACTTGTTGGGGGATAAGAGGGTTCTTTGCTTCTTTTACTTTGCCCTTTTTTTCCTGCTGTGGTTTTGCATTATGGGTGTAGTGGTTTTTTTTCTTTTTAACTATACTGTTTGTCAGATTAATATAGCTGTAGTTCCCATGCAACTGCTAGAAAAAGCAGAATTTAAACAAGTGAAGGTGCCAGGTCAGCTGACATTTATTTACAAAGAAATAGCCTTACTAGGCAGAAATAATAATACCTTCTTATAAAGAAGTCTGCCAAACTTGCAATAAATAGAATTAGCAAGGACAATAACCATGGTGCGGCAGTCACCTCATTTACTGGAACAGTGTTCTTCAGCTACAGCTGCTTTAATTCAATCTATGTGGGCCAGGGCTGAAAGACGAAGATCTGCACTCCCCTTCTTCAGTATAGGGTCACCTTCCAGCTGCCCCATTTCACTGCACTGACCTGTCTCCCTTCTCCTCCCTACCAAGGAGGGAACTGTTAGCTTTCTTCCACATCTGTTTACTACTCTTACTGCATGACCACACCAGAGGAGAAGCAGAAGGAGAAAGCCAGCTAGTCTCAGTATCATAGAATCATAGAATGGGTTGGGTTGGATGGGACCTTGAAGATCATCCAGTTCCAAACCCCCTGCTGTGGGCAGGGACACCTCCCACTAGATCAGACTGCCCAAGGCACCATCTAACCTGGCCTTGAACACCTCCAGGGATGGGGCAGCCACAGCTTCCCTGGAAAACCCGTACCAGTACTTCACCACTCTCATCGTGAAGAAATTCCTCCTTATGTCTAGTCTAAATCGTCTATAAGTGCATCACAGCAAAGACACAGCTGAACTGCAGTCTGAAATACATACTACATCAAAAGCCAAACTTGCCCAGAAGGCATGTGAGAGGCAAGTGTATCTCAGTCCTCCTCCGCCTCTCACGTGACTTTCATATCAATGGAGGGAGGCAAATTTGACAGGGCAAGCAGGATGGTCACCTTTTTTGAGTAGTATTTGAATTCAATACAGCAAATAGCATCTTGTATTTTTTACACCTGGGTATACCTCAAAGAGAGGGGCAAGAAAAGAAAGTGTGGCTGTTGAGCAAAGTCTGAGCACATTCTCTTGAATATCTCCTAATTCATTTAAAGCTGTCCATTTAAAAGCAAAAAGTTACGTTTTTCAGAGTATGGATTGAGCTTTGCAAATAAAGCGCACTCTTACTCCAGAGTAGCTGTAAAACAATTAACACCACACAACATCCCCAAAAGAGAATTATTTCAAACTTATAAAGACTGCTCGTAACAGTGCTGGTAGGTTTTCTTATGCATATAGCCATGACTGAAGCCCTCAAAATGTATATCACTTCCTCTATTTAATCAGGAATAAATTCCTATGCAAAATCAGACTAGAAGAGAAGCTTTGCTACTTGTACCACCAAGGGTCAACATTAACCATCCTTTTCCTTAACTCTGGCTATAACATTTAGAACATTTATAAAAGTCCTAAGGGAGCTTGTAGGTGGATTGAAAAATGGCTTGTGGAACAATTCTCAATAGAAAATGTTAAGTAAAGCAGGATAAGTTCTACGGTGAGCAATCACCTGCTTCCTAACTTTCCTACATAGATTAAGACAAATAATTATTTTGCAGTTCTCAGAGAAATAGGACCCCATTGTCGTGCTTGTTTACAGACTAAAATATTTGTTCAGTCAGATAAAGCATCTGAAAGTTCTGGGTTATAATTGACTCATTTGATCTTTCTTTACTTTTGCAAACTGCTACTCTGGTCTTCCTTACCACACACTGGATATAAAAATATAATGTATGAATATATACACACATATGCTTACACAGGCACATATATACATGCATATATATGAATACATATACAAAAGCATTCTAAGTTAAGCAAAACCAATGTAGCTATTCAGTATTAGCTATTCAACATTAGCCAATACAATATAGATCCATTTACTCCTTTTCAGTTTGGACTTCCTGCATTGCCTTAACTTAATTTCCTCTTAGAACAGTTGTTCACAATGATTTAATTTCAAAAGGAACTGAATTGGGCCAACTTTAAAAAAAAAAAATCGGGCTCTGATTGTATATTTCCTTATTGACACATCAGAATTTTAATGCATTATTCCTAACATGAAATATCCTACTCTACCACTCTACCACAGACATAAGCAAAAGAGAGCAAGTAATAAAAACCAGCAAAACTCACTAAAGTACTGTGCTTTTATTACTGTTCATCACACCTCACCCTCTCCCAGTTTTTAAGCTCTCTCTCCATTCACTCTTGAAGAATAAAAATGTAAGCTAAGGATTCAGAGAAAACATTGTTTTACACATAGCCTGCAATGGAGAAGACTTCCTTTTCCTCTATTTCTTTTAATAAAACCTTATAAAATAACTTGCTTTGAAGCAGACAGGAAGATATCTTACTCCCCAAAGTGCACTTTTATAAATAGAAGTAATCAGCAGCCACATTTATCCAAACAGTTCAGAGGAAGGAGTTTTTGTGGTTGGGTTTTCACTTGTGTTTCTTTTGGTTCAGTTTTAACTCTGAGTGGATGTTTATCAAAACACATCCCGGAACTATGAAGTTTGGAAATGCTCCTCATGCCTTTACTTGTTGGTAAAAGGACATGTAAATGCTTACTTAATGGGTACATATGCCAGTTCTACAGCTTCATATTTGTCTAAAGGCAGCAATCCCTATGAAACTAAGCAAATTGCTATTAAGTTGTCTTGACCTACTTTCCATTTACCTTTTCCAATCAGATCACTGCATATTTTCATTGTTACTTTGTGTCTTAGCTTTTACCCTTCATCACAATAATTAGATTTTCAGGAAACTAGTGTTGCTTTGCTTTATTGGTTTTTAACTGACCTCTACCAAGGATGGGGCTAACAAATGAGTCGACAAAAACAATTTGTTGCCTGAAGCCTCATTACAGCCAAGAACACACAGCTGCTCTACACTTTGCAGCTCTGAATGCATGAGTCTTCATTCTGTAAAGAAGACCAGACCTGAATGCTCCTGGCAACTAGCAGCATTCATGAAGTTACTAATGTGCACATATGTAAAATAATAATAATAGCACTCATTCAGAGGGTAGAAGAAAGGGGAACAACAAACCAGAAAACCCAGACATTACGCATATGTCCTATAAACTATCCTTCTGGAAAACATACAGCATGCACTTTTAAGTCAACAGATTCAGGGAGAACTGAAAATCTCAGAGTACCTTTTTTTCACTATATAGAGGCTCTAATGATCAAATAAGCTACATCAAGATATTAGGAAATCATCAGGATCGTTTTTCCTGATCGACATCAGGAAAATTTTCTTCACAAAAACGGTTCTCAGGCACTGGCAGAGGCTGCCCAGGAAGTTGGTTCAGTCACCATCCCTCTGTTTAAAAGATGGGTAGATAAGGGACATGGTTTAGTAGTGGACAGGTACAGTTGGACTCAATGATCTCAAAGGTCTTTTCCAACCAAGCAATTCTATGATACACTCAAGGGAGCAGTAGAACAGAAGGCCATAATACACAGTTTAAAATATATAGATATTGGGCTATAAACAAAAGGACAGGAAAGGTAACTGAACTCCATAAGAACAGAGACATTTTTAAATAGGAGTCCTACCTGATCTTACTAAGCAATCTGCTTTTTATTAAAGCACACTTTGCAAAAAAGCTTTATCACTTCAAGCATAAACCCTCCTTTCATCTCACATACACTATCTTGGTGTAGCCTAAAAAGGTCAGACAGCTATGAAAACTGGTCTTTGACAATCTTTTTCTGTATTAGGGTATTCTAAACAACAAGACCATAAGTCACCTTTAAAAGAATGAAGATCGACAAATGCCAGCGAAAAGAGATGAAAATTAATGCTGGGATCTCCCTGAATGCAAGGATGTTCTATTTATAAAGTTCTTAGTTGTTTTGGTTTTTTAAATTGCTCAACTTCAAACATCTTCTGAATATTCAACAAAAAAGCAACTAATTAATCTAATTAGGAACTAGTTAATCTAATTTTTACACATGTAATCTAGTGTTTACATTATTTTAGAACTTTTTTTGCGATAGATTATGATGCCTCTATATGAAGTCAAATCAATGACTATATGTATCTGTAACAAGCATGCACTTGTTGGAGCCATGCTCGTTTAGGTTTCTCACATATAATATCGCCAACAGCCACCTACAGAAAAATAATGTATTATCACCTCCCCTAAAATGCTAGATTAGTTCCAAAATTCTGAGTTACTACACATCCTTCTCATTTGGAAGTCTTTGAAATTCAATTTTCAAGATATTTTTCCAGAATCCTAAAGATTATGGAATTATTTTGTTTTAAAATGAAAGCAAGCAATATTATACAACCATGGAATTTCAAGGAAAATATCAAATACATGATGGAACTATGAGAAAAAACATACACTGCATTTACACTTCTTTTGCTTCTTGTTCTCCCATTTATTCATACACTGCTTCTCCACTTCTCTCTTTTTACTTTCATCTTTCTCCTTTACCTTCTTTTCTTTAGAGTCAAGATGTCATAAAGAGAAGTGAATGTGTTCAGAACTCATGAACAGCTGCAGGACCTCATAACTCACTCTACTGGACTATATTGTGTCCAGTTCTGGGCCCCTCAGCACAAGAAGGATGTTGAGGCTCTGGAGCAAGTCCAGAGAAGAGCAACAAGGCTGGTGAAGGGGATGGAGAACAGACCCTATGAGGAACGGCTGAGAGAGCTGGGGTTGTTTAGCCTGGTGAAGAGGAGGCTGAGAGGAGACCTCATTACTCTCTACAAGTACCTGAAAGGTGGTTGTGGAGAGGAGGGAGCTGGCCTCTTCTCCCAAGTGACAGGGGACAGGACGAGAGGGAATGGCCTCAAGCTCCACCAGGGGAGATTTAGACTGGAGATTAGGAGGAGGTTTTTCACGCAGAGGGTCATTGGGCATTGGAATAGGCTGCCCAGGGAGGTGGTTGAGTCACCTTCCCTGGAGGTGTTTAAGACACGGGTGGATGAGGTCTTGAGGGACTTGGTTTAGTGTTAGATAGGAATGGTTGGACTAGAAGATCCAATGGGTCCCTTCCAACCTGGTTGTTCTGTGATTCTGTGATATAGAATCATGACCACCTGAGGTCTCTTCCAATGTGAATTACAATTCTGCGAATCACAGAATCACTAGGTTAGAAAAGACCTCTTGGTTCACCAAGTCCAACCATTCCTATCAAATACTAAACCATGTCCCTGAGCACCTCATCTACCCATCTTTTATGTACCTCCAGGGATGGTGACTTCACTACCTCCCTGTGCAGCCTCTGCCAGTGCCCAATGACCCTCTCTGTGAAATATTTGTCCCACCATGTTTCCGTGATGGTAACTACATCAGAGTCTTCTTGCCCTACAATAGCTTCCAACTCCTTCTATTTATTGCCTATGCGGTGTGCATTGGTGTAGATGCACTTCAGTTTGGCTGTTAATCCCACAACTCTTATAAAGGAAATAGACTTTATTCTCAAATGACTGGTCCTTAGATTATCTAACCCATCAGTTCCAATTACATCTTTTCCATCACGAGATGTACTTGCCCCCACTTGCTTTGAGTCAATATACTGGAGGTTCTCATCAGTACACCAGCTCTCAGGCACTGGAGCGCCATTTCCAGGCTCACTCCTGTCTAGCCTGGCTTCATCCCTCCCCCCCGGCCTTCACTTCTAGTTCAAAGCTCTGTTAATGAGCCCTGCTAGAGTTTTGGTCAGAATTTTTGTAATCCTAGGGTACAAGCATGTCTGATTCCTGGTAAGGAAGCCTGGAGATGTGTAGGCCAGTCCATGATCAAAGAACCCAAAGGTTTGCTCCTCACACAAGGTTTGGAGCCAGGTATTAATTGATTTTTCTTGCTCTCTCCCTCTTCATTCCTTGCTGTTGGAATGGTGGAGGTAAACACTACTTGTGCCCTGGAGCCCCTCAAGCATTCTCCCCAGGGCCCTGAAGTCCCTCTTAACCACACTCAGTTTCTTCCTCTGGATATTGTTATTGCCTACTTGGAACACTAACAGAGGGTAATGATTTGTAGGCTTTACCAGGGAAGGAAGCTTTCTTTATAATGTCTTTCACAGAGGCCCCAAGCAGGTAGCAGACCTCCCTGTGTAATGGGTCTGGTCTGCAGACAGGGCCCTCTGTTTCCTTCAGAAGGGAATTCCCCAAGACAATCACTCTTCTCTTCTTTTTCTCAGAGATTGTTTTGATAGTCGGTTGAGGATGGTGCAGCCTAGGGAATGTTTCTAGGCTGTGGGAGCCACCCTCCTCCTCTGTGGAGTTTGATTCCACCTGCAGCGCTTTGTATCTGTTCTGCAAAGGAACCTGGGAGTTTGTTGTCTGAATGGGAACAATGTACCTGCTGCGTGAGGCAGGAACTTGCTGCCATTCCCCATCATACTTCTCCTCAGCCTTAGGCATAGTGGACAGGGAGTTCTCAACTGTGTTCACTCTGGCTGCTTGCTTAGTTTGTGAGAGGGAGCATAGGGTGTTGCTCCACTGGTCTGCCTCCCGCTCACACTTCCTAATGGTCCTCAGCCTAGTTACCTCCTCCCTTAGCTCTGACACCAAGTGGAAGAGTTCCCCAACCCAAGCACAGCTTCCACAAGTGAAGTCAGTACCAGTGGTGTGAGTCTTTGCTAAAGAGCAGGGGTCAGACCAAACAGTACAGCAGAGAGATTTGTAACAGCTTTACAACAGTGGTGGTCCTTTAAATTTACACCTCCTGTCCTCACTGCACTTCCTCTGGTGCTGCTTTTCTTTTCCATTATCTCACGACACCTGAGCAGTCAAGTCTTTTTGCTTTTATCTTCCGCTCCTTTAGGTGCTCAAACTCGTCGATCACTTATAGCAAAATGTTGGAGTAAGAGGTGAGGAGGAAAGCACAACAATAGAAACCTCAAAAGACTGTGAAACCTAAGGGAAAGCATAAAGGAAAGGGAAAAGCAACCTCTGCTGTGCTGAATGTGGAAAAAGATCTCTAACCCCCCAAGGAGTGCTGCTTTAACTATGCACAATATTATACAAAATCTCAGTAATGTCCAGGCTTGTGAGGTAGAGGCTGCTCGCTTTCTGAAAAATTTCTTCAGATGAAGACGTCACTGCCTGACAATGGAACGGGAATCAAATGGTTCCTTTACCTCTCACAAGCCCAATACACTGATTGATAGCTACTACCTCGCTGAGAAAGGGGAACAGCTAATTCCTACTGAATTTAGTGCTCACAGGGGTCCAAGATGCTTGTCTCTTGCAGCAAAAGGAAAGCAGGAAAGCCAGATGGGGCCCTGTTGGGGTCAGAAAACCCTATAACTCACAATCACAGGTGTTCAACAGGACCTTGCTTCCAGGGGACCAACGACTGGTAGTTAAGAGTCAGCCTATACATGCATTTCCCTTTCTGAGCTCCTTCTGCTGAATAACTGATTGTTAAGGAAAAGGTAGGAGCTAAACATCTCTGTACAGTAAGAAGCAGTGAAACATACATACGCAAAAGGAAGACCAAAAGACATCTTCTGATATATATTATTGCACTAATTCCCACCAAAGCTTCTAAACAAGCAAAATAATTTTAAATATAAGTTATGCAAGTAATTTGGATGATCCCTGTGTCCAATTTGCTTATCAATAAGAGTAGGAAACAGGAAAAGCTGGCTTAAAAGTCAGACATGATTCATTTGGCTCTTGTGTGTCAAGCAATTGAACAGCTCGCTGCTGGAGAAACAGCAGTATTTCAGTTTAACTTTACATGTCATGTCTGTTTACTGTATGAAGGTTAATGGCTGGAGGAATCCCTCCAAAATGCTTAGCCTGATAGAAAGGAATTTAATCCTTGAAATTTCACCCTACATTTCAGTTATTACAAAAATTAAATCCCACACTGACCAATTTGATGACCAATTGAGAATTTGCCAGCATTTTAATACGCAAATAACCATATCATTTCACAGTGGCTGGGAATTGCTTTCAAACAGAAGGTGTACTAGTTGCACATGGAAAAGCCAAGGTTACAATTTCTACCTTGTCTGACCTACACTGCAATTACCACAGCATTTATGGCTTGATCCTGTGTAAATCTGGAGTTTATGAAAATTTTACTCAATTCAATCAATTTTACTGTATAAAATGAGTATCCCTGTCATTCATGTGGTTTACATTAGTTAAGAGGGCTGAAAAAACATTCAAGAGTTCATAGGAAATATTGGAATTACATGACTCCATCATAAGGTTTTAATTCAGTCATAGTAATTGCTTGACCACTTAACTCTTTTCCTTTCATTTCTTTTTTTTCTGATTACTTTCCTTAGTAAAGTTGGTGGGGTGGTAATCAAAAGGAACTGCAGTTAAGACAGAAAACACAATTAATTCCTTTGACTACCTAGCTAACTAGGATGTTTTCTATGCAGTTTTGAAGTAAGCCACCTGCTTTGGATAATTGTGCTTTGAATCTCTGACGTTGAAGGTCAATATCTGCTTTTGCTAGGTTACCAGTCTACCACTGTAAATGCTGATGATCAGCATCAAATTTTGTGCATTTAGCGCTGGAATACAAAATAATAAACAGAATAAATATCTATTGTTTTCCTTTTAATAAATGAAAATAATGGAATGATCATCTGGCTCACAATTCATAGCAGCAGTCATCTCTTACAATCAAATGCTATATACCTTCCTGCACACTTCATGACAGAAAGTCTGTGAAGTTAAATAATCCTAGCAAAAAAGGAAATTTTTCATGACAAGTCAAAAACATGCAACATGCAGATAAACAACATTTTACATCAAGTTTATAAAAAGAAAATGCTACAGAATTTCAACATGTTTTACTGCATTTCAGAAGGACTACCCATAAGAGGAAATGCCTCTCAAATAACACAGAAGCATGGGCTTATGTGATACAGCACTTATTCACAAACACATTCCTAGAAGACTTTCAGAGCAAGTATAAAATATAAATTAGAGACAATTTAGATATATTACTTTAAAAAGCTGCCTAAAGATGTAAAATAATTTAATTTTGACTAATCCCATGAAAGATCACTTCAGAAACACTGCTGAAAAGCTAATCGTCAATAAAGTTCTCCACTACAAACATACATGCCTTTGAAAAATGAGCAAAAAAGACTCTTTCCATATTGACATTATACACCATAAAAGTACTTAAGGTTGCAAAGACTGTCACAGGTTAACTCATTTTCCTGAAATCCAAAGCAGAGGCAAAATTTAAGTTTCCAAGACAATGAATACATGCAATTGGCATTTGTTGCCTAATCAACAATTCTAGTAACAAAAAGGTCCTTTTACTTGTGTCATAAGCCTGGGTGGCCTTCTGTATTATTCTTAAATACTTTATGAAAGCAAATAGCCAGGAAAATCCACAAATCCCTTCAAGCACCTTTGAAACAGAGACCAGGATTTAAATGGAAAAAAAAAAAGTTAATGAAACTGTGGGCAGGAGCCCAGTGCTGTACTTCAGTCCTCTAGGCTTTACATGTAAAGAACATTAGGAAACAAAGACATGATTCATTTGGTTCTTCAACAGCAAGTAACTCTGAGCAGCTGGCTGCTGGACAAACAGCAGTACTTTCAGCTTAACTTTATGCATTGCTTCTGTTTATTGTACAAACTATCAGCATACAAGGCCATATAACTAAACAGTAAACTCATCCACAAACTTACGCCCCGCATGAAAACTCTGTCTTAATTAACTTACAGGAGGAAATGCATGATAGCATCTTCTTGTTCTTTATGTCAAGGCCGAGCTCTTTGCAGAAGGGAAAACATTAGCACATTTCTCTCCCTCGCTTCCACAGTATCTTTTAATTACTTTATGATACTTGATCAAAATTAGACAAGCAGTTTTAAGGGGTTGGAAAGAGACAGAAAAATTGAGTAGCATGCACTGAAGTAATTCAAATAGCTTGCTGAACTACCATAAATATTTCAGAAATTTTTCTGAAGCCAGCAGAAATGAAAAATTATAAATCCTTTTCCAACAGAAATTAATCAGCTCAGTCAACTAAACAAAGGCTCAAGCTAAAGAAACACCTGCCTTCAGAAACTTAAAAAAAGAAATTACATCTCCTACTAATTGCCAGAAGGTAGGTTCATCGAAACTTCTGCCTTAATGATATATACACAATTGAACAGAAGAAAATAGTAAAACCATGAGATAGTTCAAGAGTAGCACAGAACATAAACCTAGGAGTTTTAAAAAAGAGGCAAATATTTGTAGGGCATTTTGTAGAAAATGCTCTCTGATACAGAATTTATTAGCCAGCATAATGTCAAAGGGCCAAAAGTTGGAAAACGCACAATGAAACCAGCACAATGAATCATCTCAGCAATAGGGGTTTCTGGATAAGAAACCTCTTTGAGTGCTATACTGCCCTTCTAATACAAAAGTAATCTAGAATCCTTCTTCCTTCATCAACACCACCTGTGGACAGAGTTGAAGTACTGGAGATTATACATTTACTGCATCATCATCATCATCTAACGCTGATGCAGAAATTTATTTAGTAGGTCACCGAGTATCTGTGGCTATAGACCTCTTCACCACCTAATAAATTATGACAGGGGATGCACAGAACTGAAAAAAAAAATGAATAGTTTATATACTCATAGCAGTACCTGTTCAAGAAATACGACAACAGTGCTTCTGGCTAAGCAGTGCCTCAGGTAAGAGTTTTTAATAAAATATCTAGTCTAATATATATATAAACATGTGTTTTTCTGATAGTTCACTGTAGGAATGCTTTGCATCATTTACAAATGGAGACACTAAAAAATCACTACATAAAAGAGGAAAACAAATTATATTTTTCTTGAAGCTATTTAACTTTTAAAAATGTATGGATACCAAAATATTAAGCCACCTTAGCATCACTTTCTCCTTAAAATTCCTTCCTTTGTATATAACAAAATAAAAAAGATTTCATTTTCTCAGGCAGGCAAAGTCATCCCATACTGATGAAAACGAGTAATTAATCTGCTGCTCTTTATTCTAACTATGGAAATCAAACAGCACTTTTGCTAGAAAGGTGAGAACATAAACTGCTCGGTATAACTGAGCTCAACAACATTCACATTAAGGCTAATAAAGAATTCCAAGCGGCAGCAACATAAGATACATAAATGCTGTGTACTGCACAGATTATTTGGCGTATTTGAACAAAGTTTGCCTGTCACACATGTATGCATGGACAAATCTGGCTTAAGCAAATATATATGAAGTTAAGACAATAATACTGTCACCTACTTCAGAGTCACTTCAGACTGGGGTTAACAGTTCGTCTTTTTTGTTATCCTATTTTCCTAAGCTGTCCTATTTACAAACTCCACACAGAAAAATCTGCAAGATTCCTACTGCATCCCATTCTACCTACAACGTAGGTACCGACAGAAGGAATTATTTCTCTGGACCTCTAACAATGTGGGGAGTTGAGAAGGGAAGATCCCAGAAAGACAGGTCATCAGGAAATCAAAGCTCCTCAAAGTAGCTGCATGTAACTGAGGTACATGGGGACCCTTCATGTCTGCAACCTATAGGAGCAAGACAGATGCATACTCCTGTGATACTTATATAACAGAAGCTCTGTAGATCCTTAAACCCTTACATACCCACAGCAAAAAGCAAGCGCTCAAAGAAGAGCGAGCTAACGAGGTATTCACATTGCAAGGAAATTCTCCTCAAGACCAAAGACATAAAACTGTTTTGACAGTAAATAATGCAGACAAAGCCTAACCTAAAAGAATAAGTATCATCAGTCAGAACAATACTATTCTAAACCTTAAAATGGCATCTGGTATAAAGGTGGGATTATTTCAAGGCTATTTCATGGGATTATTTTATTCAGATTAAATCACTTTTTGAATAAATCAAACTGAAAAGACGTGAAACCAGAACAAGCACCTCTGTTCTAAAAGAATTATATTGCCATGATAGGGAAAAGTGTTTCTCACAATAGGACAAAAGAAGACGTAATGCAAGCCTAGGAGTATCCATAACTGAGTATTCAGTAATTTTATTAAGTATTTTTAATTACAAAATCCCAGAAAACGTAAGATGTGATAGTAACAAAAATCTTCATCATGCAGTTGCATAATGGTGAATACTAGTAGAAAAGTGCAATATAAATAGTCTACAGTCACTGAAATCTGAGGATGAAAGATAAAGTAATCGATGGCTTTCAAATCATTTCCTTGCTTAAATGCAAAGGAGCACAACATCCTTTTATAACCAACAGCTGTTATAAAGCCCATTACTCTTCTTGTATTGCAGCTTTATATAAAAATATAATCATGAGTAAGCTTAGAATCTGACAAATGTAGCAGTTGCTAGATATCTTATGAATGGACTACACAGAACATTCCATCAGATTTTATTTCTTCATAAAGCTATTGTGAGTTAATGACTCAAATATTAGGGGGTTAGGGCTTTTTAATTAATTAATTATTACAGAATTGAAAGTACTTCAGAAAAGTAATTAACAAACAAAAAAATAAATAAAAAGGTTTAACACTATACTCTGCCCCAGTCTGGCATACAAGAAAATTAAATCAAATGGGAAATGAGCGCAGTAAAGAGCACTTGACTATGGAGTATATTTGTGATACAAAACTAAAAGAATATGCTAAAAATGTAAGAGCCTTGAAATTTATTTCTTTGTCGTTGTGTGTACTGCACAGTAGCAAAACTAACTGAATCAACTCAATGAACAACATAAAATTAAAGCTGTGATTCTATTGAAGCTCTTGCTGTTCAATTTTTAAAAATTTTACCTCAACGGTACAACTTCTACGTTTAAACAAAGTACACACATGCTTGCAGCAGAGAAGAATAAGCTCCACAAGTCAGTGTAAAAATTAAATTTACTAAAAAAACAAAACCAAAATAAGTTTCCCTACCTTTGTTTAACCAACTTAAGAAACTACTGTTTTTAAGCAAGCATTCCCCTATGGTATTTATTAAAATGATGAAAAACTTATGCAAAAAAAAATCTCTATGCTCATAAAATGTCTCCAATTAGATGCAAGATATTATCTAATTATAAGAGATTAACTTATCCTGGCAGGACCTTCGGGAAAAAAATATAGCACAAAATCTGCTCTTCTTCCTAATAACAAAATCACGCACAGATACATTCGCATAGACCTGCGCATTTTGAACCTGACACAAACCCAGACGAAGCTGAATCTAATAGCACAACCAAACAACATGTTCTGTGGAAAGTTAATGCAGTGATTTGCAGCCCAACTGCTTGCCATTGCAACAGCTACAAACCAAATCTTTAAACAAAATTTCTGACACTACAGCCCAAATAGGAGTTCAGCATTCATAATCTCTCCCTTGTAGGCAGCAAGTTGAACATATGGCAGGATCAACTGTGGCTGTAATCTTTATGCCACAGTTAAAAACATGAAGAGGTGCAAACTGCATGTATTAACCATGAAACAAGAAAAAAAATGGAGGATACTAATGTAGAAAGAACAATCTAACCTTTGTTTACAAAGCAATTGAGATCCAAAACATTAAGAAAACTTGATCAAAGGCATGATTTATTTTCTACATCACATCTTAACATCAGTCAAAATAAGTTACAGATAACTTAACATTCCAGTATATATCAAGTGAGATCACAACTGGACTGAAGCATCCAGTAACAAGCACAAGTGGAGGAATGTCAGATACGTGCTGCAGATAAGATGAAAAGTAATCCACTTGGCAGATGTTTTTTGAATAGCATAGAACACAGGAATAAGAAACATTCTGTCTCAGCTCAAATTGGGGTGTTGTTTTTAGAGAAACAGATTATTTTAATCAAGAAATGTCCAGTTTTATTAAAAAAAGATATGAGAGTCAAGTGAAGAAATTATGACAATGCTTCACAAATACTGCATAGCACTAGATTGTGCTAAAAAAATACACTATGGAATATAGGGACACTAGCAATTTTGAAATATGGCTATGTACCCATTTACATTGGCTCTCATATTTTAGATCAGGTAAACTGAGAAGAATCATGTGAACAAAATTTATTTCTGTTGTCATAATGCCTCAAAAATGACACCTGCCTAGCAGACTATAGTTACTCCACATAAATCTGAAATACACTTTGGGGATGACAAATCTGAATAACAAAGAATAAGAGTCTAGCAATGGGCAAGCATTGTTTAAATTTATACACTTTTTTAAAAAAATCACTAGAATAAAAAATGGCTAATTCAAGAAAGCACGAAACTTTCACTCGATTTGGAAATGAACAAAGTGAAATCAAAACACAATTCAATTCATATAGGAAATGGCAGAATCAGACTCTTTTAGGAAGAATAAGAGACAGATTCTCCAGACAATAAGCTGTCCTAGGACAAGAACTCTAATTATGGGTACATGCTGTATTAAGTGCACGAAAGGATTCTAGATAAGGTGGAGGGTAAACAAGTTACTAAATCATGCTTGAGTGTTATTACTGCCAGGCCAAAATTGCAGCTTCTTTGTATTGCAAGTCATCGATTTGATACCACTCTGGGGGCTCAAACAACACGTCTAGTTCCACACACATGCACACCCTCTTTTTGGGGCATTCAAGTGGTTCCAAAAAGCTTAATTTAGAAAACATGCCCTCTATTTATAGCACTGTTTTCAAGCGAAGTCAGGTTTCAGGTGTCCTTTCATAGCTAGCACAACAGCATCTAGGCACAAGCTGCAGGCTGTGTACTAATTAGTCACAGATACAGTAGCATGTTGATGTCTAATGCAGATCAGACTTGTATTACAAAGAGATCTGGCAGTGAAAACATTGCTTCTGTTGAAAAACTTAAGTACTATAGCAATACAAACAAAGGAAAAGTCCATGGCCTTAGAACTCTGCAAACCAGCAGATGCCTAGCATGATTAGGAAGCTCAAAATAAGCAAATATTCACAAACTGGAAGTGAAGGAAGTCACACCAGAGCCACTCATGACTAAGGTCATAGTGACAGAACTGAGACAGTCTTGTCTCATTTACCTATATTATTCTACAGCATTGAACTGTGGAAGTACATTGCAATGCTTTTTTTTCTGAGGACACTTGAAAGTCATGCCTTCAAGAAGACATATAGCACAAAATCAAACAGAATACAGAACTAAAATGAATAAAACTAAAACAGTTTTCAATGTCAGCATTGTTGGTTCATCCCTTTCTCTATTTTGTTAAATAGAAAAGTAACATTTTTCAATGTCTAGACGACACTCTGGACAGCAGACTAATAATATATATTTAAAAAAAAGCTAGTTTAACTTCTCATTGCAGACTGAACTATGCTTTCCCTCTAACATTAACAGGAAAAAGTTTACTAATTTCAGAATCAAAAGAATTCACTTCCATTCAACATGCTACATCAACTCCCATGAACAACCATTTCTGGTGAACAGCAGCCTTCAAGCCAACTGCTAACATCTGCTTTTTAAAATAACAATTCTCCATTCTTCACACTACCAAGCCTACCTGTTCTTAAAAAATTCCACTGAAGTAACTAGCCAGAGGACTGAAAATACATTCAAACAGAAATAAACATTATGAGACAATACAGAGGACTAGAAATACTGCAACCTCTAAAGAACAGTTAAAAAAAACCAAAAAAAACCCCAAACCACCAGAAATTTCACTCGCAGATTTGCAGCATTAATATGAAGCTTGTTAAAAGTAAAAACAGTAATTCTCTCTATTACAGCTGACAAGGTCAAAACTTACACTCAGTCAAAAAAGCCCAAATCATCAATTAAAAATATGGAAAACATTAGAAATTTATCCTTATTAATGCCAAAGTTTATCTAGTACCGCAAGTCTGGTTTCTCAAGCTTACCTATGTGTATTTAATACCTTGGTTCATTTATCAAGTATTTACATCCTTTTCCCTGTATGAGGGAAAATAAGCTACAAACACCAAATCCCTGTTCTTATTATTGAAACGTGCATTTGGAGAACAGGGAACACGTGTACAAGTAGTTTTTGTTGATGATACAGTAACTTAGTAATGATATAGACAGATAAAAACATTTCAGGCAAAGCATACCATATATTACTATAAAACACAATAGAAATATGAGGCCTGATCCAAAATATTGTATCTACAAATTGCCTTATTTGTTCTACAAAATAAACCTGTCGAGCTGGAAGTAACAGCACTGTGTTCTTTCCTAAATATACTGTCCAGTTAAGTTTCACTGAATGTCCAAATAAACATGTGAAGCCACCCGGGATGCAGCCTGAAATGCTAGCTCATTAAAGTCCGTAACATAAACCAGTATTTCCCAATGTCTTTAACAGATGAATGACAGGGAAAGGGAGCCAGTGTCCATATGCAGTCTTGAATGTTGTATGTATAGCCTAGAACCATTTACAAGCTAAGGTAACTTTCAGAATAAACTTCAAAATAACAGGTTCAAAGTCTAGGGCAGCTAAGAGTGTTTCAGTAAAAAGGAGAAGAGTGCAATTTTCTTTTTTCCAGTATACTCTCCCTAACAACAGGACTGCAGAAATGCAACTGAGAGCCGAAATAAGAACTTCATCCAGTTTAGCATTTCTTCATGGAAGCACTCAAAACAGTCTATACTGCTAAGACGTATCTTAGTCTTTGGGGGTGGGGGGAATGTTTTGTTTCTTGTCCCTAAAAATGCAAGAACACAGAAAAGATCTGCAAAGAGAATATTAAAAGGCATTTAAGCTGATTTAAGAGCAGTCAGAAAGTTATAGAATTCCAGGCACAGTGTGCTGATGGAATGACTAAATGAATACTCTCTCAACTGGTCTATTCACAAGTTACATAAGCAATTTTAGCATCAACACAAAGACCAACAATTCTGCGACAGATCTGCAAAAGTTTTAAAGTAACATCCTGGCACAAATTGAAACAGAAGTGTCATATCTCTTCCTGTCATCCCTAGATTTCTAGATGAACAATCCGCAATGAGAAGGGACAAATTCTATTGCCTCAGATTAGATTTGACTGACTTCAATATTGTGATTATTCTCTAATTCTTCAAGGCTTATGAGATAATCCTACAAAGAGCTGAATTTCCTACTTGCTTTTGCTCTTCAATACTTGCAAAGTTTTTAAAGGATGTGGTTTCCATATGATTGCTATGGTAAGGTGCCAGAAATTTAACATGAGATATGAGCCAAAAATTAACTTTTCAGAAGTTACTCCAGACCATCTGGAGAAGATGCATTTCAAGTAGAAGATAATTAATACCATCTTCACTGTAACACTGAACTTACAGTAGTCTGGCCTTTTCTTCACATAATTAAAGGTTTAAAAGTATCAGACTACTCAGAACAGGTTACAAATCACTTATAATGAATTAATTTTATTTTTTTCTCGCTTTCTTTTTCCCTAAACAAAGCAGTGCTGGCCTTGAAATTGCTCACTAGAACTTCAAATGCACAGATGTGGCATAAGAACTCACTTTCAGGAAGAGTTAAAATTAAAGTCCTGACCTTCTCCAATGTGGAATTGTGTTAAAATAAAGTAATACATTCATGGCACTTTTTCTTGTGGAAATCTAACAATGATGAAAACGCAGATTAAACCATAAGTAAGTTCAACAGACAGAAAAATTCCTCCTTATCTTGTATTTTGCCCAAATGATCTATGGATTGGAAATAGAATCTGTACCTGAATTCTGCAGCAAAGATTGGGGGACAGAAGAAGATGGTCTTTGCAGTCACTCGTAGAATTTGCATAACTTCTGTATTTCTAGCAGAAATATTGCTTTCAAAGTATCTTTGATATACACAAGCCTATTGTATTGTCTCAATGAAATATGTTCTGCTTCATAACTCCTTATAAAATGTCAATAAAGAGCTTACAGAAAGTCACTAACGCCACACAAAACTTTACAGTACCTCAATAGTGATGGATTTTTACATTAAAATGAGGCAGTCCTGCCATCCCAACATACAAAATTCTGACACTGCAAAGTAAGGTTGTTCAAAACATGTTCTCCTAAATTTTTGAATGAAACTATCTAGTTTCACCACAAAATAAACGTCCATTTTATTTATTATGATCACTCATGACTTGACATAAAATCTAGGCAATCACAAACTTTAGAAACAACCAGTTGCCTTAGAAATAACTCCTTAAGAATATTAAATATTAAGTAACAAAGATTAGTAGAGTTTCATTAAACCAGTGAAATAAGAAATTGTGAACTAAAAATACATGTTGAATTATTTTTTACAAATAATTTCATGAGCTAAAGATCATTACAAAAAAGATAATGTAAATGATCGACAAAATATTTCAGCTTCCAGCAAATCCTATGCTCCATCCCTCCCAAATCAGTAACAAATATTTGTAAAGAACCTACCCCCAGAACAAAATAGAAGTGAACATCAATGAAAATCTTTTTATATTTTGGTCATATTTTATTACTACAGAAGAGAAGAAAGAGACCTGCTTAGGCTCAGTTTCAGTCACTCTCTAGGCCGCAGCCTCTTCTGTGCCCAAGCACAGAAACTATACCTTCAGTCTCATGTTTAGATCTTAACTTCTGCGTAATTTCTCAGCGCCTTTATTTCCTTTATTGGAAGCAAGATTATGCCAGGAAGTGAAGGTGTGAGAGGTTCAACTAAGAATCTTCTTCGACTTGTTTCTGGGGAACATTTTCAATGTTTACATAGGCTGACAGTTCTTTCACACTGACTCCTGCCCTCCCCTCCTAATAAAGCAGCTCACAGATTCTCATGGGCCCAGAGTGCTGCTACAAAAAAATAAATAAATACTGCTTAAATATTAGATGCTTAGATGCTTAAAATTCACCTCTCTATATCCTTTCATTTGCCTATTTTTTTATTTCTGCCAAATCAAACAAATAATTTCCCTTTCCTCTGCATTCCAGCCTTAACCTAGCCTTTGATGCTAACCATCTTTACCAATTATCAGAATGTTGGTCCTTGAAACATGGCAGCATTTATTCATCAATTAAAACCAAATATTAAATCACTTGCACAATTCTTCTCATGTTGTTACATGTATGCCAGGAAAAAAAATCCAGACATTTCCATTCCTCATTCTTTTATAAATGTCTTCCCAGCATTCTCCTTTATCCCAAAAGATATAAAACTGCAGAAGTAGTAGTTGAGCTGATCAACTTTCCCTCTCCATCACTTACTGCTCAATTGTTACCTCTTTTCTTAAGACCTGAAAACATTCAAGGTAGAAAGCACTTCCCTGCAATGTGTTTATACAGCACTGACCACAACAAACTCTGCAATTATTGCTTTTAGGTGATACTCTCACAGAACAAGTATTTCAACTGTTAAATCAGCAACTCTAATTTGAAGGAACAAAAGAATTTTTTGAATCACTTTTTCCAACAGGTGGTCCGAAATTTTGGGATTAGAGATTACTGAGCTGAGAACTGCCACAAAGAAAGCAACTTTCTCTTGGATGACTTCTTACATGTAGGGCAGAGCTCCATCCATTCAGGTACTTTATTAACCAAACAGATTTTGCTGCCCTCCTGTGGCCTGTGAGGATTTTAAATTCGAAAAGTCACACACACCAACACACTGGGGAAATAGCTAAGAAAAAAACTCTATTTCCACTTGACAAAAAAACCTGCTATCTTTTGGCTGCTTATGATCAAGAATTTTGTTACATGTGCTATACGTGTCTAAGTACAGACTTTATCGTTTAGTGGTCTTTGGCCCTTTTGGCTGAAAAGGACTCCTACACTGAGCAGCTGGAGATCATGAGTTGTATGTTGGTTGTGTGAGGTAATCCTTCAAATTTAATTTGACCTCAGATCATGAAATAAAAATTAAATAATTATTTGATGTGTTACACATTCCCTCACTTATAAAAACAAAAAATCACAGAATTCCATGTGCCAAAATGCTGTTGGAGGGGTAATAAAGGTCTCCTAATGCCTCTGCTTGAAATGACTGCTTAAGCTTTGTAGCAGAAATAGAGATGAGTCAGATTCACTTAACAGTAGAACTAAGGAATCTCAGCTGTCCCTCAGGTAACGTGCAGAAAACCAAAATCTAAGCGACCTATAAAATTCTGCAAAGAAAGAGGAAAACTTAACTTTAAATCCTAGTGTGATTATGCCACACACCTATAAGTGTTACAGACCCCCATACACTCAGATACAGCAAATGAATGACACATTAAAATAGCTAAAGGACCTAAGCTATGCAGTGGTTATACCTGTCACTGGTGTGGCTGGGATTTCAGTCTAATGAGAAAACTTTCAGAACAATCTTCAAATAAGCAGTGAAGATATTTTACAGCAAGAAATACCAGAACACTGGAGTAGATTAAATATCTCTTTTAATGCTAGTGCCACAGAAGATATATTTAAATTGTACAACAACTGGAATTCTAAGATATTAGGATATTCTGGGAAAAAAAATTATGAAGACTAAGGTTATCAACAATTTAATGTTTTGCCCAATAGCATATTCAGAATATGAATATTTGGAGACAAAGAAAGCCTTTAATTCCCCTTCTTCCTAAATCTCTGTAACTAATACAAATATACTGACAATATGGGATTCATTACTACAGTGTTTGATTAAAATATTCATAAAGTTAAAACAGATATTTCAAAAAAGGAAAATATATTGACCTCAATAAAATAAATGCAATCTTTTCAGTTGATTACAAACTGGACAGGTTTTTTTTTCCACATCTATAAAGGTTATAGATGATAGCCAAAGGTTTTTAAAGGAATTAATTATCAAAAAAATGGGCACAACATTACAAAAGCATGCTGAAAATCAGGTGAATACAGACTTAAAACTGGACAAGGTGTAAAAATATATTTTCTGTAAGTTTGAGCACTGCATATAGTCTGTAGGAAAGTTGTCATCTACTAGTGCAAAGAGTAAAACTTCTAAAACAAGCATTTAGTCATTTCTTATAGTGGCAACTGTAAAATCTATTTTGATCAATTTAGAAGCATGCAAGAGAAAATAAATGGAAAATTAACCAAAAAGCCAGCATTCCACCATCTAACTATTCATTTATATTTTTGCTGAAGTTCCGAAACAGGCAGAATTTTTTTTTCACTAGTTATCAAGCTGCCATGAGGACCTACTGAGGGCCAGCAGAGGACAGTATCTGTGTTATTCTGATTGGATGGCATATATGGAATCAGCTATTATGAACTGACAACACTATAAACGGGACTCAAAAGAAAAAAAGTAGTTATGTGCATTCTTATATGAGATGTGTGATCACTACCTTCTCGACAAAGTGTCACTTTGTGCCACAGCAGCACCACCTCTAAGTACACCTTATTGACCATTAAAGCAGTAAATTTCTATATACTCTGGCTTCCCCAAAATTGCCCTGATGATGACTTTGAGTCATGTTTATAAGAAAATATCTTTTTGGATCACATTAATCACCTGTCCTCGACTTTTGCTGGACATTGCCCCAAACAAAACTTGCTAGAACAGATCATCAATCCTTCTTTCTTCAACAGTTACCTGTAAAGAATAACCTGTACCCCATCTTTTTTTTCTTACCAGAAACTTGTTCTCTAAACCTTCAACTTAAAAGACATATCATGTAACTTGGGGACTCTGCTATCCCATGAATGAGGAACACAGATACTTAAAAGGGGTAAAGAATGAAGTAAACTCTACAATAGGGGTATCAAAAGAAAGATCAATTAGTTTAAATGAAACAAAGGCCAGAGTTTCTTAGCATGCTACTTAATAGAAAATTTCTGAGGAAGACATGGAAAATTAATTCAAAAGTCATGTTAAGAAAAAAAAAATCTGCTAGTCATTTCTGAGTTAATGTTTTTAGTTTTTATGTCGTTCCATCTGTGCAACAACTTTGGACACAAAAGGGAAAAAAATACACAGTCTAATGAATAAAACTACTTTTTCTGTCTAGGGCAGATCCCACTCAAATTCAATGTACATGTAGCCACCTTAGGCCAGTCACTGTCAAGTGCAGACAAGTTCACTCTGATGTATCAAGAACATGCTTTAACTTAACTGTCAGAATTAAGACTGCTGTGAATTTACAAAAATGAATCATTAAGAAATGTCTTTGCTTCCCAAATTCATGAATCCCTAAAACATTTCATCTGCCAAACTGCAGCATTTATTTTTAATTCAATACCTTCGGTAAACAAGCACAAGCCACAGTGAGGCTTTAAAAAAGTCTCCACTGAACTTTATATAATGTATTCTATAAACCAAATCTCTCAGAAGTCCAATAAACTCACAATTAACAAGGACTTGTGAGTTGTAAAACCATACCTCTAGGGATTAAACTTCATCAAAAACTGAACTGCTGTTACAGAGGATATTCAATATGAAGGACTAAGGCTTCAGTAATTCTCTGAGGGTTTCCATTTATTCCACAAAGCAAGACATTAAAACAAAGGTGACACTTTTCAGTATGATTATCAGTCATATGGAAAGTCCTTCAGTCACCCTCACTGTAATAACTTCTTACCAACACCAGTGAGAATGTGTCCTCACTGAACTAAAATGCAGCTGTTAGAACTTGATATTATTCTCTCTAGTAAGATTTTCAGTAAGGCACACTAGCAACTGCTGGTTTTGCTTTGCAGATTTTGAGTATTTCAGATGCCGTTAAGCATGTTATTTAGATCAAAATGTCACAACAGACTTCAAGCAAACATAAATGTAGTGAAATGCAGGGAGGACACCGGTAACAGTAAGAACGCTATATATTGCCGTAGACAGGTTATCTGGTTTGGTGGCATGCATAATTTACTGTTTTCAGCTACACATAAAAATTTGGGGGTTTTGTCTAAAAAGTTGTGATTGCATTCAAACTCCCAACAAAATTGTCCTCAGGCCAAATGTGCAGTGCTATATCCCAATATAGTCAAAAGACCTGAAGAAGTCACATAGGAAATGTAAAGTTTTGAAAGAATCCTCTTTTTAAGATAAGTCACGTAAAAGAAGAAATAGCAGTCATAAGCTTTCATTTTCTCACACTTATCACCTGAAATACCAGTGTTTCCTATATTTAAGCCATAGGCATTTCACTGTCTCTGTTACTGAAAATTATTTACTTCTCAAGTGTTGATTAAGAATATGAAGCAATCTGGCTTTATTGCCAACACAGATTTTCCAGATCATGAATTGCAAAAGACAATATAATTGTAAATGTGGTTTAAACTTTTAAATGAGTGCAGCAAAACTTCAACTTTAAGAAGAGGTTAATGAGAAGCAGCTTCAGTTGAGTTTCCCTTGGGTTGTTACCCATGTGGTTTGCAGGCAAAGAGCTGTCTGATATGGAAAAATCAGTTGGAAGAAGAAGAAGGATGAGTTCCTGCTTCAGGATGCTTGAGGTATTGAAACAGGCTACAAAACTATTAAATAAAAAAATCTTCAAAGTCTTTCAAAAAGTTCTGACAGGCTTGGAAGGGAAATAGAGAACTTTAAAGTGTTTCTTTTAACTCTCTTTGTTTTGTGGAATAAATGAATCCCTGGATTTCATTTTAGAAACACTGTTGCTTTAACATTTAGAGTAAAACGTATATTTTGCATCTCTTGATTAGCAAATATTTTAATAAAACATCAGGTTCCCTAAAAGAGCTGTGATTTTTAAGTGTCATGTATTCTCATCTCAGAAAGCATCTCTAAAGTCCAAAACACTCCAAAGGTAATACTAACAGAAAAAAAAGTAGAACAAATAAAATAAGTTTAACCTCTCTTCACAAAATAATTCTAGAAGCAAGCTGGATATGTTGACTCAATCTTGACAATAATTTCAAATCAAATAATTCTGCATCTATTAAAGTATTTATTCCACAGTTATGTTAGCCAGTTCTGTTAGCAGCTACAAACAATTTTAATATGGGTTCAAAGTCACAGACTTTTAAGTTGGTTGAAAATAAGAACATCATTTAATGTTGCTTCCCTTCAATATTGTAAAGAAAAAGAAAAAATGCATCACCATTAAAATGTCAGTAATCTTTAATCATGTAAAGTTAGGACATAGTTGATAGTCATTTGACTAAGGGTAAAACCAAAGAAATCAACATTATGTCCAAAATACAGAGAACTTGGTGGGAGGCCAGGGATTTTCAGTGGTTGATGGATCAAATACAGAATGTCATTATAGCTCATTGGTGTCTTCTCCTTTCTTTAATTAAAGCTAATTTTATAGCTAATAACTAAGGGCTGAAATTTTTTCAGAGTTTTCTTCTGCCAAGTCTGTACCTATCCTGTGTTGAGATGCCACACTACATTAAAGTACCTTTATTTAGTATCAGTTCAGGAAGCTAATTCTACAGCAGTATAAGTTCTGCGTTACTGTTATTGTTCCAGCCAATGTTATTTAAAGGTACTTAAGTATGGAAGATGTTTCTAAACTAAAATCATAAACAATGTTCTAATTCTTGTTGGTCCAACGGATACGTTTAACAGAAGCTCTTTTTATAAACTATAGTCCTGCATAACTTGTTCTTTCACTTTAGAATATCTAATTTACAGTTTGATCTCCATTTTGGGGAAAAAAAAACCCATAGACTTATTGGGTGAGGTAGGGAGTAGGAGGAGCTGGGAAGAGTTTGTGGACCTAGCAAATAGGTAAATTAATCTTAAAAATAGCCTCACAACTACTTCGTCTCCAAAGAAGGACCAGAGGTTTTATCTCAACTGAAGACAAAGCAGCTGATGCCTTGAATCATGTGTTGTGCATACTGGAAATCAAGATTAAAGATAACTCTGAATAGCGACATTGGTCAAACCAAATGAACAGACATCATGGAGAAACTTGTTTTGATTGGGCTAATTTGTAATTTAAGGAACGGCAGCCAGACTATACTTGTATTGTTAATTTGTAAATGGATAAACACTTAAGTTGCTGCCTTACAGAAAGCAGACAGGAAAACTATTGAAAATCTATTGAAACACACAGTTCTGCACACTTCATTTACAAAAACTTTCTCAAAGCCTAATGGAAGTTTCTCTTAAAATGTACTATAAAATAAGTATTTATGGACACGCAAGGAAAGGAGAGGAGGTATGGAGACAGACTATGCACAGTAGCAAATTACTGACACAGTATCTGCAAAGCACATCCAATGAATGAACTCAGTTCTTGAGAGCTGACTCCAGA
The DNA here is from genome assembly GCA_033558105.1 of Coccyzus lansbergi. NCBI lineage: Eukaryota > Metazoa > Chordata > Aves > Cuculiformes > Coccyzidae > Coccyzus > Coccyzus lansbergi. The sequence continues at coordinate 786,404 of JAUMJK010000259.1, read as the reverse complement.
GACCTTTGGAATAATATACATAATATAATATACATATACTCCAAGATCAATGGCTGTTCAACTACACAACCACTTTTGAGGTCCACATTCCAGTGAATTTTGATTTAGCAGATTTGGTTTTGCCAATGAAGAAAAACACACCTTTCTAAGATATTTTAACAAATATCTATAATTCATTTTGCTTTCTGCCAGAAAAATATTTCTAATAAAATAATCCTAAATTATGTTGGAGAGCAAGTAAAAAAAAACCCTGATTAACTAGTAATTATTGCCACAAAGAAAACATGAGCATTAGCTGTATGCAAGAGTTGTGGAACATAAAGACCGTCCTGTAAGAGTCAGTCAAAGGATCGATTTTTGTCTCAACGTTTTTTCTCATTTTTAGCATCAGAACTTGACTGTATAAATCAGAAATGCAGGTCTCAGAAAACCGGTCTCAGAAACTCAGCCAGAACTGGTACAGAATGAATGCTGTGTACCTAACTACCTGTACCTGCTTCCTTATCTCAAAAATGTTTTGTACCTGTCTTCAAGCCTCCTTGCTCCCCTACCATTGTGAAAGATCCATGAAGCAAGGAGGAAAAGACAGAAAGATTAATGGCCGGAGACCCACAGCCAACAGAGCAAGCATGCAAGTTGACAATGACTACTGGCCTTCATCGGGAGACTCCAGGTCGACCACCGCCACCAGAAGGAGCGCATGTGCTAGGGGAGGAGACCCGCAGACACTCCTCTCTTGGCATGTGTGGCCTGCTAGGTGGAGATTGGCATATCTCAACAGGCAAAGGCAGGTTACAGGTGCATTGACTAGCATAAAAGACAGCTCCGGAGCAGCTGAATTTAGAGGGGCAACAGAGAGGGGCAAAGAGGGGCAACAGAGAGGGACAAAGAGGGGCAACAGAGAGGGACAAAGAGGGGCAACAGAAGACCAAGACGGAAGACCTCCTCCACCATGGGATCACCTCCAGCAAAGACCAAAACAACGGAACACAGTCTGCACCGGGACTCCCAGAGATGCTGGACATCTGTGGACCCGTAGTGGTAGCTATGAACCTCTTTTCCTTCCCTCTTCTCTCTATCTCTTTCCTTGTTCTCTTTCTATGGTAAGTTGCTTTATGAGCATAATTAATAAAGTGCCTGTTTAGATCAAAATTTGACTCCCTTGACCCTCTCTTTGAATTATTTTTGCACTCCGAAATCAAAAATGAAACGAACCATCACGCGTCCGCTTACATGTGGACCATACTTGCTTCTGCAAGTAAGCAAGTTTCAATGCCTTGGGCTTTCAAAGATGTATTTTTAAAGAGGGTAAGACATTGCAACAAAAAATTCCTCTGCAGACATATACCATCAAGAGATTCCAAAGACAGTGGAAATATCAATCTTTCCAAATTCTTAATTCATAAGCAGAGTTTTCCTAAAATTTCCTTAACGTTATGTTAAAACATTCTCTGTTCTTCATGTGACCATATATATTACGTCAATTCTCAAAGCCACAGACTAGATTTACTCAAAATTTCGTATCACGCTTAAATGAGATAAGCATTCATCAGAAATTAAATTAAAAAAGAGTCATGTTTTTGCCAAATAAAACAATATCTCAATCCCAAATGTGTAGCATTTCCTTTTGGAGAGAAATTGTCACTGCTACTAAACATAAAGAAAGGTGGCACAGTAAGAACAGCTTCATTCTCATGTCACTATTCTTTCTGTACTTCAGACAAGTTCTCTATTTCGAATATGAACATTCTATATGTATATAAATAACTGAACATGGCACCTTCAGTATGATTTATATTCACATATACACTAAAATACTCCTATTAATAAAAGCAGGCCTCTCAAACAAAAAAAGCAAAAGCATTGAAGAACAAATTCTCAGCTGACATAAATTATTTAGGAAAAGATGACAACATAAAGGCTGTCTTTTAAATATTATATACTTCTAGTTCCTGAATTCTGATAACCATTCTTTTTCCTCCCTGAAAACAACATTTACAGTGTATTATGAATTATTCTGTGGGTTATAAATCAAGGTAACAAATCTCTACTCAAAAACCATGTAAGGGACAGCCTCATCCCTGAATAGCAGACATTGAGCTTTCCAAATTTTGTCTTGTTTTAAAAGCTAAGCATCCTAAAAATCCAGCAACTTTTTCAAAATCTGAAGACTTGAACGCAATCAAGGGGCAAGACTCAATCAGGGTCTCATTCTATTCAGGTTAACCTTTCTGTGACAGCATATAACCATGTAATTTGGCCATCAACTTACTACTGATCACAAAGCAAATACAAATCAAACAAACTTGATGAGAGCCACTCTGCACTTCAGCCAGGTAAGTATGCATTGCCTTGCAATAGATTAACACCTTTTCTTACAGCTGTGCACTGGACTCAGAAGATGTGAAATGCCTGATCTTTTTCCATATTGGCTTTTTTAAAAAAATTTATACATAGAAAATTTCACCTCCTCAAATCAAACACTTGTCCAAATCAATTCAATACCAGGAATCAATTGATTCCTTACTAGAAATAACAAAGTACATAAAAAACATACTGCATTGGGATTTGTGTTTATATACAACCAATTAAAATGCACTTGTTTTGGAAAAACTGGCCCTATGAATAGGACCAATTGTAAATTAAAAGGCTGCATGTCTTCCATTAATTGGCAAGAGGAAGCTGCACTTATAAAAAGAATTTTATATTACTTTGGTTTAGCTTTTTTTATTGGCATACATTTTTTTAAACTAACTCCCCCTACCATAAACTCTTCACAGATTCTGTAACCGAATCCTCTGTCTTCTACTATGCTTGCACTCCTATTATTATAATAGTGGTCTTCCCAAATTCACTTGACAGTAAGTTGTATTTCAGCTACAGGAACTCTTTTCTGACCTACTACAATTCCTTAATTTAAGAAAAAATATTCTTATGAGGAAGAGGGCATTACTGACAAGCCTACAGAACATAGTTTACCACTTGCTACATTCATTCTGTGAGTAGTTTCACACTTTGGAAAGAACAGTATACATTTGTTCACAGCTATCCACTACCTTTGTAAGCAAACACACACTGTCAGTCTTGCTGGCAATTTCCAAATGAGATAGCAAAAACCACTTTTCTTTTAAGTAAAGTCACTTTTTCTTTACTTCTTAGCGAGTATTTAAATTCTTAGAGAGGAAGTAATAGTTTGTGAGATTGTGGGTCAGTTATTTCTCACTCTTGAATTTCACAAATAGGCAAAAAGTTAATAAATAGCTGCTTTAAAGAAAAAAAAACAGATTCCTGCTAAAAACATAACCTTTCTCCCTTTTTTTTTTTTTGTTTCACAGTAATGACAATGCTAGATGAAAAAATGACAGAATGGAGACTTATATCCCCATATACCATCAGCATCATAAAGCAGTGACAAGAGTTATCACTCCCTGCCCCCATGTACGCATACTTTCCTCCTCCCATTAATGTGCTTTGGGTGATCCTAAAGAAAGCACCTCTAATCATAACCAGTCAAAGCGATTTTGATATCTACAAAGCCAAAATGTTTTCCATGCTGACATATATCACATGATGACTTCCCTGTACTGCTGATGCAAGTCTCTGATTTTCCTTACCTCTTATATTCTGACCTGTCACCCTCTTGTTTTACTGTCTGTACATATTTACAACCCCATATACCGTTACTTCTATGGAAGGCTTAACACTCCCAGCCACTGAGCTTTGTTAGGACCTCTGGCTTGTGTCTCCTGCCAATTAAAGTATTTATTGCAAATACCGTAAGTATTTCATCAAATATTTTAATAGTATGTTTCCAGAATTTGCCCCTAAACTAACTTAGAAATGCTACATTTTGTTCTAGTATTTTGCACAAACTAATATTTCAATATCAAGAGATGCATTTACCCAGACAGACTTGGTCTGTGCGCTTGGGGGCAAGTATATAGTATGTGATTTGGAAAAAACAACAAAGTGATGAGGGGTTTTGGCTTCTGTACATAACAGGCAATATCCATATAGTTCTAATCTAAACAGAGAATCAGAAAATAAGCTTTGAAAAAATAGGTGAAGTGCTGACCAAGTTTTTATACAAATATTTTATAAGTACCTGACATAATAGCAGGAAATTTAAAAGCTGTAGTCTATCAAGAGTGTAAACATGACTCCATTTTAGACATTCAAATACTTTTACAAATTGTATGAGGACTAGAAATAACAGATGTGTAACTACCTCATTCTCCTTCAGAAATATGAATAAGCAAATGAAATGCAAATCATGATGTTGTAATTTTCAGCTTTGCAACAGTAAATAGTCCATATTAAAAAAAAAACAACAAGAATTAACTGAATCTAAATAATACATTAGAACTTGTAGTGCTTACACTTAGTCAAGGACTTCTCAGCTTCTAATGCTGTCAGGAGAAGAAGCTGGGAGAGGGCACAGCTAGGACAGCAGACCCAAGCTGGTCAAAGGTATATTCCATACTGTATGACGTCACGGCCAGCACATAAACTGGGGGGAATTGGCTGGGGCAGGATCATGGTCTGGGGATGGGTTGGGCACCAGTCAGTGGGTGGTGAGCAATTGTGCTGTAAAAAACTTGTTCTGTGTATTCTTTTATCGTTTATTATTTTCTCTCCCTTTGTTGTCCTGTTAAACTGTCTATACCTCAATGCATGAGTTCAACCATTTCCTCTCCCCCTCCAATTCTTTCCTACATCCCACCAGGAGGGCAAGGATAAGCAAGTGAGCAGCTGTGTCGCACTTGGTTGCCAGATGGGGTTAAATAATGACAGAAAGTTTGGACTGCATTACTCAAGACCAGTTAAAAACCCTGTTAGATTCAGTGTCTATTTTCATAGTAGTGAGGTTTTAGTAGTAAAATACTGAGAATTTCATTCATAAAACAATGATCGTGCTATACTAGCAGAAGAATCAGGAAACAAAGACCAGTACCGCTTAAAGGTAAGCATGAAGATGTATCTAACTGAAAGGCAAAAATCAGTTCCCATATCAGGAATTTTTTTTCTTCCTTCGTGATTCTGGTGCTCCTGGACTAAAAGCAGAACCGTGTGGAGTTTCCCTATCAGGAAACAGCATCAGCTTCACTGTGATCTTGGGTGGAAGGAGATGAAACCTCTGTCTATCACCACCTTCCTGAGTTAGCAAATCTTCCCAAAAATAGAACTGAAAACCAATTTCAGATATTGACATCATCAGTGACTATTTCAGCAAACGTGAGAAAAGACAGAGCAAGCACGCACACAGGCAGGAAGCAGCAGGAGCTGATTTTTCTCCCAGAGTCAAAAGACTCCTTCCAGCCCAAAATTTCCAAATACGCATTCAGTATGTGTTTTATATTATATGCATCTTTTTTGAAATTTTCTTTCTAATAGAATAAAAGAGATATCTTGACAAAAGGATGAACTAAAACTTACAGCCAAAAACCTGAGCTTTGAAAATAAAAAAATATTTATTAATTTCTGACATGACCCTGGAACTCATCATAGAAATAAACAGATATAATCCGAACTGAGTATTTCAGCAGTCAGACTACAAAGCTATTGTAGCTTAAGAACTACATGCAAGACATCCACATAAAGTCTGAGGAAATACGATGCAATATTGACAGATGCAAATCCAAATTTTGGAGTTTTTTCCTTCCATGCTAACATAAAGACAATTAAATCAATAATTAAAGTGCAACTTCTCAATAAAGAAAGGACAAAGCCAGAGGAAAACAGTTCATCTTAGTAGGATGGATACTTCATATAAAAGTATTAATCTGCTCATGGGCTTTTCTCATGGCTTTGTGAAATACACACAGATCCAAAAAGTTTTATCTTGTTTTCATAGCCTGTATGCCACAGTTGGGAATACATGCATATTTCTGTATTCTTTAAATCAGAAGTTCTAAGCCACTTAGGCTAGACTGACTCCAGTGTCTATGTTACCTTTTTGACACAAAGTAACACAAGTCTTTCTTCTCTGCAGAAATGAGTTACTGCCCACTAACTTCTTACTGTCTGGCAGTACACATAAGATCTTTTAGATAAAACTCTACTGTGTGGTGAAAGAGGTATTCAATATTCACAATACTGATGAAAACAACAAACACTGTGATAAATCACTTTTTTCTCTGTAGAACTATACCCACTAGGCAACAAACCGCATCACAATCCAGCAAAGCAAACAACCCCTACAGAACAGGGAGCACTGCCACAATAGGAAAGACATGCTCATATGGAGCTACCAAACTTTCCTAATTAATATTGCTTTAATTAGAATAAAATCAGCTGCTGCTTTGTGAGAAACAATCCATGTACAATATTTATGGTGATTGTATTAAAGTCATGTAATCAAAGCTTCTGCTTCTAGATAAGAAGAAAAGCTCAGAAAAGTGGGAAATAGTGGGGAAAAATATTTGTTTGAGATCAAGGTCAAGCTTTTATTTCCAGTTTCTTTATCAACAGTTGTTGATCTGACAAAAGTCATCTCACTATATGTCCCTGAATTTTAGGCTGAATTTAAAAACAGATTTGAAACAGCTTACCTGTTTTACAGAGTTCTGAAGTACACTGAAAAGTGACATATTTTCTCATGAAACAGTTAAGCAGTTTCATCAGAAGACAGCACTTTAAAACACATATATGCACACATATAAAACCCCGTACCTTCTCCAGGACTGACTGCAGATGGTAAATTGGTCCAGTCTAGGGTCCAGCTGGGACATGGATGAGGAGAAAACTTTGCTTCAATGCCATTTTCCTATGTGAAAGATGGGAGAAAAAAATAAGACCCTGTTCCTTTACGCACCAAAACCTATAGCAAAATTCCCTCTGAATTTAATGGCATCAGATCAAACTGTACAATGCTTTCACCCCAACTGAAAGTAAACAGGAAGCTGAGTTGACTCTGAATTACATGGCATTCAAATATTCTATTTTTCTCATTTTCACAAGAAAGCCTTATTAATTTTCTTTAGGAAATACTGTCAGCCTCTACACAAAAAATATTGAGAGTTATGGAACATGATGGAGAGTTTTCTTCAGCAAAACTCATTAGGGTTTCCAGATGTTCAAAGCTCTAATCAAACAGCAAAAAACCAACAGCAACGATATAGTAATGAAGCCCAACATACAAGCAACAGTTTCTGCCATCCTTTATACAAATATCTGTTAAAGAGTAACACAATATTGCAATTCAAACTAACATTTACTTTAATTAATGAAATAGAATTATTGATAGGGTTTCCAGCAGTCCTATCTCCATTCATTTCCTGAATTATCAATCATCATAACAGAACAAAAAAGTAAAATAAATTCTAAGTCAATGCATAACAGACAGGAGACATGCAAAATGTATTAAACTGTTCAAGGCTGTGAGCTTATGCAATTCTAGTTTCACCCATCCCAAAACAAGCAGCACATTGCTACTAAAAATAACTCATTAAAAAGCTTAAATTACCATTAACTTAGTCATAGTTGGCCTTGGACCACCTATAAAATTACTGTCTACATTCTCCTCTTCTAATTCATCAGGAACTGAAGAGACGTCTTGCAGCTCTTCCTCTGGAGAAGACATCAACTCTGGGAGATGAAGAAGCTCCATGTTGCATTTGCCAGCAGCTTTCTTTACTCCAGGTACTTCTTGAACTCTTTGATACCAACTCGATATAAGAGGCAAATTTACAAGATTTTTGCCTTGTTCTTTGCTGGAAACCTAGAAAAATAAAACAGGAAGCTTTAATTGCAACTGTAAATTTCTTCCCACCACCAGGCAGGAACTACAGGCGTGAGTTCAGCTCCATCCTGAGCATGCTTAACCATAGCACGATGGTAATGCAAAATGCTAGCTAGTTAAAACCTAAGGCTCGTGGGTGGAATTGACAGTTGGCCACTTAGACTTTATCAGTCATAGTTTTGTCTGGAATAGAGCTAGTTGTCTTCCCAGCAGCTGCTGAGTTTTAGATTTAGTATGACAAGAATGTTGATAATACAATGACTTTTTTAGTTGTTGCTAAGAAATCAAGGATTATCTAGATTGCTAATGGACAGCTAACCCAAACTGGCCAATGGAATATTCCATCCCATCGCAATATGCTCAGTATATGAACTGAAATTTGGCCAGGGGGATGAACAGGCAACCCAGATTCCATGTTTGCTGCTGTCACTGCTTAGAATGAGCTAATCAATGGGACATGAGCAGTGGTATTTTTATATAGTCTAATTTATTATTATTACCTTGTGTTTTAATTGTTCTAATAAATCTGTCTTTTTATCAACCAATGAGGTTTCCTTTTCTGATTCTTCTCCTCATCCTGCTGGCAGGGGTAGGATGGCAGCAAGACAGCAGCTGCCCCCTATTTGCTGCCAGCTAAGGGCTAAACTACAATAAATTCCTATTTGCTTAATAGGATGAAAAGGTTTACATGACCCAATTTAATCCTAATTTCAGTAACAGAAAAATACAATGTAAATAATATTCTTAATTATCTCCTACATCCTAACAAGGCAACATTTCCTTCTGGTTGGCAATCTCCCCTCTAAAAAACCCAAACAAGCTACAACAGTAATTTATAATGAATACTGTACTCTCAGTAAGATGTTATGGTACCTGAACGTTCTTCCTTCCTGCAGGCACCCTGCAGCCCTTAAAAGCTCATCCACTGACAGCTGTTTTGCTGGCAACTGCCAACATGAAATACCTTGCAACTATGTGGTAACAGCAAGAGGCACAGGTATATGTTGTCTCTGGTCTTTATTGATGTCTCTGCACTACATCTGTGACTTTTTTTTTTACTAGCACTGAATCCAAACCTCTTTTTAATATTGTATACTTACTCTAACTTTTTCACCATCTTGATATTTTTACAAAAAAAATGCTAACTAATGTGTTTCTTTTTGGAATTAAGTATATATTACAGTGAGACAAAATTGCCTTCATCAGAAATTAGAATTTTAAGTGTATAAAAAAAATCTTAAGCAAGAATGCAATGCACTTATTAGAAAAAAACCAAGATATTTAAATCACATCCTTACATTAAGACCAGCTAATTTTAAAAATACATTTGGTGAACTGAATTAATTTTTGTTCAGCTTCCCAAATACTTCCGAACAATGAAAATCACCCTCTTACAGGAGAAGTTATGAAACCTTCATCCTTACAGGCAGCAAAAAACTGACTGGGCATGATCACAGGAAATCGGCTTTAGCTGACCCTACTCTGAGCAGTGGAGTTAGATGAGATGATCTTCAGAGGTTTTGTCCAATCTCAAGTATTCTATGATGTTGTGCCTGCTTTAAGCAGAAAACAAAAAATCATGATTACGGGAAAACGCAGGAAAGGCCATGCAAAAATGGTGCTCTTCCATATATCTGTCTCCAATGTGGAAACAGGAATTGATAAAGAAGGCTTGAAATGACATAAAATTTCAAGCTGCTTTCTTGCATGCTGTGTTCTTAATGTTCTCAGGGTAATTACATGTATGTAGTAATACTTAAAGGAGCAAAAGGAGGATGAACTGTGTAATTTTAGTACCTAATTCACTTTCCTAACAGTAACACAGGTAGAAGTACATTAATTTAGTTAAGGAAGAAGTATTTTGGAAAGCTATTCTAAGAGGTGCTGTTACAGATGATAACAAATATTCTCAATTGTATTTCAAAAAGTGAATGGTTTCTCCCAAACGAAGAAAGGAGTTTTTGTTATTCCTCTATTCATTTCAGAAAGTTACAACTAACAGAAAGCATAACAAAGCTAACCTTGCAAAGATGACAGAAACAGAGTGAGGTAATGAAAAACAATTCTTCAGTTTCATTATCTCACTTTTGGTAATTAAAATTACAATCACTATCAGCTAGTCAGGTTTCCCCATATTTATTGTATGATACTTTCCAGACAGATACCCACTGAAGACTTTGTTATTATTCACACCCTAAAGCAAAGCAGAAGTACAACTATAATGATCCAGGAAGTCTGGTTATATAAGTAATAAATAACATTTTAATACAGAAATAAACTCTGGAACTTCCATCAACAAGAGAAGTTTCAACCCACTGTCTGCAAGAAGTTGTCAGATGCAAGTTATTAAATTCGGACAATAAATGTAGGAATCAAGGTATAATTGCTTAGAAAACTGATAATTCACTGGAGAGCAGAAATATAGCAACATTATTCAAGAGCTCTTATACTTTAGGAAATAATGAAACCAAAAGACTTTTTTAGGACAATCTTTGGTGCAAGTTAACAACAATATATTATACAACATATTGTTTGTAAGTTGCAGGCCACCAGGGCTCAACAGTCACACATGAAAAGCAAATAAATATAGCATTCTCAACTGCTCAGAGAACATCTACAGAACAATTTCAACTGGATTGCAGAAAACGCTCAAGCATGTGATCCACGAATCTTCTCATCCCTACCACCAGTAAATCAAGTATTGCTGTAAACAGTCATGCTCTTCTTATTTAAAAAGGCCTTGGAAAAATAAAGGAAACTGAAATACACTGAAGTCTTTAAACAGTAGGAAACTATTTTGTCTTACTACTTTTGTTTAGTATAATCCATACAGAAGTTGTTGTTAATCCCCAGTTATGTGACTTGTAAAACAAACAAACAAAGCAGATATGACTTAATAAATAACTCGTCTTTGTAACTCAAAGGTAGCACCTACTTCTGGAATGCCTTAATGCGATCATCATATAGAAATCCACTGAGGAGGATGATCTTGATATAAAATCATAGAACATTCATTTGTAATTATCTTGATTTTAGAGATTGTTTCCCTGAATCTGACCAACAGATTCTTCTCCAGGAAGTCTATTTGTTTTCACACACTGTGAGGCAAATTTGGCAAAACAATCTGCAAAATCAAAATGGAAATACCAACCTCACTCAGAGTTCTTCTGGCAAAAGGCACCAGCTTAAATACCCATCTCATAGACTAATGGCAGGAATACTGGTAGTAAGCAATCTCATTGTATCAATTTATTGTCATGGGAAATAAAGATTCAAGCCATGCTTGTGAGACAAAGTGACTGAAAAGAGTTCAAAAGAACCAAAATAAGGTCACTGGGTTTTGCACCTGTTTAAGCGTTCTTTGCACAAGCACAGCAAGAGAGGTCACAATTTCAGGAGGGGTTTAGGTGGGGCCAGCATTCCTGAGGTGAATTGTGCATGTTCTTCTGAAAACAGTGCATGGGAGCTCATGCTCCAAAAGGCTTTTCCTAAAGAAACACCTGCTGGGCATCAATGGGCATGATCTGTCCACACCAAGTTGTATGACGGGGGAAGTCCCCCTGTTTGGAATGAATGTTCCCATCTACCCGAGGATTTCAACAACATTTTTCATTGCACGATCTCTTGGGAAGGTTAAACTATATTTTTCCCACCACATTTTTTCCACTGTATTTTTCTATTTCCTCTTTTTAATTTGCTTTTCTTCTCCTTTCCCCAGTCCTTCCCTCTACCTCTCTGCATTTCCATTTCCAGAGAGGCATACATATTACAGATATACATATCTCTGCCTTGGCCACAAAGCAATAGTTATTTTACTTTAATAGATGACTGAGTATTTGCATATGTGTCTATGTCAAGATAAAGCCACATGAAGTTTCAGGTCTTTGCTGAAAAGAATTCCAATTCAGAAAATATCCATGTAGTAAAAGTACAACAAACTGGGCAAGAATTAATCTTGCCTTGCCTTGCCTCCCACTATACTGAAACCTAGTTCATAATTGCCTACTTTTTTTTTCTACGCATAATACAAAGTACTTTAAATGTCCATTTTAGCTCTCTCATGGGAGATGTCCCTTACAGAATTTCAAAATTATCACACCCCATTCTCAACCATCGCTCCTTTTGAAATTTGCAATTTCTGAAGGAATCAAAATCCCAAATCTCAAAAAATTCCTCACGGATAAAATGGTCTCATTTTAGTAAACATTCATTGAGTCATGGTCATAAATCTAGTACACTAAATTCAAGCAAGAAATCATGTTCATGTTCACCTACTTTTGCTTTATGCGTACTAGAATGTACTTTAAGTTCCCATTTTAAGTATTTTCATGGAAGAATTTTCTGGGTAACTTGATGCCAAAGTATTTCAGCATAATATTTTAACAATTAATAGTGTTTACTAAGTATTGATATGCTTTGAATTTAGAAGAAATACTGGTGATCTTTCTATAGAAACAAAGACAAATCTGTTTCAGCTTAAGTTCACACTGAAAGCACCACAATATTTATTTAAATTAACACATTTTTCAACTTACCAGTTCTTAAAAAAAAATATATATATATATACACTACTTAATATTCGATGAACTTGTCATCTTACCAAGAACTGATGGATGCAGGGCAAAAGCACTATATCTGCCAAAGTAAAATACAGGCCTTCTGCGAAAACGTGATCTAAAACCGGAAGGTCAGAGGTTTTTGTTCTTCTGATGTGAGGGGCCTCCCTCTTGACCGCATCTGGTAGTTCCTGGACAAGTAGCTTGGAGAAAGCTATGCTCAGTTCCAAACTTGGGAGCAGATGTTCACCAGTTTCCACTGCTTTTCCCTCCTCTGGTGCTTCTTTACCAAGTACAGGCACTGCTGCCTTCTGTTGTTGAAGTTTTTGCCTTCGAATTTTGTCATCATTATGTACTCGGACAGGTTCTCCAAGCTTCCTTTCAAGCCGTAAAATGTCAGGAGGAATAGTCTGACAGTGCTCAGGGGATGCTGTCAAAAATCCTTCAACAGCCAGTGGTATGCTGATCTCGCAGAGTCTGGTCCACTGGCTAACCTGTCACATAAATTTACATAATTAATGTCTCTACAAAAAGAGAAACAAAACCAAAATCCAGGGTACCTTTTTGTCTACTTTAAGCAAAGAAATTCCACCCAAAGTAGGTAATTTCAGATTTAAATAGTCTTTGATAATTTTAGAAGCCCAGATACTCCATATTTCTTTTGTAACAGCAGAATTAAGAAGCTTATCTATTCCAAAATGAAGTTATCTGGAATAGCATATTTGCATTCCTTATTATTGGCAGAAGATTATGGTGGCTGCATTACCCACGAGAAGCAAATCTGTGATCAATTTATATATACCACCTCTAGCAAGTGCTGTTAATAAACCAGAATTACATCAAACAGATTTTGAGCACATTTATTTTACAGAAATGTATTACCTTAGTGTTTTTTTTAGCATGCAACATGAAAAAAATTTCAGTCTAACAAAACAACAACACCTCAAAAAAACATTACTTATTTATGTTCTTATCCTTGTTCTTTTTTTCTTATTATCTGCACTTCAAATGTTTTAAAACTTTTAAACTCCTGTCTTTTCATATTCAATTTACTCACTTTGCAGCCATCTGAAATACGGAATCAGGTTTTCTAGCAACTCCAAGAAAAGGTTAGAATCAAAGATTTCTTAAGGATGTCCGGGACAATTTCTTTACAATAGTTCACACACTACCTGAAGGCCAGTTAAAAGAAGAACTCTTTACAGGTCTATGCTGAGGCCTATCCTATTTAATTATCCTACCTGTGACCTGGAAGGGGAGATGAAATACACCCACATCAAGGATGGCACAGAGTTCAGCAGAGCAGCCAATAAACTGCAAGAAAGGGCTGCCATTCACAGGCTGACAGGAATTTAATGAAATTCATTAAAACATGCCACACCCAGGATAGCTAAACCAGTGCAGAGGTACAGGCCGGGGCAGACTACCTGGCCACACAGCAGCTCTGCTGAAAAGACCCTGGTCATCCTGGCGAGCAAAAGCCAAACATAAGCCAGTAGTGATGAAGGCTAACTGCATGTGGTGCTTTTGAAAGCAAAATTAACAAGAAGTTCAGTATTTCTTGGTTCACTTCAACTGGAAGAGCTATACTCAATAGCTCATTAAACTATACTGCTAGATATGAAATGGAGATCTGACCTGTTTATTTAAATCTTTGGGGTTTTTTGTCCTGCTAAAGAGTAGTATTTTAAAAAGAATGGGTTTTCATCTTTATGCCAAAATACAGACACTCCTCCACTGAGAAAATCTCATTTTCTAAGCAAGTTTCTTAATAAAAGAACTTAGTTTGCAGTAATATTAAGAGTCTACTTCAGAGCATTCAATTGTTATTTAAAAAACTATTAATGCATATAAAAGAAAGAGATGCACTCACTTCAGCACAGGCTTTTAAGCAGGTCTTCTTAAAGCCTAAGAGTTCCAAAAGATTCTTTTTAGATGGATCTGCCTCATATGTTTTCTGTATGATATGCCTTAAGACAACAGAAAGTCCAGCTCGGCAGAACTTGCCATCTTTCACTACAACAGCAGGCAAACAGCAGCTCTGCACAATCACTGGAAGCTGACATCTGGAGATTAAATGAACCTCAAAATTGCCAAGGAAGTTATTTGTCACAAAACCATCATCCACATTTTCATCTGTTGGCACTAAGAAAATTTTGAATGATTTGCAGTCACAGTAGGATAGCAAAAACAGTGAAATGGATGTATGAAGAGGTAAGATACTATCTCTGTACTGATGACAAAAAGCCAAATATAAATGTTCTTCAGCGATGCTATCTTTCATCTTCCTCGTAAGCTGAAATTCCTGAAACAGAAATGAGAACGCACCGTTCACAAAGAATCAAGAATCTAGAACAAAAATGAGGGTTTGAAACAGTAGCCCTTCCAGTATCTGCCAGAACTAATTATAACACAAGACACTGTTAAAGACATTCTGCCTGAGTAAATGGACTGCAGGCCCTTCTTGAGAGAAAAGAATGGTTTCACATAGGTACTGTCTCCTCACAGGCAACTCTTTGACAGGGGAATGATCCGTGTAAAAATGTTTTTACATCATAGCATATTTCTGACATCAAACAAAACATACAAAACAAAAAATATTTCCTTTAAGTTTTTTTTTAGTCTATAAACATTCTATAGCAAAGTTTTTTTTAAAAAAATCAATATTCTCCCACAATTTCAACCATATATGATTGAAAAAAGAAATTCCTCAGCACACATCTACAACAATCAGTTTCTTAATGCACACTTTTGTCTTTGTGTAACTGGTAGAAGCATATATATATACACACATATATACACAGGTTATTTAGGCCACTGGAAATAATATTGGTTTCTGTATTAAAAATTAACCTAAAGCCAGTGAGACACAAACTGAAGGTCAAGAGGATACATAAGAAAAAAAATGTTCATTTTAAGAATGAAATATGAACACCTCAAACATACAACTCTTTTAAATTACTTAAATATAACAGTAATACAGCTGAAATTAATGTCTTATCATTGTATTAAAAACTTATATTAATTTTCCTTACAGTTGGTTGAAAATTACATTTTCCCATGCCTGTTTAATATAAAACAATGATGCAATAATTTTTCTGTTTCATTACTCAATAAAATTGTCCATTAACTTATAAATCACAGCTCGTACTGAAAACCTTCAGACACTAGATGGCACTCTTACAACAATCATTATAGAAGAAAGCTTTATTGCAATAAGAAAGGAAACTGAATGTTGCTAGGAAAGGCTAGTATGATTTTATAAATATATGTATTTTTATATATGTATATAAATATATATATATATAAAAAAAGCACAAGAGACATTAGAACAGCATCAGTCTTTCAGATAATTGTCTAGATTAATAAGGCATCTGTGAACTTTCATGAATATAATATAATCATTTGAAAAGTGAAAAAGGTTTTCATTTGATATATCTAGATTATTGGATTCTTTTTATAGAGATGTTTACATTAAATTTACTATTTTATAACATTCATCACTGGGCTAAGTCAACTGTCCAAAAAGAGATAGTGAAAGAATAAAATCAAATCAACCTGACTTTAAGTAAAGATCATAACAATTGTTGCAGAGAACTATTTTTAAACCACCACATTACATGATTTTGTCTCAGAACAACAGTGGCTCAACATAGCAGTGCCCTTCCTTTTCCTCAATTCATACACATGCCACACAACAACTAGTACAAGACATAAATCTTGACAACATGTAAATTCAGACAAATTCAGTATCTCCTCTGTGGACGAAACTATATAGTGAAGATACTTTTGAGATTAGTCAAGAAGAGTTAAGTCTTACCTGGTAATTCCATAGTTACTAGGATTTCAACTCATATTCTCAACCATAGTACTTATTTCAGTACTAAACAACACACTCATTTGACCTGGGGATGTTTTTCTTTCCCCTGGGAACCTATAGAGCATACAACTCTGTCACCATGTCTTTCCCTGACCACTCTAGTCACTTAAACAATCACTTATTCACCTTACAGAACACTTCACCACTAATTGTTTTCTTCTGGTTGACCTTACTAGACAGGATTTTTCTATAACATGTCACGTAATCGCCAGGGTAGGTTTAGGCTGGACATTAGGAGGAGGTTTTTCACACAGAGGGTCATTGGGCATTGGAACAGGCTGCCCAGGGAGGTGGTTGATTCACCTTCCCTGGAGGTGTTTAAGACACAGGTGGATGAGGTATTGAGGGACTTGGTTTAGTGTTAGATAGGAATGGTTGGACTAGAAGATCCGATGGGTCCCTTCCAACCTGGTTGTTCTGTGATTCTGTGCTTCTGTAATCAATTTTTTTTGTCATTCTCATTCTGTACAGAACTGCTATACGTTTTGGTAAATTTGCAAGAGGTTTCTGCTTCCGAAGAATATGCTTTGGTGGTTTCCATCTGTTAATCACCTATTCTTACAAATTATTCCAAGTCCATCACTAAGGACTGCAAAAACAAAGCATTAACCTCTTCACCACACAGGTACTGTCTGTCAATGGGTGCACCAGCCACTGCCCATTTTCATCCCAAGTAGGAGCTCTGAAGCACTGTTTCCCCCCATAGAATAATGTCTCATTAGACCTAAAATAAAAATAAGTACCTGACAGATGCCCAAATACAGATACTACTTAATCAGGCTACTGATTAAAATTACAGAAATGTCCTGGTATAAAAACCGGCAGATGAAAGGGTGAACACCATCAATGTGAATTCTCCTCCAATATACTGAACAAAATTACTCCAACCTAGTTGCAGCGAGTAACAGACAGCAGCCATCAGTCAGTCCCAGAGACTGGAACTGATTGGAAATAATAACTTGGTGATTATTGGTCTGCCCTGTATTTGACCCAGGAAATGTCACAGTTGACACCATCCTATTAATCCACCTGTCCCCTTGAAGTCTGAAATCTGACTTGGAATTTGTCTGGTCAAATTAAAATATTTGTATTCTCACGAATACAACTATCACATAGAGAAGTTACACAAACTGGCTACACCAATACTGGTGAGTCTTGTTGAAACAGGGTAGGTGGATGAAGCAAAGACAGTAACTTGCTCCTGTTCAACTGCAACATCGAGAAATATGCAAGAGACTTAGTTTTTTGGAACTTAAATGAACTTTGTCTACAAAGACAGAAAGTAAACAGGAACAGTGACATTAATCATCTACTTGCATAGCAGCACTGTGCTCGTGCTGCAAAATCAGAACAGTTTGCAGAACTGATAAAGTACGAATTATTTTGGTGAGGGGAGGAAAGAAGGGCCAAGACTTTTCCTTCCCCTAAACCTGAGCAGCAAATTAATGTTGTTCTGTATATAGCTGCAAACGTATCCACATAAAGGACATAGTAGAGATTTGCAACTGCAGGTGACAAGGAGCTCAGGAAATTACTTGTTTTGACAGTGACTCAGACCTAGACAGCACCATCTGGTCTTAGTTTCACATACTGAATTGACTTAATGCCCTCTAGTCCCACAACTTGTCAGTTATACGTTCTCCATAGAGACAGTTCAGGCTCCAGTTTGGCTCTTTCTTCTATGCTGCTTCCTTACGTAAAGCCACCTCACACAGGTTTGGGAGTGCTTAAATAGTTTAGCTTAGATAGTCTGTGAGAGGGGGTTCTCACTTGAGATTGCTCAGTACAACACAAGATACTAGAGTAAGTGGCTGGCACTTCTCCAGTACCTGCCTGTAATTATCCACTTATGGGCCCCAAAGGACAAAAAAGTTCTCCAGTAACTCTTCTTATAATTGTACAGTTCAACTTGATGAAGCACAAAGAATCAGGGAACAGGTCTACAGAGGTAAGCGTAATGCACATTAAGATCTGAAGTTTAGCTGCTCAGAGATAGTTATATTAACCCTGAAATAAAAACAGATTTCAATGCTCAATGACAAGAAACTCAAGGCTCTTGACAAGTTGCAGTATCTGCTGTTGAATTTTCCGATGTATAAAAAAAGCCATTTCTACATTTTCTTCAAGTTGGATAGGTAGGTGGTTTTAATACATTTTCCAGAAACTAGATTCTCTTTTAGTTAGGTTTTGTGCACACTCTGAAGTTCCATTTATCTCAAAACAAACAAACAAACAAATCTTAAATATCACTTATTCATAAAACATCCATCAGATACTTGACTTTTTTTTAAAAAAAAGTAAATTTATAAAGGTATTCTTATACCAGGGGGAGGGGGGAGAAGGAAAGTTTTGCTAGGGGAGCTGCTTCAGTTAATTAGACTCTCCCCACGTGGAAGGACTAAGGGAAAAATCCAAAGATTAAAAGTTAAGTTCCTTTATAAGGAAACATATAAACAGTGACGGTATCAATACTGCAACAACATAGCATTCCCGATAGCAATTCTGAAGCAAACAAAACACAAACTGCAAACTGCTAATTTCTGAAAACAGTGCAAGCATCTATGATCTTAAACTTTACAGCAGAACAAACTCTAGAGGAGGTGACTACAGCTCTCATCATAAAAGCTGCAAATGTCTCATTTCTTTGGTTTTCACATCACACAATTCATAAAACATTTTCTTAAATCGGTGAATAGATACTTGTATACACAAATTATTTCCAGACCCTGACCTGACAAGCCAGTCTGTCATTTCATCATTTATATAACAATGCTTCATTTCGGTTCACACAAACAGATCTCTCTCAACTAAAGGCCCTGAGCCTATAAGCAACCTGTGCCAGTGCCTCATCAATCCCATGGTGAAGAAATCCTTCCTTATATCTATACTAAATCTGCCCCTCTCCAGTTTATACACATTGCTCCTGCTCCTATCACTACAAGCCTTTGTGAACAGTCTCACCTCAGCTTTCTTGTAGCCCCGTCAGGTACTGGAAGGTCGCTATAAGGTCTCCTCAGAGCCTTCTCTTCTCCAGGCTGAACAACGCCAACTCTCTCAGCCTGTCCTCATAGGGAAGGTGCTCCAGCCCTCTGGTCATCTTTGTAGCCCTCCTCTGAACCCATTTCAACAGTTCCATATCCTTCTTATGTTTAGGACTCCAGAACTGGACACAACACTCCAGATGAGGTCTCACAAGAGAGGAACAGGTGGGCAGAATCACATCCCTCGACCTGATGGCCACACTTTTAATGCAGCCTAGGTCAGGGTTGGCCTTCTGGGCAGCAAGCGCACGCTGCTGGCTCATCTCGAGTTTCTCATCACTCAGCACCCCCCAGTTCTTCTCCGCAAGTCATCTCTCAATCACATCATCCCCCATCCTGTATTGAAACCACGGATTGCACCGACCCAGGTGTAGGACCTTACACTTGGCCTTGTTGAACCTCATGAGGTTCTCAGCCTGTCCAGGTCCCTCTGGATGACATCCCGTCCTTCTGATGTGGCAAGTGCACTACTCAGCTTGGTATCATCTGCAGACTTGCTGAGGGTGCACTCAATCTCATTGTCTATATCATTAATGATGATATTAAACAGCACTGGTCTCAGTAAGAATCCTTGAGGGACACCACTTGACACAGATCTCCATCCATACTTTGAGCCATTGACCACTACTGTTTGTATATGACCATCTAAGCAGTTTCTTATCCACTGAACAGCCCACCCATCAAATCCATATCTTTCCAAACTTAGAGAGAAGGATGTTGTAGGGGACTGTGTCAAAGACTTTACAGTAGTCCAGATAGATCATAGAATCACCAGGTTGGAAAAGACCTCTTGAATCAAGTCCAACCATTCCTGCCTGCCACTAAACCACGTCCCTGAGCAACTCGTCTACCCGTCTTTTTCTTTCAGGGATGGCAACTCAACCACCTCCCCAGGCAGCTTGTTCCAAGTGCCTGATGACTCGTTTTGTGAAATATTTCTTTCTGATATCTTGCCTGAACCTCCCCTGGTGCAGCTTGTGGCTGTTCCCCCACCACAGAAAGCCACTAGGTTGGGCCACAGAGAACTTGGCCTGGCGGAGCCGTGCTGGCTGCTACTAATCATCTCCCAATCCCCAATACAAAGCCTTAGCATGGCTTCTCGGAAGATCTGTTGAACAACCTTCCTTAGGAACAGAGGTGAGACTGTGACTTCCCCAGCTTCCACCACCACCAGCTGGACTCACTGATTTCACAGGTCTTTTCCACCCTTGCAGCCTGTGACTCCCTACTCCCTCTCCCTCTCTCCCCTTCCCTCCTCCTCTCCCTCTCATAGAATCACCAGGCTGGAAAAGACCTATCGAGTTCAACCATTCCTATCTGCCACTAAACCATGTCCCTGAGCACCTCGTCCACCTGTGCCTTAAACCCCTCCAGGGAAGGTGAATCAAACACCTCCCTGGGAAGCCTCTGCCAATGCCCAATGACCCTTTCAGTGAAATTTTTTTTTCCTAATGTCCAGCCTAAATCTCCCCTGGCGGAGCTTGAGGCCATTCCCCCTTGTCCTGTCCCCTGTCACTTGGAAGAAGAGGCCAGCTCCCTCCTCTCCACAACCTCCTTTCAGGTACTTGTAGAGAGCAATGAGGTTTCCCCTCAGCCTCTTCTTCTCCAGGCTAAACAACCCCAGCTCTCTCAGCTGTTCCTCACAAGGCCTGTTCTCCAGCCCCTTCACCAGTTTTGTTGCTCTTCTCTGCACTCGCTCCAGAGCCTCAACATCCTTCTTGTGCTGAGGGGCCCAGAACTAAACACGGTATTCAAGGAGCGGCCTCACCAGTGCCGAGTACAGAGGGAAAATAACCTCCCTGGTCCTGCTGGTCACACTATTTCTGATACAAGCCAAGATGCCATTAGCCTTCTTGGCCACCTGGACACACTGCTGGCACACGTTCAGTCGCTGTCAACCAGCAGCCCCAGGTCCTTCTCCTCCAGGCAGCTTTTTAGCCAGACTTCTCCCAGTCTGTAGCACCTCTCTCTCCCTCTCCCTCTCCCTCTCCCCCTCCCCTCCATCTCCATCTCCATCTCCATCTCCATCTCCATCTCCATCTCCATCTCCCACAGTCGCGCGCGCCCCCCCTCTCCGCGCACGTGCCCGCGCGCCCCGCCCCGCGCCGTGCGCTCTTACCGCGCGGGAGGAGGAGGCGGGCGCGCGTGCGCAGCGGTGCCTGCCCGTCTGTCCCCCGTCCCTACCCCAACGCTTCCTCTCCGGAGCCGCTTCCGCCCTGGCTCCGCCCTTTCCTGCCCGCAGCTCCTCCGGAACCGCCGCCTCCGGGCTCCGGTTGCGCGGGGGGAGCGGCGCGGCGGTGACACCGGTCCGGGCGCACCGGGCGGAGTCCCTCCCGCCCCGCCTCCCCCAGACACCGCTTCGCGGCACCGGTAAGAAATGGGGGAGTGCGGGAAGGGGGTGCTGTGAGGGGAGCTGGAGCGTCGTCCTTTGAGATGAAGGAGGGCTAAGTTTCATTTAAGCCATTGTGTGTTCTGAAAGTTGGACAGCGTGTCCCTCTAACAGCAGATTTTCTTCAAAACGGTGCTTTTCCACACGCTGTTCATTCTTTGGAGATGATAACGTCCTGTGCTCAGTCTGATCTGCGCTGAGCTGATGTCTCTTCTCCTGCAATCTGCTCTGTGTGCAGCCTTTCCCCGTCTCCAAGGCAAAGTCAAGCAGAGCCTGAGCCAGCTCCAAATCAGCAGCAGTTTCGACTGTTGTAAAGTTCATAATGAAAGAAGCAGTAGTTACTGTTACAAAAAGAGGAGTATCTTTGATTTGAGCTAAAGCAGAGTTTCATGTAAGCAATTTTGTTCCTTGAAAGTTAGAATGTCCCATTGACACCATGTTTGCTTTATAAGTGGTGTTTCTCCAGATGGTCTTCATTCTGTGGAAATTATCGATAAAATCCTGTGCTCAGTCTGATCTGTGCTGAACAGGCAGAGCTGACTCTGAAGGTCCAAATTGGCAAGAGCTTTAACTGTTGTGGATTTCGTAATGACACTAGCAGTGGTTACTATTACAAAAAGTGGAATATCTTCGATTTAAGCTAGAGTTAACTTTCATCTAAGTAGTTGTATTTTTTGGAAGTTTGGCAGAATGTCCCTCTGACAGCATGTTTGCTCTAAAACAGTGTCTCTCCAGACACTGTCCAGTCTTTGGAGATGATAACATCCTGTATTCAGTCTGATCTGTGCTGAACTGTTGTCTCTTCTCCTGCAATATCCTCTGTGTGCAGCCTTTCCCCATCTTCAAGGCAAGGTCAGGCATAGCTGAAGCCAGCACCAAATCAGCAACAGTTTTGACTGTTGTGAAGTTCATGATAACATATTAACTAGACCTTGGAAAGCAGTAGAATATGCATAAGATTTCTCGGAAAATTTATCCATATGTGTGTAAGCAGGACATAAATTCTATCCCTAGCTCTTGTCTGACTGCACACAATTGATGGAGATCACTGACTCATGTTGCCCAGGCCTGATAAAGGATGCTTTCTAAAACTCCAAACTGAGTCTTAACAGTTTTATTTGCCAGCACTTTTGGTATCACTGGGACGGTACCTTCCGAGCAGTGTTGCCAGGGCAGTGAGGGGTACAGAAGCCGCAGGCAACATGTTCAGTAGGCAGCGTTCGAGCTGCTCAGGGCATGATTGTCATCACTATGGTGGAATAGGGACATCCCGCTCCACTCTCCCTTTGGCCATAAGGACTGGCACCAGGCTGAGCTGTGCAGGCAAGGACAGGCACCAGGAGCTGGCCAAGGGAATATAATCGTGGAATGGTTTGAGTTGGAAGAGGTATTAAAGATCATCCAGTTCCAATGGTCCTGCATCAACCACCAGACCAGGCTGCCCAAGGCCCCAGCCAACATGGCCTTGAACACCTCCAGGGATGGGGCACCCACAGCTTCCCGGGGCAGCCTGTGCCAGTGCCTCACCACCTTCATCATGAAGTACTTCTTCCTAATGTCTCATGTAAATCTTCCCCCTTCCAATTTAAAGTCATTTCCCCTAGTCCTATCGCTCCATGCCCCTGTAAAAAACCCCTCCTCAGCTTTCCCCTTCAGCCCCTTCAGGTACTGGTAGGCTGCTATAAGGTCTCCTTGCAGCTTTCTCTTCTCCAGGCTGAACAACCCCAACTCTGTGTCATACAGGACATGCCAGTTTCAACTATAGTATGGAATAATTTGGGGGTTAAAGGATGGTGACATTCTATTTTCCTAAGAATTTTATTTTTAAAGAGTGAGTTTCTGATGACAAGCCTTGCCTTTCTTCTTTAAAGAGATGTCAGGGAGAAATATGGTGCTTCTGCTGACTCAGACTAGTGTTTTAGTGATGGCACACACAGGTAAGGGTAAGATAGACAGTGTCATCTTTGCTTCATATTTCACCAGTAAGATCTCCCAAGCCTTTTGCCACAAGGTGGAGTTGAGGGAAATGAGGAACTACAAGTTGTGGATGAGGACTAAAGCTAGGATTGTTTAGCTGACAAGTCCATGGGCCCAGATGGATTGCATTCAAGGATGCTGAGAGCTGATAGTGTCTTCATAAAGCTACTCTCATCTTTGAAAGGGCATGAGTTTGGGGGAGATCCCCGAGGACTGGCAACAGGCAAATTTTGTGTTCACCTTCAGAAAGGGCAAGGATCATCTAGAGAACTACAGGCTGGTCAGCCTCACTCCTTCCATCTGTGGAAGGATCATGGAGGAAGCCATTTTTAGGCATGAGAAGGAGCCAGGTGGTGACTGTGGGATCTACAAAGAAAAAAAAAATCATACCTGACAAAATCATACCTGACAAAAATAATTAGGTTGGAATGAAAGCATAGTGTTGCGTGTCATCTGCTGTGGGCTTAGGGGGACCCTATAGAAGCTTTTATAAGCCTAAGAGGTGGTTATCGAGAAGATAGAGCCAGTCTTTCTGCTTGGGTGTACTGCAGAAGAGTAAGGTAAAACAAGGGGAGGTTCCAATCCAAAGTAAGTAAAAGAGGACGGTGAGGCCTTGGAACTGGTTGCCCAGGTGGTTTGTCATATTCCTGTCTGGAAAATTTCAGGTGCAACTGGATAAAGTCCTGGGCAATCTATTTGACTTCACTTTGAGCAGGAGGTTGCACGAGGGATCTCTTCCAAACTGAACAGTTCTGTGATTGTTAAATAATGTACTGTTTGTGAGGAACAGAAAGCAGGAGGCGTAGGGGAAATGTGTTTATCTGCAATATCTAAGTTTACACTTACTGTGACATACACTGAAATATTAATTTAAATGTGCAATATAAAATATACCGTAGAATAGAACGTAAAGTTAAGTATTAGTAACTCTATAGCAGAAGATTTTACTGCAGTCTTCTAAAAATCTTTGAAAAAGATATAAAATTTTGAAATATTTCTCATGGGAGATAACTGGGAAATTTCGTTGTCATAAATCAAGTTCAGATTAAGATACTAAATCAAAAGTTAAAATAGAAGTTCAGTTTTTCTTGCTTTAAGCGTTTCCTTAATTCACTTTCTTAAGACTCACATTAAATCTGAAAGTGATCTGTAAAAGCATTATTGGTAAATATCTAATAACTGTGACGGTGGCAGATTTTGCTTAGTTGGGGACAGAGAAAAATCTTGAGGAACGGAAGAATTCGGGGGGTGGTGGGGGGAGGTAAACTGATAGGATGGTGGTAAGCAAAATCAGTTATTAATGAACACAGTGCAGTACATTGGAAGGAATTCTGTGCTACTGATCCATGTTACAGGGTTTTAAGGTAACTGCTACAAGATATGGGAGATACGTGGAGATGATATGTAAATGAAAGTGCTTTTAATCATTAGTGTCAGTAAAAAATAAAAGTATTGCTGAGCTCACGAAAATGGGTTTAATAAAACATTGCAACATAAATTGGAAGTGTGCACTTTCTTGGAACAATATCTGCAATTGTCTTAGAAAATAGTAGAAACAGGAGTTCAGAAACAGATGGATAAGAATATGACTCTATCTGGAAATGTAGTGTAAGAAGATCCATTTAACTGCAAGTGATAAAGAGCAAGATAATACATGTGTAGGCATGCAAAATAATCGCTGGCTGGCAAATAAATGAAAAGAAAGGGGCTCTTACTCCCTGGAAATCTAATAAGTCTATTAAATCGGGAGACCACATATTCTGTATAGCACTTAATTAAGTTTGTATGTATCTGGCAGAAGACAATGGTACGTTCAAGAAATGACTCAGAAATTCTTCATTTTAAGAACTACCACACACTAATTAACTTTGGGTTTGTTTTTTTTTTTTTTCATAGGGATTTAAACCACTCAAAATAGTCTGCATTGGGAGGTTGTCCATTGTAGGCTTTTTAATACCTCATTTCAGAATTTTGTTACTTCATATTTGGTTTTGTCTACCCATCTTCAAATAGATCTTATACAATAGTGAAGAAGTGTAAAAAAAGGGACCTAAGTTGAGAAAGGTGCTTCCAGGCTAATGAATTGGGTGCTTCCAGGCTGATGAATTGATAATAGTTGCAAGAGGTTGCGCTTGAGTTCCAGTCCCTGTTCCACTAGTTGCCTCTGTGTTACTGCTTTGTGCAAAACCAGTTGTGCTCCTGGTTCAAGTTTTACAACACAGCCATCTAATCTCACAGCTATGTTATAAACTGCTGCTTAAAGGACAGCGTCAGACTCACTTTTTTCTCTTTTCCCTAAACAACATTTGAATTCTTTTCTATACAAAAATTCTACTTGAACAAGAAAGTCAAGGAGTGCTCAGGTGCAGAATAAATTGCATCACCATTAAACACTATAGTCTTCTTGCAAGGATGTTAAGGCTCTATATGCTGACTTCACCACCAGGGAAGTAGTTTATGAATGAAAACATGAAAGAGTGTAATTGGATAGGTTTATAAGTATTGAGACACGGTTCCGATCTGTAAGCATCTAGAAGAAACCGCTACCAAAAGCAATAGTTTGCCTTTTGGACCAGGACAGTTAATGGTATTAGCTTGTTTAACACTAGTGTTATTGTGGTCCAGAAGGGAGTGCATATATTGGTTGGACTAGAAGATCCGATGGGTCCCTTCCAACCTGGTTGTTCTATGATTCTATGATTCTAAGTTACTTCTTCCAGATGATGCTATTTCTAACACAATGTTTGCCTAAACTGAGTGTGCTTGAACTGTTTAATAAACCCAGTTCCCTCCCTTCTCACGAGGAATTTCTTGTTATATCTTAGGTATAACTGCAGTTGCCTGTAACATTAGAATTTTCCCTTGAGAATAGAGAAAGAATTGCTGCAATTTCATATGCAAATAGAAGAATGAATACAGCGAACCCTTTTTAAATTTGTTTTTTAATGATTTCTTTACAATAGATATCTTTAAAGAGCTAGAAATAAGTCTGGGAAGCGTTACCTTCAGAAAGCTGAAAATGCAATTAGTATGCTTATACTTGTTCTCTGAATAATTTTGGCATCCTGATTTGGCTGTTAATGACTGCTGAGGTTGCCTGTTCTTTATGTACACAAAAAGTATTCCTAGAAGAAGCCTCAGAAAAGGACAAAAAGGATTTGTTATTTTTTAACAGGATGTTATTCAAAATTTCTGAACTTGATCATTCTACTGTTCTCATTTAGTAGAGGTTTTAGTGGGGTCCTGATCTCAGATTATGTAGTGCTCAAACTTGAAAGACGTATTCATAGAACAAAGAAATGGAAGAGAGCATACCCACAGAATTCAGGAATGGCCTGAGAATTTGTCAGAGGCAGATGTGTAAAAAGAAGAGAATATGTACATTCCGCACACATTGAATTCACTTTTAGTAACCATCAGAGAGTCTGAGTTGGCTGGATGGGGCTTGCACCTCAGTCTTGATCAGTGAAAAAGCAGAGTGACTGGTATGTAGTACTTACTAGGAAAAGTTCTGTGGCCACCATAAAATGACTTGACAAGTAGTAAAGATTAAGGAAGAGAGAAGCTCTTTAAGAGGATTCTTAACTCTGCTGGGTCCATTGATAAAAAAAAAAGCGTATGAAGTCTACTGTGTGTGAACTCCTTGATGATTTTAGTCAAACAATTCTCTGGTGTCTCGTGCAAGCTCAGCATGAGATAAAGTTTCGTGGAGACTTCTAGGCAAGTGTTGCAGGAGAAAGCTGCCACTGCTGGTGTTTTGGTCAGAGAGGTAAAAGTTCACTGCCTTGAATATCAAAAGGAATTAATCAGACAAAATGTTGGAAGGTCCAGCTTAAGAAGCTGTCCAAGCAATATTTTAGGTAGAACTGATTAAAGCCTTTTCAAGAATGTATTCTAGGTTACTGTGTGTGTATGTATTATATGTATATAAAAAGAATCCTGATGTGTTTGAAATGAGATTTGAAGGGATTAACAATACCATCTTCATCCATTTTGGAAAGAGAGGGGAAACTACCCTTCCCGTGTTGTTTCTTAAATTATTAATGTTTAATTACTGGTTAAGTTAGAGAGATATGTCTTTGTAAGGACAATTTCTGATGTAAATGCAAGTCCTTAGAGCTTTTGTTAAACAAAGTAACAGAAGGCTCCAGAATGCAGAAACTTCCTGCTATGAAGCAATTTTTTTTTAATTTTAAATTTGTTCTACCTTTCCACCTCTTTATTCCTTTTACATTAACACTAAAGGCATCTCAGAGCTCTGGATATTCATTACTTGACATGAAGACCTAAGTTATCACAAGAGGACTTCGATAAATCACATAAAACACTAAGTTACAAATTTTCTCACTGTTTCAGCCAAATTTAACAATGGACAATATATTTTTTCATTTTTAAATATATAAAATTGTTTACTAGGTGTTTTATGTCTCTTATATTGTATATTACAATGAGTTGTTCACTTTCGAGGTTTCAAAAGTTAATTTTTCTACAAGGGATTTTTCAGCGTTAAATGAGCAATGAGATAGAAATCATTGTATGTTCAAGTAGTATTAAGGAGAAAGGTAGTAATTGCTTTTCTTGAAGTTTACCATTTATGCCTATTTTTCAATGTTCTGTATGTATCGAATCTTAATAATATGGAATATATTGATGAGTTTAGTTTCTGATCATAAGATACACCAAAGAATGAATTTGATGTCATTTCAGATCTAAAGCCAGATTCAAGTTCTGCAGCTCTGAAGTTCACAATCAGTGATCTTCTAATGATGACAATTAGTGTATTGTCCTTGCTGTGATTTAATATAATTTTGCTTTTCAAAAAGAATTCTTCTGTGACATAGTTAGCCACATGCTGTTTGAGTTATGCTCCATATCATTAAAGTTGTCATTGTTTTTTCTTTTCTCGTCTGTCTTTTTTTCCCCCTTCTTCCAAAGACACCACTATGGCTGCTACAGTGAACTTGGAGCTTGATCCCATTTTTTTGAAAGCCCTGGGTTTCTTGCATTCAAAGAGTAAGGACTCTGCTGAAAAGCTGAAAGCGCTTCTTGATGAGTCTTTGGCCAGAGGAACTGACTCAAACTATCGTCCATCTCAGAAGGTATTTGTATTACAGTGCATAGGTCATTTTCGTATGTCCTTTTAAGGCTCCTATTATTCATCTTTTATAGCTGAAAAGATAAAAGATAATTGGAAATTGGGCAGGGAAATACATGTAATTATGGAATGTCCATATTCATCATTCCACTTTTATACAGCACAATCCATTTGAATACTTAAAGTTCATGAAAAAAAAGCCTCTTTACCTTGTTGATGTATCAAGACCTATAAAAGGGATATTCAGGACTATGTTGCAGGTGTCCTGATTTTGTAATACTATTTTTTGTTTTCACTTCTATATTGGTTTTGGCATTTTTGTTACTAAGCTATCGTACACGTTATCTAAGATTAAGACAAAATTATGGATTTCTCCTGGTACAGTTCGAGTTAAAAGGTCTTTAAAATGCATGTTATTTTTTTCCCACAGGTAAATATGAAATGAACCAATATTTTAACTCATAAAAGTGGTTCTCTTGTCTTGAAATCATGTCGATAAAGTCATATGAGAATGAAAGACACGAAATGATTCAAAACAGCAATGATTTGCAGGCTGAAATTATCACCATTCCAGTGAACAAACATTATTTTTCATACACTGAAAACAACTAAACACCTGCTAGAGAGAACATTTGAATCTGAGATTAGTGTATGGAAATAACCAAACATGGACATCCTTATATGACTACGTATTGCCATATGGATAATGAGGTAGCATTCTCCCCTAGGAGGTCTGTACGTCAGCCTGGAATGTTCCAATGATGGCCCATATGCCAATAGATTAGTAATATTTCATTTCTACATGTTCATGATTCTGAATAGCTAAAAAGGTGCTATTACTGCTGCCGTGTACATGACGCTTGTCATGTCCTTTCTGTTCAGATTGTTAACTCCCTCAAACTTAAGCTGCAGTTCCCACCACCACACA
The DNA here is from genome assembly GCA_033558105.1 of Coccyzus lansbergi. NCBI lineage: Eukaryota > Metazoa > Chordata > Aves > Cuculiformes > Coccyzidae > Coccyzus > Coccyzus lansbergi. The sequence continues at coordinate 756,797 of JAUMJK010000259.1, read as the reverse complement.
TCTCAAAACTTTCAGGAATCCTCTGTGTCAGAGTTCAAAGAAGCATGGTGATTCTATGATTGGTTTGTAGTTTAAAGAGGAAGTGGGGGAGCTGAACAAAGAGGCGTGGGAAGCCAATTCTAATAACTGCTCAGCTGACTGGTAGTAACATGCTCTCAGGTGGGACTGAGGCTCAGACCAAAGGAAGAAATCTCTTTTCACTCCTCTTTTTAGTGCGTCTCCAGTATCAGCTGGACTGCAAAACTCACAAATGGAAAGAAGTGTAAGAATTCCTTTGCCTGCATTCTAATGCTACAGAATTAATTTATGGTTGACTGTGAAATCCAAGAACAGAGTAAGGGACACAGGATTACCACGGTCTGGCAGATGAGGAGATCCATTTAAGAGTCTAGATTCAACAGGATGTGGACAAACTTGGTGGGAGGAGTGCTGAAGCTCAGGATCTGTAGTAGTATACAGCAGAGAATTACTCTTTTCTTACCAGACTGGGGAGTTGCCCATGCGGATTGCTGTGCTTATTCACTCATTTACAGACTAGCTCAGTAATTATCAATTGCTGATGCTAACGTGCCGTTAATAAGAACTCCCGATCTCTGTTGTGATCTATGCTTATTTATGCAATAGGTGAATATGACCTGAGATTAATTGGAGGTCGATAATTTTGTCAGTGAGGGAATGAAGTATTGATGTCTGCTGACATCAGATGTCAACTTACGTTTTTAGCTTATATTGAATTTTGTCCTCAGAACTATCTGAAAATTTGTTATCTCTTTGAATTTTAAAAGCAGAAAAGTTTTCATTTTTAATTTCCTTTTAATGGTACAAAGAGGATCTGTCTTTTTCAAAAGAGCATTTTTTAGTCTGGAAGGTGAGTGACGGGAAGGTTTTAATTATAACTGCGTCTTAAACACATTAATTGTTTTCGTATCACACCAAATTAAGAAATGCTTTTTTATAAGAAAGTATATGTATGGGTGATCAATGCTGTATGACATGTTGTTTCCCTAACGTGTTATCTAACTGATTGCAAACTAGAAAGTAACTCAAGTGCAGGGTTTGCCTTCAATTTTTCTTTCTCTCTTTAGGAGGTAGAGCAACCAAAAGTATCTGTTACCAAACCTATTTCCAGTAAGCAAGAGCCTAAAGCATCTTCTAGTTTGCCTTCTGGCAACAACAATGGCAAGCCCATTGCCTCAGAGAAGGTGAAAAAAGAAACAGAAAAGAGATCTGCTGATAAAGTAAGTAATTTTCGTTCTCTGCTGAAATAACTTGGTTAATAAAATTGAAGATATTTTAGACAAAAGCTCTCCTTTTTAACCTGTGTAAGTCAGCTCATCTGTTTGGTATAGCCTGTGATCTGCATTATGCAATCATTTTGCCTTAGAGGCAATCCAACAATAGGTTTGTTATAATTATTCTGCGATTGTTTTCCCTAGTGATTCCAGAGGGATTAGGCTGGGTGACCTTTGAAGGTCCCTCCCAACCCAACCCATTCTGTATTTTAAATATCCTGGTAATGAGAGGTTACTAAAATGTAACAAGCTGAAATGTGATGTTCCTAAAGCTTTTTCAAGCATTTTGAGGTGAATGATAAAAAACCGACTTGAATCTAGTTTGTAAATATTTTCAAGAAAATATGTGTCTGAGGAAAATACATTGTGTGTATCCTGTATAAAGTACACCTTCTTACACTGCTAATGTAATTGTTCCTGTTGGTTTCTCCTTCTAATAAGATCCATCAGATTTTTGTATTTTCACATTCTCGCGCGTGTGTGTGTAATAGATAAAAGGGGATTCTGCTGAAGCAGCTGATGCACCAAAGAAGCCCAGACTAGAGAAGCAGGAGGCTCATTCTTCTCCTATTACCGTTCAGACGAGCAAGGATTTATCCATGCCTGATTTGTCTAGCTTTGAAGAAACCAGCGCTGATGACTTTGCTATGGAAATGGGATTAGCCTGTGTTGTTTGCAGGTAAGACAACTTTGCTTTATTGCAGTTGTGAGGTTACTTTTCTTTTTTTCTGTGTACTGTTGAGTTAATGCTTCCTGTAGTTTTAAATCTGGAAACGAGTTCAGCGCATATCCAAAATATACATTTAAGCATCATTCTTGAATAAGAATGGATCCTTGAAAATGCAGCTTTTAATGAGAAAAACAACTTTTCTTCTTCAGGAAAGGTCAAGTGAAAAATAATAAAACTAGACAATATCTAAAGTCTATCATGACAAATACTGGTTTTTAATTATTGGAAAACAAATTCAAATATTAGTGCCTAACAATAAGCATTTTTTTAAAACAGTTCTGTTCTGAAAACATTTTTGGAGGCCTTGTTATGAAATCTGTATTTGTTGCTCCCCTTCATAATCATTTGACATTACTTTACATGTAACTGTAGTTTTTTCAGTTAATAACATAAATATATCTTGTAGTCTATCTTGTGCTTTTTACTTTTCAATATGGGTTTAAAAATTGGGGCGTAGTAACTTTCTGATAACAATACATATAGTGATAGCAGAAGCATCAAGTACACTTTTGAATATCCACCTTGGGATGAAATAATTTGAATCAGGATTTAGTTTCACAGGTGATTTGCATCCTTGCAACTCCCTACTGTGAAGAACAGTCTGGTTCTCTCAATTTTACCTTCTTCCCTTCATCAGCTGCATCAGCTCCTGGATCAGCTCTCCACTTGCGTTTTTCAGTAGATTTAGGTTTCAGACAGCTTAGTGAGTATAAACACTTGTGCCGACACACGTGCACATGCAAGAATGTAAAACCAGGACAGAGGAAGGTGGGACTGGATGTTCAGTAGCAGTATGTATCTTAGCTCAGCTTCAGCCGGTTTTGAAACAGTACTTTGTGGCTTTGTTCTTCAGTAATTTCCATGGGCATTCCTGTTGTGCGAATGAGGAGGTGCCTGCAATTCATGGAGTATAAATTTCCATTGTTGCAGTCAATTAGTGTTAACGAATCGTGTACTGATGAGATTTCATGTCACATTATTCCTGTGTTAGGTCAAATGTTTAAATTCTAATTATAGGTATTGGGAAAGGAAGAATAGTTAAAACATTTGAAGTATGAAATAAATATTTCAGTTTTGCCTTTCTTCCTGCAAGTTCCATTTTAACTGCACCCTGAAGGGGCAAATCCAATTCAGCAGTATGTTAAAATGCTTCTGAACTTAGTATGCTGTTAATTTATTTATCAAGAGGGAGTAAAGAAAAGTGTTTAGACAGTCTTGAGTTGCTGTGGATTATTAATTCTGCATCTTCCCTGGCAAAGGGAAACCTGTACAGGCATAACAAGAAGTGTCTGCAAAGTGAAGAAAAAAAGTGCAAATACTGTGCCCAGCATGGACAAGATCTTGCTTTGAAAAGCATAGGCCAGCTGTGTGGTTCCTTTGGATGTTCCATGGTCAATGTTTAACGTGGCTGTTGAAATGATTACTTCTTAGCTAATCATGGTCACAAATTCACTATGCTCTTGCAAAAGATTCATCTATCCTGGCTAACTGAAATAGAATCATAGATTAACTTAGGTCGGAAGGGAACTTGAAAGGCCATCTAGTCCAACCCCACTGCAATGAGGACAGGCACATCTTCAACATCTCATGAAACTGGTGTTAGAGAGAGAGAGAATCACAGCAGGGAAAGAAACAACTATTATGGAAGGGTTGGTGACAGCAACTTAATGCTCAGGATTTGTTTTCTTTTTATGTGAATCCTGCTGAACTGATGTCATGTGATTCTTGATGTCCAACTCATGCTGGACATGATGTTTTCTCAGAGTACTCATACTTCAGCTTTCTTGATTCCAACATGCTGGTTAGATGGTATTCCACTATTTACTGCTCAGCTTTGAACATGTGGACCCTTTTGGGGATTGGCCATCTTGAGCAGAAATAATAACATCCCACTGTGTATGAAATATAAAAGCACTGGGTACTCTGTAAAGTAATTCAAGTACAAATAATATTTAAAAACTGACATCTTTTAATAACTAAATTATTAATAGAAACACCATCTCCAACTGCAGAGCAGGCAAGTTTCATAGCCAAAGGGTTTATATTTGTGTTGCTTAAGAAGACAAGTTAGCAAGAAGAACATAGCTTTGGGGTCACAAATGCAAAAGAGACCATTTAATATTAAGTATTCCTATCTTACAGATGTATAAACTAGAGACATGTAGCATTTCTTCTAGATTTGTTAAGTGACAAATGCATTTTCATAGTGATAGGAAACCTTAAATTGATGCCTGTGGTGGTGGTGGTGTTCTTATTCTTTCATACCACATTAGGCGTAAGGAGAGATGGAGTATTAAAATAACTTCACTCCACTACCTGCAGATCTTAGAAAAACAAGACTCACCAGTTATATAGCTCCTCAGTTATACAAAGAAGAAACACTACATGGAATTTGGAGATGACAGTGAACTCTTGTTGTTGTTTTGGTTTTTTATAAAGATAAACCACAACATACCCAAATCCATGTTTTTTAAAAAGCCTGGTTTTGAAAGAACAACCTTATTTTTTGTCAGTACTTTTTAGTTTGTTTTCTGAAGGCAAAAAAAATTATTAGGATTGTTTCTCAGCTATCATATAATTTAAAAATAAGTCTGATTTAACTTTTTTTCTGGGCACAAAGAGTTTGTTTTCTTAATCAGTCTAGGACCATTCCTTGCAATTTTAAAATAGGGCGAGTCTCCTCCCTTGAGATGTGAGGTTTAAATGTCACTGCTTTTTTTCTGACCCAGTTTATGTAGGAATAACAAACAAACAAAACGGCTTTTGAAATACCCTGCATCTAAAATAATGGGCCCTGGAATTTCAGAAAGGTTTCTCCCTCTGTTTTTTTAAATGGCCCATTTCAAAGAGAAAAATTTCTTAAAAAATGTTCATGTATCTTTATGGACAATACCTTCTAACTTCATTTTCCAGTTACATAAAGGGATACGGTATTACCTTTCCACACCCATCTACAAATAGAGTTTCCATGGTTACCTGGGAACGTATTCCTTGGGGATATGAGCAAAAGCAGCTTAGCAATTAAATAGCCTGATTTGTCACCTGAAAGAAGAAATCATTAGGAAATTGGTATTTGGCTAATTCACAGGCATACTCCCAGTCATGTGTATATCACTAGTTTGTCATTTATACAGCGTGATTACTTTCACCAGAGGCCCACGCAGTGTTAAGTCCTCATCACCAGCTAACGTGTTTGCTTCAAGGCAGGACTGCACAGTTAATCTTCTTTTCCGTCTTTCCACGATTCAGGTATTACCTCGAATTCCACATGTCTTTTTGTATAGTAGAAACCAAAAGGAGAGCTTGTAAAGCATCTTTAAAGCAGTATACTGCTTGCATGATGATGCTTTTAAATCCTGTAGCAGAAAGCACTCTTACAGGCTTGTCATTGAGGAATTATTTGTTCTTGAACTTCATTGCTCTACAGCTTGCAGCAAAATTATCCCAAAGTAGACTAGATCTTTATATGTTAGTGGAATGAGGAAGTCATAATTGCTGTACAGTGAGCTATCTATAAAATCCCCAGGTGAAGCAAAGCAGGTGAGACTTAAATTCATGATATAAAAATCAAATAGGGAAATCAAAAGTGTCATATACATGTTTAACAGCTTAAAAATTCTAGATTTTCTTGGAGAATTTACCTTTTAAATAATACAAAATTTCAAAAATATCTGTTAGAAGGAACTCGTACAGGAAGAGAAGGAATACATTTCATTTACCACAGGTAGAAAATAGAGTGAAAGCAAAAGTATTTTTAGTTTTTATCTTAAGCCTTGCAAAATTTGCTACAATTGGATGATCGTCTAAGTGCTTTCTCCCATAAGCTGTTCTTAACTATTTACTCTGCAGGCAAATGACAGTTATTTCTGGGAATCAGCTAGTGGAGTGTCAGGAGTGCCATAATCTCTACCACCAGGACTGCCATAAACCTCAAGTGACAGACAAGGAAGCAAATGATCCTCGTCTTGTATGGTACTGTGCCCGTTGTACCAGGCAGATGAAGAGAATGGTAGGAGTCCATTTTTTTTGTCTCGTTTGAGCACTATTTGAATACAGCAGGCTATTTCTAATATGTAGGTTGGTTTATAGGTTGCAGAAATCTTTGGAAGCATGTTGGAGAACCACTTTTCTCAGCAGTGCTTCCCTTGGTGCTGCTGTGTTTTTTTCATGTAGAGTGACCTGTAATGTGCTTATTAAACAGTGCTTTTTGAAAAGCAGTTGAGTGAAGAAGAGTAAAGTAGGATTATTTCCTACTTGGTAAGCAGCAGTTGAAAACTACTTTTGTTTCAGATCATACTCCATTTTATTACATGCCTACCAAATTGCCCTAAAATGTTTTGGTCTTTTTCTCATCTTTGTACATGAATGGTTGTTTTCCTGCAAGACAAGTGCAAATTTAAGTCCAGATCTTAAGTGCCGAGCATTTTCAGTTTTGACAATAAGCAGAGGATAGCACATTCCAGGAAAAAAATCCCTTTATTATGATTGATATTTGTGTTAATTTCTTGACTAAACAGACTAATTGTTCCTGATCCCACTCATGTCGTTGTGAGAAACAAACATTAGAGTAAGAAAACCTCTTTGGGATTATGAAACGTTAACCATTGACTTGCACAACTTTTTCTAACACTTTAAATCAAAACGCTTTTATACAGCAGAAAATGTGATCTATTTTGGAACTGTTCTATGAGAGCTTGGCACTTATTTGTTGAAATGACTGTACTAAGAAACAAGAAAAGAAGGCAATGTAAGATCCTGGCCTAGGAGTTTTCCTCACTGACTGAAATGTGATTATTGTGATGATCATCAGGCCTTGAACCCAGAGGAGTGTTTGCCTGAGGTCAGTTATTGCCAGGGTAGCCATTACAGCCATTTCCCTTCAATATGCCCTTTCCTTTTTTTCAGCATAAAATCTACTGTTCTACCTGCAAGTACTTAGCAGTCTCCTGCAGCCTGCGTCCCGGGACTGCTGGATTATGCCTTATCTTCCTCAAGTTCACCTGTCTTTCCCTTATTTCTGTGAAAGCCCAGTGCTGTCCCATTCTCTACGTGTCAACGCTCCTCCCCTTTGCATGCTGACATAACAAGTCCTATTCTGTATGCTTTGGGGCTGGACTGTGTTCCCAGTGACATACTTGGCACTACCTCCACATATCCCCAGTTGCCTTATTTCTCAGGCACTGTTTCAGTTTGTAATTGTAATGGTTAGATTGCAATCTGATAATGCTCATGCTTTCTGGTAACAGTCAATGGGATTCATAATTAACTTGGATTGGGGTTTCTACCACTTATACAGGCTCAGAAGACACAGAAACCACCTCAAAAACCAGCTCCTGCAGTGGTTTCAGTCGCTCCGGCTGTAAAGGATCCATTGGTCAAGAAGCCAGAAACTAAGTTAAAACCTGAAACTCCACCAACTTTTCTAGCATTCAAGAGAACGGAAGTCAAGGTAACATAGCTTAAATTTTCCAGAGGCAGAGTTTAGGAAAGGAAAATACTGTGTCTGCTAAGTACTATCTTGGTTTTGCATTAACACTGAAAGAGTGGAAAGAAGTTTTTCTCAATTCATGAGTCCCTAAAGCATGCCACTGTTGACTTTTCTTTTTTTTTTTTGTTATAGGAAGAGAACAGAATTTACTCCAGGGTTGGTTCTCAAATTGTATTTTAAGCAAACAGAAATCCTCATAATTGTATAAAAGATATGATTTGATATGTATGATTTGTTAGCCATAAGGCTTCTCCTTATGGTAATAGGAAAACCCTAGCTGCCTCTGAGAGATCTGTTTAGGAGGCTGCTCCTTCTCATGTTTGTTTCTTCATGTTTCTGCTTCTCCAAGTTTATTAATAGATATCATCACAGATTGGTCAAATGTGATAAATTAGAAGCAGCATAAGTAACAAAGTAGTCTAGCCAAGCATGACCCTGGTCTAGGAAAACATATCTGTAACTCAGACTCAAAGCAATTATTCATGTGCCCAAAGTTATACTTACATTGCTCTGTCTGGATGTGAACTATCATGAATAACATGATGGCTATTGCTCAAGGACTTGTGAATAGTGATTTTTTTTACCTCAGCAGTTATTTATGTGCCTAACTGGGTTATAAGAGTGGTGCTGGATCTTTGCAGCTTAGAAACTGACTACGTTATGGAGGGGGGGATTACTTTAACAGAGGCTTTTAATTTCCGTTTTTACTCTGCTATTTAGTATAACTCTGGTTTCATAATTCCACATGTGTATTATCCCCACCTGAAACCTGGGAATGATTGGGTTTGAGGTGTGGGAACTGCAGTTGATGTGTAGCAGGCAAAGAAAACATTGTTAGTGGCACGTTTGTCTTTTGCACTGCCTTAATAGGAAGACTAGAGGAAGGAAGCCAGTGAAGGTTGTTTGGGGGTTTTTTGTGTCTCTGGTACAGGCTGCTAGGAATAAAGAAGGGGGAAGGGAAGGAAAAAGTTTAAATGCTTCTATTTTGGTTAAAAGAATATATGCAGTACTTAATTGCTCAGGGTCTGATTTTTGTCTGAGCTCCTGTCATCTTTTAAATGTGGCACCAGGTAAAGAACAGTAAACAGTGAAAGGCAATGTCTTCTCTCCCTTTTTTATACTTCACAAATTTGTGACTTTCTGTAGTTACTTCCCTTAAACCATCTTTTAGAGTTTAGTAGCAGATTACAATGCCACATGGTAGCCTGTTAGCTATATAGAAGAAAGGGAAGAAAAGATAATACTGGTTTTATGTGGCTGGGAAATTAAAAGTTGTCTACAGCCAACATCCTTTCCTTTTCCTGTTAATACTTTTAACTTGGTGACCAGTGATGGAATATTGTCCACTGAATCTTCCTGGGAAAAGGACTGAAACAGAGGCTTGGTCTATTCCTACTGTGATGTGTTACACAAACAGATGCTACTATAATAAGATTTCTTTATTTATTTTAGACCTCAGCAGCAGTTTCAGGGAACTCAGCCAGTACAAGTGTTTCCTCATCAGCAACCAGTGGCCTTACAGGATGGGCTGCTTTTGCAGCCAAAACCTCCTCTGCCAATCCTTCAACTGCCAAACTGGGATCAACAGCACAGAGCACCGGTGGAAAACCTGCAGCTTCTTCAAATAACCAGAAACCTGTGGGTTTGTCAGGTTTGGCAACTTCCAAAACAGGACTAGGGTCAAAAATAGCATCTGCTAACAACAGCACAAACCCTGTTCAGCTGAAACCTCCTCCACCTTTGACGCTGGGGAAACCCACTCTTAGCCGTTCAGTAAGCAGCGACAATGTCAGCAAAGTAGGTCTTCCTAGTCCCAGCAGTGCCACACCGAGCACCAGCAGCCAGGTCAGCAGTGGGAATGGCAACAGTGGGACTGCAGGTAACAGTGGAGGCAGCACAAGCAAAACCACAACAGAAACTGGTAATCAGTCAGCCTCCCTGAAAGGTCCAACTTCTCAGGAATCTCAGCTCAATGCTATGAAACGGTTACAAATGGTCAAGAAGAAGGCTGCTCAAAAGAAGCTGAAGAAGTAGTATGGCTTCTTCCTAGCATTGTTGGGTTTGTTCTGTGAAACAGCAGCGTCTGATATTTTTCTTAAAATCCCTTGGTTACTGGACTGAAATAGTATTTACATCAGGGAAGCTCAAAATCAATGCTATACAGAAGGTCAAACCTTGATAATCCTAGTGTTCCTTCTGACTTTGCAAATCTATAAATTGAATATGTTGGAGAAATTCACTATTATATGCTCCTGTTATTTAGCTCAAAACACTGAAACTTGAAATTGTAAAAGTTTGATAGTTTGGAGTATAAAAGGCCAGACTTATGTGGACACCTAAAGAAGTTTAACTTCCAGAAACTGTCATTCTTAAATGTTATGAATAAAATTATTGTTAATATGGGAAATCATTGCTGCTTTTCTTTCACCCCATTTTCTACTACTTAAAATGCCTCACCTATTGAGAGCTGTCAATATTGTGCAGAGTTAATAAAGCTTATCCAGAAGTTCCTAAGGGGAAAAATATTTTCTTTTACACCATTTAAAAAATTAACTGTTAAGCAACATAGTATTATTATATTTAAAGTGAGGATTTTAAGTGGCGTATCTTTTTTTTATGTAGTGAGAAATGGGTTGTGTTATTGTAATTCTCTGAGGGAACAGAAAAGAGCATTGGCAGAAGAAAAGTGATCCCTACTCTAGAAAGAGAAGAAGAGGGCCAAAAATGTTTTCAAACTTTCTTAATTTGTAAAGAAACTTAATATCGTCTTGTTGAAATTAATGGAAAATAAGAAGTAGGCAATGTATGTTTTAACTAAAAGCACAATCCCATTGAACTAGATTTTTTTTATGATTTGAAAAAGTAAAAAGTAGATGATTATGAAGGGAATTGTCTTAGGTGTTAATAAGTTAGTTTCCTTTGTGGTACAACTGAAACACGTAAGGCTTTTTGATCATCCAGGTATCCTGTGCTGTTAAGTATTGCTATAAAATTGACTTTACCCACTGTGACTTAGACAGGTAGTTGAGAAAGTGTCAGGGCTTTCAGCTCTCCACTCACATACCTGAGCTGTTCATCCCAGCTACTCCAGGTTTTGTTCAGCTTTGGAGAACTGCTTCAGGCTGAGCATTGGAACAGGATCTAGAGTCTTGTTGTTTGTGACCAGCACTCAGCAATCCTCACTCCATTCCTTCTGTAATAAGGGCAGCATCTCTAAACATGGAAAACGCATCAGATTTTTGTGGGAAGGTGAAAGCTATAGCTTTTCTTTGCCATCCTGTATTTTAAGTGTGTCAAGCAAAGCTGGTACCTGCAACTAATTCCCATACTTCTTTTCCCTTCTCCACAATTAAGATTTAGGCTAAGGCTTATTAAACATCTAAAGGAAGAGTTTCATTTACTCAGGATTGCCTTAGCTAGCTGGAGAATTTGCACACTTTTTCAGCTATTCTTTCCTGTGGAGGAGATGGAGAAAGGTTTTGTCTTTGTAGTGCCTGCAGCTTCCAAGGTGATTTAAAAATAACAGCACAAGGAGGAGGAATCTAGAACTTTTGCTGCATTTTGATCAGTCTTTCTTCCTCTCTAGCACAGGTTTTTAATGATGGTATCATAGGAAAAGACACTGAAGCAGTTTCCATTAGCAAACAGAAGGTATGTTTTCTTCCTAAGTGTTAATCAAAAAAATGTTGCCCACGCTATGAAGTAGAGTGTGAAGATAGATTCTTTCAGTGACTGGAGTGCTCTGATATAAAGTGTTCTCCCTAGTAGTAAAACTTCCCCCCAGGAAGGTTCAAGATCCTGGCTTCCTCTCTCCTGCCTCTGAATATACATAGTTTTGCTTGTAAGAGTTCAGGAGGTTAGAGCTGAACTGTGCGGTTTACTTTAGGCACCACGTACAGGGTGAACGAAGACAGAAAAGATCGGTAGTGGTTTTGTTGTGATAGCTAGTGCCATATAAAATACCTCTGAGACCTGATTCGAGTGTATCCTGATGTTTTTGTGTATGGGTTGGCTGAAGATTGTCTCCTACTCATTTAGCATAAAATAACTTACACTGTACTTTTGATGCATGCTTGTCTTTTCCCTCTGATAAAACCAAGTCTAGCTGGACTTGCTGATATCACTGTACTGGCAAAATCTGCAATGGAGCTGCAATTTGTTTTGGCAAAATACTTTATTCTACAATAACTTTCCCAATGAAATATAGTCCCCTCTGTTGGTATAAAAATGTCAGTTAGGATTGTGATTCTTTGAAGTAGTATATCAGGAAGGATTTATATTTATGGCCTTCTAAATTAAGTGTTTAGCTTGAATATGTAAGATGGGCACAGCTGAAGAACGGAGTAGATTGAAGGGAGGAGTTGCATCCTGCTTTGAAGTTAGAATTAAGATGGAATTAACAGCTGTATTTTCAGGAAAAGAGTCTGTTCTACAAGATTGTTGACTGAATTTGCATATCAGGTTGAGAAATCCAGTGTAGGGCAGAAGGAAGGAAAGTATTCCTCAATTTTGAGAAAATAAAAAAAAATAACAAAACAGAGACCAATCCCATAGCTTGGAAACCAAGAGTGGGAGGTTGGAGATGGTTATAGAATATGTTCTAACCTGTCATGATGAGACAAGGCTCAACTCAATCACTTCACTAAGTACACGTGGGCACATGTTCAAATATGGATGTTTTCTTACCTTCAGTCGGAAAATGTCTGTGGGCAGGAGTGAGCAGCGAGTTAACATCATGTTTCTTGTGAAACTGAAGAAATCCACAATGGAAATTTTTCAGTTATTGACTGAGGCTTAGGGTGAAGAGATCCCAAAGATCAAGTTGTTGCTTAAAGAAACTCTTTTTGTGGGTAGAGGTATGAAAACAAAGCTGACAAAGATCCTCAACAACCTTTCAGAGAATGATCTCCAGGGTTGCTTTGAATGCTTGGCAGCATCATGTGCAGCTGTGTGTGACCTCAGAAGGGAACTATTTTGAAGGTGATCATTATTGATTTTCTTAATTTGTTAAAGAAAACGTTACAGGCATGGTCTCTTTTTGTGTGCACGTGTGTCAGACCTTATATACCTCATATTTAGATGAAGTTACTGAGAAATAGCCCTGTGTTTCTGTCTCTAAACCAAATTCATCTGTGATTTACTATAAAAATAGCTACTTGACTTCCCTTATCCATTTTATAAGCTAATATGGTAGCATTTTATTTCCACTTCGATATGATGGTTTTTTTCATAGATACCTGAATTCTGATACCCTTAATAATGCAAAATGATGGGTTACCCTGGTGCCATGAGTGCTCCTTCTGGCCAGGCTAGGGGATGCTGCTGGTATCTGGGTCTAAAAGGAAGGCTGTAATGCAAAGTTCTGTAAGTTATTTTAGTACCACAAGCTTTTATCTCTTACAGCTCATTACAAACCTCTGGCTGGACATGGCAATAAGTAATGGTCACAACCTCAGGAGCAGCTAGGAGAGAACAGAACTAAGGTTGACGTCTGGCAACTTGAAGTGCATTTTGAAACTTGCTCAATATTTTGATAGTTTTTGACAAGTTTAATGTATTGATAGGTAAGCTCAGAGGAATACTAGAAATGAAGCATTTTATCGGTGTGTTTTTCTCTACTAATTTTTCAGTGATGCTTTCTATAGTTCACAACAGAAGGCAGACCTTGGATAATGAACTCTTTTTGCTTCTGGAAAAAAGTCTTGTTTAAAAACCAAAAGAAATACTTCTTTATAAAAATAGATTTTTATTATTGCAATAATTTGAAACAAGATTTTTCTTATAATTTCTGAACAAATGGTACTGTAAGAGGAATTATCAGTAATAGATCAATCTACAGGCACAAGGATTGTCATGGCTGTGTTTCCTGTTGCAGATGATAGGTCCACTTCACAGATATGCATTTTTACAAGCTGTCTTAAATGATAGCAGAAGTATACTGAGGGTTTGAAGGAGGTAATTGCTTCCTAAGATGAAAATTCAGAAGGAATAATTCTTCAGTCTGTCTGCATTGAAAAGGTGATTACGTAAGGTTCACAAGTGCCTTCCAAGAAGAGGGAAGATGGTGACACACACAGGTGCCAGAGGTCAGAGCCAGACACTCTGTGCTGTTCACAGACTTGGATGTTTTCTCAGTTCCAGGTCATCAATAGGAACACTTAAAAATATTCCCTGAATGGAGAAACATTTCTGTTTGAGTGGACCCAATTTTGGAAGTACTTGTTCTTGCTTATTGTCACAACAGTTCGAACAAGTAAAACGCACGTCTGAATAACTACAAGATCATTCAATTAAACTTCAGCCTGTCCCTACTTCAATCAAAATAAATTAGTTTTGTCATTAACGAGAATAAGAAAACTCTTAAAAGCCTTCCCTACATTAAAGAAACAGCTGCAAAAACATTGCATAGTCTTAGGAGTTTCTGGAGCCCTAACACAGCTTGGTTTCTAGTATTTAAAGCACTATCTTAACAAAAATGTGTCTGAACAAGTCTAATATGAAATCTTGTAAATGTCTTTATCATAGGAAGGCTTTAAATTCAAAGATCATCTCTTAATTCTTTGCAATCATAGTTTACGTCCATCTATTTTAAACAAAAATAAGTTTGTAATGTATCTGTGATATCAAGTAATATCAGCTAAAGCTTTGAAATGAAGTAAACCAGTCTACGGGGACACCCAAGTACATACTTTCTGCAGATCAGTCCCAAATTACAAGGATATAATAAAGTCATATAAATTATCCCACAATGTAAAAGCTGTTATGGGTCCTAAACATACCCTGGGATTATATATGGCCTACTAGGAGGTCCCAAATCCCACGGAAGTTCAGTATTCTTCATTTTTAATTCCTTGTAACTTCAGGATATCTACTGAATATTTTGAAGAGCAGCATTTGAGTACACTTTGAGACACCTTCACAGAGCCTGATTTTTTCATGAGAAATGTGGCCAGCACTCAAAATCAGAGCTCTCCCTATGCCTCAAGCTGAGTTCTCAGAACTAAGATTTCAGAAATATTTTACTTCCTTTAATTAATTTCACTGTCTGAAATGCAAAACTTCATCATTGTGCTTACATGAATGCATTAAGCCTATTAAGTACAATTCAGTCATTTCTAGAGCTGTTTCAACTATTGCAAAGTATAGATCATCTCCAAATAAAATATTCTAACTTGTAAAACATACTGAAAAATTGCTTGTTTGCATCTTCCCCTTAATCTTGAAATATAAAAGCCAAAGCACTGCTAACTTAGTAGAGTAGAGTGAATTGCAGTCTTTCACTCCATTTTTCCAAGCTGATACTCCATCTCCAAAGCTTTATTTTCTTCATTTAACTAAAGGCAAAGTTTTCTGCAAAAACAGGTCTATCCATTGAAAAAAAAAATGGATGTAAAACTTTTTTCTTGCTATGGAAACAGCAAGATTTAAGTGCACAAGGTGCAGCAAATAATGTGCTGTTCTTACTGCCCATTGGATTGCAGTAGTTCACAGAGTTTCTCATTACCCATTTCTGGACGTCCATCTCAGAGAACTCTAAGTTTCTCTATCATATGATTTAATCCAGGATAAATTTTGGGTTCTCTTCTCTGTGATGCACTGCATTCATCTTCCCAGCAAGACGAAGAACTTTCTTTACTTTTTCAGGAAAATAAAATGAAGATGTGGGTGGGACACTGAAGAAAATGAAACTAGGTTCATTAATGTAGCAAAAAAATATTGCTTGTATTGACTGCCCTAACTTTCCTCATCCTTCCTTTGTTGACAGGTTATTTCCTATTTCATCTTGGCAAGGATTTTGAATAATTTAATCTTTATACCCCAAACATCAGTGATAGGAAGTAGAAACTTAGACAAGAGCTTCGGAAGAGTTTCTCTATACCCCTGATCAGCCACACACTTCCTCCTGCTTGATTTTAATACTGTTGTCATTTTAATGGTCAGTCAGTAATAAGCAATTAGGCAGCAATACAGAAAATACATGATGGGAGTTTACCTTCACTTAACACTATCTGCTAGTTGCTTTTTTTTCTTGCTCTTTTACAATGCTTACCACAAGAAGGTCCTCATTCATTACTAGAGGATGTAGGCATTACTGTGTTGAAACAAATTGCAGTGGACACTCAGTTACCAATATGTGGTTAAATTACTATTCAGTCTAGCTCAAGTGCAGGGCAGCAACTTGACCTAAGGAGCACTGTAGTAAGTGAGCTAAAGAAGTTCTGCTTCACATTCAGATTCTTCCTGCGGATTCTTTTGTTTTCTGTGCTCACTGAGGATGCAATGTGAGCTATATTATCTTCTTAAAATAGCCCCAAACGTTTTAAAGACAATTTAGCAAAATATAGGGTTTTGACTCGGAATTCTGCAGACAGATTGATTGTTTAAGTCTCATTGATTCATTCTTCACTGTTCAATCTAGTGTCAAACACTTTGAGAATAAGAATGATGATTTTTTTTTTTTTCTGGAAAAGAAATGTTGATCCATCTTTAGTTATAACTTACTAACTAGATATTATGATCCCTGTATCTGACCTGAGGAGTAAGATAGGCAGTAAATAGTCACTGAAAGGCACTGCTTGACCTTCCCGCCTCAATCTTAGTATTTCTCAGCTCTCGTAACACAGGTTTCATTTCACTACACAGACACTGCATGGTAAAGCAGTTAGGGTAGACACATGTGGATTTTCAAACCTGAGGTATTCATACTGTTACAAATATATCCTAACATAGGAAATAGGTGTGTAATTTTTTTCGTAAAATTACATCTTAATTATTACACAGTACCTGTTTTTTGTGTCCCGTCTTGAGCTCTCCCCTTTCTATATTTAACTAAATGTACCTTCTTCCTTGGGGCCAGACACCGGTACTGCTAATTTCGGTATGTTTTAAGTTGAAATGTTCCCTACAAATTTTTTTTTCCCTACTCCAATAACCTCCACTGAAAAAAAGTTCATTACAAAAGTGGCTGAGGATAAAAGTTTTAAGTTGTGTCTATGTTCAAGAGAAGAGTCCAGGAACAATGTACCCTGAACTGCAGAATCCCTGGAGACTGAATTTGTCATTTTTTGAGATTAATTCTCTTCATCCTGAATATTATTTACTAAATATCATAAAATAACAACATCATCTTAGCTGTGATTTGTACTTGCAGGGTGACTTTTGATGTAGGATTCTGACAGAAGAGAAAATTATGGGGTAGTAGAAAAGCAAGCTCTTTGGGGTGTTAGTCAGAATCAGTCTTCCTGTTAAATGTTTCCTTCCTCAGGTCTTGAAAAGGTGGTGGCTTTTGGAGGATACAGGTTGTCAATATCATCTGTGTGTTGTCCAAGATACCACAGCTTCTGCCAACCACTTGTGAGTTTGCCTTGCTTGCTGCAAACCAGAACACATGATTATTCCGTCTACTTCAGAGACATCGTCGCAATGGTCCTTCCTGTTCCTAAGCATATGTCATCTTCCCAAGGTAATTAGATGGTACATATCCTTTCTGACCTTTTGCTTCTGCTAGCCACCACTCTTTATTGCCACTCAGGTCGGAAAACTGAAGTATCGTAACCTTCTGGTACTCCTGAAGACTGAGTTCCTGATCATTTCTTGCTTGAAATGCATAAACAGCATAGAAGGTCTGAAAAAGGAAAGCCACAAACCCCCAAACCTGAATTTAGAAATGTAGACACAATGTACCCTGTAATTGTATATTAGTATGAATTCTGCCTAAGGAAAGTTTGTAGCAGCATATGCAAACCGTCATCTAACTACATGGTCTGGAGTTGCTAGAGATGATCAGGGCTGAAATTAGAAGTAAAATTGAAGGATCTAAGGAGTTCTGTATGGAGAGGAACAAATCAAGCTCCAAGATCTCACCTTACTATACTAATAAGCTTTTCAGCTCACAAAAAGTGGCCTTGGAATGGATGGAGAATTTTCCAGCAAGGTTTGCTTGGGGAGAGTTACCTTTCCTAAAGCTCCTAAACTCAACTGTGGCATAGAGGTCACTTCTGTGCCTTGCTAATCGGCATTGCCACAGTTTTCTTGTCAGTGGTTAAGCGGGAAAAAATCCCTTAACCGAGATATTTTTCTGGTTCCCATTCCTTGGGAGAACCTTGAGGTGTTGTACATGGGGTGGAGTAAAGGAATGGCATGTTTTCTGTGAGGCAGGACTGCAATTCACTGTTTAATTGATTTATCTTTTCCTGCCTCAAAGCTTTTTAAGAAAGGCAAAGGACAGAGGATAATGAATTCCCATGTCATACTAACAGAGCAGTGCCACTCATTTAGAGTGTAAAAGGAAACCATTTAAATTATAACAATATTATTCTAGATTTGAAAGAGGAGTAACAAGACGACAGGCACAGTATTGTACTTACATGCTGATCATCCATATTCTGAAAAGCACCACTTTCTGTGCCATTAATTGGGATGGTTTCACAGGAATGAAGAGATGAGCTGCTGTCACTCTTCTTGTGCCCCAGACTCCTTGTGCTGCTGTCAGCGGATGGCCGTGAAGAGACGAAGAGGCTGAGATTATCAAAATCGTTATCACCGAAGCTGTTTTCTGCTACGTCCTTCTGCATTTTGTCTGGATTGTAAGGCCTCAGGAAGGAGGAATACACGTATCCTGTAAGGACTAGACACCAGAATAAAAAGAGATAAAATAAACAGCAATATACTGCTAAAAGCATTTCAAAACCAACTGGTCTATGCAGCTGTCAGTCTGACAGAGGCAAATGGATGGGGCCAGAATGAAGAGAGATCAAAATCCCATAGGAAAGCTGTTATTGGGATGTTTGTGCAAAGAACTTACTTCCTGTGTCAACAAGCCATCTGCTCGTGCTTCCGAAGGGATCCTTTTGCTCCACAACAGCCACTAGTTCTCCTTCATGTAAATCAATATCAAATTCCTGCGTGGCATTGCACTTGCGCTTAGCTTGGTATAGCAATTCTGTGCTGTACATAGACAAGAGCTTGGACCTGTGGCCTTCTGTTTGACGTGGCAATTCAAGCTGAAAAGCAAAGAAATTATTCCCTGGGAACAATGTTGAGGCCATTTCCAGAGCAACAGTGATGCATAAACTCTGGTAGGAAGTTACACAGCTGCAGCAAGGACCTGTCCAACTGCTGTATTAATAGGTGAGCAATAAAAGGCAGAGTTTAAAGAAATGTAGGAATTCCACTAATTAAACATCTCATTTTCTGTCCTCTGTTCATGACGAGCCTGCATTCTGTATGTGAACTGTCACTTGCTTAATTGTCTTTCTGTAGCAACGATCTTTGAATTCCTATGTCATATCACAAAAAAAAACATAATCCAAGAATGGGTTGAGGTGTGCCAAGGCCATGTGACAACTTACATGATAAGGCATTAGGCAAAAAAACCCCAGTGGTACCCAAACAGCCTGCTTTTGGTCTGAAATTGCATCACTAAATAAGGGCAAGTTCTATTAGCTGCTGGAAGCATATTGACTCAAACTTTGGTTAGAAGGCAAGGAGAGAGGAGTCCTACAGCTTCCTCTGTAAATCTGCACTTGTGTTTTCATTTTACTGTAAACCAGACTGCTAAAAGCTCTGGAAGTGTCTGATAAGATTGGGAACCACGGGGACACAGTTTTCCTGGTAGATTTTCTGACTCTTCTACTGTGGAGGTGTATATGTGTAAACACTAGTACACATAACCACAGCTGAACATGAAAAGCCGAATGTTCAAAATTAGAAGACTAGGGCACACTGAGTAAGTGTATTTAACAAAAGAAGTAATCAAAGTTTGCATATAAAAACTTACACATCTCATGTGCTTAAAGATGTAAGGATAATCAGAGATAATTCTTAATGGTTTTCAAGATAATAGCATGAAAACAGAGTGAAAAATCTTCAGAAGTTACTGGTCAGTGGAATGGCTTCATTCCAGCAACCTGATTCAGAGTCACAGCGGAGAGACCAAGCCCAAACCTCTAGGTGGTATAAAAATAGATTTGTTTCAAAAGAGACCAGAAGAGGATGCTTCATACACAATTCGGATGTATGGTACTCACTGGAGAAGGGAGAGGTTTCTTCTTTTCCAGGCTCAATTTTCTCTCAATAAAAGCTGCACTGCTGTTTTCTTTTACAAAATTCAGCTTGTGAACTTCCTCCATCAATTGATTCTGCATTTCACAGATGCTTGAGGAAGACAGCTGCAAATACAAAGGTGAGTTAGATCTCATGAACTAAATGTAAGGAGATTCCAGGGAACAGATTTGGTTTAATGGGCTGAAATCTTGAAAGTCAGGAATATGACAAGTTACTGCTATTTTCTGCAGAGCCTGTGTTGTGGTAGCTATAAGTTGGAAAGAAAAGAAAGGTCCTTGCTTAAAGAAAGTTTCCAATGATTGCTATTTAGTAGATAGACATAGTAATTTAGTAGATAGACATAGTAATATGTCTACGTAGACGTAGTAATTTAGTAGATAGACGTAGTAATTTAAGTTAAATCATTAAAAAGCTTTCTAAACAGTGATGAAAATAAACGTACTTACACTTACACTATTGAGCCACCTGCTTTCAGATAAAAATGTGCATCTTGCCAGCTATCAGAGTGGCCAATGTGCTGTAAGGCTTGGAGTTGCTTACCCTGCAACCATGTGTTTGTGCAATTGGGTAACACCACAGGGTTAAAAATAGTTGGGTGTGCTGAAGCTCTGTCTCTGGAACTGGATAAGTGCTTGTGGACTATGCCTAACCCCAAATACATTTGGTGATGTTAGCAAGAAAAAAAGAAAAAAGATAATTTTCTAGGCAGAGCCTCACAGAAAACAATGCTCAATACAGCAGCTTTCAAATCACAAAATGGTTAAATTACAGGGATGCAATTTCTTCATGTGGAAAAGCCTTCGTTTTCCCATTAAACAGTGCAGCTCTATGTTTTGATCCTGACCTTCCTTTCTTAATTTTTTTATCTGTCCCTGACTACAAAGTGCTGCGTTCAAGCCTTGATGAAAAAGAATGCTCCAGTGTTGTCTGAATACAGCATGTTTCATATGTAACATGGTGCTCCAGTTCAGAGTGGATTTGGAGGTATGGAAAGTGTCATTCCAGCTGTGTTTTTCAGGGGTTTCAAGCCCTCTAGGCAAATGCATAACAAAACTTAAACACTGTATTACTTTCATACAAATAAGACTAATTTCTCAACTGCAATCTCCAGGTAATGTTCATAGTGCCCAGAAAGAGTAGAGTGGGCTGGAGGAATTAATGGCCTTTTGCGTAGCTCAAATGAGCATCTTTGGTACTGTTGACTAGACAAAGTCATTCTTTACTGCCTAGAGATAGCTGCAGGAGTTTCTGCAACGTATTTGGGTTTAAAAACAATTCGCTTTTCATAAGTCAGACTTCGTAACGTGTTTCTCCTTCGCAGTCATCTGTGACTCCACAGGTCTAGCAGTAACAGGAGCATTCATGTAGTTTCTTAGAGTTTATCTTCCTGTGTTTTCTGGGCTACTCAGTGTAGATGCTAAGAAACAAAGACTAAAATGCTAGCAGCTGCTGCCTTTTGCCTTACTGTACCGCTCTTGCCATTGCTATCACTGTAGCAGCCAGAACAGCTACTTAAGGATCATTCTCGATGAAAAGTCCTGGCTTAACAAAACTTAAGCTGAGCTTGCAAGGAAAAATAAAAACAAAAACAAAACCCAGTTGTGCTCGGCAGAAAAACAAAATTAGCGTAGCTTGCAGGTTTGTGTCCAACATAGTCAAGTCATAAAGAAAGAAAAATAAGGCAAAGGCAGAGCTACACATGTTTCTAATGTACTTACTGGAACAGGCACCACCACAGCAGAATTTGATTGAAGTGCTGCAGACATGATATTCCTGAGGAGACTGATGAAGCAATGTAGGCAGTTTGACACAATGGTTTTGGCTGCTTTGTTGAATACCTGAAGTTCTTCTACTAGCTGTGCATTTAGAGCCTCATAGTCTTTCTTTGCCAGGTCCAGCTCCTCTCCTGCTGACCTCTGAAGGTAGCTGTTGTAGTCCAACAACTTGTCATAGCGCTTCTGGATGAGCTTCTGTGGGCCAGAAAACAAGGCTTGTAGTGCTGAGAGAGGAGTTAAAACAAGCTTGTCCAGCTGAGCCACCTGGAAAGGTAAAACACAGACCTGCTTACTACTTTATTCATACAGTCCTTCAGGACCCAGTAACAGGTTAAAACTGACAGCAGCCTATAAAGCAATCTGTGATTTAGTTCTCACAAAGCATCTATTAGAGGCAGCTTCAAGCAAGCTCTAGCATGAGCTAGAATCTCCCTCATAACTTTGCAAAGTTTTGCAGCTTAAAATGTCTGACATTGGCCCCTTGGAGCGTACAGCCATGCATATGTCACCACTGAGGAAAAAAAACTGGGCAGGGATCAGTGAAGTAGTCCAAAAAAGCTGTGATTTCCACAGCTGGAAGGATTATGCTATTTTACAGTCTAGAGACAATGGGATCGTGTTAAATGGCAGTCTTGAATGCTAGCAATTTTTTTTTTTCTGGAAACAACTGTAACTCAATTCCAGTTTCAGAAAACACAAACAATAGCTTGATTTCGTTAAATTATGTTATGCTTGTTGGTTTTGTCTCTAGTAATCAATAGAATTAGAAACCTGGTGGAAAAAAAGTGTCGTTTTCAGACTTCCATTAGTCTCTAATTGCCTCAAAAGATTAGTATTGCATGAAATAGAACACATTTTTGTAAAGCCACCTGTTGAAGTACAGCACAGGCTTGTAGTGAGTGAAACTCATCATTAATACTCACATTAGCACTTTTGGATATTCTGTGTGAATTAAGGTCTTGTATTGAATGTAAGAATAAAAGAGCTGCTGCCCCTCTATCATACATAATGCATTGCAGTTGAGGACACATCCATTTTAGCAGCAGGATTGCTTTCCCAAGGCCCAGATCATCTCCACTGGCTAGACAGTTCCTACTTTATCTCCACCTGAAAAACTGGGCTGTGTTCAGCAAACTAATTTTTGATGCATTAAGAAGAGGAGAGGCTGTTGTGGATTTCTGCCCTAAAATTTTCCATAAAACATAGTGAGAGAAGAAGGTATTCTTTATTGACAAATGCACAAAGGAAAATAAAATAATTAGCCTGAGCCCATTACTAAGATCTCCACTAATAATATCCTTTCAGGAGGATGTGTGAAAAATACTATGACTTTTCCAGTGAGAACATCTACTCACCATGAACTGTCGGGACAAAAGGGGTTTATTAAAAAAATCTTATACATAGGATAGAGAGTCCTTGTAATCTAGTAAATCCAAGATACATAAATAAATAGATAAGTAGAAATTAATATGGTTAATAACTATGTCCACAGTTTAAATACATAAGATTAAGATTTTTTTTTTTTTAAATTACATAGACCTTCAGAATAGCTGGATTATGAACCCATAAGAGTTACAATTTTTTTCCTGGCAAAAAAGTTTTTTGTTTCATCTGTTATGTAATTGCTTTTGTTTTTCTTTGATATTTTGGAATATGAAGGCATCTTCCATACTGGACACACTCACTGCTGTAATGATAGAAGGGAACTCCTCTGCACTTTATGCATTCATTCATTGTAAGGACACTGAAAATATCTTTCTGATTATTGCAACTAATTTTTTTGATTCTTTTTAAATACAAGAACTTCGAAGGAAAGGAAATGAAACATCTTACTTCCCTGTCATTATCTGGGAGGATGCTGCCTGTCAAAAAGATCCTTCTGTTTCTTGCCAGACAGTTTCAGTGTTTGGAAAAGATTGAATGGCTACCTTTTAGTTGACACAAACCTTGGGAAGTATAAGAAAACTTCCACCTGTGACTTTTTCAAGCCTAAGCATTTGTTTGAAGAAGCAGCCTGCCCCATTTTGAGAAAATATTTTAGTCTCTCTTAGTAGAGCCAGGCTGTTTCACTGTTTCCTATATGAAGAATAGTAATTTAGTGAAAAGGTAATAAAGCTGGGATTGTACAGATCTATGATTCCGGGAGCTAATACTTCATGAGCACAACGAAGATCACAAAAGTCACTCTAAAACTCTAAGTGTTGGTAACAGAAGTAGCAAACCAAAGACATTCTGCTTTTGTTTGAAGCTCAAGTAAAACATGCAAATTTAGCACAGAGATTTTATTTTAATCCCAGGAATGTAGCTTGAGAAGTTTTATTTAGCTCTTCTAGGGAAAAAAAAAAACCACACTTCACCTACTAACATTGAATTTTATCTTATTTCTTACAGATATTCAATCAAAAAAACCCACTCATCTTTCCCATTAGATTCATAAGGGTTTTTTCTCTTATCCATCCCAAGTCTTCCTTGGATAAACCTGTTTTCTCACACATACAGACAGCTGTGTGTCACTGGAAGCTGCGTGAACTTACAAGGTCTTCACAGAGATTTGCCCTGGTATTCTGTTTTTTCAAAGAGTTGTTTACTTCGTCTTTGTCTTGCAAGATTTCCTGAAGCCCATTTATATTCTGTGCAGCCAGATGTATGGAATCCTAAATGGTGGTAGGAAGATGAAACCGTATTACAAACTGTTTTAACATTCTGCATTCGCTCATGCAGATACTGCAATAACACCGATGGAATCAGAAATATTTTCCATTTCTGACACATATGCAGTTTCTATGCAGTTTCCAGCCATTGTGAGATTGTTTACTGTGATAATATTTTCCCTGTGTTTTGTGTATTTTCAATGTAAACTATTTAGGAATTAAGTTGTTAATGTTGAACTGAAAAAATTATGCCCCAACCTAATGAGTGGAAGTTAGCTATTCCTCAGCAAGAAGCCAGCTCAAGACTGATGCACCCTAAAAGGCCATTTTTTTTTGAGGATTAAATAGCACTACAGTGGTGTATTGCACTTACTCTGAATTTTAATCTTAATGAAATGTGCATCTGTTTGAACTGTCAACACTATCCCAGGTAACAACTTTCATTGGCCGAGCTCACTGGCCATTCCCTGTTAGCTGAACCAAATGAGGTGTGTTTGTAATAAGCTCTGGCCAGCTGGCTGTTTAACTTACCTACCTCTCAAACAACTTTCATGTCTGTTTTCAGCCTTGAGGGGCCTCATATCATCTACAAAGTCAGCAAGTTGTCCATAAGAGAGAAAATTTGGTAAGTTACAAGCCACTCACATCTTTGAAGAGGATGATTAAAGACAAGACACTTTCCATCTAGTGCTAGCCCTAAACACAACCTAGCAACGGGATGAAGGAACGAGTCCTCACATCCCAAATCTATATTTTAGGACTTTAAGATTCATGTAGCTGCAACCAATTTCTTCCATTTTTAATGAGAAGCAGCTGGTGCTCTGCTGCAGCAGATGTACGTGACCCAAAGGGTGGCTTCCCACAGTGATCGCAAGTAATAAGTGTGCCACCAGACAGCACCTTCTTTTCTGCATTGAAGAAAGATGAAGAAGCATGGCCTTCAAAATTTCTATGCCACATGCTCAGTAATGCAGCAGCAGCACAAATCATTTATTTAATTTGAAGTAAACTGGTCTGCTTATAAATAATTTGGTACTGCCACTACAGTGGCAGAAATCTGTATTAAACTGACTATGGACATGGTTTGTGGCCACAGATTTCAAAAAGGCCTGTACCAACCTGTAGATGTTGGGAGGAGAGTGAAATGTTCTTCACGCACAGCTTCACAATCTTCTCTAAACTTCGAAACAACTTTTCTTCCTTATTAAAAGTTTCATCTTTTACCTAAAAATACATGTTTGTACTGTTATTTTGGCAGCTTAAAAGAGCCTGGCTAATGAAAGAAATATCCAGAGTGCTGCTGGAAAAACTCCAAGCCTTCCCTAAACTCCTCTCTTTGAAAATCAGTACGGATTGGCCTCCAGTTCTCCCAAGCTCCAGTTTTAATTCAAGAAAAGTCAAAGGCACAGGTCAACATGACAGAGAATTTAATTTTTAATGCTTGCGGAAGAAGGGAGTTGCTTTATTACAAGCACATCTAAGAGTGCCAATAAAACTTTTCGTCTTCTGTATATTGTTGCTTTATTTGAGGAAACGATGGTGAAAAATTGAAAGATATTTGTATGTCATGGCATTATGTCCCTGCGTGCTCGTTTGTGAGTAACGGGGAGATGTCCCCCAGGCAGGCTGTAGGTGGAGCTGTTACCTCTAGAGCAATCCCAGCTCTTGAGCTCGAAACCTCAGCAGCTGGAAATAGGTTGGTATTACTTTTTTATGCTAGCTAAAAAAAACCCCCACCAAGATACGTTTATTTCTGCCTACCTTTTACTTAAGAAATTTGAGAAATCTCAAGTCTCGTTTTCAATGGTCTTGCTGTGAGGGTCACAGAGTGTTTCAGAGGTGTGACTTGGAAACTATCTTAGTCTAATAATGGAGGAGAGAGAGCTGAATCTTTAACAGATGTATCCTGATAATAAAATTATTCTCAAATGTTTTAAGCTTAATTAAAAAATACAAAACAAACAAAAAACCACCTAGAAAACAGAAGCTTCTAAAGAAAAAAGAAAATTCACATCTTCTCCTAATCAAATCTAATCCCCTGTTCTTCTCTGATTTTAAAGCCTCATTCGTTTCCCATTCTGAATATGAAAATTTCCACTGTACAAATAAATGAACAGAAAGAATAAACATGGGTAGTTTGTGTCAGAGAAAGGGGGGAAACCACTGATAAAAAAGAAAGCAGGAAAACCCAGCATGTCTCTTGTAAAGTCACATCTAGAAAGACAGGTGACCTTGAATAATCAGCCATCTCATGCATTGACTTGCACTGAATGTCATTTTCAAGGACAGCTGTAATTGATTTTCTCTGAGATTCAGATTTAAGCTTTCCTGAAAATGTTTATCCTGCTAGGTTTTGAATTACAATATTGCAATTATGAAGGAGCATTTCATTTTTGGCTACTCTGCACCCATCACACTTATCACAGGCTTCTTTGCCTCTGGTAGTTTTGATGGTTCCAGGTCCTTACACATATAAAGGCAAACTCCACGGCCTTTCCTAATCAGAAGTATTGCTCATCTGCCTTGGTAGACTCAGGACTTGACTGTTACAACGTGGCATAATGTGGTAGGAATGGTTGGACTCGATGATCCGGTGGGTCTCTTCCAACCTGGTGATTCTATGATTCTATGGAAATGGACCGAACACTTTCTCAGCACAAACAATTACTATTGCCAGTCTATCCACAAAAGCTGATCTCAGGCTGAGTTTCACAAAACTACCAGTCACTTCTCTCTGTGAAAGATCAGAAGTCTGAGAAACTCTTAGATAAAAAAGGAAAAGGTGGAGAACACATTACGTTATTTTCTATTTCAATCACAAAGATCTTTCCTGTCTTCCGTGACATTCGGAAAATGACTTTATAATTGATGCAGAAAAAAAGCAACACCGCAAACTCCATTTCCAACATGTTTTTAAAAAAGCCCAGGGCAAAAGCGGAACTGAAGCTGTCAATGCAAATCTGCAGTTGGATGAGTAAAGTACCTGAGGTTCTCCCCTTGTTAGTATTTTCAGATGGCTGGTGACCCTCTTGGATTTCTTGCTAATGGAGTGGATATTCAGTCTGGAAAACTTTTCTTTAAGGGTTTCTTCATCATCATTTCTCTTATACTTCAGCACTGCAGACAGAGGATTTCATGATACTGATAATCTGTATTTGCAGGGCTTTTCACAGGGACGAGCACACAAATATAAAACCGTTTGAGAGCAGACACTTTGATGTCACTTGCTGTAATCTTGTGTGAAACTGCTTGAGATGATGAAAACCCTGTTATGAATTCTTAGCCTTGGGAAGAGTGAAACTAGGACTTCAACATGGCAAGCCTATAAGAAATACTTCTGTCACTGCATCTCAATTATTATCTGTGCTTGCAACTGCATTACAGACAATGAACATGGATATAACATTTTTTTTTTCATAGTTTTTGTACTTCTGGAGTTATCAGCCAGGTAACAACTGGCTGAGGACAAGTGACATTAAGGCATCTGTTACCTTCTTGAAACCCAGCATATCACACAACTTGGGAAGCATCAGCCAAAACTGTTGTATTGATATGACCTCTCTGCTGATTGCCAGCCCAAACCCACAAAGACAGAAGAATTTGCTGTGCCTTTTCCTTACCTAAATCTTTCCTCCTTTTAAGTTCATTGATGTTCATATTAATGTTTTTCATAGCAAAGAGGGCATCTTGGAGCACCTTGTGGTCAGGGTGAGAAGCAGGAGTTGAATTCAAGAGCTCACAGAGTAACAAAGGGTATTTCATCACTCGCTGCACGGGTTTGATCATCAGGGATCCCATGTCCATTAGATTTGGTTTTCCTCTATAATTTATACCAGAAAAAAAAGTCACATGTGGAGAAAAACTTCACGAAGACAAAACCTTATTATTATTTCTGTCTAGTCATTGAAACTGCTGCCTTTTAAATCCTTAGCTTGAGCTTTCAACTACAGAAAATATCAAACTAGAGCAGTGCATAGAAGTGCAATTACCACTTAAGTAAAAAAAATAAGATATATCTGCCAGGGAACATGGGCTGTTGTAGACTAATGGCCTCAAGCTCCACCAGCGGAGGTTCACGCTGAACATTAGGAATAAGTTTTTCACAGAAAGGGTCATTGGGCACTGGAACAGGCTGCCCAAGGAGGTGATTGTGTCACTTTCCCTGGAGGTGTTCAAAGAACAGGTGGACGAGGCACTGAGGGGCATGGTTTAGTGTTTGATAGGAATGATTGGACTCGATGATCTGGTGGGTCTCTTCCAACCTGGTGATTCTATGATTTTATGATTCTCTGAAACTGTCCTCACACCCCCTCATTGAGAATTATGTACTAGGTCTGAGTTTTCTATATTTTCAGCAATCTGTCAGACTATTGCTTAGACATTACCTCTGAAACTGTCCCACTCAGTTTCAAGGGTGTATGTGATACAATTTACACACCACAGACACCCAGGAAGGGAAATGTAGGTGGAAGAACAAATAACAGGAAGCTTGAGAAATGCAGGTGAGTGGGGCCATTATATCCTGCTCATGCTTAAAATTGTAACATCTCCCTGCTGTGAGTAGCTGTGATGCCCACTCATGGCTGCATCCCCTCTCAAGACATCTCTCAGCTTAACACAACGATCCGTAAGCTTTACTGTCTTTTACCTGTGGTTTTAATTTACTGGCTGCCAGTAGGTTATTTCTAATGATGCCTGAGCTTCCAAAGGGTACATGACCTGGTCTAGGGGAACATTGAACATACAGGATGTTCTGCTTAGGCTGATTCTACCTGCTGGAAGTCACCTTAGGTAAAGACAAAGCTGGCAGCTGACTAGAGTGGCAGAAAGATGAAGATAGGAAAGTTACACAGGGATGAGGGATGAAGGATGAGGTCACGGGGATGCTCTGCAGCTCCAGGCCTGGTCCTGCTGGCTCAACAGGAGCAGAAGAGCAGCTTTGCCAGGCACCTTATTCCCTAAGCAGCTCAGGCCATCCAGGCCACCCAAGTTCTCTGGTCCCCATGCGAGGGAGTTACCAGCCCACTGAATTCATGCTCCAGCCCCGCTCCAGACAAAAGCCTTCGCTGTACACCCTCCATTCTTGAAGGGGAGAGGCTGTGCAATTTGCAGACCATCACAACAGCCTGGGAAAAAAGAGGGGAAGGGCAGGACCCAGCTATTTGTGCTTTAATTACCCTCACGTGGCTGGTGGAAACATGGGGTCTCCCCAGAGCAGGGAATATCAGGTGGCCAAACCCCAGGGCCAGTGCCAGCCATCACTGAGGCTCCAGCACTAGGATGGATGTGCCCACGATCTCGCCTCGTTACAGCTCCCAAGCAAACCATGCAACATTTTAGCACCAGGGAAAGAGCTCAGTGAAACTGAACTGAGCTGTTGGTAACAGTGTGAAGGGCAGTAAAGCAGAGCAAGCTTTCCATTTGCATGCCCCAAAAAATCGCGTTGGAGGGGAAAGCTTATTTAGCGTTAACCATGCAAGAGTTAATGTGAGGTGAAGAAGGATTTCTGCATACGGAAAGAGGGAATAATGCAGTGTAGAAGGAAAGTAGAAAAAACAGGGAACAGCCACTTGGTTTCGCAGGCTGACATCTATTGTTTTGTGCAGCAGGAAGAGAAAAAGAGAAAAAAAAAAAGCTCTCATTCCCACTTTTACATGTATAAAAAGTACAAGAGCCAGTCCTTACTGCTGACTAATTAACTAACAATTTGAATGCCTTTGAGAAGAGACATCTGCATATTTAAACCATCTCTTTGCAACAGGCTTTATCTGTAAGAAAGTTCTGCATGAAAAAAAAAATAACAGTAGATGCCTTTTAAGGCTTCTTGGTGTCTTCAAACCTTCTCATCATTTCAATCCCTCACATTTCCCCTGTTTCCTACATTAAATATAGACAGCTATTTTCCCTTCTTTCAGCTTCTGGCAGCAATAATGAAAAAAAAATCTTAAATTGTTATTGTTTTCTCTGGAAAGCCTCATGAATGCAAATCTATAAAAGCTGCCTCATGAATGGAAAAATCTTCAAGTGCCTTCTCTTTATATAGTTGCACTTTGGACAGCTGCCCAAATGATAAACAGCCCTCTGTTCCCATATCTGCATGACACAGTCTTGCAATGTGGTTCAAGAGATAGTAGGTTTGTTATAAGATAATGACTCCCCGGGGCACTAAATGCCACAAAGTTCAACTCATCTGCTTCTCCCCAGCAAGATTAGCTGATGATAGCCACTCTCCATGAATGAGTCCCATTTGCAGTGCGCCCCATTAGGACGCATCCGGCCGCAGGGCAAGACATGGCTTTGTCGTGTGACCAAAACAGACGAGTAATGGCTTGTGACATCTATTGTGCAGAAAATTAAGTTGGTAATTCATTTGTGATGCTACTTCAGCCTTCCCCCCCAATGTTATTGTGAATCTAGCAAGTATTCTAGGTCATATGTAGTTGTACTAATCTCTTCACAAATTATTATCATAGCTCTGCAGTAAACGCAGTTGGCTTAACTGCAGTGAGCTTCATAGCACAGCCTTCCTCCCTCCTACAACAAAGTCACAAATGCAAAGATTCCTGCCCTTTTAGAACACACATGGTGGCGAGCTTTGATAAGACAGGTGATTCAGGATTTGATTCCATTTGATGTCATTACACAGCAGCTACGTCAAGTGGCAAACACGACAGCCAGTATAGAACAGCAGGGCCAAGGCTGGTGTCATAATGAGCTTGGCAGTCATGAAACTATGTGAGTGCATCACAGGCTGCAGCATAACTTAAAGTCTTGGGCTTCATGGTTTGTTCCGCATGAGTTCATTTTAGTACAAGACATGCAAGGCAAATAGTTCACTGTGCCATAAGACCCTCATGCAAAGCCAGGAAATTCACTGAGGCTGCACAGTTGTTAAGCCAAGCAGAATATAAGCTACCGAACTGCTAGGAAAGGGCAGCCCTGTCTGGTATTTACGTAATTGTTTTCTTCATCATGCTTGAATGAAAAGCAATCTGGAAGCAGCAACATCACAGACCATTTTGGATGAGTTACGCTGTAGTTTTCACTTCAAAATTAACCATTCTTTTGGGCGCGGTCCTGTCCAAGAGCTGCTGAGACTCAGCAACCTCTAAGCTGGTGGTGGCATTTCTAAGTGCTCTGACAACCAGTGGGGAAGGCAAATGCCACTGCACCATGAGAGGCAGTGAAACTCAGGGAGGGTCCTGCAGCTAAACCTGGCTCATTTTACTTCACGCAGCTTTGTAAGAGCCAATTTAAACTTAGAAAGTGAATTGTATCCTACACTCCACTGGCATCTGCTTGAAGGAGCAAACTAGCCATTCATTTCTGCTGGGGTTACGCAAGGCAGAGCAGACAGTCTTGTGCTATTTCTATACATGCTGCTGCCTCACACAATCTTATTGTGACTTTCTGGGTATGAATGTCCCTTATCAAAACAAAATGCAAAAAACCTATTTCCTATTATAAACTAAAGCCTGAAACCCACAGCTGTGGAATTTCAACATGTAAATCCTTCAAAGTCTACATTACACTGATCTTATTTATGACATATGATTGACTCACTGGTTGACAAATTCTCTGTCTTTACAGGTATTTGCCTCCTACCAATACAGACAACACTTGTTCTTCTTTTCTTTTCACATTTCTGTCTGGGGTTATAATAATCTTCTTCAGACCTCTCCCTGGCAGTCATTTCAGATGGTGCATTTTAATGATCCCAACTGGATGGATGTCCAGAAATTGTGTCCGTGATAAACTGTGGCCTTTATTGTTTTTCAAAGATGCCACATTTGGCACCAAAGTCCTTTACCACAAGTTATCTGTGGCTGGGTGAGTACACACTGGCAAAGTGTTGCAATGACCTTGTTCTTTTTCAATGTCCTTCCAGCCACTTTTGGAGAGAAGACGCTAAGTTGGACTTCTCATATAGCACTACTGAAGGGGTTGCCACCTTAGAAATAGCTTTACCTGAGAACTTAATGGCTATTGTAGCATATCTTCAGAGGCCTATGCAAAATGACTTCAGAGTGTCTGAATTTCAAAGATGGACACTATGTTTTTGAGCTCTTGCAGACCTCAGAGCTTTCTAAGCACATTTATAGTACAGCAATGTGATATTAAAGGGCTCCAAATGAACTGGCAACAAAATTAAAGAACTTCATGAACCAAAAGTTTTGAAAGATACTGCAGTCGTAATTAGAAAAACAGATAAAGAGAAATTAACACTGAGTCTTTATCACATATGCCCTGGAAAACTCTCTGGATTATACTGCCACAAAAGGATTGTGTTCTTATAATTTCCACATGCATGGTTTTAAGTATACTGAAGATAAATTAGAGATATTTTAAAGATTACTTTACATGTAAAAAAGGTGCAGTACTTACTCTTCTTCATATATCTTTCTGCAAAAGAGAAGAAAACAAAACATGCATTAAATTCCTCCTAAAAGGATTTATACAGATCAGGGGCCAGATTCTCAGATACACTTCAGTGACACAGAGCAGCCATAACGGGCCAGTTAACTTTGGTTTATGGCTGCTATGTGTCAGCAGAACTGCACAAAACAGCCACAGGGTACCAGTGAATCTGGCCCTATATCTTTTTTAAAGGACAGCCCCAAATGAGAAAGGATTGTCAGAAACCTGACTTTGGCTATAAGACCTAGCCATGTCCTAACACCATTACAGAAGGAACTTCAGGTCACTGTACCAGTACGGGTAAGTAACATCAAGTCCTCAATACAAGAAGTAAAATTAAGCACGTCATTCTTTCACTTTACGTATGTTTCCATCTACGTTAAATAGAAATGTATTTCTAAATGATAAAGAATACATTTCAGCCTTTTAGGAAATAGAATCAATGAAGCTCTTAAGTTTTTTGTAGGCTATACATCATCTGGAACCTTTTCAGAGTAGGATGGTGTCGATAGATATACTGAAAGCAGCAGGGACTTACAATTGCAGTTTGGAAACACACAAATATGCGCATAGAATATTTTCCTTATGGTATGAATCACTCAAATGCGAGGGAACCAAAACGTCGCTCCATCTCTTTACTAGGCTTTTCTGACATCACATTGTCAGCTACTGCTTTTTGACTCTTATATCCGTGCCCACCGGTGCCAAACCAAGCACTTGGAAGCTGGTCCTTTCACTGCATCTGCACTGTCAACACTTTGCATGCTTGTGATGTATCTCTGTCCCTGTAATAGTTGACCGAGCTACTTCAGGTTGAAAGAAGAGCAGGTAGTTGCCAGCATCCTTTCATTTTTACCAGCTGCATTTCTTTGGCTAAGCTAGCAAACAACATGCCCAGTTTTGCATAATTGCTGCTGAAACACAGGGATCTACAGAATTTGGATTTGCACATATCTCCAAGGCAGACACCTACATTTTGAGGTGGAGTGTCGCCTCTTTATTCAACAGGAACAGGAATCTCAGCACGGCTAATTAAATCTGATTTGTCTGTACAGATGAGCAGAATGCCACTTTGAAATTGCCCCTGATACAGAAGTTGTTTCTCATGGCAGATATTACTCAGCAGAGGAACAGAAGTCCCTAGTAATGTTAGCCCATTTTAATTTTTAAAATATGCAACAATATTCTTTGCAAGGAAGAAGAAAATTGTTAAAGAAGTAAACATTTTTCAAGAATAGTTGTCACCAACTCCTACATTTACTATCTCTCACAATGGGAAACAGCCTATAATGTATTCAGTAAAAAAGCTGCATAATATTCTTCCTAGGACAAGTATTCCTCAATCGGTAGTAACAGGTTTAGGTGACTGCAGCTCTGCATTTGAGTGTGCAATTTCAGGTCTTAATATTTGAATTGGCTGTGATCTTTAGGCACTGGAAAAAAACATAACGTAATGTACATGCACCAGTGCTTTTTTTGCTGGTTCCTGTTTAAAGGCTAATCAGGAAAGAACAAGACAAAACAAGGCTTCATTATCAGGAGGGCTTTATCACTCCCAGCTAGCAAAGGCTACAACGGCTCAGCAGAAAATACCCTTTCTTTTCACAAATCCCAGTTGTGATGAGGAGTTCCTTTTGCTGGCTCTGGAATTAAAGTGGCAGCATGCACCCTTGCATGTAGGTGGACACTATCTTTTATCTTTATTTCCTTCCATTATCCCCTTGCCACGGCAGCAGGGATGAATGAGTGATGGTAGCAGCTTCTCTTGATTAGCCAGAAAAGGATATTGTAGGCATCAGCAACTAAAACATGCTCTTAAGGGAAATAACTGGTCATCCTTAGTCTGAAAGCCTGAGTTTATATGAAAACCTATTTCTTTCAGCTTTCAGGGTAGCTAAGGTCTAAGTACCCTGCACGTATAGTTTGTTATGTATTTAGTAACTGGATATGTTGTATAAAATAAGCCTTATTTTCAACATAACCTGTCTTCAAAGCAAACATTTATCTTTTAAAGTCGTTAATATTTTCTTCCAAAACTCTTTCCAGATTTTCCACTGGAGTGTAGTTGAAGTATCTATTGCTGATGTACACTCCATTATTGGTGATAGCTTTACATGTCCCCTACAAGCACGCAGCCTTTTCTGGTGCTGCAATCAGACCTCTGATATGAAAAATATGGCACATTCCCTCCTATCACCCCTGTGTGACACTTTTGGAAAAGTGGGGGGGCAAGAGGATTTATAAGTAAGAAGCATTCTCCATGGAGTGGATGATCTGGTTCCTGCTCCTGGCTGCAGGAAGAAGCAGCACCAGAGGAAAATGCAGCATCCCCAGTTCTCTACACATTTCACCGAAGGGCTGGCACTGGGGCTGACAGCACAAAGCACCTTCCAGTGGTGGGACCTGGCAGCCTGTTCCATTGGTAATTACTCTCAAATATCCCCATCATGAGGGATCCAGCACCACTCAGCCACTCCAGATCCCTGGGGCCTTGCAATAGGGGCCCAGAAACAATAGTGCATGTGAATAGCTCCATTACAGTCTATTTTAATTCAAGCAATAGAATCACTGAAGTTGGGCCCAGCAAGTTTCCTGGGAGCTGGGCAAGGTGTTCCCAATTGTCCATGATATGATGCAGCAATTCTTTTGCCAGTATGGGGCACTGAAGCTAAGGGTACAGTAACTTTTCTTGTGCTATTTTTGGCCATCTTGAAGAGAAAAAAAATCTAATCATGGCCCCTAGCTTGTCATCTTTTCATGAAAGCAGCATAAGCCAGAGTTCCCAGGAAGCCTCATAAAACTCCGGATTTACAGGGGACCTTTCATCTACATCCATTTAAAATGTTCCCTGCCAGGCGACTGACTATGGACGGAAATCATCATTTGAAAAGATCTTACTTTAAGGACTGTACACAGTGTCTTAAATGCTGCTTCAGTTCTTCATCCTTTTCATAGGATTCCAGCATGGTGTGTGCATCATCGTGGCGATAGCAGTATATTTTATACGCGTCTTCTAGTGGGCCTTTAATCTGCAAGAACACTTCCCCTGTTAAGGAGAAAAACAAAGCGTGTCAAGCCAGACAACAGCATCTCAGAAGGAGTTTTATTATTCCACCACATTAGCCGTGAGCTAAAAAGGCTGGCTTCCACTTTACTTCCCTTAGAAACGATCTTACGTGTTTATGTGCATTATTTATTACATGTATTCCTCAGATGCTCATCTTTGTCATAGCCAGGCACCATTATATCAGTGTTAATGCACAAAAATTCCCTCAGGAAAAGGCATGAAATCTCTACACCCTGCACTCCTTCAAAAACTAGCCCCCTAATTCACTGCCCCAGCTTAATGCCCCTTCAGTGGAAACCACACAGGAGAGCTTAACTGTTAAGGGGGAGACCATTTTTTTTGTCATGGGCTGGCAGGAAGGATGTTAATTTTCCTTTTTGACTTTTTTTTTTTCCATCTGAATATGAACTTCAATGAGTTATAACAGGAATAATGACTCTATCTCCATTTAGCCATTTCACTTTTATCTGTTTTGCAAAATCCTGAAATGGCAATTGTTATGGTCTAGAATAGATATTTTTCTTCACATGACAGAAGAATAACCTCCACCCCTCCCCTGATTAAACAAAATCACCATGGATTACAGCCATTTTTATACAATATCTGGTTTATATACATCTGAAAGGGAGAAACTTTATTCTTTCCAGTCCTCCACACTACCATTTTCCAGTCCTCCACACAACCTCCCCAGACAGGTAGTTGAGTCACCACCCCCAGAGGTATTTAAAAGATGGGTGGATGAGGTGCTCATGGACATAGTTTAGTGGTTGATACGAATGGTTGGACTCAATGATCCTGGAGGTCTTTTCCAACCTAGTGATTCTGTTATTTTCCCCCAGAGAACCATTGTGAATTTCAGAGGCACTAAAATATTCCTGAACCCATTTCCTACTTAATTCTGATGCTTAGTTCTCTCAGCCTAAAGCTCCTGCATCACGTTCTGTGTATGTAAGAAATACTATCTGAGTAGAGAAACCATGCTTCGTCTTTTCTGCTGAGATATTCACTGGTTCTTCCACCCTTACATAGCACTGTCCTGAGCAGCATCCTTGGAAATGCATATAATAAACAACAGCAATAATGAAAACTCCTGTTGTCAGTATTTACTGAAAATTACATCTATGCGACAATAAGTCCAATGTTTTACAAACAGTGCTGTTGAGTCATAGCAATGATTTTTAAAGTTAAAACCTTGACACCACATTAATCAGGAGCTCTCTATTCATTCACAGAGTGAGCACCAAGATGTCAGACGTGTTGCAGTTTTCATCCTGACCAGAATGGGCTGTTTCATAATACATTGCATTGAACTGCTCCGTCTTAAAGTGAAAAATGATTCAGTTACCACAGTAACACAGCTCTGGATTTTTTTCCCCTAGCAGAGAAGGTTAACTGGGCTGTCTAATGCATGTTGGTTTCAAGGTGCGAATAAGGGAACAACAATGATGGAGCTAAGGGCACATGAGTTCATTTTAGTTACTGTAAGGCCACAGTTAGAAAAGCATCATCATCCTTTAGTTAAATGCTCTTTAGCTGTCTGTCTTGCCTCTCTTGTGCTTGATGCTAATGCTGATGGCTACTAACATATTGCATCCTAATTTCCCCCCCACACTCTGTATACAGGCCCTTACTAGCTAATGGTGTAAGGGGAAACCTTAAAAAGCTTTCTTTTGATCTCATTCTTTTGGTGCCTGATTCACAGAGATTCTGAGCTCTCATAGTTTTTCATTAACTTTAGGCAGCGGTCCAAGTGCTTTACACCGACGGTACTCTGCTAAACCCTCAAGTGAGGTCATGTTTTCAGTAGCAAAAATGCAAGAATTACAGCTCCTGTCAGCATATACTGGAAGCTGGAAATCATCATTCTCATCTCCAGAATGAAAGAGATAAGCATCATCTGCTCGCTGATGTATTGTGCCACAGTGACAGATACTTTCATTGATGATCAATGATGAGAAAAATCATGTGCTGATTTCACAGATAGAGCCTTTTAAAAGCAGATGGATCTCTTAAGCAGATGGATCTCTTAACCCTTCTTGGTTCTGAGCCATATGGACCAAACCAGATGAGCCTTGGGCGTTATCACCGTAGGAGCTTGCTTTATGGGCCAAAACCACGTTGTACTTGGGTACAGTCTTCTGTGTACTCTGACAGATTCAAATCTACGTGATGCCTTTTCTTAGGGTGGTGGTGATCAGTCTTAAAGAAATAATCCTAGGAGGGAGGCTTGAGTGACAGAAACAGTTTATCCTTGTGGCTTTCAGTGGTTCTTTCTATGTGGACAGAAGTGGGAAAGAGAGGAAGAAGGGGTCTAATAGTGAAAGTCAGGGTAAAGTTACTGAGTCTTCATATTCCTTCACCTACAGCATCCAGAACAGAGAGCAGGAAAGGTACAAGAGAGAAGTAGGGTATTTAACCTCAGCAGCATTTAGCATCAGAAGAACAAGCACCACAAAAGGTCTGTCTACATTAGCATTTTAGCTCAGATTAGGAGAGGGCTTTTGAAGTCAGTCTGTCAGCAGTCCTCATTTCCCATGCCTTGACTGCACGGTGGAGTAGTCATAGACACACAAAATGTATTTCTTTGAGGATAGTAATTACCAGAATATGCATTACAAGGGCACGTCTTGTGCATTCCAGCCACAAAGACCATCTCTCAATCTACAGACCACAGCAAATCTGAAGATCTCTTGACACGTGTAGTGAGGGTACCAGTCCCTTAGCACCAACTGTTTAGAAGCCTGCTCGTATTGGACATTACTACTTGTCCGCGTGGTCGTAGCATAAGGTGTGGAGAACGCAGAAACAAAATAAAACACAAATACAAGCCACCACATTGTTTTCTTTTCAAACAAGTGAATTAAGCAGGGAATTAGCAGTTCTGTTCAACCTCACCATGACTGGGTTGCCTTCCAGAATAAGATATTTCAATGCAATATTTCAATTTAAACAAATACCATAAACATGACAGAATAGAATGGGCATGTTAAGCAGATTCTCAGCCTGCTTTTACTATAGACTGGCTTTAACAACTTTTACATTCATTAGGAAGATCCTGAAGACAAAATTATCACCTTACTGTACTTCTAAAGGATGACCAACTTACTAACATATTTTTTATAGTGATACAATTATTCTCCCTGATTTTGTCTCAGCCTTTGGAAGAGTATCTCACACGTTACTTGGCAATTTTTCTACTACCATAGTTTAGCGAACTCTGTGATCCACAACCCCATATATTTCACCATTCTTTGTCTGATTCTGAAGCAATATACCATAATAGATGGATTAACTTGTTTGTCTTTACTTCTGTATGTGGCAGGGAACTAGAAGCATCATTCTCTTGGCTGTGAGAAAGGCACTTCCTGCTAGAATAGAACATTGCTTATTAAGTGTATGACTCATCGTGATGCACTTCTATTGAAATGCTGCCAAACAACACAGTTGCATCAAACTACGTTAAACTGTTGCCTTGGCAAATCAGATTGAGACATGCTAGGATTAATACTTTTTCCAGGCCTTATATGCTTTAATATTATGTTTCTTAGTCAAATGGCAACTGATAATTCTTTACCCCATTATCTGTGAGAAGTGGGATCCTTTCTTTAAGATGCTACTATTGGTATGTGTCAGTCTAGGGAAAAGTGAACTTCTCTGAATTTTAAGTTGTGGCTAGAAGCTTTTAAAACTAAACTGGCTGCCTTTGCACTGAAGTAAATTAAGAACTCTCACCTGATCCATCCCTTCAGTTGGATCACCTATTGCTTGTGCTCTGAAGACGTGATTGTGGGAGAGCTGATGAATGGTAACTTCTCAAATCTATCCAGTCGCGCTGGGATGTCAAGTGAATAGATCACAGCCTTAATATTAATAATGGATCCAGGCCAAATCCATTTGCTGAAAATACCCATGATCCCTATAGATATACCCATACAGATTCCCACAAATTTCCTATCAATGACAGCTTTCTTGCTTTTGATCACCATGTCCTTGTTAAGCATGCTTACCCACATTTCACATTAATTGTATCACCAGTAGCTACATATTTACAAAGTGGGGGGGGATGGGATTGTTTGTGATGAGTTTATTATTGCAATAATTTTGAATGCTTTTCTCAAATGATGCAATTCAGAGTACGCAATATAAGGGTCAGTGTGAGAGTAAATATTTAGGTAGGCAGCATCAAACCAGATGAAAAGAATGTTGTCACTCCTGCAGTTTTTACTCATGCTAAAGTCACTCTCCCCTTCCTTTTTTCCCCTCAACATCCGGATGGATGGAAAAAAGAGCATCATGAGCATATAAGTACAGCAGAGAAAATGGGCAGATTTCACATGTAATTCTTCCTGTGTCATCATGGATAGCTTGTAGCATGTTAGCTTCTGCAAGTGGTGCTAGTTAAGTCTGATGAGGGTAGAGGACAGGAGAGTGTTATGTTTATTCTTTCACGTAGCTTTGTAGAACTCAAGAGGACAGTAAACATACCGATTATTTGCATGGGTGGTTCCACATCTGTCGTGGCTTCTTCCAACAGTGACAGCAGTTTGGCTGATACTTGATGGACCAATTCAATGTTGCTAAACAAGCCATCCACGTCAAAGCGAGCAATCTAATAGAATACAAATATTAAGCAGTTACTGTTGAAGGATAAAGAAGGACATTGTGTATTACAGAATTTCTCTTGTTATGCCCCGAGCGTTCAATACTCCAGGAAGCATTACTTCTGCAAAACCTCATATAAACATCCTCCTAGGGACTTCAAGGACACACATACAGTTTTTGGACTTGTATAATGTGGTTGACGCAGTTAACAAAGGCCATCTTCTCAAGTGCTTTTAACCTCATTTTGAACTATTCTTAATCTGAAAATGTTTACCTAGGAAGGAAATAAATATTATCATCTGAATAAAGAAAAGATCCCTAGTTGGCTTTAAAATGTTTGTTTACTTTCCCACTGGGGAAAAGAATAGTTGAGAAAGAACAGTGGGTTTGATTCCCTGATTACCAGCTGCTAACAGAGGCTGCTGCATAAACTGAGACCTTGGTGCCAGTTATCAGGTACAAAGACTTCCAGATGGCAGTACCATTTTAAGTTAGTTGTTCTATAAATCCCAAAATACAGTCAAGATCATACAGTTTCCACTGAAACAAACGCATCTACAATTCTGGGTATTGATATAATCTTAAAAGCTTCCTGTGGAGACGGGGCACAGAACACGCAGGGACCTGGATTAGTTTACACCAACAGAAAATTTGGTTCCTTGTCTGTACTCATTTCATATGAAGCAAAAAAATCCCAAGACATATACTTTTCATGCAGTAGTTATTTATTTCCTTGAACAGCAAGGCAATAGTTAATATTCAGGGACTTTCGGAGATAGCCAGTGGTAATGTGCTAATACTGAGAAAAAAGGCAAGACTGATTTCAGTGTCCCTATTGATACCTCCTGAACATATCTCTCCATTAGAAATAGAATTGCTGACATACATCACAGCTTACCAGATGCCAGGATGATCAAGTTGCATACTCTTGTAACAGAATCAAAAATATACTTTGAGTAATAATGCAGTTAATTTCTTTCTAAGTACTATAGGGGCTAAAGTATGTTTTATCCATATGGAAAGATGAAACAGATTCATTCCTAGGTCAATTTTCTAAATATTATCCTTCTCTAAACACATTAAAACATTTCAATGTGGTAGTTCATCCAAGAACTAGCCTCAATATCATCTAAGAGTCTTGAAAGTCTTTTAAAAATGCAGAGGTTATTAAATCAAAACAATTACCATCTCTAATTTACTCTTCCTGTATACACCTCACACAGGACGTCTGACTCCACTCCAGCCTACATAGTATTTTGAACTGTGTTGTGTGGGGACACTCAGCACACCTTTAATAAAGTCACAGGGGATGGAAGTGAAATATATGCTTTCAGTTGGGTGGAAAAGAGCAAAGGAATGCAACCCTACTGCCAAAAATCTCAGTGAGTTCAACGAGGGAGCTCAGTGCTGGCCAGGTTGGGGAGGGAGTCAAGTAGAGATTACTTCTAAGTAGGCAAATGGGTGAGGAGAAAGCAGTAGTCAAGAACTCCATAAAGTTACACCAGCAGATGCCACCTCTCTTGAAGAAAGGTCAGAACAAACTCTGATAGAGTTTTAAGAAATTAAAAAAACATCTTGCAGAAGCTTAAACAGCACAGGTTTCAGCTGGCATAACGTTTCCCAGAAGCAATGACTATGTCATGTAAAGACTCTTTGGACCCTGCACCTGTATTCATAATTTCATAAGAAACATTGCATACAGAATACTTGATTTAAGGTCTCTTTAACATTGTTTTTATTCACTATTAGTAGCAGGTATCACTTGTGCAGCCTCTGTGAATGCTCTGTTGCAGGCCCCACAAATACAGATCTTTCTAGCCTCTTCTACTCCCAGCTGCACATTTTTTCTACCAATTGAAATACTTGAGGGAAAGGTGCTCTTTCAAGTCTCGCTGAAATAGAAAATTAGTTTCATTGGCCTAATAAGCTCTTTTGCCTGAAAGATAGTTTGTAATCCTTCCTTCTTAAATGTATGTTTCTTGTGTAGAATGCGAATTTCTGAAGTGCTCACTGGATTTTCAGGCATGGTACTTCTCCAACTCAGCTGTCTGAAAGGCTGGATAAAGTAATCTTTATGACTGAATTTAACCCTCATGGTGAGGCTCACACCATTCAGATTGTTGTCATGGAAAATGCTCAGTTTTATTGGTTTTTGCTGCTTTTGGAGGCACCAGTAAAGGTCTGCCAGGGCATGTACTAGGGATTATAATTACAGAGCAGTATGGAGAGGTGGAAGCTGCT
This sequence comes from Coccyzus lansbergi, assembly GCA_033558105.1. Lineage (NCBI taxonomy): Eukaryota > Metazoa > Chordata > Aves > Cuculiformes > Coccyzidae > Coccyzus > Coccyzus lansbergi. The sequence continues at coordinate 714,467 of JAUMJK010000259.1, read as the reverse complement.
GTCGCAGCCCAGGAGCAGGGATTAAGCATCCAAGCTGCCCTCCGGGCAAGTCCTCTGATTTAGGCTTTATGTGAGAGCAGTGCAAGTGTCAGGAGTGTATCTGACTTCCCACTCTCCTTGTTAGAGCCCTAGGATGTCCCTTTCTGGAAAGCTAGCTTCAGACCCACTTCCAGAATGTGTCACTCTTGCACTGACACTTGTACTTGCAGTAAGATTATCTGTAAGCAAAACATGGTTGAGTTGAGACCTTGACGTCACTGTGTTGTCCTCCACCCCTAGCGCTCACCTGCTTGTTTCTTAAGGGCTGAATCACTTCCTTGATGCAGAGATCCAGGTCACTGATATAGTCTTTCTCCGTCTGCATGAGCTCTGTAATGATTTTCATCCTCTTGGCCATCATACGTCTGCTAACTTGCTCTTCATCCTCCTGTGGTGAGGTGGCAGTGGATGAGGAACCCACCTGTGGGGCCATTTTTTCTGTTTAAAAGAAGGAATTTTGTAAGGAACACCATAATTCCAAGTACTCAGCCAGAGAGCCCTGTGCGATTGTGGGAGGATGTAAATGGTGCCTGTTGGAAACTCCCAAATTGCCATGGGGAGCAGGAAAAGAAGCATAAGAAATGTCAGCACCAGATCAGACTGTCATCTCATCTTCCTCCTCTAAAAGCCGGCATGGGTTTGGGGAAGGAAATCATCCATTTGGCAATAAGGGGATAATCTATCCCTGGCGCTCCTGGCTTTGATGAGACGTAAATGAGCAGAAATTTTCCATGGAGCACAGGAAAGTCTGATCCTTGTCACACTGAAATTCAAGGATAGCTGATTGCCTTCTTCTCCCTTGAATACACAGTCTTGGTGTGACATCTGTTACAATTAAGGATATGGGAGGAAACACGTGTGTTTACCATAAATAAGCTTCACTGAAATGACCTTTGCTCTGTGCCACATAATGTTGAGTCTAGTCATGAGAGGCTAAGGGCTCTAGGTACTGGAAGACAAACTTTCAAATGAAGACAATGTTATAATTACGATGATGAAATCAGTAATTCTGTATAAAAACATTTCTTTGAAAGAAGCAGCAGAATTGCAGAATACAGGAAAAACCTCAACGATCAATAACAAACATTTCTTGGAACAAGAGAGATAGTTGGGATCATTCTTAACTATTTTTCTATCCTCAAGACCTAGAATATCTGATTTGTTCCAAATACATGGAAACACAAGAGAGACTTCTACAGACAGATAATTTATGTATGCTACTGGTCCTTCACAAAACCTATGATGGTCTTCATTCCTACTGGTTTGTAAGCCAGCCTACAGCCATCAGTGTCAGCTATACAAGGGGCAGCAAATTTTATCTGTGCACAATAACAATCTGTATTTTGCAGGGAAAAACACACACACACACACACACAAAAAAAAAAACCAAACCAAGCGAAATATTTTAGAGGCTATTCTGGTGTTTTTCTGCTAGCCACAAGATGGTGCAGAGCACCAACAAAGACAGACATATCATTACAGCACTCATCTCTGCATTACCCAGGTTGTGCTTTGACAGCACGGACTTTTATTGCTCAGTGGCAAAGGGTGGGAATCTCTTCCAAGGATCAGACTGCTACACTTACGTGTCAGATTCTTGTAGGGAGTGTATTGCATAATGAGACAATAGCAAGCAGTATCTGATGCTTTTCTCACTGAGAGCAAATACCTGAATATATTGCAGCTGTTTGAATGGATTGTCATAAGTGCTCAAGTGAGTGTGCAACAGCGTGCAGCTCACCCATACAACACTGGCCAAGGTTGTAAGTGAAAAGTTAGAGCTGGACCTATGGGAAAACCAAGCAGCTTGCAGGAGAGCATACTTTGAGCCATCTTCCGCCAAGAGGCGTAAAATATTATAAATCAAATGCATTGTCATTCCCAAACTCTTCTACAATTATGCTGATCACTGATATTTAGAAAGGTCAGTTTTGCTATTAGTCCATCTCCCATCAGGTTTTCTAGCAAGACTGATGTAAACACAGATATTGTTTGAAATAGCTGCCCTGGAGAAGAGGAGGCTGAGAGGAGACCTCATTACTCTCTACAAGTTCCTGAGAGGAGGTTGTGGAGAGGAGGGAGCGGGCCTCTTCTCCCAAGTGACAGGGGACAGGACAAGAGGGAATGGCCTCAAGCTCTGCCAGGGGAGATTTAGGCTGGAGATTAGGAAGAGGATTTTCACGCAGAGGGTCATTGGGCATTGGAATAGGCTGCCCAGGGAGGTGGTTGAGTCACCTTCCCTGGAGGCGTTTAAGGTACGGGTGGATGAGGTATTGAGGGACTTGGTTTAGTGTTAGATAGGAATGGTTGGACTTGATGATCCAATGGGTCCCTTCCAACCTGGTTGTTCTGTGATTCTGAGGCTTCACCTCTGCCTCCGTACTAATAGTTTTAAACAGTGAGGACAAAGAACCCAAAAAAACTGGGAAGAAGGGATCTGTTCTTTCACGGTTTTGTACCTATATGTACTTTTTAGCTTTGAGTTTTTAGCCTTGAAGTCTGTGTATAAAACAAGCACAAACATTTTTCCATGATTTCACATACGGAAAATTTTCACATGGGTGTGAAAATATTTGTGGTTGTGTGACTGTGTGTGAGAGTCCTGGGTGAATCCTGAGCAAGTGTAGAGTGGATGCAGATGCAGCACTGTTACAACATCAGATGGCATTTGGAGGTAAACACAAGATGCTGTGCAAAAAGAAATTTCCAATCTTTTATACTGGTGGCAGGGGAGGGCATTATATGAGCAAAATAAAGCCACTGTATCCCACTTCAGACTTAAAGTTGCAGTCCCTCAAGAGGCTGTTCTTTCACTTTATGTCATTAGCTCGCCCTGATCAAATTTCATTCTTGAGTAATGTCAGGGCTCATCTGTTATCCTTATTGCATGATAGATAATAATGCTCAGAAAGAATAACTATTCTCAACAGAAGGAAATAACACTGAGAAATAGCAGGTAGATGCTGTTTCCTTGTAGAAAATGTTTTTTTTAATAAATGTATCCTTTTGTTAAAGGAAATACAATTTTCCATTTTCACTCAATATGTTCACTTTTTCATTTCAGGCATGTCTGTATCTATAGAATGCACCAGCAAGATCCTGAAGTGATGATTACAGCCAAAACCTGTGATTTCATGTTCAGCTGATTGCTTTTGACCAGTCTGAGAACATTAGTAGCTTGCTGAACCCTTATGAAGTAAGGGAAGTTTAATGAACGCACAAACAGCAAGTGTGTATCTGGAAAATAAGCAGACTTGTTTCTACCTGGTAACACATACCAGTCCCAGAACAGTTCCAGAGTGAGGATTAGCAGGAAGAGGCATTGCTGAGGCTTAACTGCTACAGTAAGAATTTGGCTTCATTCATCCTCAGAGGTGCCAAGTTTAGAAAAAAAAGAAAATATTCCCTGTAGTTCATTAGGCAGCTACAACTCGAGGTGAATTTAGAATGAAGTTAAATGCTACTCCTAGTAGGCATAAAAATGTAAAGTAGGAGGTAGTGTTTGCAATTGTTGCTTTTGCATTGTCAGTTGCCTGCAGGACTTGCCTTTCTGAAGGACTTTGCTCTGGAGAGAAAGACATTAACTTTGGCTTTCCAGCTGTATATTGAAGTAAAGGCTCTAGTTGCATGAAACAAGAGGTTCACTATGTGATGATGTGGACAAAGTAGCCACAAATCTTAAAAAATCAGTTTCTTGCAAGTGTGAAGTCTGCAAATATCCCCCAGATGGAGACATCAAGCAACGCAGTGAGAGCATGGAAGCACAGACCTTGCAATGAGCAAATGTAGCAGCTCTCTTCTAGGCCCAGGGGAGGTGTTGGGTGATCCACAGTAACTGGCTGGAGGAGCAGCCAGAGCAGATTTGAAAGATCCAAGTGTGCAAATTTCCCCGGTTTTCCCACCTAGAGAATGAGTATCTCTTAGATATCTGCTCTATCCATCCTTCCTCCCAGGTAAGATGCTTAGGTTGGCTGTTACATTTGCCCTCTGGGAAGGGACCCAGGTTTCTTCTCATCTAATGCTTTTCACCTGGAAGTGAAGGTACTGGCACATAATGCAGCAGCAAGTACAGTGGTGTCTGTGCATGAAGTAACAGGCCTTTTCTTTACTTAGGCAGCGTTTGGAGAACACCAAAGGAATGCAAGTTCTGTGCTCACGCTGTGCGGGTACAGGGATTTTGCCTGGCTCAAGAGAGCAGTGAAGGCATAAGTTATCAAAGTATAACAAACATATTACAGTATTACTGTGTTTTCTCATGTGAAATCTGAGTCTCACACCACCCTAGATAAAATTATTCGTCTGTGAAAGCTAGTCCTCAGATAGCCTGTACCCTCAGATAACCTAGTAATTACACACAGGTATGTACACTGCTTTTATCAGCTGAATTTGGGAATGAAATGCAGGCAGCCAAGCTCAGAGACTGCTGCTGTGGCTGCTTCCCTCTCCTTTCTTGCACCATGACCCTGGTTCTACCTCTTACAATTCTGCTGCCACTGCAGGTGCTGAAGAATGCTTTGGGGCACAGGGGCACTGGGATCCTTGGAACTGAGAGAGCCTGAAATAGGACAAGCAGTAGGCAGAGGAGTGTCCCACTACATCACATCAGCTAACACACGAGTTTTACTCTGCTTGTGAGGAACCACTTCATATGAGGATCATAATAGTTTTGCACTAGAGTTGTTACAGTGGAACAACATTGTTCAGACAAGGTGAGAATTAGACCCGCTCAACTCCAAGTTGGGCATTGAAATACAAAAGGACTGGGAGAGGGTTGTGGAAAATGCCTTTTTTTCCTCTTATTCACAGGCGCACATAACAGCAGCATTGTTCAGGAGCAGGTCTGTTGCTGCAAGTTGCACATACAAAAAGCCCCTTTCCTAAACACAGGAGGAGAACACTGCAGGACCAGAACGACCTTGCACCAGTCTTCCTGGGCAACAGGCTTGCTCATAAAATCTGCATCAGAGACTTCCTTGCAATTAGGTCATTCAATCTTTGATCATTTTTTTTGTTCCATAAGGCACAGAAAATATTTACATTCAACACACAAGTTCTTTCTTCAATTCCTTGACAGCAGACTGCTTTAATTATGTGTGTGCTGACAGGACCAGAGAGAGATCCCATGTGACCGCAGTGAAAGGGAAGAAAGCTTATCATCAGGTGACAGAAGAATGCCCTTATTGTTAGCACCAATATTTAAAAATAAACCTTTTCATTGTGTCATATACAGGTATAAATATACCACTCCTGTAGCATTGAGCTAATATGTTCGTAAAGTAAGAAGTGAGGCAGGGCTGCATCTGAACTGTTTCCCCTGGGACACACACACCTCAAGATGTGCCACAGATTAGCTGTACGAACTGCCAGTTGCCTGACCCACAGCGCAAGGTATCCCAATTAATAACACATTTGCTAATACACTCAGAGAAAGGTCTATAAAACCTCTTTGGGTCTTAGACATCACTCCCTTAGCCCAGCTGCTCTTAGTAGTGCTGCTGCAGCAGCTCCTAAGAGTCCTAAGCCACATGGCAGGACTTGATCGTGCTAAGTGCTGTGCAAACACAGCAGCACAAAATGGATTCTGTTCTGAAGAGATGAGCTCGCTTCCCAGCCTGGCTGACACTGCAATAAGTTCAAGGAATAATGCCAGATTCATTACAGTGCAAGTTAACCAAATGAGATCCTCTGAGCTCAAATTTGCATGCACAAAATACAAACATTTGTTTGAGTGTGATTTCTTATCACAAGGCATACGGGATTATTTTCATCAAGCCTTCTCTGGCACTTCAGGAAATAGTCTGGACTTTTACTCCTTACTGAACCTCTGCAAACCAACCGCTCCAAAGATCAATACATTTTGCAGTGAAATAGGATATTATCTGCATTGTAGTCCCTGGAAAGTTAATCAGCAATTGCAGCACCAAGCAAATAAGGAACTGGGGAGAGGCGTGGAGGATCTTTGCTCCTGGCAGGAGGTGCCAAGAGGCTGTGTGTGAGAGCAGCCCACCAGGAAGAAGCAATGTACTCTGCAGATAGGGAGGACGATGGGATGGAGGAAGGCGCTCTGCTTGTGATAGTGATGAGTTTCCCCTGGGCTTTTGTAGACCAAGGGATAGCACCTCTCCAAGCATTTGTACAATTTTGCAGGTTTCTGCTTCATTTCTGCTGTTGGTTATTTCTTATCACTACATCAAACACAGGCAAAACTTGAACCTTGGGGTTCAGATGTGAGCCCTGAGGCAACAGATTGTCATAGCTGTGTGATTTGAATCACTGTATCTATTATATGTATGTCACTGATGTGTTTTAAACTGAACCGTGTGCTTTCATTTAACAGTGCATTTGACCCACTCACAGCTTAAGTTATAAAGATGTTAATATATGTAATAGATTTGTAATACAAATAATATTTCCGAAGCATGCCTTGTCTCATCCAAGAATGCAACTACAACCTGACTTCTAGATGACTGCACAGTTACATCACATTATTATATCACACTATATCTAGGTTTTATCACAAAAAATATTTGAAAGCTATCCCCTTGGTTTCTCCTATCTGAAATGGGGCTACAGGAATCTGGTTATCTCAAGAGTTGAAATAGATGCACTAATGCTCGACAAGTTCTTTGAGAGTACAATGGTTATTTTGCATCTTGTTTCCTTTTTCTTAAAAGAGTAAAGCCGGGAGGTGTTGCATGGCCATTCACACTAGATAAGGTCTAGAATAGATGTGTCTAGTGTAACAGCTAACAATGAAAATGCTTTTTGTATTTTTAATGAATACTTAATTTTAAAAACACTCGCAGAGATTTGCACCTTTGACAATGCTATTGTGCTTATGTTTGTAGACTTACAGAACAAACTATTTCAGTCACCCTGGAGATCTGGCTGGCAGGCTCCTTCCTCACTCTATAGAAAACACTTTGGATTCTGTGTAAATCAGAAAAAAAAGAGAAGTCCAAAGGCAGAAACTCTATTCTCAAGAGTCGTTATGCCTGACTACTTAGTCCCTTGTTGGTTTGGATTTGGGGTTTTCTTCTTTTGTTTGGTTTCTTTTTTAATGGGTTTTTATTTGGGAACCTTTATTTCTAGCACACTTTGCTGCACTTTGAGCATATACTTCACAGCTGCTGGAAAGGACTCAGGGTATGGAGGGCAACAATGTGGTTTCTACTCAGTAAACCATTTAAAGCACATCCAGGGCTAGAAGGGCCCTCAAGATATGTCTCACCCATGCTTCACCTTGTGCAAACGTGCTACAACACTGAGGTAGGCATTGCGATGTAAAGGCACCTTGGTCCCCATGCTGTGTCACTAGTAGTGACTGGGATCCTGCAGCCTCTGTCTCTTGGCTTCCCAGCCCCGCTCACGGTTGGCTGCTTTCTGCAGGACCTGCTCTTGGCTTACATATCCTTGTTTGTGCTAATACCAGCCACAGTTCTGCAGAATGCCTGTTAGAAAACATATTAGCAAGGGACCATAGAAGGGAGGGGCAACTAAACACAGAGCTTTTCCTCCAATTCATATGGGAAGCAAGCGCAAATCTTTACCATTTATATATTTTCGCAAAGTATTTATCGCTGTAGGGTGATCAGAGAGTCCAGACCTGGTGATACTCGACAGACCATTTCTATCACCAACAGATCTGTTGGGTTTTCCTTCCCAAGAATGGAGAACTCGATAGCTTTGTGCCAAGAAACCCACTTCCCTTGCCTTGAAGTAAAGCTGTTTCACATCCACGCACTAGTGAGAAAAATGAAGAACATAAAGGCATGTGATCATAGCACATCATCAGTTCTGGCACACAGCACATGAGGCCTGAGATCCATGATGCTGAAGCACATCTAGCTCAGCAAGATTTGATCCAGATCAAGCCCTAACACACACAGAATCACAGAATAGTTTGGGTTGGAAGAAACCCTAAAGATCAGCCAGTTCCTAACATTTCTTTCTCTTGAGACTGTAAATAGGAATTTCTACCAACTTTGTATTCTCACTCTGAGGACAGGCAACTTCTAACCCAATATAAAGCCTGCAGGTACCTTATTAACACATCACCTTTTTTTCTTGAACAAACATGAGCAAGCAGGGTGAGCCAACACCAGACCGGTGTTTTGCAATAGGCAGCAGCGGCAGTCTTAGCTAGTGGCAGGAGCCATAAAGCTGGATTTACTGTTTCCTTGGACTGCTGCCATAAACATAACCTCACACTCTGCCATGACCTAGGTTTCACCACCTCCTTTGCTCCAGAATTTATACAGGAAGCGTTCATGGAATGAATACACCTGACATGGGACAGGAAGATCTCACCTTCTGCTGGACACAGCTCTAATATCCTTGATCTCACCTGGGCAACCCTCTTCACAAGTGAAAAACCTACTGTTCTGGTGGGATGTGTGCCAGGAGCTTAATTTCCCAGCCATAACAATTCATGCTTGTACCCTGAAACATGCCCACCAGATCCCTGCAGCACATGCCTGACATAACTGATAATTTTTCCTCTTCTCATTGATTAGCTGTCACAAGGAGGGAACGGCATAATCAATGAACCGCTTGCTCTGCTGTTTTCCATGTACACAGCCCCCAGCAGAAATCCTATTATTTTAATGTTTATTATTTTATTTTCTGCTTTTATTGTGTCTCTAAAGGAATGCTACTTCCTGATTAAGTGCATCAAAACCATCATACAAGCAGACCGAAGTATTTTCCTGTTTTGTTTCCCCGTAAAGGATTATTGCCACAAGAGTGACTATCACTTGGCAGTTACATCACTATTAGTAACACACAATTATAGTAATACACAAACTCTGCATTTGTGGTGGGACCCTGTTGTTCAAGGCCCTGAGACCTCACAGAAATGTGTCAGTTTGTGTTCGAAAGCCCCCCCCAGAAACAGTCGGGTGCATTCTTAGTGCTTTTCCTCAATTTGAGGCATCGTATTGATTCTTTGATTGACAGGTCCAATGTTGACATACTTCGCCTGTTTCTGTACCAGATGCGGTTTGGTTACTTGAGAAGAAATCCTGTATATAATGGTATCACTTGAATCACCATATCTATCAAAACATGTATTTGGATATACCTCAGCTTGAGCTTGTACAGCTGAGCAACAGATGAACACATTTCAGACCCCAGTAGTTTTAACTGAAAGAAAAACTGCTCTTGATGCTTCTAAGTCCTTAGCACCTTGGATACCCCACTTGATACAACAGTCACAGACAGATAGGATGGAGTCATCACATTTTCACATTGCTATTTGCATTGCAAATGCGTTCTGGTGATGAACAAGAAAGATCCTGGTTGCTTATGTACTTTGTAGGACCATATCAAACCCTTTTGTTGCATTTTGTGTCCTGTCCGCACAAAATTATTCAGAAAACTAGGGGAGGCATTTCACACCCTGGAAGCAGGAGTGTAAGGGCCAGAGGGGGCAATTTCCCTGTCCACGTGCAAGATCCTGGGAGGCAGAGACTGCCATCCTCATCTTCATCTTGAGGCTGCAGCCTGGAGGGAATCAAGAAGTCTTACGAAGAGTGGTTGAAAGAGCTGGGGTTGTTTAGCCTGGAGAAGAGGAGGCTGATGGGAGACCTCATTGCTTTCTACAACTACTGGAAAGGAGGTTGTGGTGAGGGAAGGAGCTGGCCTCTTCTCCCAAGTGACAGGGCAAGGGGGAATGGCCTCAGGCTGCACGAGGGTATGTTCAGGCCAAACATCAGAAAAAAATTGTTACAGAAAGGGTCACTGAGCACTGGAACAAGCTGCCCAGGAGGTGCTTGTGTCACCATCCCTAGAGGTATTTAAAAGACGGGTGGATGAGGTGCTCAGAGACATGGTTTAGTGTTTGATAGGAATGGTTGGACACTATGATCCTGTGGGTCTTTTCCAATCTAGTGATTCTGTGACTCTGTGAGATACCACCCCAGCCCAGGGCTTCCCAAGCAGCAGAGCACCAGGAGAGCTTCCCCGGTACCTTGTAGCTTCTGGTTGTACTCTGTCCTGTCGGACTGACTCCTCCTCAAGGTGCTGTGGTCCCCGGCGGCCGCACTCTCCACCACGGGCTCCGTCCTCCTCCTCTCCCCCATGTACAGCTTGCTCCTCAGCAGGGCCAAATTCCTCCTCCTGCCCCCTCCGCCTTCCCTCCCCGGGCCGTCCATCCTCGCTGGCCGCGGGGAGGGTCGAGACCGTGATGTTCGGGGAGGTGAACTCTCCTCCTGGGGGGAAAGGTCGGTCGCTTCGGGCAGGGATTTGGAGCGGGGCTCGGGCAGAGCTACCTGCTTACCTGCGCCGAGCGGCTCCACCCCGGCGAGGGGCCGCCCCGGGCGGTGTTTGCAGGCACCAGCCGGCTGCCCGAGCGCTAAACCCGCCCCGGGGCGCCCTCTCTGCGGGGACAGCCGGGACAGAGGCTTACAGGTTGGAAAAGACCTGTGAGATCCTCTAGTCCAACCTGTCCACCACGGGACCATGAACCAGAGCACGGCACCTACCCGTCTTTAAAACACCTCCGGGGATGGGGACTCCATCACCTTCCTGGGCAGCCTCTGCTGGTGCCCAAGAACAATTTTGGTGAAGAATTTTTTTCCTAATGTCCAATCTGGCGCAACTTGAGGCCATTCCCTCTCATCCCGTCACCTGTCACTTGGGAGAAGAGACCAGCACCCACCTCGCTACAGCCTCCATTCGGGTAGTTGTAGAGAGTGCTAAGGTCTCCCCTCAGCCTCCTCTCCCCTAGGGCTTTCGCCCCTCTCAGCAGGGAAGCAGAGAGTGAGGCAGAGCTGCAGGAGAGGCCAGCTGTCCCTTCACCCTTGCTCTCCCTCCTTCCCTGGGGTTAGTGCCCAACATGAAGCCTGTTAGGGACCCCGGCACCCCATGTATCGCATTGCATCTGCCAGGCTCCCCACCCTACCCGGAGGTGTAGCCTTTAAGCTGGAAACTCCTGATCTACAGGTTTGAAAGGAGATCGGTCCCCCAGGACAAGGAAGAAAAGAACTGGGAAGGAGATGAAAACCTCTCCAGCAGGTGGGATGCGGTGAGGAGCTGATGCTTGTCGAAAATCAGGCTGTGTCCTGTTCTACACACACAGAGAGGTGACACAAAAGCCAAGGGCCTGCAGAGGTTGTCGTAAGCAATCGCAGAGCTCCAGTTGCTGAGGAAGCAGACAGCAAAACACCTGCTCATAATACCTCTGGATCAGCCCCTGGAAGAGATCTTATTATCCTGTCTGTTAGCGATGGCCTCTGGCACGCAGACGTTGTCTAGTGATCCTCCACAGTGCTAGTCTAATCAAGCTCATGTTAAAACAGCAGGAGCTGCTGGCATCTCAGCTTGGACCAGACTTATCCTGGGAAGAGCCCCAACAACCATCAGCAGCAATCACTGCCACTACTGTGATATGCAACCTCACGGCCCTTGCTGCTCTAGGAAATGCCTGGTGGGAGCCCCGTGGTGCAGCCTAATCGGTGTCAGTTGCACGCACGCTCATTGCCAGAGCATCTGCCAGGGGACACCGCTAATGTCCCTCTGACATAAGCTGGCAGAGCATATTGCTTCAGCATTCCCATGCTGCATCCTCAGAGGACTGCGTAATAAAAAACAAGCAGGAATGCAATGTAATAGTGTAACTTGGTTTCCAACTTTTATGTTTCTTTAAGAAGCTGGTCTTGTGATGCAACTGACTCATCAAAGCCCTTCATTTCTACCCAGCAGTGAAAGGAAAAGGTTATGAAACTGTTAAGCAATTAACTACGTCAAATTGCAGTCCTGTGCCAGTGCTGCACAAAGTGTTCGGCCCAAACACACAGCCTGGCAGAGGAATAAACCAGTGAGGGGTATACTGGGAAGGCTTTGTGCTTGGGCATACAAGTCATGTATTACGTAGGCAATTCATGCCTTATGTTTTGCCTGCTTTTTGATATTCCCTAAGAAACTATCTTGCGTCAGACCACAGAAGTTCCTTGAGAGTGGTGACAGCAGGGAGAGGGTACGAAGGGGCTGCAGGGGCCAGCTGGTGACACCCTTGTGACAAGCATCAAACCCCCAGCAACAAGTGAACAGATTAAGGTGAGAGTTGAGGGAAACCAGCCACCCCCCCACCCCCGCCCCCCCTCCCGCCTTGGCATTCAGTGAGGGTGGTAAAACTGGTTTAAACAGTCACCACTTGATTGCCCCCTCTTCCCAGATCATTTTGTCCAAACCATTGCTGCAGGGTGTAAACACTCACATTCGATACAGGGGGAGGAACTGATCAGGCTGAAAACTCCCTCTCTCCTGCCTTTCCCCTGGGCTATTTTCCATCTGGATCTGCGCTCCAGTTTAGTTTATCACCCTGCTATGCCAGCAGTTGCAGTACGGGATGATGCAGGGTCACACGTGAGCAGTCAGGGGTAGGGCTGGTGGTTGCTTAAGCTGGCTTGTCCCAGGGGAAGTGTTTCCTCCAGCCATGATTTTATGATCTCATGCTTTTCGGAAGACTCAGGTCCCATGATTTATATGAGATTTCATTATATTTATTTAAATTAAGATGGTTTGTGTGAGAACTGGGAAATATATTTCATTAGGGTGGAGATGGAAGAACAAACTTTATAAAATTCTTGGCTTCTTAGATTCTCTGCCACATATGCAGAGTTACAGCCAAGATAGGAGAGAGTAAAGTTTGTTCAGGTGTTTATTACGACAGTGATCTACCCGCATGCAAAAGTTGTCTTCCTCTTCCTCTTCAACTGAGTCTCAACATGTAAAGAGGTATGTGTTCATTCAGGAAGGGAATGGTTGCAGGGAAAGCCAACTGCAATTTCCTGCTGTCTTTGTGCTTGCAGTAGTTTATCTGGTTTCAGGTAAACCAGCTTATATCTGAGGCAGCTAGGAGCCCAGACCTGCCTTATATCACAGTTTGGAAATAAGTACTTTCTGCCACCTTAAAATATCTCCTCTGCACCGCTCAGCCTAGAAAAAGTTGAACATTTTATGCCTTCCATACTACTCCAAGTGAGGGGAACGCATTCAGGACTGGTGGCTTCCTTATCTGCTCTGGAAGGAGGGTGGTTTGAGCCACATCCTGCTTTATCTATCATCATGATGTTAAATCCAATGATTGTTTTTCACACTTGTGGGCTGTGCTAGTGCAGTCAGTAGGAGGAATATGTAAAAGCAAACAGATGTGTATTTGAGTAAGATACTCCTATAAACTCTTATTACTGTTTACAGTACATAACCTGGACTGTAAAAAAATGCCACAGAAGGCATGGTCAGAACTGCATGTGATATATTCAACTTTAGCTGCCACTCACAGTGATGTGAGCAACCTTCTCTCAATTTCCAAATTAATCCTGTTCCCTTCTGGCCTCATAACAACTGATAGTCAAGTAGTATCGAAGTCACTAATTCATAAGATAAGAGGGAATATTTGGCATCTACTCAGACAAAATGCTCTTTTTACAATTAACATAAAAATTTCTTTAACTACAGTATGTCATGTTCACTTAATTCTCCCATGCAAAATGGAATCCTGTTGATGCAAGAACTCACATAGAAGTTATTTGCACGGAAGCCATCCTGCTTAAAAGACAGAACAGGTGCTGGTGTCAACATGGAAAATACTGGCATTGTGTTCCCAAGCAACTGTATTAGACACATGTAAGAGCTTATTGTTGAACGGTCAATACTAACCTTTATCTCAGTCCTGAGCTGTAAATGAACTGGGAGTGCCATCAAGACTGATGGGCATTAAACAAGCAAACAGTTATTTGTTTTCTTGTAATACTTCACAGCTGTTACAGAAGATTTCTTTATAACTTAGTATCCCAGAGCACATACGAAAAATGCTGGTGCGAGTTGACTGTCATGCCTAGCGCTCTGAGTGGAGGTACAGGCCCACTGCTGGAGTCCTGTGGCAATGACACCAGGCTGACACTTCTAAGTTTGTTCACTGCAATGCCCAGAACAACCCCAGAGCGAGAGGAGAGTTTCAATATGCAGTTGCAGAGTGACTACATTAGTCAGTGCAAATTTTGCCTGTATGCAGAAGTCATAGCAAAGATGTCTTCTGAGGGTCAAAAAGCTAGGGCTTTGATAAGAAAAATCATGCATAAAGCCCACCAAGGACTTAGAGCACTGGAAAGCTACTAGTACATGCACCCCACCTGTTTGCAGCAATAGTGGTTAAGATATCAGACTGACGGGTAGGATAAAAGCAATAAAAAGGGAAGACTTAAGGACAGGCAAAACTGGAGTCTACAAATTGATTTTCCACAATGAATGAATCAGATTTACTTTGAAATATACATAGCAAAAAAACTTCAAACACCTTTCAATAGTACAAAAAGAGAAAAAAAGCCTGTCTTGTAGGTGAAAAGTTATTTAGTGTGGCAGTGTCACCTTCACTCCTATTGTTGATCTTGCCGGACTGGTGATTCCTGTAGAGAAACAGGTCTTTAAAAGTAAGCACACAGCGATAATTTCTCTTAGCCTTGCTATAGTGTTTCTTGTCTAAATATTTGTAAGAGAAATTAATAAAGTGTATGCCTGCCAGGGCTCAGGCTAGATTGTGGATATTTTTAAGAAGGGAAGGCTCAACCTACCAGGCTATGCAATCCATCTCCTCCAACTGCTGTGATGCTTTCTTACTCTGAACAAAGCACCTGCCCCAGTTTACACATACAAAAGGCTGACGAGTTTTCTACCTACAGAGGGGAACCTGGCTCTCAAATGAAACATCAGCTGGAGAGGAGAGGGGATGCTGTGAGAAGGGTCAGAAGGGCTGAAATTGTCTTTGCAGTGCTAGTGGATCCATCAGTGTCCAGCCGGGACTTTGTGTCAGTCTGTGAAACAGGCTCGCAGCCAGGCCAGCTCCCAAAGGCATACATCTAAGGGAAATGTTGCTTTGAAAGAGCTATGAGGTGCAGAGGAGAGAGGGGAACTCACCAAGGAGCCAAGCAGTGCTTCGATTTCATCAGGGTTACAGACGGCACAGTGATTTTCTAAGGAAAATAACCTGACTCTCTTGATCAAGTAGATGGCACTGTGATATCAAAGCTAATGAGGGAAGACAAGCAAGTGAGAAAGGCACAGATAAAAGGACAGGAATATGAATCTTCATTATTATTATGTTCCAATGTAAAATAGGGGGGTGTAGAAATTAGCAAAAAAGAAATGTTTTCTGTGGGATTCTTTGAGGACTTTATGACAATTTTGAGAACTTTATGACAATTCACAAATCAAGAGGGGAACAGAACCTAGAAAGACTTTAACATGAGCAGTTGGAGAGATTTTCCTTCTAGGTCTCTGTTTTGAATCATTATAGATTTGTAGCTTTGCACTAAAATTGTGTGTTTCCCAACAATATTTTTATAGCTGACCTGGAAGCCTTTTTGTCTCTCTCTTTTTGTGTATGTGGATGTATGTAAAAGAACCAATGAATGAACAGGGAAGAAGACCAGTTATTTCTGTTTTGTGATGAGGAAGTTGCTTTGGAGTAACAAAGATAAGAGTCGTTAAAAAAAAAAAAAAAAAAGAGGTTTTAACTCATACTCGCAAACATAAAAAATGGTTTCAGTAAGCTGAAAATCTTTGGCTCACAGCGTTTAAAAGGAACTCAGTATGGATGTCCAGGAAGGAAGAAATGGGCATATCCTACAAAGCTTGACTGAGCTGCTCTCACTTTCTAGGCAGAGGTCCAGAGAAGTTCATCTGGCAAGTGAATCCTAACATACATTACAGGGAGCCTAACAAAAAGCATGTTTAAAAATGAAACTAACAGCTCAGAGAAAGAATTTATTCAGAAAAAAAAATAATAAAAGATGTAAACTTGTCATCTTCCTAGAAATGGTAGTCAGTATTATGACTAAAACTGAATTTTGCATAAATACAAAAGATCAGTCTTTTTAAAGCAATAGGGTTACCGGAAGGAGTTTAGCACTACTAAAAAGAGTTTGCAATCGGACTCTTCAAGTTCCTTCGGGATTGGAGCCTCTTTATTTATTCACATTAAGATGGAAAGTAACAGCCTAATAAAACTAATTCCAGTTACTGAAATACACAATTTATTCCTTTTGATTAGATGATGTAGTCGTTTGCTGTCGTCTGGTATTCATCAATGCATAAAATACAAATACACACAAGTAGGCTGTGTGTAGACATCCTCTCCCACATTCAGCTGTGCTAATGAAAGAGGCTACTGACTCCAGCAAATCCTCCTCCTGCTGCAGTGAAAAGATCTGCAGATGAGCGGTTCATACCCTTTAACTTGCTTTGGTTGAAAGGTGGATCCAGCAAGGTGGCTGGATGGGCGGACAGTTGTCTGTGGCTGCTATTCTTTTTCATACCGGTAGTGGTAAAACAGAAAGCTGGCAGGAATTGATTCTTGCAGATTAATGGTCTCATGAGCCATGGAGTTGGAAGTTACACTACAGCAAAAGTTAATGATAATGATGTGATCACCAGTGAACAGCAAACGCATTGAAATAGCACGTAGTGGTACTAATGAAATTCTTCAAAGCCTTATTAGCTGAAAAGATGGAAATTATTTCAATTCAAAAGGAAGGGATTTTTTAAAATTTATAATATAGATAATGCTTTCTGCATTTAATTTGCACAGCATTTTCATGGGCAAAACATTCATATTATACATAAGTGTGTGTGTGTCTCTCTCTATAAATACACATAAAATCAATGTAAATGCACACTGCAGAGTAGAAACTTTTAAAGTAAGGATGTCCTTCAGGCTTAGGTGATTATACTGCTGCTGAGTTTTTGCTATACTCCAGTGGCATTCTGCTGGAATGAGATTCACCCCTGTGCAGAGGGCAAGCATAAAACCTAAGCACCATGTAAGTCCTACTTAAGTCTTAAGGACCTGATTCTAATTCCATTGAAATAAATAGCAATATTTTCATGGTCTTTCAGTGGGATCTGTTTCAAGGTCGATAAATGGGAACAGTCTTATATACGCCTTTTGCTGGCTCAGTTGCTAGAATGATATTTAAAGGATGCAAAATGCTTGGGATTAAAAAGAGGTGAAATAATTCCAAAAGCTTTGGTAATTCTGGAAAATTTGCTTAATGTAGATACTGGAACCAGAATATTCATTCTGAAGTTTCAAGAAAATTAGGTAAATTTATTCTAACCAGGAAGCTGGTCTTACCCAAATGTGATTTGAGGAGTTACTAACATGTACTTCTGCCATGTTCTATGTAATATAATGCATAATACTGAGAAATAGTTAAAGCTATTTAAAGTAGTATTATTATTATTATTATTATTATTATTATTATTATTATTATTAATATTAATATTAATATTATTTCTGCAGTAGTAAGACAAGTTTGGATACCTTAGAGGACTAAAGCATCACGTTCTCTGCTCTGGCAGTGCTAACAGGGTTTCTAGGTGTTTTTCTACTGCATCATCCACTCTTGCTAGGTAACACCATGGCATGTACTTACACATCTAAACAGTGGCTGTGCAGGAACTCTTTTATATTTCACAGATTCCAGGCATTTCTCAGCTGATTTCCTACTACAGATGAGAAAGCTTTAGATAAAACCACATTCACAACACAAGGCAGTGGAGAACTCTGTGCTTAGGCTTAGTGCATCTCACAGGGACTCCTGGCTATAGCACTGTATTTCACTTCCCAGCTTGTATAGGAAAATAAATACATATTGGACTCATTCTAGAATAACTTTACATCCAGCTGACAGCTTTGCAGATGTAAAAATACTGTGTGCAGGCTCGGTAAGGGATTTTCAAAGGCTCTGAATCTCCATAAATGAAATCCTGATTCCTCAGAACTAAGTAAAGGTGGAAGGCTAGACCTATGGCATGTGCTTGTTTTAACTTTGCCTGGTTCAGCAGCAGGAGAAAGCACGGAATAGATTTTCTTATGATAGAAAAAAAAAGAAGTTTCTACTTATTCCACATGAAAAACAGATTATTTGCCCCCTTTAAAACATTAAGAACTTCAAACAGAGACTGTACATGAAGAATTTCACCTCCACGTGTCCAGCTGAGAAGGTTACATCTGTAAACCTTGTGTTTGGTGAACTCGATATAGGAAGAATCCACTGCCCTGGTGAAACACCAACTACTGTTTCATGGCTTCTCTGGGAAGTGGGTAAGAGGTCTGCACAATAGCCCCTCTGTTCTACTGGAGATGTGTCTGTTGTGACAAGTAACACCTAGAAGCTCAAAATCAAAGGAGACTATAGGTTTGGGGGTTTTTTTTCCACCAGAGCCTTTATTGTCATGGAAAATCCATACACTGGAATATAGCTCCCTCCAAGATCCCAGGATAACAACTAACATGTTAGAGGAGTATATGGGGGAACAGGACTGTGACCATTAGGCAAATCTCCCACTCTGATGCAAAATAAAGTTGCATCCTTACTTCACACATCAAACAGGCAAACCTGATGTTCTTGAAGCCTAACTTACCAAACAGTAGATGGGACAACTAAAGGGAAGAAGTTATACGCTGTTTAAATCTGATGGAAGAGACTAATTCAGCCTTTCTGCTGCAAATAAATAATTCCCAGTAACATTTAAAATACCATATAAAATAATCAGGGTAACATGGAATTGTCCTGCAGAAATATTTCAGTGTAATTCAAATCACAGTTAAAATTCAAAGCTAATATTGACCACCTCTAGAGCACCACACGATTAGCTTGGGCATTAAGAGTGACAACTGCAACAGAAGTTTTTCTGCCTCAGTTTCTCCATCAATAAAATGCAAATAGTGGTATCTGCCCCTTTTGAGGAATTCTTTTAAAAATCCACAAATAAGAAGCACTACTCCAAGAACTATCACCTGTATCACCAGACGAAATCAATTTGAAATCTGCCACAAGGATCAATGAAAGAGAATTCAAAGGAATCAGATCACATGTAGGGGTAATAATCTTTAAAAACAGCATAACCTGAATACAGATGAAAATATAATTTAACTATCAGTAGGGTTCAATATAAAAATGTGTGTACCTTTGGGAACACATGCAAATAGCCCACCTAGAAGTGGTGCAGACAAAGACTGGCTTGGGTGACATAAAACTGTGCATACCAAGAAGAAATGAATGCTTTACTGAGGGAGCAGCACGGTAGGGTCTTCACACCAGTGTGGCTTCAGAAAAGGATAACAAGCCTGCTATCACCACCCCTGTTTTTACACCCGGACCTTTGGCAGTACTGGTGGCCTGGAAACATCTCGGTGTGGGTACAGGGCTCCTGCTGGTGATCATCTGCCACATTAAGTAGGGCTTTTTGGTTATTTCCAACTTCTGCTCTTGTGAGACCTGCAGAAGCCCTCAGCACAGAAGGACACAAGGCTGTTAGAGAGAGTCCAGAGGAGGGCCATGAAGCCGATCAAAACATTGGAGCATCTCCCATAAGTGGACAGGCTGAGAGAGTTGGGATTTTTCAGCCTAGAAAAGAGAGGGCTTCCAGGGAGATCTTATAATGACCTTCCAATACATGAAGGGAGCCTAGAGGAAAGCTGGGAAAGGGCTCTTTTTTTGGGAGTGCAGTGATGGTATCAGAGATAAAGGTTTTGAACTGAAAAAGGCGAGATTCAGACTAGATATTGAGAAGAATCTTTTTGCCATGAGGATGGTGAGGCACTGGTACAGGTTGCCCAGGGAAGCTGTGGATGCCCCATCCCTGAAGGTGTTCAAGGCCAGGTTGGATGAGGCTTTAAGCGACCTGGTCCATAGGAGACTACAAGGATAATCATAGGGCTGGAGCACCTTCCCTATGAGGACAGGCTGAGAGAGTTGGGGTTGTTCAGCCTGGAGAAGGGAAAGCTCTGAGAAGAACTCATAGCAACTTTCCAGTACCTGAAGGGGCTGCAGGAAAGCTGGGGAGGGAGTGCTTACAAAGACATGGAGTGATAGGATGAGGAGGGGGTGGATATAAACTGGAGAGGGGTATATTTAGATGAGATGTAAGGAAGAATTTCTTCACTTTTGACTTCTCATAATAGTAACTACTGCTGGTGTCATCATGAACTTTGCAGCAGTTAAAACTGTTGCTGATTTGGAGCAGGCTCCAGCTCTGCCTGACCTTGCCTTGGAGCTGGGGAAAGGCTGCAAACAGAGGGGATTGCAGGAGAAGAGACACCAGTTCAGCACAGATCAAACTGGACACAAGACATTATCATCTCCATACAATGGATAGTGTATGGAGACATGCACACGCAAGAGAACCAGGTCATCAGACCCAGTCAACGTAGATTCACGAAAGGCAGATCTTGCTAAACTAACCTGATCGCCTTCTATGACAAAATGACCCGGCTGCTGGATGAGAAAAAGGCTGTGGATGTGGTCTTCCTGGACTTCAGCAAAGCCCTTGACACAGTTTCTCACAGCATTCTGCTTCGGAAACTGTCAGCCTCTGGCTTGGACAGGCACACACTCTCCTGGGTGGAAAACTGGTTGAATGACCAGGCCCAGAGAGTGGTGGGAAATGGAGTTTACTCCAGTTGGAGGCCAGTTACAAGTTGGGTTCCCCAGGGCTCAGTGCTGCGACCGACCCTGTTCAATGTCTTCATCAATGACCTGGATGAAGGCATCGAGTGTACCCTTAGCGAATTTGCAGATGACACTAAGCTGGGTGGAAGTGTCAATCTGCTGAAGGTTAGGGAGGCTCTGCAAAATGATCTGAACAGGCTGGACCACTGGGTTGAGACCAATGGCGTGAGGTTTAACAAAGCCAAATGCCAGGTCCTGCACTTGGGGCACAACAATGCTGTGCAGAACTACAGACTGCAAGAAGCCTGGCTGGAAAGCTGCCAGGAGGAGAAGGACCTGGGGGTGTTGGTTGACAGCGACTGAACATGAGCCAGCAGCGTGCCCAGGTGGCCAAGAAGGCCAATGGCATCTTGGCTTGGATCAGAAACGGTGTGACCAGCAGGACCAGGGAGGTTATTATCCCTCTGTACTCTGCACTGGTGAGGCCGCTCCTTGAATCCTGTGTTCAGTTCTGGGCCCCTCACCACAAGAAGGATGTTGTGGCTCTGGAGC
Source organism: Coccyzus lansbergi (assembly GCA_033558105.1). Taxonomy (NCBI): domain Eukaryota; kingdom Metazoa; phylum Chordata; class Aves; order Cuculiformes; family Coccyzidae; genus Coccyzus; species Coccyzus lansbergi. The sequence goes on along the minus strand of JAUMJK010000259.1, from coordinate 693,420 downwards.
AAGTCCAGAGGAGAGCAACACAACTGGTGAAGGGGCTGGAGAACAGGTCTTATAAGGAATGGCTTAGAGAGCTGGGGTTGTTTAGCCTGGAGAAGAGGAGGCTGAGAGGAGACCTCATTGATCTCTACAACTACTGGAAAGGAGGTTGTGTAGAGGGAAGGAGCTGGCCTGTTCTCCCAAGTGACAGGGGACAGGACAAGAGGGAATGGCCTCAAGCTGTGCCAGGGGAGGCTCAAGCTTGACATAAGGAAAAAATTCTTCACTGGAAGGGTCATTAGGCACAGGAACAGGCTGCCCAGGGGAGGTGGTTGACTCGCCTTCCCTGGAGTTGTTTAAGGTGTGAGTGGATGAGGTACTGAGGGGCATGGTTTAGAGATTGGTGGGAATGGTTGGACTCTATGATCCGGTGGGTCTCTTCCAACCAGGTGATTCTATGATTCTATGCTGTTTTAAAACAAACATGCTGTCAGAGGGACATTCCATCCAAGTTTCCAAAAATACAAGTACTTAGGTGAAAGAACTCTAGCCTGAACCAAAGACACTCCACTTTTTATAAGAGTAAGTGCTGCTGATGTCATTATGAACTTCACAACAGTTAAAACTCTTGCTAATCTGGTTCTTTGGAGCCAGCTCGCATTTGAGATAGGAAGGAACGCAGCAAACAGAGGGGATTGCAGGAGAGACACCAGTTCAGCGCTGATCAGGCTGAGCACAGGACGCTGTCCTCTCCAAAGAATGGACAGTGTCTGGGGACACACTGCTTGAAATAAACCTGCTGCCAGAGAGGCAATTCCCCCCCGCCCAAAAAAAATCCAGTTATTTAGAATCATAGAATCACCAGGTTGGAAGAGGCCCATCGGATGATCGAGTACAACCATTCCTATCAAACACTAAACCATGTCCCTCAGGACCTCGTCCACCTGTGCCTTAAATAACTCCAGGGAAGGTGAATCACAGAATCACAGAACAACCAGGTTGGAAGGGACCCATCGGATCTTCTAGTCCAACCATATGACCCTTTCTGTGAAAAACTTCCTCCTGATGTCCAGCCTAAATCTCCCCTGGTGGAGCTTGAGGCCATTCCCTCTTGTCGTGTGCCCTGTCACTTGGGAGAAGAGGCCAGGCCCGTCCTCTCCACAACCTCCTTTCAGGTAGTTGGAGAGAGCAATGAGGTTAAATGACACTTCAGCTTAAATTAAAGCTATTCCAGTTCTTGTAACAGTAACTACTTCCCATAAAGCGCGGGGTGGGAGGCGGAGAGGGCGCGCGCGCGCGCGCCGCCGGGACCTTCATACGAGGCGGGGAGGGCAGAACCCGCCTCCGCCGCCATGATGCGCGCGCCGTGGCGGCTGGCGGGGGCGGCGGCTGCGGCGACGAGGGTGAGGGGGCGCGGCCTGGCCGGCATGGCCCGCTACGGCACGGAGCCGCGGGGGCGGCCCAACTCGCCCGATTACCGCCTCTACTTTAGTAAGTAAGCGGCTAACCCCCTACCCCGTCACGCCCAGCCCCTGCGGCGCTCGGTGAAACCTCTCGGGGAGGGTGAAGTGGGGAGAGGTGAGGGCGGCGGCGGCGGCTCCTCCCGGGCCGGGCCGAGGCCGCCGTCCCGGTCCTGTGCGGGGAGCGGGGGGTTCTCTGGCGGCCCCGGGGAGTGCGCCGCGGCGAGGGAAGGCTCCTCGGAACAGCCCGGCTAGGGGAGGGGCGCTGTCTGAGGCCGCTGGTTTCGTATGTTTTTGGTCTGTTGACTTCCAAGACGTTAAGTCTGACGTATGCTGGTGTGAGAGAAGCTGAGGCGCCGTGTACCCTGTCAGCAGCTCCCTTGAGCCAGCGCAGGGGCTCTTCTGGAGAATCATTGAATGATTTGGGTTGGAAGGGACCTCGAAGACCATCTAGTTCCAACCCTCCTGCCATGGGCAGGGACACCTCCCACCAGACCAGGCTGCCCAAAGGCCCCATCCAGGCTCGCCTTGAACACCTCCAGGAATGGGGCAGCCACAGCTTCCCTGGGCAAGCCGAGCCAGTGCCCACCACTCACGTGGTGAAGAAATTCTTCCTTACATCGAGCCTAAATCTGTCCCTCTCCAGTATATACCCATTCCCCCTTGTCCTATCACCGCAAGCCTTTGTGAACAGTCCCTCTCCAGCTTTCTTGTAGGCCCCTTTCAGGTACTGGAGAGTCGCTGTAAGATCTCCTCTGAACCTTCTTTTCTCCAGGCTGAACAAGCCTAACTCTCTTAGCTTGTCCCCATAGCAGAGGAGCTCCAGCCTTTTGATCACCTTTGGAGCCCTCCTCTGTACCCGTTCCAACAGTTCCATATCCTTCTTATGTTGAGGAGTCTGGAACCAGACACAATACTCCAGATGAGGTGTCACGAGAGAGGAATAGAAAGTCATGTTAGTTAGTGGGAATAAGCAGCCTACCACTAAACTTTGTATTATTTGGGAGGAGGATCTGGAAGGTTTCCAGCAGTTGTGAAACCAATCACTGTGTACTCCTCTTTGCTGAGGTGTTCAAAGTACACTCCAAAGCTAAGTGAAGTCCTCATTTACTATGAACAGAGGTCAGAGCAGAGGACAAACTCCTTGTTATTTGTGTTGTATTATATTCTTAGAATCATAGAATCGTTTGAGTTGGAAAGAACCTTAAAGATCATCTAGTTTGAGTCAGTCTGTGATGGGCAGGGATGTGTCCCGCTAGTTCAGGCTGTCCAAGGCGCCATCCAACCTGGCTTTGAACACCTTCAGGAAACAGGCATCCACAGCTTGTCTGGACAACCTGTTCCAGTGCCTCACCACTCTAGTTGTGAAGAAGTTCTTCCTTATGTCTAGTATAAATCTGCCACTTTCCAGTTTATACCCATTGCCCCTAGTCCTATCACTACAAGTTTTTTAAAAATATTGTTGTTTTTGTTTTCATAGAATCACTAGGTTAAAAAGGACCCACTGGATCACAGTGTCCGACCATTCCCATCAGCCACTAAGCCATGTCCCTCAGCACCTCATCTACCTGCACCTTAAATACCTCCAGGGCAGGTGAATCAACCACCTCCCTGGGCAGCCTGTTCCTGTGCCCAGTGACCCTTTGCTTGAAATACTTTTTCCTGATGTCAAGCCTGAACTTCCCCTGGCGGAGCTTGAGGTCATTCCCTCTTATCCTTTCACCTGTCACTTGAGAGAAGAGGCCAGCTCCTTCCCTCGCTACAACCTCCTTTGCAGTAGTTGTAGAGAGCAATGAGGTCTCCCCTCAGCCTTCCCCTCAGCCTCCTCTTCTCCAGGCTAAACAACCCCAGCTCTCTCATCCGCTCCTCATAAGACTTGTTCTCCAGGCCCCTTCACCAGCTTTGCCGCTTTTCTGTGGACACACTCCAGAGTTTTGTTGCAGTACTTGGTCTTCTAGTATGTTGGAAAGCTTCTGAGTAGTTTGAGAAGCCTAAGTACCCACTGCAGTGGATTTTGTTCCTTTCTCCAGTGGAAGCATGGCTGAAGTGCAGATTGGTCCCTCGTTAAATAAATTTCAGATTGAGCTGGCTTCCAGGCTAGTATTTAATTTCTAGGGCCTGAGCAATTATCTAGTTATTCTCTTGATAAACATGGGCCTGTACAAGATCCTACACCTGAGTTGAGGCAATCTGTGGTTTCAGTACAGGATGGGGGATCACATGTTTGAGAGCAGCACTGTGGAGAAGGCCTTGGTGGTGCTGACTGATGAAAAGCTTGACATGAGCCAGCAATGCATGCTGTCAGCCCAGAAGGCCAGCTGTGTCCTAGGCTGCATCAAAAGAAGTGTAGCCATCAGGTTGAGTGAGGTGATTCTGCCCCTCTGCTCCACTCCCATGAGACTCCATCTAGCGTACTGTGAACAGTAGTGGAGTCCCCAGCACAAGAAGGATATGGAACTGTTGGAACGGATTCAGAGGAGGGCTACAAAGGTGATCAGAGGGTTGGAGCTCCTCTCCTATGGGGACAAGCTGAGAGTTAGGCTTGTTCAGCCTGGAGAAGTGAAGGCTCTAGGGAAACCTTGTAGTGGTCTTGCGGTACTTGAAGGGGCTACAGGAGGCCTGGGGAGGGACTTTTTACAGGGGCATGGAGTGATAGGACAATGGGGAATGGCTTTAAATTGGAAGGGGGAAGATTTAGACTAGACATAAGTAAGAAATTCTTTTCAATGAGAGCGGTGAGACACTGGCACAGGTTGCCCAGGGAAGCTGTGGCTGCCCCATTCCTGGAGGTGTGCAAGGCCAGGTTGGACGGGGCCTTGGGTAGCCTGATCTAGTGGGAGGTGTCCCTGTCCGTGGCAGGGGAGTCGGAGCTGGATGATCTTTAATGTCCCTTCCAACCCAAACCATTGTATGATTCTATGATTTTCTTTTTGTAGTCGTGGAAGTCAGCTTGTTAGAAATACAGTGAAGTCACAAGAACAGCATTGCTAGAGGCCCTCATGAATTCAATGATCACTCGTGGAAATTAGGTTCCCTTGGTATTTTTTTTTCTGCATTAATGGTTGTGTATTGCTATGGAGGAGAAGAAAAGAGAATAAAAGCATCTTCACATCTTTATATAACTTGTATTGCCGGGGAGTCAGAAGTGTGTTATTGAATATTAAAGCTGTAGTTCTAATGAATCCTTCCCTGTGAAACAATTGAATTCCTTGTTGTACGTCTATGTAATCTTTTAGTCCTTGGAATTAAACTTAAAGAAGTTTTAACTGGTGCATTACTGTGGCACATCATACATTCTTGGAATGCATAGTACTTAGTAACACCAGCATCTTGTGGCATATCCTTAGATTTGTAATGCTACTTTTTTTGTTTTTCAGAGAATGCAGATGGTAAATATATTTCCCCATTTCATGACATTCCACTTTTTGCTGTATCTAAAGAGGTATGTATTTATGGCTTCAAACAGAATTAATATCAAAACAATAATGATTTTATTGGTATTCTTTAGGTAAAAACACAGGTTTTAAAAGCAATTAACAGGCCAGTGAGTAGCACCAGAAAATACCATTTTAGCCCAGGCTGATTCCTTGTGTAATACAGTCACGATAGCTCTACCAGATTGTCTCTGCCGAGTTCAGTTACTTGCAGTGAAACATAATGATTGCTGTGTAGGCAAGCCTGAGGGTCTCTTTAACTTTCCAAGTGACTGAGAGCAGGCAGAACTCTCACTGTATCCTGTTCTCCTCTGTGTTAAATTTTTGTGTTTATGCACTCCTGGATTTATTTCCTATTGTTACTCTTTTTAAAGTAGCATTTTTCTACGCCTGCAATTAAAAGCATACATTTCCTTGCGGTAGATGTGCAACATGCACTTCTTTAACTTGTGGTGTATTTCTTTAATTCCCAAAAGTAGCATTATAATTGGAAGCCAGCAGTAATGCCCAAGAGAGAAGTGGTAATCGCACCTTTGGAGAATTACAAGACATGAGGTGCAGCTGAACACTTCCACGTCTTGTTAGCTACACTCCCTGGAGTTTCATTATAGCAATAATGAAACGCCTGGATTATGTGTCACTGGTGGGAACTGCCAGTCTTTGGTTTAGACTTAGACTTGCTTATTATGGTATGCTTGTTACACAAACAGCTTGGGAGGTTTAATCCATTTTCTTGATTTGTTGCTGTTGATCTATGGATGATATGAAGGGTGAGGAAGGTCAGCAGTTGTAGCATGTTCAGATTGAGACTTCTGAACTAATGAACCAATCTCTTTAGTTATTTAAAACAAGTGATTAAAAATACGCATGGAACCTTTTTGATCAGCAGACTCTAAGCAGTAGAAGAGGTGTCATTACTAGGATGCTGTGTTCAGTAGGTGCTGTTGCTCCAAAAGCAATTGGCAAATTCATCACATGTTCCCTGGGGACCTTGCTGTCCCTGCATCTAGGGTTTTAGGTTTGGAAGGGTAGATTCTAGTCTGTGATTTTTCTTTTGGTTAAATTAGAGTACAGTGATGTCTGATCAGCATGGAGAGGGTTTCATTTTGGTGTGTGAGCAATTCTGCAGGACATAGGGGCCTGAGGGGGGAGCGAGAAAGGGAATAATTGTGAAACGTCTGTGTTGATTTTGCAAGAGGGTGATTTAAGGAATTGTGTGTTATGTTCTTACCCTCCTGTGATATAAGCTTTATGGACTATATTGGGTAACTCCAACCTTACTTTCCATACTGGTTTTGTGTTTGTTTGTGGGGTTTTTTTTTTGATTTTTTTCATCTTTTTAAATTGAACAGAAGCTTGACTCGTGTTTTTCATCAGTTGAGGACAGGTGTAAATTGCGGCTTGCATTTTTTAGTGTCTGGGAGAAAGTGAATGTGTCCTTGTATACTTTTACCTTCCTCAATTGGCATCTGGAAGGTTATAATTTCACAGTGAAAGAGGACCATGTACTTACTTTTAAGTTACAGTTTAGGTCTTAGTGTGCACTAAAGATACGTTAACAGCTGTATTGAAAACTTCTGTTGTCTGTATTTATGTAAATACAGTTGTGCTCTCTTAATGTTCTTTATATGCTTATATACTTCACTCTTTCCGTATAGGATAAAGAGATTCCTGCAAAGAGGTCCAGGACTACTGGAAGTGAGGTACTACTAAGCTCTTTTTTTTTATATATTCTTCTTTTATTTATTTTATTAATAGTCCCTCTGTTTTCTTCGCTATTCTGCAAAGTGAACTTACTTTCACTGAATATAGTTGACATATCTTCAAATGCAAATATTTTAGGAAGAGAAAGCTTAAGGAGATTTAATATTCCCCTCTTTGAGTGGGCCAGAAATGTCAGCGTTCTTTTATTCATCAAGATGTTCTCAAAGCCAAACACTTTTATACCACTCTTTGAAAGGTTTGTTATGACTACTGTAGCATAGATGTGTTATCTGTTTTGCTATTCAATTCAGAAACTTTTGCAAAAAACCCTCCATTAATGAAATATTCATTATGCTCTGACTGTGGGCGGTCTTTGCTATACATACAAGACTTCAGAAACCCTAAGTATGTTAAAGCAGAAATTAGACCTTGTATATGGTTTTTAGAACTGGAGTACGTTGTTTTCTGTACTCCTTTTGGAAGCCCAGATAGAGAAAAATGACATCTGCTAATGGTTCAGCATTAACCAGCACTAAAGTTAAGCCTAACAGAAGCCCAAAACCCCATGAAAGTCTGCTGAGGCTTTTTCTGTGAAACAAGATTTGTTTGTGTAAATGTCTTTTCAAAAACACAGCATTTTTTGCAGTGCTTTCCCTGGCATAGGAGTACCTAAAAATTAATGGAAGAAGTGAAAGAAAAAAAAGAAACTAAACGTGTTAAGACCATGATGAGTCTTTGTGTGTCCCCCAGCCTTTATGGTTGGACTCGATGATCTGGTGAGTCTCTTCCAACCTGGTGATTCTATGATCGGTTTGGCCAGTCATATGGCAAAGCTGTAATTACCATCCAAGGTGAAAGAACTTTCCTAATGGGATTCTCATAGTTTTGCAGCTAATGCATGGTACACTGTTCTCCTGCTGTACACCAGTCCCCACACAATCCTGTACTATGTATTTCTTGTCCCTTCACTCTGTGATTCAAGCTACAATGCCCTGGTGAAACTTTTTAGGTTTCCTGTTTAGTGGTGCTCACAGGTACTACTTGGTAGGCTTAGAATCATGCCTGAAAGATAAGTTACGAGTATGTTCCAATAGTATTTCTCAAAAATCATTGTCCTTCAATGTGAATTCTTAATTACTGCCCTTCTTGAAGTTAAGTATTGTGTTTCTTACCTGCTTTTGAATACTGTGACAATACCTGCCAGTTGCAAAGATGCAAAGCTTGTTTTATGCAGTGTCTAAACTGCGTTTATCTTTGTAGGGAGAAGCACGGTAGCTTGACACTCTTGTTTCTAGTGCCCTACTTCTGATCTCTGGATCAGCCTCTGGAGCAGGGGCTAAAAAGGCAGTGAGGCTGAGCAGCTTTTGCCTCCTGGGCCAGCGTAGATTCTAGAGCTTCTTCATGTAACCCCTGCTATTGCGGAGCCCCTAGATTGTGGTTTAGTATAACCACAAACAATGAGCAAAGGCAAATGTACATTCCAGTCATGGGCTTCTGATGTAAGTAAGCAAACAAACGCGCAGGCCATAGGCTTCTCAAGCATGTTTGGTCCTTATTTTGATGGTGAAATGCAAGGATGCAAATAATTTAGAAAAACCTTTTTTCATCATTGTCTTGGGGAGCTGGGGAGAAGGGAGAAAATAGAGGGAAATAGACAGAATTCAGGAAAACATTTCTTCTTACACTGGATTCTTCAGGAGCTTTCCTCACCTTGGGCCATTGAGAAATGCATTCCTGTGTGTTTATATTTAGAGAAACATAGCTTAATCAGGGAATGAAGGGAAAAGAATGAATTTAATACCATGTACTGATTTCGAAAAACCTTTGAAGCGTAGTACTCCTTACTCTTGTCCAGGGACACAAAGGCTATTCATACCTGGTGTTCTTTTGATCCTTGTACTGAATTTAACCAGAATTCAAAGGTGATTTGCCCCAGAAACACAGTGGCATCTTTGAAATATGTGCTTTTAGGATGGCAGTTATTTGTAACTGTTATTTGTGGTGAGCTGGTGTTCATTGGATGGCAGTTTAGCTATGGAAAATAATCATAATTCTGTGTGAGGCTCTCTAGTCTCTCTAATCTACTTTAGGTTGTTGGTATTCCTGATGCCAGAAAAGGTCTCAAAATCAAGGAGTTTCAGCTTTCAGCATTCACAGGATAAGGGAATACACATTGTGCAAATATGTTTGCTATGTTGCAGTCTTGCCTTGTAGCGCTAAAGGAAACACTGTGGTGTTTCTGTGTATGTTCTCAGTCATGCAGCCATTTCTTGCAATGTTTTAGACCTTCCCAAATCTCAGTTAAATTTGGCTTTGCAGTCGCTATTGCCAATACATCTTTTTGCTTTCACAAATGTTTTTTTGCTGTTCGAAGACTAGACTGAAGTTATTTTGAGGTGAAAATTGTGCTGGAAAAAAGCTGGTTCAGCTTCAGTCTCAAAATTATTAGCAGCTTGCAGTTTGAACCTTTTCTACTTCTTAAGCATTACAAGCACTCAGAATCCGATCCTGCTCAGGTAAATCTCTGTGAAAAGTACCAAAAGTTTCACATCTCTGTCTGGAAGAGTGGGTGTTCCCACTGCGGTTACAGTCAAAACTGTCAGAGGCTGATTGCTGAACATGGTCCTCCAAGTCTAGTAGGAAGAAGGTTTGAAGAGGTCATCGTTTTCTTTTCAAGACAAATATGACATGTTGCTTCCCTGCAGCAGTGAAAGCGTTTCGCATCTTCTTGTCATTGTATGTTTTCATAAAGTATTCACGTGTCATCTCATTCAGAGGACCAGGGTGTTCTTGAAGACAAAGTTTTATTTAAAGTGTTGGCCTTGGTGAGGAATCTGTCCAAGCATGTAGCGATTATTAGTCCTCTTAACTTGCAGACACCCACAAGATCATTTGGAAAAAAAAAAAAAAAGAATGCAAGGAAAGAAACAAGACAGCTTTTGTTTTAGTTCCATCCTGTGGGTTGCACAGTTCTGGAATGGTTTTATGGACTTCGGTTGAATTCCTTCTGTTGAGCAAAAAGTTCAGATAAATTAACTAGTCAGATGAGGTATTGGGGGTCATCAGAATGGTCATGCAGTCTGAACAGGAGATCTGGTAGAGGACTTCATGCTTGGAACAGTATTCAGAGCTGATGTCAGAGTTGTCAAATGCCAAAGTCAATGTTTCATAAGAAAGGAAAAGCTGTCGTCATTTTCTATGCTGTATAGGTGCAAACTTTGTACTGATTTTGTATTCTGTCTTTACTGCAGCCTCTGTAGCCTTTTTTGATCACGCTAGCTGTTTTTTCAGCATATGTAACCTGGCCTTGTGTGTTCAGAGATTTGTGTTCCAAACTTTGGATTATCAGTGAAGCCGTCATCCTGTTGCTTGAACTTTCCCAGCCTTTTTCTCTTTTACAATAGCTGTAAGCCTTTCTCTGTGTTCTTGTAGATTAACAAATACTGAGAATGGAAGTACTTTTCACTCAGCATTCCAGTTAAAATCTACTGGAGTAGAGCTGGTTTACTGAGAAAATTGCATCAGTGATTTGATAAAGCTTTGTTTCAAATAAATAGTTCCTTAAACTTGAGGAAGTCAGTGATTCGCTTACATTCATGTCATGGTTGTATACTGAGTAGTTTAGCAGGTGAATGTGCCCATAAAATAGTTTATCAGAGAATGTCTGACACCACTTTTGGGGTACCTGTGGGTAAAAACTTAAAAAGAGTTGGTGATTCCCTTTTTACTTTAAGGCGAGGGAAGCACGCTAGGAAGAGGCTGCAGGCACTTTGTGTTTATTCTGGGCACTGCATGCTGTTTTTGTTATATGGCATGTTAATTTATATTGGAAGAGTTCCATTCACTTTTCATTTAGATACAGTATATTTGGTCTGCAGATGTTGCTGGCATCTGTTTTGTTGTTTTCGTTGGCAAATACCTTGTAGCAAATGTTACATTGGGAATGCTTGTAACACAGTACCCATCTTATAAGTCCCTCTACATTTATTTCTGGTTATATGTCATGACAGTCCTCATTTCTTTTTTTTCTTTTTCCTTTTTTTTTCTCTTTTGAACATCATCTTTTGTTCACACTGCGGCTGGACTGCAGCTCATCTTTTTCATTCTTGTTAGTCGTCAGGTGTGTGCTGCTGTGTTCGGTTGATGGCTGATGAGAAGCCCTGCAAGATTGCAAATGAGCAGACAGAAAAGAATGGAAATGATAGCCACTTCTTCTTCTGTCGTGTAAGCTCAGAGCTTTTCAGTAAGGAAGGGTCAGTAGCCCCTAAATGCTGCTTCTAGTGCTTTCAGATTTTTTTTTTTTGAGAACTATACTATAAAAAGTACAACTAAAGTAATTTTAATCTTTAACATGCCTCTTTTGCTGTCATGCAAGGGTGATGGTGAATTGCAAACAACCTTAAAAAGTGGGGATGTTTGTCATTTTATGAAATTGTACTGAGTTTCTGTTTCTGTTGTTTTATTGCTTTGCTCACTCTGCATAGGTTGCTCCACTCCTGCTTCAAATTAGCTGAACCTTCAGAGGTGAGCTTTAAATGTTGCATCCCATGGGCAGAATCAAATCTACCCACAACCCTTTATTCAAATGCATGGGCTAAGGAACTGTGGAAGGTGTGGAAAAGAATTAGTTGAACAAGAAAGGGAAAGTTGGGTAAGGGAAAAATTGTTTGAGAAGGGTGTATTGGAGTCTAGAAGGACAGGCTGTAAAAAATGTTTAATTCTTATTATATTCAGGTTTGTAGTATCAAACTCTGATCAAAATGAGTTCTCTTTTTCTGTAAAAATATGCTAGCAGTCATTTTTGGCCGTTAGTGGAGAGAGTGCTGACTCACAGTTTACCTGGGTATGACAGTCTGTATTTTCCTCACTTTTCTCAACACTTGCTGTAGAGAATTATGAAATCCTTTGCTTGGGAAAAGACCTTTGAAATCATCGAGTCCAACTGTACCTTTCCACTACTAAACCATATCCGTGAGCACCTCATCTACCCATCTTTTAAATACTTCTGAGGATGAGGACTTAACCACTACCCTGGGCAGCCTGTGCCAGTGCTTGGTAACTCTTTCAGTGAGTACATTTTTCCTAATATCTAGTCTGAAACTCCCTTGGTGCAACTTGAAGCCATTTCCTCTCATCCTATTGCTTGTTACTTGGTAGAAGAGACCAACACCCACCTTGCTGCAGCCTCCTTTGAGGCAGTTGTAGACAGCAATAAGGTCTCCCCTCAGCCTCCTTTTGTCCAGGCTAAACAACCCCAGTTCACTCAGCCGCTCCTCTATGCCTTGTTCTCTAGCCCTTTCACCAGCTTTGTTGCCCTTGTCTGGACATGCTCCAAGATCTCAATGGCCTTGTGGCAAGGGACCCAAAACTGAACATAGTGTGAATGTGTTGAAGTAAATCTGTTTTTCTGATTTCAAAAAACCAAAACCTCTTCCACTTCTGTGTGTGAAAGACATTTTTGCTTGTCTTGGCAAAACTGATATCTTGACATGTTAAAAATGTTGTTCAACTGAAATGGAATGCAGTAAGTTGCTGAACAGTGTTAAAGAAAACACTCTGATAAAGAAAACATGTCCTGCGTGGGTTCACATGTAATGTACTTACTGCGTAGTTCTTAGGAAATAAAGGATGTCATTTAGACATGTTGTTTAGTTCTTCTGCTGTCATTTTGTGCTGATTTTCATACCCATTTCTAGGAATTAAGAAATGCACTTTTGGCTTCTCTGTGTTGAGCAAGTGGATTTTTTCCCCCATCACTTCTTCAAGGTGTAACAGAGCATAAGTACAAATGTCTGTCTCACGTTCATATTAACCCAAAGTCAAACAAGCTACTTAATACTTTCTGTGGAAAGTCTCTCTGGGCTCCTCGGTTCACTTCCCCTGGCAGATGGGTTCTGTCCATTTTTCTGAACCTAGGAAACCATTCCTCCTTTTCTCTTGCATGCCTTGCAGTCTGAGAGACTGTCCTGAAGAAACTGTCAGCCAGCAGAGTTGACATGAGGCTGACCTGTAGGACCTGCTCCATCTGGTCTGTTGTACAGTCTGCTGTCATGAAGTGGTGTCTCTTCTACATTAGTCACTTACAGAGCTGAGTTAAATCTAGGCTGAAGCAAGCAGCTATCTCCTAGGCATAGGCTGACTGCTGTCATACTGACTGGAGCAGTTTAAATGGTAAAACTTTGCAAATCAATAGTTTTCATTTTGTGAGAGGTTGTTTTTCTGTCAAATGGGCAGTTGAAACGGTCTCACCATTGCTTGAGGGCATAGAAGTGTGCTAGCTTAGGGTTTGGTGAGGTGGAATTTTTTGTTTACTGATCTAAAGTAAAGATAAAAATATGAATTACCAGATACATTCACTGTCCAGAAGCAACTACTGAATGGCATATGCAGTTGGTAATCTGTGAAGGCGGTTGGTGTCTCACACTTTTATATTTCTGTTTGTAGCTGAGGCAGAGAGGGTTTTGTAGCAGGGAATTGGGGAGAAAACTCATGGTATGAAGGAATAGGTGCTAGGTCTGGGAAAATAAGAGAGTGATGAAAAAAATTCCTGGACAACATTTAGACAAGAAGGGAAAGAGGAGGCACAAAGCCCTAAACAACCAGAAGAGTATTCTAACTTTGCGTGAGTCAAACTATCTAGTATGTACTCTCCTTTCTACACCAATGAGTCCCATCTCATCACTGTAAAAATGTGATTGCCCTATAAATAATACTTTTTTATTTGTGCCAGTATGCACTGCATGAAGTTATTAATCTCTTGTAAATGCTTGTGGCAGCTTAGCATTAGAGAGAGTACTTTCGGGGATTTTTTTGCATATGAATTAGTTTGTCAGGCTGTCAGATTTAAGACTCTTGACAATTCACGTTTGACTGATGCCACAAATTATGAAGACCTAGTCTTAGAGCTGAGTTAAATCCAAATGATTTTTTTTTGGTTGAGAGCAACATTGTGTTCATTTTAGTCCAGTTGTTGCTCAGCCCTGAGAGTTGTTTTGGTGAAGACCTGGAGTAATTCTTGACCAATTAAAGCTCAGAACTAAGATTTATGGACTGCTGAAGTGATTGTATTAGTCATGGTCTGAAAAGTATACAGTTGCATATAAACAGAAAAATACAGGGTTGTGGTGGAGGGGAAAACATCCTGTATAATTCCAGGAGTAGTTTATAAGTTTTTTAACTGTAACTACCGGTCAGAATGATTCTTTGTCCTGCTTGGCAGGTCCCTAAGAGTTTCTTGTCATCACTGACTTTCATGCTATGTATTTCTTTTTTCCAAGAGTTTTGTAGATGGATGTACAGACCTTCCTTAGATCCTTTCCAGCCCTTCCCTTACCTGCTGCTCTGTGTATGTTGCTTTGGTCTATCTGCTTTTTTAGCATTGACGTCTTTGTGGTCTCTTTCTGATTACTTCTCTGTTTCAGCCATTCTATACCGAAGGTCTACTTTATGAAACTGAAACAAATCTGAAGTACCTTTCTCATTTTTTTTCATGTTTTATTTGGTTATGACCTGATTGGGAAAAGTGATTCCATATGACGTGCCACTGATTGTAGTATGGGCATAGTACTTAGATGGTGAATTTAATTTAAATTTAGTGGGAATTTACTGTCAGGATTGTGCATAGCTTGTGATCTTGTAGAAGAAATGTTGAGTGACAGCTGAGATTTTCCTTTGCTTTCTTGCTTTCCACATTCCAGATTTGTTTGGGAGAAGATCATAGAACCATTGGAATTACTTTAATTAGACTGTGACGTTTATTTGTTTGTTGCAGCTGCAGATACAGGGAGCAGAAATACAAATATTTGAAAATCCACTGGAGCCTTCATTGCATTGTAGTTGAAGAGTCAGTACAATACTTCACTTGGTTTAACTTCATAATTTCTTCAAAATCGTATTTTCTCATTCTCAAGCTGTTGTGATTTTTAATATCATTGCAAGTTTTCTTTGGCTATGAAGAGAGATCCCAGTCAATGTGATATTTTGGAGTTATTTTAGTAATCTAGGGAAAAGAGGTGGTAGACATTACTAGGTGATTTGGTCTGGTTGCCCATTTTGATTTATATTCTGCTCCTTGGTAGTGCTTAACTCTGACAGTTTTAGAAAAAGAAACCTTATAACAGTTACATAGAGAGTTTTCAAACTCTTGGAAAATGTCACTGTAACCTCCTCAGTAAGAAGGACAGATTACTTATTTTTCTTAGAATCACAGAGTCATTTAGATTGGCAGAAAAACGTAAAGATAATAAAGTCAAACTGTAAACCTGACACTGCCAAGTCCACCACTAAACCACATCCCTAAGCACCTCATTTGCACATCTTCTAAATACCCACTGCACCACTTTCCTGGCTAGCCTGTATCAATGCTTGATAACCCTTTCAGTGAAGACATTTTTCCTAATAACCAATCTAGACCTTCCCTGGCACAACTTGAGGCCACTTCCTCTCACCCTTCTACTTGTAACTTGGGAGAAGAGATCACCACCCACCTCACTACAGCCTTCTTTTGGGTAGCTGTAGAGGGCGATAAGGTCTCCCTTAAGTCTCCTCTTCTGACTAAACAGCGACAGTTCCCTCAGCCGGTTGGTTCTCCAGACCCTTCACCAGCTTCACTGCCCTCCTTTGGACAGGCTCCAGCACCTCTGTGTCTTTCTTGTAGTGAGGGGCCCAGAGCAAAGCCTGTAAACCCATGAGATTTTACATGTTTTAAATTTAGTTCCCCCCTTGCCCTTCTTCTTAAAGCAATTTTCACCTTATATGTATTCAGAAGAAGGATAATGCAAATACAAAGTGTCTGTGCCCATGTTCTTCTCCACCATCACTTTGGATTCATTTTGCTTCACTTCAACCACATCAGCTGTCATAAATGTCAGTGGTTGCTGCATTTGCATGAGTTTTTAACAAAATAATGAGGCCAAAGAGGAGGACCTGAAGTAAATCCTCAGAGGAAAAAAGCCAAAAAAATTGTACTTTCCAGTGCTTGAGGGAAGCTGACTCTGTCCTGTAGAAACATCCAGTCCTCTTTGACTAGTAAGCTGAACTACTGCCTTGAGACCAACCATTCCATGGACTTCCTGAACATTTTGTGAAGAACAAGATTGATAGAGGAATAAAAATATAATGTGGATTTCCTCTACTTGTAGTTGTTCATATTCACAGATGAGTGGGGTAGGAAAGGTGTAAACCAAGGTGTGTAAATAGCATTGTGCAGAAGTAAACAAATTGTACTTAATGTATAAACAACTGGAACATAAAGGTGTGATGTATGTTGCTGCTGAATACAGAGTAGAGAATTTATCTTATTGCAAAATACTAATTGAGAAGTAGATTCTATTTTCAGTTCTGTCATTCTTTTTTTTTTAGGTCCTGTTTAATATGATTGTAGAAGTGCCTCGTTGGACGAATGCAAAAATGGAGGTAATTAAGAAAAATACATGGATTATATAGATATTTATAAAAGTTATGACAGTGCAGTGGCTTCCAGTAGTCAGAGTTTAATCAGAGTATGGATTACTCTTTACCCATAACATTTTCTCCATTAAAAAATTAATTTGAAGTTATGTATACAGCCACTTCCCTTGTGATTATAAAAAGTGTTGAGGTTCTAATTTTGTTTCCGTTTTGCTGGTGAGTACAGCTTTTTGACAGCAATGACTGCAGAATGGAGCATACCTGCAACAGAGTCCTAGAGTACCAGCTTGGAGGACATTGTCCGACATCTAGTCTTGTTCCTGCTTACTCTTATAGCTTCCCACTTGGAGGATTTAGTTTTTCCCATTTCTGCTGTGTGGTCTGCCAGGCCAAATCCTGATGAATGCAGTTGCAAATGAAAAAGCATTTCTTTGTGACAGAAAAACCTGGGAATCTCACTGATTAAAAGGATCTGCAGGGAGATATTTTAAAAGTAGAGCTTAGCGGGTTGCTCCTCTGCAACTACAGTAGAGAAGCTGAGCAATGCTTCATCCGTAGTGATCGTGAAAGGACAGATCTCACCAGGATATGTTGTATCTTCCTGAATGTTTATATTGTTTTTAGGGATGCTTCCTGGGCGCTTTTAAGTTTGTGGTCGAACTATTAGCAATTTTGGTTATTAAAAATAAAACTGAAGAACCTCCCAGCTTGTTATTTCAGGGTTTTGTTTTCTCCTTTCCATGATGCTGGAAAATCACTTGAACTGTGCTTATGCTACAGTTGTTATGCTGCAAGCAGAGTTGTCTTGGATATTTACCTTATATATTCAGGTGATGATTTATTGCAGAAGCTGAGTTCTCTTTTGCAGAATTGACAATGGTATTTGAATTCATTGTTTAAAGTTAAGATTGCTCTCCTTCCCCTTCTTTCAGCGTATCATGTCAAGGGTACAAAAGTTTGCTGCCCTGTTAGCTTCAGAAGTCAGTGGGTTTAGGTTTCTCTGGTTTGATAGAGGAGACCAGAAGCAGGTAGAATTGAGTGTGAAACCAGGACATGTGAACCTTGATCTTAGCTCTTTGAGAGGTTTTACTTGTGGAGTAAGTGCATGCTGTTGACAGGTTGCTGTGGTTCAGAAAGGTGGAATTCCTTTGGAATAGTTTTGGTGGTGGTCCCTTAGGCAAATTACTAGGATATTCTAAAAGAAATATGGATTAATGGCTGTGTGCTTATGCACACAAGCTGTGTACCACCTGAGCCAGTGTGTACTCCTAGCCTGTGACAAATGTGATGCCTTTCAGATGAGTGTTTGTAAGCAAGAACCAAGATAATATGGATTGGTTTGTGGTGTGGAGTGTCAAAAGGACAATTACAGTGCATTAGCTGGTGTATGGTTGGTAACTTATATGGCAGTGGGTTTTTATTTGAGATTTTGGGAAGAATGATGACAACGATAAACTGTTCAGCTTTAATTACTTCAGTCCTTCTGTGAGTACTTCTTTGGGAATAAGAATGCCTTCTTCTAATGCTCGCTTAATTTGTTCCAAATCTGTGTGAAGTTGGTGTTTTGTGACAGTACAGAACTTATCCTTGCTAAAACTCATTTGTATGCAGAGAGGTGATGAAGAGAAGGGACGTATGCAATAGGAGAGCAGTGAATGGGAGTGAGAAGATGAAGCATTTCTCCTGTTGCTGTTAAAACCTCTGTTGTCTGAAGAACTTGTGCCACCATTTGTATGTCTGTTGAACTGGTACTATAAACTGCAAGAGCAGTTCTTTTCAATATTTATACTTGACCATGACAGTCTCCTTATAAATTTATGACTTTCTCCTCTACATTAATTTTCTGCTTGCATACTTCACAGTGCTATTTAAAACCTTAATAAGCTACTTTTTGAACATGACTCTTGAGATTTAGAGTGAGGCCATCATACTTTTAATACTTCTCAAACTACAAGCACATTCTCCCAGACGGAGCTTTCTAACTGGTTGGGTACAGAATGAATTGCTTTCCGCTTTACTATTCTCTCTTTCTTTCTTTTTTTCATGATCTTTTTAGATTGCCACTGAGGAGCCGTTGAATCCCATTAAACAAGATATAAAGAAAGGCAAGCTTCGATATGTGGCAAATATCTTCCCTCACAAGGGTTATATATGGAATTATGGTGCCCTCCCACAGGTAACATTTTTGTTATAATGGTGAAAGTTTTCTGTCTTCTGTGTAAATTACCTTGTAAATCGTGGGTACTGCCTGAATGCAAATCAGTTGCAAGAGGGATGTTTCTTTTTGGTACATTTGTAAATTAGGATTTTTTTTATTTTGATCTTTATTGTATCCTTAAATTTTGATGGAAATTTGGATGTCAGCATAAACATGCTGTATTTCACGAAGGAGTTAAATTACCAAGAAATTTCAAATCTTTAATCTGTGCTTCTGTACTGTAGTGAAGGAATTAAACTCTCATGGTCTACCATTCAAGAATACTTTGTCGCATAGCCCTTTTCTACTTAGAAAAGACACTTAAGAAATTACTAATTTAGGATTTTCATGTATCACAACATAAATTTTAATTGGTATTTCTTAATATCTTTTAAAAAGAGGACCAAAAGGGTTGTTCTATTTTAGATTAAACCTCAACTGCCTTAGTTAATTATTCTCTGAACTGTGAGACTTTACTGATCATGACACATTAAAAACTTTGAGGCTTGAAAAGGCACAATAATGGCTGAAATTTTGAGCATACTGAAAGATTTTAAACTGTTTTCATTTCTGAGAATAACATAGAGTTAAGTTAGTACTGAAGAACACGCCAGAGCTAGAAAAGAGTAATGTATTTACTTTACGCTTAACTGAATAAGCGGTGGAAGTTTACTCCTGAAAATGTGCTTATGTATTTAGTCCCTGAAGAAGAGATACCAGGCAGGTGCTGGAGTATAACAATGAAGTTCTAATCTAGTCAGCAGTCTCAGCAGACATATTTTCCAAGGAGGTATAGTTGGGAACCAGCAATTCCATTTAATATTTTTAAATTCATGTGTGCCCCCTAATATAAAGCCAAAATGAAAATTGAATATTTTCCTGCACAAAGCGCATTATTTTGGACTGATGACGCTTTCCCTGGGAGAAATGTTGACCTCTTCTTGTTACCTTGTGAGTCAGAGAGGACTGGAGATAATTGTCACTTTTATTTTCTGTAATAACTTTTAAATACCAATTGTGTCATTACACCTCCAATTGTTGAAGTGTAGATGACACTCCAGATTCCTGCTAGCAGCTGTAACAAACAAATGTGGCTCATTGTCTCCATTATCAGAAGAGGACTTTTCATCAGGATCAGCAGTTGCCAGAATTTCAGCCCTAGTATATGGCTTAAAGATATGTATTTGTGGCTGCTGCTTTATGCTGTGGAACAGAGAAATAAAAGCTGGTGGTAGGGGTATAATTGTCACAGGAGTTGCTGTACTCTCCAGAGAACAATACCATTGCTAACAAGCTTTCCTTCTAACCTACGGGTGGAGGAGTGCAGCTGGGCAGAAGAATAGTACTGGTATAATGCAGCCTTATATAAAAAGCTCTTTGCAAGACTACTGGAAAAACGAGTTATAAATTGAAATTATCTCTCAATTCCATTTCAGCAATTTTTTGGTAATGATTCTGCTGCCTAAGCACTTGAACATTTGCTTTTCACAAATTTGCTTTTTAGTATCTGTTGCATTCTCAAGAACAAGTTTGTTGTGGAGGAGGTTTGACAGTCTAGCCTCTTGGGTGGAAAAAAGGTTTCCCAAGACCTTTCCAGCCTAATTTCATTAGGCTCAAACTTCTCACCAGGAAAACTTCTCAACTTTAGCATGAGTTACTCATTACTAGCCAGCAGGAGACAAAATGAATGTTGGTCTGATAATGAAGTTGTTATAACTTGGATATGATTCCATGCTTGTACAGAGCTCAGAACAGGGGTTTAGACTTGCCTCCTGGAGAAGCTTCTTTGGTCTTAAGCTGCTGTCTGTTCTTGGGAGCGTACACATCTCAAAATACTCAGAAAAGTTTCATATCTAAATCTGAAAACTTTAAAAACCTATTTTAGTGCTGACAAATCCATACTTAAGAGCTTGGTTAGCTCAAAGCCTAGATGTTTTTGAAAGCAACTTATATTTGTGCCATGGTATGTAAAGAGTATAGTAAGAATGTAATTATAGGATGTTCTAGTTTAATTCCACAACCACTAGTAACCTGGAAAACACATATTTAGGGCCCTCTGATGCTGTAATCACTGCAGTTCTATAAGGCACCTATTGAGGCACAGATACAGTTAACACTTCTGTTACTGTCTTCTCAGTAATCCTCACGTTGCTTATCCTGAATGTGAGGACAAGATACTCACAATCAGTCCACTAGCTATCTGTTTGTTTTGTTTGTTCTTTTCACATTGAGCAAGATATTTCTCATGAAGCTGATGTTTTTATTGGTGTTTTTATTAATCTTAATGTCGTGGTTAGAAGAATTGTAATCGCAGATCAGCTGGTAACTGATCGTTCTCTTTCTTTTGACAGACCTGGGAAGATCCAAAGCATTCCGATAATGCTACAGGATGTTGTGGGGATAATGATCCTATTGATGTTTGTGAAATAGGTTCAAAGGTTTGTCTTTATCAGGATTCCTTTAATTTGCTAAGGTTAATTTAATAATTTGGTGAACAACTTTTGGAAGAAAAGAGCAGATGGAAAATAAGAAAAGAAGTTAATGGTCTCAGGAGATGACAAAAGTATGAATAGAGTATCTGAGGACAGAATATGTGAGGAAGCAGGGGATTTTTAAAAAGGAGAATAAAAGTAGGGTTTAATAAAGTCTGTGTACTGGATAAAAGGGAAAGTAAGAAAATTCCACTCTGAAGGTCTATGGCTGGACAGTGAGTTTGGGGTGAAGGAGGAGATTTTTTTGAGGAAGGAAAAGATTTCTTTTTCCCCTGTTCCCTATTGCAGCTGGGAAAAGGTTTCTTAAAAGTGAGGAACTGTGGCACCATCATGTAGATAAAATTACAATGTCAGACCCTCACAGGAGTTAGGTTTGAGTTTTCTCATTGGTGCAAACAGAAGTAGATCCCTCTTCTCTGGAGGAGAAGACAGGAACTTGTTGCAGTGTTACAGCATTATGACATATAGGATGGGTGGATGAAAAAGAGGTACAGCAAACACCATTAGTGGGTATAGGGGAATGGTTTAGCTTACTGAAAGAAAACCTTGCCTATCTGAGAACAGCAAAGAACGGAGCAATCTTCCACAGTACCAAAGATGAGGTTATGAAACAGAGGAGTTTGGAAAAGGGATCTCTTGGGGTATCTTAGGTAAGAGGAAAAGTGGCTTTATTTGAGCAAAGGAACCTAAAGCTGGAATTAATGGATCTTCCCAAGAAAATGCAAGAAAGAGTATTGCTGATGTTTCTGGGGAGGGGTGTATATTTGGAATCTAGAGGAAGGAGGAGGCAAGAGGCAGCTTAAGACAAAGAGCTGAGAAAATAGAGAGCTAAGAGGCAAAAGAGAAAAAAAAAGAGATATTTTTGACTTGCAATTTGGGGCGAAGATCAAGAAGGTGTGGGGGAAGTAGAGTAGAAGAGGAAGAGAAATTTCCTAGCTTGTGTTGTCTACTTAAGTGCTGATGGGACATTTGCGGGTTGAAGAATAGCAATGGTGGGAAAAGGGCTAGGTTAACAGATCTTGCAGTTCTCTTAGCTGCTGGTCAAAAATGTAAAACTGTTTTGTCCGTAACATAAAAGAGAAGTTCCATGTAATGTTTCCCGAATCTTTATGAGATTATGTTCTGTTTCAGATTCGTTCTTCTGGTGAGATTGTTCAGGTGAAGGTCTTGGGTGTTTTAGCTCTTGTTGATGAAGGAGAGACAGATTGGAAGATAATTGCTATCAGTGCGGATGATCCAGAAGCTCAGAAAATCCATGGCAAGTATTTTTATCTTAATGCGAGTTATGCCAGCAATTTGGACAGTAGAAAGGTGCCTGAGCTTAGGCAACCCAGGACAAGAAGAGTGGAAAGGCAAGGCTTTATTTTTTCTGTGTTTAAATCAGGTGCTTCCTTCAAGGAGGGCATGTGTGCTTTCACACTAAGCTTTTGAAAAGGTTCCCTTTAATTTTCAAGAGGACCTGTCATGCAGAAAGTCTTTTTAACTTATGAAACACAACTGCCTTAGAAAGTGACCTCTTAAAATTACAGGTTTATCTCCTTTGTAATAGTGCATATTTACCCACTTAGATTATGTAGCGCACTGCTATTTTCCTTGTTGAAAGTGTTTGTTCCTTTTATATTTGCAGGCATTGTGTTGCATTCTGAAGAGGGCTGTACATTTCCAGTGTTTTGTTGCTTGTAACTGGTTTCCTTCCAGTGTTTGTTGCCTAGTTTGGGCTATTAGGTTTTACCTTTTGGCTTGAAAATTTGCGAAGTAAACTGGTAGTGCAGCTCACCCTAATATCAGCTTTGATGACGACTAGGTGTGCAGGGGGAAATATTCTGTCCAGACTTGTCCTTCTTGTGCCCATGCTTCTGATACCCAAATGGAATTAATGTACTGAAACGTGTCTATCAAATAGCATGTGAGGTATAATTTTGCTTTCAAACTGTTCATTAAGAAGATGATACAGATATGTCAAACCTGCAGGGAGTTAGGTTTTACAGCACAGGTAAAGTGCAGCTTTTCTCTGGATAAATGGAGATTTACTTCCTTAAATGCAGTGTTACAGGGGATAATGGAAATTAAGTGTGTAAGTTTGTCTAGAAGTTAGTAACTGTTAAGAAACTAAATACCGTATGTACCATCAGGTATGTACAGTCAGAGCCTGCTCTGTGTTAGTAGGGAGTACCAAGGCACAGAGTGACCTTTCTGTAGCAACATGGCTATCCAATAACTTTTAAAGGAAGTAAGTTTCTTGGCCATTGAGGCTTTTTCCTGGTTTCTGAATGTGAAGTAATTATATCGCTGGACTGGCCCTTCATTGTTTTCTTGCAGGTTGCTTTCACATGGAGAATACTTGACTTGTGGGGAAAGAAGGGGAGAAGAGGAAATAAGGAGAAAGAAACTCTTGGG
The DNA here is from genome assembly GCA_033558105.1 of Coccyzus lansbergi. Taxonomy (NCBI): domain Eukaryota; kingdom Metazoa; phylum Chordata; class Aves; order Cuculiformes; family Coccyzidae; genus Coccyzus; species Coccyzus lansbergi. Next base: position 670,352 of record JAUMJK010000259.1, on the reverse strand, counting down.
TTGATGCTGATTAAAATCATTGGGCAGATGAATTGCTATATAGTGTTTATCACTCTTTGACTACTTTGACAGTTAGAGATTAAGAAGTTCAGCTTAAGGAAATAGTAAGTAATAGTTTACTGTTAGTGTCAATTTAAACCTCTGTAATGTGCAATAAAATGTAATATGGGTGTCAGTAGTTAAAAGACAAGTAATTGGCACTTTATTTCTATACACTGTTCTCTTTAATCTTTTTTTCCTTAATTTCTGAGAGAGTTTAATCAGAGAAATGAGGCAGAGAATTTAGAGTCCACTAAATGGAAGTAAGCATGGGAGAGTTTATGCCACTGGGTTGAATAGCAATATTTGAAAACCCTGTTTTGTTTTGGGTTTTATTTTTATGGGTAATGACTGGTTGGGTCAGCTGTGCTAGAGCTTTAGTTTATTTGGAAGGGGACTGAGAGTTTTATTCTTGCTTAAAAAAAAGGAGGCAAATAATTTCCTGTATTTGGTTCCTATGTGCATCCGTTCTTATCAGAGAATAGGTGTAAAATTTCAAGGAGAGAATTGTTCTTCTGAGGTGCAGAGAAGTTCAGAAGTATTTATCCAGTTTAATATGATTTCCCTTTGGGATTGGAGTTGCAGTCCAGAATTTTAAAAAGGCAAGAAAAAGGGGAAAAACAAAAAAAGCACCCATCTGCTTTTACAAAACATGAGTAGCTTGCAGTGTTTAATAGGAATCCTTCTTTAGTCTGAAAACAAACAAATCTGTTGGACTAGGCAGTACAATATGTCCTTTTATACTTGTTTTTCCCCCTTTCCAAAGATGTTAATTATTTTAGTATAAAGGGATAGCAGCTACAGATAAAACTGGTATCTCACTCAATAATTGATGTGCTGCTGTGTTGTGATGCTGCCTTCCTAGGGAGATATGATGTTAAGTGTTGCCTTCTAACTCTGTCCAGCCATTTTTATATCATTTGCTAAACATTTTGAATTGGACTGAGAATCATCACATTTGCTTTCAGCTCAGTATGTGCAGAGCCCCCAGTGAACATTTGGAAAAGATAATTCCAAGACACCAGAGCGGTGATTACTTGCAAACCCCATCCTGTGCCCACGCAGTGTGTTAACTCCTCTTGCTGCTTTAAGCACACCCCAGGTACTTTATATCTTCTCCTTCTGGGATTGTGATTGTTCTCATAAGTGCAATTGATTTTTCTGAGACTTCACAGAACTTAAAACTGAGCAGTCCCAACTTTTGAGCAGTTCTTACTGTTTATTCATTGCAGTCCACTGTAGTGTGTCCTGCAGGCATTTATTGATAAATACTGGTTTAAATTGGAAACCCTGCCTAGAACTCTGTCTTTCACACAGAGGGATGAGAAACTCTAGTTTATAGTGACAATACCCAGGAATGATAAGCTCTGCTTAGTACCTAGTCAAGTGGGAACTGTGTCATCAGTGGGAATAGCAGGGGTTTAGTGTCTTTTTGGACTGACTTTAGAACGTAATCTGTTTGAAATTATAGTTCTTAATACTGGTGGGCCTGGGGATGATCTCGCTTGAAATACAAGCTGTATGTCAGATGCAGGTATCTGTATGAGAAGGTTTCTTTTGGACCAAAACTGGTCATCTTCAGGTTTATCTGTTTCAATGAGATCTGTTTTTGTGGCTACCTGAAAACCACTGTGTCTTTCTGTTATGACAATTGCTAGGCCATTAGCAGACCAGCAAAGAATATCTGACCAAAGGAAAGGGAAAAAGCCTAAAAGCTCCCTGTATACTGAAACACTAAGTCTTGATCATGTAGCAGGCCTGACAGCTTTTTTTTTTGATGGTTGTTGCTTTTTGTTCAGTTGGATTTTGTAAGATACTGGCCAGGAGAAGCAGCGAATTCTTAGGAGTGGAAAGGTGACTTGTCTGCTAATCTCATACATTGGATTGACTTTAAAAAATGAGAATTCATTTACATATCTGGTGTGCTGGACAAGGTTGGGCTGAGAATGGATGAGAGATATTTTCATGCTGTAATTTGGTCTAAATGTACATGTCATCTTCACGTTGGACAGGAGGTTTGAAAATCACTGGCAGTTGAAGCAGGAAGCAACTTTTGAAAAATCTGCCTCTCAAAATGTTGTCTTACATTCCCTGAGAAAATTGGACAAATCCTGTATGCTGGATGGCATTTTGGAGGTGATTTACCAGCCTAGAATCTTAACAGGTGTGTTTTGCTATCGCTTACTGGAAATATGCTTGTATATATTCAACAGCAGTTGGTGATTTCTACCTGCTTTCTTGCACTGCTGTTTGCTGGCATTGGTATAGTTAACTGTACCATGCTTCCATGCCTTTTTCCCAATGTAAAACTCCAGACTGGCTTTCTGAGTTACATGATCAAACCTTAAGTGACAGCAACAAAGTGTATTGCATACTTTGTACTATATATTGTTATAGACTCTTGCATGTGAATGTATTTATATGCAGAGTAGCAGCAGAGGCCCTGAAAACCTTTGTTGTGGATTCGTGTAAGCATTCAATATAAAGAAATTAATTATCTGTACTGAGGCTCCACTCTTACCCCCTCACACCACACAGCACAAAATACACCAAATGCCTTTATACGGAATGTAGCTGCTGCTTCCTGTAAATGTTTATAAGATGTTATTAAAAACATATGTCCTCTCTTCCCACAGACCTTGTTTAGAAAGCTTGCTGCAAGCATGTTGTTTTAGCTTTGCTTGCAAGAAGCAGCATCTGTTGTACTAAAAATGGTAGTTTTGTACAAATGCTTTTGTTACTCTCTTTTGAAGGCCAGATAGGATTGGGATATGCGTTTGCACTGGTTCATTCCCTTGACAGAGCACTAGAAGCAGTTGTTTGTGTCATCCTCTAGAGATTTTCCTTATTGAGACCAAATTGCAACCCTTAATGTGATTAACCGTCTCTTTTTTAACCCTTGGTGCTTAACTTTTGATGCAAAGAAAAATGGGACTTGCAGTTGTATGGAGACAATATAATGGAATTCCCCACGTAAAGCCCAGTGGGTATGTGCTAATAATGTCCCTGCAGGAGCCTGACCTCTCTGCTGTGTCACCCTGAGCAAGGATTGCATGCAGAGATGAAACGGCATTAGGTCAGGTACATGCTTACTGCCCCTGGACTGGCTCAGCCCCTTTTGACATCAGTATGACTACACAGCTGTAAGGGAAGGTAAGCAGTCAGGGTCAGAACAAAGGATCTAATGGTATCTGCTGTGGGAAAGGCATCTAAGTTGATTAGGGCTTTTAGTGCACTAAGTCACTGTATTGCTTATTGTGATCTTTACCTTTCTTATCTTTTCTGCGCATATTTTTCCCCTTCTCCTCCTGATATCCCAAAGATGCTGTTGGATTTCAAAGTAGAGGACTGGAACAAGCTGCCTTTCAAGCTTTTCTGTGACACCTGTTAATGAACTGAAGAGGTAGCTGTTGAGCGATGCAAGAGCTGCTATTTTCCTTATATTTTTTTGCTATGTGCTGACTCCACAGCAGCAGGATTTTTATAATTATAAAAATTATAATACAGATATTTTGGGGTGGGTTTTTTTTGTTTTTTGTTTCTTGAAACTTCTAAGCTTTATTTGGTGCCTGGGAGCTGTCCTTCATTACAAAGAATAGTGATGTGTAGCATGGGGATGAAGGAGCATAACTTGCAAGGAACTAAGGAAATAAAAGCAACCACTATTGCCCTTTTTAAGTCCTTAAAACCAGAACATGCAGCAGCCAGTACTTTAATGGTCATATAAAGCTGCAGCCTGATTCTGTGTAGACATGTTACCTAGGACAGATACTTTCCATTAGAGAGAGTGTGAAATTCAGACAGATGATTATATCCATCTGGATGGTCATTCCTTATCTTAAGGAGGTAATGAGAGCCTGCCCCAAAGCCTATTCTAATATTTAAGTCCTTTAAAGAGATACATTATAAACAAAGCCTATAAATAAGGAACAACAGATAGAGGAGGGCTCAAGTGTCAGACAGTAAAGCACTTTTTGTGGGAATAGGAGGCTAATAAACAAGTAGGAGGAATAGTGAAGCAGTGTTAGGAGAAAGGTTTGCTGGAACAGGAACCAGAAAAAAGGAGCAGCAAGCCGAGAAAGTGTGCTTGAATTTAAGTGCTGTCTGGAGATGGAGACCTGAAGTTTGTCCACTGCTGGGAGCTGAGGAAATTGCTGCAGCAGCATCGTTTGCTTTATAAACTTCAGGAGATACTGTCACTTCAACAAGCAGTAGAAATTGTGAGTTCAGACCTCACAAGAGAAGATGAGAGGAGGGGTGTTCCCTTACTTGGAGAGAACAGGATGTTACACTGGAGCCCTGAAATCAATTTTAATTTAAGCTGCCGTTTTATTAGGACCTAAAAGAAGCTTCCTGCCTCCAACCAAGACCTCAGCCTTTTCTAAATCACTTCTTCTTGGTTGTTCTCACCCACCCACCCCAGTGAAAGGCTTCTTGTGCTCTTAAACATGAATTTCAACTAGGAGACCTGCCTCTAGCACAGCCTTATGTGCCCTTGCTTTTTTCCTGGGATTCTGCCAATAAAACTCCTTAATCTTCTACAGGAAAATGGCCAGCATCCAAGTTTAAAATGTGTTTTACTGGAGTCCATAAACATGTAACCCTACTAAGTGCATTACAGAAGTGAAAATTTACATAGAATTCTTCAAAGTTTTTGTTTTCTTCTTTGGGTAGTGCGTGATCTGGTGGAATTTGGGATTGGCATCCATCAGTTGCATATGAATATTCAGCTTCTCGCATAGGTTCGGTCTCACAGTTCAGTCTACATGTTATCTCTGCATGAGACTTTTTGCCTTCTCCTACTGTTCTCTTTCCAAATACTTGAATATCTTTGTTCACGTTCATTTTCTGCATTTTAAAAAGACATTTACACGCTTAAAGATGTTAGTGGGTGATGCGTATCTATGGAAGAAGAGAATGTGGTAGCCAAGCTGTATGGAGAGAGAGCAAGAGACAGGAAGAGATGGCAGGGGAATCAATCAGGAAGGGAGAAAAGAACTAGTGATTTGCAAAGCACTGTGGAAGGAGAGGAACACAATGGAAGGTGACCTGGGCAGAGTAAGATTATGAATAGGTGGAGTACTGCATGCAAAAGTGCAGTAATAAAAAGTCAAGTCCCATTTCTGTCAGAAGTGACTGTAGGAAGGAAATAGATGGAAAGAGAAGGATTGCATCAGCTGCAAGAGGTACTTGGCTTCCAGAACAGACAAAATCCTTTATTGTATCAAAATCAATTAAAATAGCATTGAAGGCTTTTCCAAGTACACATATTGTCAGAGAATTAATTTGCCAGGGGGCTGTTAGCACCACCTCATTGAAGTAACTGGAGTGATGGTAGTCTCACAGGACAACCCAGTAAAATTTAATGTGCACAGCAGAAGTAAACATCTAAGATCATGAACTGTGTCTTTGCTATAGCAGTACAGCCCTCGAGCAGAATTACTGTGTGATTGCTTAATCTCTGTACCCACAGGGGCAATGTTTGTCCTTGCCTCCCAAGTGTGTTCTGCAAATGGCATCCGATCCTCTTTGTGTCCTGTTCCATTTTTGAACAGTAGGATTACAGAGGAAAAGGTAGAATTGACTTCTCACTGCAAGCATGCAGATACCATGAGGTTATCAGCAGAGTTAGTATTCAGTGCCTCTGGCATGTATCTGTCTTCTGTCTAATAGGCTAAATTTTGGAGTAATGTGACAAAGGGATGTCTTTAATGTAACTTTGAGAAGCAAGCCTGTATTTTGTTTGGATGTGCTGGTTTAAAAATCCATGTGTTGAAATTGTTTTTACCAGCTGTGCTTTCATTATCAAAAAATGCCTGTAGTCCCTGCAGTTGTTGGGGGGGAAAAAATTGCTTCAAAGTATTGCAAGAAGTATCTACCGGACAAAAACCTATAAGTATGGAATTTGTCTTCCTCTTCTGTCACAAGTATGGTCCTGTTGTTCATTGTGCCTTTGGATCTTAATTGGTGAAGGGCTGGAGGCAACTGGTTTATAAGATATCAACAATGGGCAACTAATGTAGTAATGTGAAGTTCCCTAATGACTTTGAAGGTGCTCAGTGAAATCAAATTGTTTGCAGATCCTTTATGAGACTTTAAAAAATTAATGTTACAAAAGCTGTGAGTATAAATAACCGTTCTGGTTTTTTTTTTTAACCTTACAGATATTGATGATGTCAAGAAGCACAAACCAGGTTACCTTGAGGCTACAGTTGACTGGTTCCGATTATATAAAGTCCCTGATGGTAAACCAGAAAACCAGTTTGCTTTTAATGGAGATTTTAAAGACAAGGTGAAGATAATCCAAAATTAACGATGCACCTTTCTGTCATGTGACATTTTTAATACATCCTAGAATTTTTGGATTGGTAAAGGAGGAGGTTTGACAAAAAGAACTTTTGTACAAGGGATTCTTGAATCCAACTTATTAGGTTAGGAATAAATAATGTTTGCTGCCTTCAGTTTTATTCAGGAAAAATGCATATATGATTAAAGGAAGCCTGCAAAAAAAAAATCTAGTCTCAGTCCTGACGAGACTTACACGCATATCTGTGTATTTGTAGGGTTTTTTTGCAGCATTTTCATCCTCCCTGTTAGAGGAATGAATAGATTGTCTTTTCAGGTATTTTTTCAGTCCTGTTAGATAAATGTTCCTGACATTCTTTTAAGGCTATGCAATTCAAGGCAGATAAGAGACTGCGGATTTTGTCATATCTGGTGCTTGCTCAAGGTATACCTCTTCCTGGTAATTTCCAAGGTGTAATTTTTCCTGTGTAAAAACATTAGAACTAGTTTGGCTTGAAGGCTGAGAAGAAATACTTTTCCCTTTTTTAGAAGAAATGAATGTTTTTTTAAACTATCTACAGTAAAAATGACCAGTGTTTGAAAGGAGAGTGGACCTGGGAGTAGACCTTGCTGAAGAAAATACCTGGATTTTTCCAGAGGAAACTGGGTGTGATTTGAGTAAAAGTTCTTTGCAAATCATGTTTTACACACAGTGTAGACTATTTTTGGCAAAGAATCAAAGGTTCTTGGTGAACGATGCCCATGTGTCTACTAGTTCAGCCTTGCAGTATGCTATCAAAGTTATAAAATGCCTTCTGACCAGCATAGGCCACTTTACATGTTTTGTCTGGTTAAAGAGAAGCCTTGCCTTCCCTCTACCCTAAAACTGTCTTCTAAATTAATCAAATAGAGAGAGTTGTAGGGTTTGATAACCTGATTTCTGCCCTCTTCTCCCAGGAACTAGTCTTAAAGATGTTCCTATTCTGTAAAGCAGAATGTTACTCCATAGCAACAGTTTAGCGGTGTATCCTTGTCAGGCCACTGGAGTTCAGACCTGAGGCACCGAGTGCCCCAAGATAACTGGTTTAGAGCACTTGAATAATTCTCAAGCATTTCTGGAGACGCAGCATGCAGTGAGGTAGCTGTGGCTGTGCTCCAGCAGCTCTGGTGAAGTTCACAGTGTTTCAGTGGCATTTTGCCAAGTCACTCCTTAGGAAATGTGTATATTCTGTTGACAGCATTTTGCAAGCCAATCTACATATCATCATTTTGACACTGAGGGCTTATTTTACTATATTTTGTTGAAGCCTTTTCATCCCTGCCCTGCCCCTGATATTACTTTTGTTTCAAACAAACAAAAACTGTTAAGCAGCTGACATGTGACATTGTTGCAAATGCCTAAGTATATGATTGGGCAATTAATGATGTAAATGCAAATTTGCCGCTACTGGGGAAACCTCTGACCCTGATGTGTATGCGTAACAAAGGAGTCACAGCTTGTGCAGTTTGTCCTGTTTTGGTCCTGGTACAGTTTTCTAGAGCTGTAGGCGTCTGCTTAGCATCTAGTGCTGATTTCACTTTTTTGTGCAATCTTTGTGTTTTCTGGCTGCGGGCTGAGGGGAAGTCCTGAATGTGTTGCCAGTGCATTTGGCAGGTAGTCAAGTTTGTTTGTTTTCATAAAAAAAGTGTTATATTTTCCAGAAATTTAATGAGGCCTCAAAGGAGGCTCCTTAAAATAACCCATGAAACAGTATGTTTTAATAAACTAGTTCTATGGGTCTTTTTCTGTCTAATAACATTTTAAATAATAAAACTTTTCCTTGATGTAAACTAGGATTTTGCTGTTGGAATTATTAAATCCACCCATGAATTCTGGAAAGCTTTGCTTCATAATAAAGCTGATGGAGGTGCTATTAAGTGGTAAGTATCCAATCACATCTCTTCCTCTTTGGGATGTGTTAGTACTGGTGTTGTGGTATTCAGCATGTGGCAGCTGTGCACAAACTGCTTAGATTTCTTACTCTGAGTTGACAGAAATACTCATGGTTTTGATTGATAATTAATTGATAATAGACTATGGTTAACTAATTGCACCTTGTATGACAATGATTTACTGGTAAGTGGTTCCGAAAATATGTAGATTATATAAAAGTGACGTAGGTTGCTTCAGCTTTCAAGGACTGGCCCCAGAGTGTTACTTCAGGATCACTGTCCTGCAAAATGCTTTTACAACTTAGTATTCCGTATTTTTCAGTTGCTCTCTGGGATGAGAGAAGCAAATTACTATTCTTTACTAGACTTTGGCCTGGGATAAATTAAAATGAACTTTATTAAACTCTTTGGGCTGGTTCACATTGACAGTTCTGTCAACAGCCTTATAGAACATGCAGATGTCTTTGCATGGTGCTTCAGAAAGGCTGTGGATTACTATTAGCTAAAGTGGAGGGCAGAGGCTGTGGGGAAAACTCTGCTCAGAGAGTCACACTTGTCTTCTAATTTATTGGGGAAAATGCAGCTTTTTATTTTGTGAAGCTGATTGAACACCCTAGCAGTTGGACAGGTTGATAATTCCACTTTAGCTTGGCAAGAATACTGTGGGATGATATTCAGACTTTAGTTTTGATCGTTTCACAGGCACTTTGGACTTCATTTTAACAGTATTAAAAAGTACTTAAAATTGCAGTTTTGCTTTGAGGAATTTATTTGTTTGCCATTTACTGTGTAGGACCTTAAAAATTCATGACCAAGCTCACTTTTGGTATGAAAAGATGTATAGTCATAGTCTGCAAACTAATTTGTCTCAGAGATTCTCTACTTTCTGCAAGTAGTACAGGTACATGCTGCTTTACGTAGGAGCAGAATTCTGACCTTTTTTCACCTCTAAATACCGCAGGCAAGTTATGGCAAACCAAGGGTGGCCTGCCAGAGAATCTGGTGCATGATTCATTGAGGCATGAGAGACAGTGATACTCACACCATCTGTGCTAGCTGTCTAGGTGTTCGGCTCCCTTGGGAAGTGCCAATGTTTCTGCTGACTTTGTGGGGGAATTTAGTTTCGTAGCTCTGGTCTTCTGAACTGTACCCGACTTATCTGCCAGAAGCACTGAGTGTGAGCACTGCTTGCACTAATGTAGCACTTCATAGCCAAAAAGCCCCTCAAACCCAGAGAAACAAAGAACACCCCTCCACACCCCTGTTCCCTTCCAGCATTACTGGTTACCTTGTGATTTTTGACTTCCTTATTTCTTGCAGATAATACGTTTCTGAGCTCTATATGTGAAGGTGTTTTTTCCCATGGGTACTTAATTGTGTGTGCGGTTTTTTTCCACTGATTGACAAAACAAGTTTTTAACATTGTTTTATTTTATCAGCACAAATGTTCTGGTGAGTGGCAGCCCATTTTGTTGCAGTGAGGAGGATGCCAGATCGATTGTGCAGTCGGTAAGGATAATATTTACTTGCTTCCTACCCTTTTTTTTTTTTTTAAAGTGATTAATAGGAGAAGATGATTCAGACCTCCAAAAATGAAAGAAGTAAACTGACGTAGTCCTTAGACAAAAATTTAAGGCATAAAGTAAAAGGAAGACCACAAAGGTTGTGGGGAAAATGTGAGCATTATAGCATAAACTTTTCACTGCAGTGGCTCAATTGTGCTTTCTGGCAGGTTCATTACTGTTGTGGTGGGGGCTTTTTGGTTTGGTTTTCTTTTTCTCCCTGTGCAGTGCTGTTTCTTCTGATCCTGAATAGCAAGATGGACTGCTATTTGTTATCTAGCCTGCTGTCTTCTCTGTCTCCCCTGTTGCCATGAGTTACGACCCAGAGTTAGAACTCATTGACTAGCTGACTGTAGTCCCTAATCACTAAAGGGATCCTTTGTTTGTCTTCTTGCATAATTAAATGCACTGCTGTAAGAGAGGGGGATGCTTTTTTGTATGTTCCTTAAAAGAATGCTTGTCATATTCAAAAAATTAACATAAAATTAAAATATGCAAGTTGCCTGTTCAGGCAAGAAAAATGTCCTACAGGTCTGGTGCTTTCATGTGCAACTACTAGCCGAGAATTTCTTCCATTTTAAAATATACTAGTTTCAATGCCAGAAATTAAGTGAAGTACTAGAAGTTACATGGAGAAAAGTACCCCTAACTATTAACTTTTTTTTTTTTTTAACACATACTGTGATTGAGTCTTTGCTCATGACCACAGAGCGCAGGAGGCATTTTGTACATGTGCCTGGCTGCTGGGACAGCCAGTGTTTTGCCCAAGTAGTCACAGTAATTATGCAAGTTCAGGTGTCAAAGGAGACGCCATTCACTGTCTGTGCAGTTAACATTCCAGCGGCATTTCTAGTAAGATGTGTTGTGGTGTTTTGTTGTAAGCCAGTGAGATTGTCAGTTGCAAAGAAAATCTGGTTTAAGTCATAAAATGGTATCAAACCTAAATTTTTCCTCTTAAGGTCTTGTGCTTTTAGAACTTCTTTAGAAGTACCTTTATGATTGCCCTTGTAAATGAGACTCAAGTTTTAAATGAAAGAAAAGCTCATTTTTGAAATTCAAATACGTTTTTAGATATGTCACTCTCAACTATAAGCAAATAGTTACCTTGTCTGCACTTTCAAATTCAACTTTTAGCGACTGTTTAAATGCAACTAGAATTTCAAGTTCAAATGTATTTGGATGGTGACAGACTTGCAAAGGAGCATTTTCTTTTGCATTCTATGTTTGTACTTCAAAGCATGTAGAGTAATTATCTGTTTAAATCAGCAGCACCCTATGCTTTGTCACTTAATAGCAAATAAAAATAATTTCTTGGGTTTAGGGGGGGAGGTTAATAAAACCAGTTCAGTTTGATACCTTGTATCAAACTTTAGTTTCTTTTTTTTTTTATTTTGAATGTTTGCCATCTTATCAAATGTTATCACTTCCTGGCTTTTTTTGTGCCTCACAGTATTTTCTTTAAGTGATACTGTTTTTTGTGAATTTGTCATCACATACTCCTTTCCATCATTCTGTTTCAGTTCAGCTTAAGCATTTTAATTCCACTTTTGTAGGCTACTGTCTCTTGGTACTTTTCAGGCAGGGAAAAGATGCAGTAGTCTTTTAAATATTGTTTGTACTGCGTGCAATTTTCAATCTACAATAAGAAAAAGAAGTAAAATGATCTTGAAATATGAGTGGTGGACAGTCAAACTTTAAATATAAGCAGGGAGGTTGACTTGCACACTTTAAGTGGGTACCTTTTTGTCTAGTACACCACAGCACCCACTTTGGTTGAGAGGCATTCATCTCTTTCAAACTGAAGTGGAAGTACATACATGTTGGCTGCACAGAATTTTAATGGCTGTGGTAATTTGAAATGAAAGCTGCCTGTGTCTCTTCAGGGTTTTTTTTTATTTGTGTTTGGGTTTTTTTAAAACTAAAAGCAGATATATTTTCTTCTAATTTATGTACATCTATTAACTTGAGGATAAAAACAGATGAATGAAAGCTGAGGTAGAGATTTTGTATGCAAGTACAGTGAGAAACATATTGCAGTTACTGCAAAATTTCTGAACTACTTGTGTACTGAGAGCTGGTTTCCTACAATCTTGTTTCCTGTGTCAGACACTAGTTATGGTTTTTTTGAGTTGGTGTTAATTGCTTAAAATCAAGTATATTGAGTTTTCAAGAAACCCAACCCAGATCCCCAAAAGATAACACTCGGTATTGTTACGTACCAACTTTTATGGTGAGTGAGAGAACAGAAACTAACAACCAAATAGAAACCAAACAGTTCCTTACCAGCTGCTTACCAAATTGTGCACTAATCAGAATTTTATATTGATTTTGATTGGATAATTCCCAAGATACTAAAAAAATCTTCAGGAAAATTTGAATTTGTAAGCTTAGTAATGCAGTTCAAATAATTCAGATCTAAGTAGGAAAGCCTGTTAACTGCCTTTCTCCCTTCATGTTTTCTGCGAGGTCATATCCATTTGATACTTAGTAGAAGCAGAATTTTCTGTTCAGTGGTTCAGTTATGAAACAAAGTATGGGTGGGTTGGGGTTTTTTTTTGGGGGGGAGGTATGAGGTTGTTTGTTTGAGTTTTTGTTTTAAAATTATTTGGGTTTTTTCAGTTCCAAATGAAAAGATTGTAGAGTGAAGGGATTCCTGGTTCAGTGGTGTGAGGTTTTGATTTGTTCCTGCTGGGAAGGTCCTTATCTTAAACCATCAGAGCAGTTATCCCAGAAGTGGCAGGCATCTGCTTATGTATAATGACCACTGTTCTCCTTGCCTGATGATAAAGCATTGGCTTTAATGGAAAGAGAAGGCATGGTCTAGTGCTAAGGCCTGAAAGACACTTTTCATAGAGTGCTGGAGCTCTCGGTCCCCATGTATAAGAAATAGGAAAGGGGTGGCAATAGGACAACATGGCTGAGTTGAGACCTGATGGTCAAAATAAAAGGCAAGAGGGAAATGGACAAGCTGTGGAAGCAAGGACAGAGAACCTGGGAAGAGTGTACAGATGCTGCCTGGTTGTGTAGGGATGGGATCAGGAAGGCCAAGGTTTCTGCCAGAACTGAAATTGACAAATGGTTATTTGTCAAAGAATAATAAGAAGGGCTTGTACAGGTATGTCAGCTAAAAAGGAAGGATCAAGAAGTCCCCTGGTTAACACAACTGACAAGCTGGTAAACAACAGACAAGGACAGGCTGAGATACTCAATGTTTTTCCCTCCTCTGGCAACCTCTCCTTCCACACCTCTCAAGTAGATGGACCACAAGACAGGCACTGAGGGAGCAAAATCAGGGAAACAGAGAGTTGGACTTGATCAACCTGGAGAAGAGAAGGCTTGGGGGACACCTTATAGCAGCCCCCTCCCATAGCTAAAGGGGGCCTACAAGGAAGCTGGGGAGGGAAACATAGTGATAGGACAAGACATAAAGGCTTTAAACTGAAGGGTTTAGATTATACATGAAGTAGATTTTTTTTACGATGAGGGTGACGAACCCTGAAAGAGAGGTGATAGATACCTTAATCCTGGAAACATTCAAGGTAAGGTGGTATGGAGCTCTGAGCAACCAGTTGAAGATGTCCCTGCTCATTGCAGAGGGGTTGGACTTGATGACCAACCTTCCAACCCGTTCTGTAATTCTTAAGACCTGGATTACATTGGTCATGCTGGCACATCCTTTCAGACCAGTCACATTCCCTGTATAGGGAATTACTGTGGGTAAAGAAGGGGAGGAAAAAGAGTACTGTTTTTTCCCTTCCCTCCTCACAGGCTTTGACCACCTCTTCAGTGGATCAAGCCCTGTACCTGCTTGAAGGCAGGCTAGTGAGGGAATTTCGCACCAAAGTAGCTCAGTCTGAGTACTGCACTGTGATAAGCCCAGCTATGCGGGTTCTGGGTCGGTTTGTCTACCTGCAGGATAACACCAAGTTTTCATTAATGTCTTTCTGTGCCGCTAAGTAGCAGCAGGAAATTCCACCTGTTGGTGTGGAAGATTGGGGTGGTCACTGTACAGCTTTCTTCTCCCGAAACTTCAAACATCTGTAAACTCTACCTTTGAGTCTGTCTCTTGCCTGGTTCACCAGAGTGATTATTTACTTGGGTAAATGTAGCTAGAGGTGGGCTTGTGTCATGGCAAAGGCCAACATCCACATGTTTTTTGCACTTAATTTGTGAGCAAGTGAGCGCGGCAGGATTCCTTGTGCTGTGATGCTCTCTACTTCTGTCGCATCAGTTCTATCAGTTTGAAAACTCGTCTGAGGAGCTGATAGAAGGGCAGTGGAGGGTTCATAGAATCATAGGATCATAGAATAGTTTGGGTTGGAAGAGACCTTAAAGATAATCTAGTTCCAACACCACCTGCCACAGACAGGGACATCCCACTATATCAGGCTACCCAAGGCCCCATCCAACCTAGCCTCAAGCACCTCCAGGGATGGGGCAGCCATGTTGCTATGGTTGTTGCTATGCATGTCACTAGCATCCTCATCATGAGGCAGGTTGCTTCCAACTGGTGTTAAAACTGGCTTTAATTTTGTCCTTCAAGTAATAGGGCAAGGCATGCTGTGTAATACTGCAATTGCATAGCCATGTACCTGGGTTTGAAATGGACCTAGATTCACATGTCTAAATTTTAAAACAATTTGTGTGTCTTTATACTGAAACATGTATAGAGAGGTGATTGGATAGGCGTTTTTAATATGTAAACAGCAAATTCTGTTATCCTCAAAGACAGTACAGTAGGAAAATCCCCTTTACATTACGCAAGATGTTAATGTATCACTCCTTATTAGTGTGGATTGCATGTTATTTATGAGCAACCAGGAAATTTATAGAGTAGTTAACAGGGTGGAAAAAAAAGGGAAGGTCTCTAAGGTAGAGCATTGTCCTGTTGGGGGCAAGAGGAACTTTTGTTTTTATTAATATCTCTTGACTTCAGCAGTAAACTAGCTTTGAGTTGTGTGCTGCTGGTGAAACTTTAAACACTGACATATTGGTTTGATTATTTTTTTTAGGCACCATTGCCTGTGAATGCAGATTCTGTTTTCCCAGAAGGTACGTTTGTCCCCAAAAGCTATGTGATTTCTTGAATAATTACCTTTAAAAGTTGACATAAAAACTGTTGCGTTGAAAAAAGGTGGATTTGTGCACATGTGAATGATAACAGTTATGCTTTGTCAGACTGTAATGCCTGTCCCCTGTTAAACAGAACAAGGGCAGAACTTCATGGATGGTTTGTGGGAGAAGATTATTTTTGAGTATAAGTGTGGTCCCCTTGGAAAGTTGAGAAGTCTGTATATTTTTCTGTCACTCATCATGGAATGCAAATAGGTGACACTTATCCTTTTTAAAGGAGAAAGGTTGCTTTACTGTAGTTTTGTCATTCCTCATAGTAGCTAATTAATAAATAAACAGCCCCTTTTCCTAAAAGTGACATAACCATACTTAATTTTCAAATGTAAGATCTAAAGACAAAATTCTCTCTTTCACTTTTGTGACTGTTTTCGTATTAATAGAACATACATTTTTTTGTCAAGAAGTAAGAACTCATCTTACATTTTAATTTTTGTTAACTACTTCAAAAAAGATTTCTCTACTGGTAGGAACTATAGTGCAGAGCTACGTGCCTTTTAGGATGGAGGAGTTAAGGAACATGAAGAGAAACTTTGTAATGAGCTGAGTTCCAGATTGTTTGCAAAGTAACATCTGTGTAAGTCTGTCATGGGAAAGCATTCTGTGTGCCTTTATACGGCATGCCAATAAATAGCATTTATTTACTGAAGTATTACATCTCAGACCTCTGACAGGCAACTGAACATAATCTGCCTGATCTTCAGTGTTTTCCCGGATGGTCACGTCAGTGTTGTAATTTGTTGTAGGATTGTTTCAGCCAAACTGTTAAAAGTGAGCAGATTTTATTTTGAGGCTGTGTTATACGTAGACTGAAGATAGAACTCACCCAGAATTATTGCTGTGGGAGGGGAGATATGCAAAAGGGCAGAGTGTTGCTTTATCAAGTGTTTGTGTCTTGATGGTTTTATAGAATTAATGTCAGTCTTGATGTGTATTTTTTTTGTTTTAGTTGATTCCTGGCACTTTTTTCCCAAGTGATCATCAAAGTGTTCTGAAGCTGCATCATCAAATCTGAAAGTCATCCCTGTTTTTGAAGACAGACAAAAGCACTAATTGCTGGGTTCCTGTTGAAATAACTTTTCAACTTGTGTAAACCTTCTCTTGTGTAAATAAACACTGATGTTATAAAATGAATGTTTCCTTTCTATGTTTCTTTATGCAGGGTGGAGCAGAGGACAGAGGAGGAACTGCTAGCTTGTTTCTGAATCTCAGAACTCCTGAATTGTTGTTATCCACTCATGGAATATCAAACGAGATGGGAAATAAGGTGTCTTGTTCTCCATGTTTTGGAATAATTCAGCCCTTGGGTGCATGGAAGACTGTGTTAATTTGTATCTTTGGGCTTGTCTGTCCACCCTAACTGCAATCCTGGAGTAGGCAATAATCTTTATTAAATAGGCTTAGCAGTTTACTATGCTCTTTAGTATGTGACTGTGCACTGTTTCCTGAGTTGTATTCACTTTTGTGCCCGGGTACCTTTGTGTGCTTCGTCCAGTTATGAGCAGAACATACTTGCTTTAGAAAAACAAGCAGAACTTTGCTCCAAACATTAATCCAACTAGGAAGGACTAATACCATAACAGTTGAAGTAAGGATGCACGTGTGCTCTCTGCACTGCATCCTGTTTTGATAACCTCTGTGTTTCGTCACACAGGAAGGACTTTCCTTATGGAAAGCTTCCTCTTTTAGAACTGTGTGTGCCTGAAGGCTTTTGATAGTTCCTTACTCAGTGAGACAAGATTACTAAAACATATAGAACATATATCTTGTTGTCATGGTAAAAATAGCTCCTGGTTTTTCTGCTGTGGGATCATATCTGACTCGTCTGTACTAAGAGATCATTAAAAACAAAACCAAAAAAAGCCAGCTGTTAAGTAGAAAGAGAGGAAACGATAATATAGACAAACAGCTTTAGCCAGCTTGTTACTGAGACCAAAGGTGAATGATGTCTGCTCTGTATGATGACTGAAACAAAAGGTTGATAATGCTGATGCATAATAGGAAAATAAAGAACTGAAAAAGTTATGCTGTGGCTTGTGATAGAGGTTATTGGTAAGAAAGCTCTTGCCTTAGGGATTATTTCTTTGATTTTGGGAGGTGATTTTCCAGTTTTAGTGACTTTCCTTTAGAAAATTGTCCAGCGTATAAATACTGGTCACTTGGGAAATCTCAGCTTGGGCCTCAGCAGAAGGACTTTTCCTGTCTGCACAGGGTTTTGCATTGTTTTATACACACAGAGTTTAGGTGTATGAAAAAGGTTTACTGGTTTTGAGTCAAGAGTTATGTTACTTCCAACACATATACAGTACGGATTTTCCATACTTTATTTTACACTTAGAATTCTAATTATGTGCAACATTATACCTGCAGATAGAATAGCCTTTTTATTTTTTTTTTTTTAAAGGGAGTTAATGTTTCCCAGGTGTCTTGGGTTCACGTGTAGCCTCTCAGAATGAGATTACTCTGATTAAAAGTGAGCTCTTGTAGAGTGCAGAATAGCTGCTATATTTGCCCCTATGGTGGTACATTTGGAAGTCTTACTGTGTTGTAAAGTGCTTAGCGACAGCTGGACAATGAACGACACTGTAAAATCAAATCATTTTCCCTATACGTGGTCACTGCTGTCCTTTTTTTCCATTTTCTTTTTTTGGGACCTACTATGAAAAGGTGTACACATATGAAAAGTATTGATTACTATCAGGAACTATCAGGAGTAGATCAGAGGTTACTTAATTTTTGCCTCAAATATTTTTCCTATTGTTTCCTAATTTATAGTTCTATTGATGGCATATGGTTAATTATTCAGAAGGAGAAATAATTTTCTAGATCAGATTAGACTTTGTGCAAGAAAATAATGAACAGTACTTGGGAAAGCTGAAAATTAAAGTGATTGGAAGTGCCCAATACTATCACAAATTTGAAAATATTAAACTATTTCTTATGTGTTGAGTGAATGAACAGATGATCTTGGTTTTAGACTACTTTCAATATATGTTTATGTACATTTTCCACAGTTTTTTTCCCCAAATAGAACAAAAAGAGGTACCGTTATGTGTAGCTTTGCTGCTAATATGTACTGAGTGCTGCTGATGTGGGTTTCAGAAATGAAGGGTAATGAAATATCTGTATACAATGTCTGCTAATAAGAGAATTAAGGGGATGGGACAGAGAAACTAGAGTATATTTTTCAGATGATCTCAGTAATAACAAGTCTGTGCAATAAACACATATTTATTTTGTTTTGGCTTTTTTCACAGGCTAGGTCTTCAGTTTGTCTGTACTTACATTTTTGTATTTATAATTAGTTTCATTGCAATGGGAATCTTAGTGTAGCACTACTCACTTATCAGTAGTTTTATATGAAGAACTTCTTCATACCTGATACTAATACCTCCTGGAAAGAGGTCTTGAAGAGAAAGAAATCTGTGCCTTGCCCCCTGCCATCTTATAAATCTCAAATCCATCTTAACTGGTTTTGCTGTGGGCCCGGTGGGGGACACGACGTCCCTGCTACTCTGGGGACATCGGGGATGGCTGGAAATGCTCCCTGTTTCCTTCCTGGGGAGGTGGGGAGGACGTTCCTGCTTCTCCAGGAAGAGTGGAGGCAACTGAAAATACTTGGACGTACTTTAGTGTTTGGTAGGAATGGTTGGACTTGATGATCTGATGGGTCTCTTCCAATCTGGTTGTTCTGTGATTCTGTGAATATACGATAATACACATGCATATATTTCTTTCAAGGATAACTTTGCATCTCAGTTTCCTTTTTTTGTCTGTTTTGGAGAGAAAGGAGAGGTTACCTATTTTTTCCTCCTCCTCGCTATTGTGATGGTGGAGGTTCTTTTTTATGTTTGTAAATCGTTAGCTGCTGCTCAAAATAATACCTCTTACTGTCATGATGTCCACACTCCAATCCCTTGTCAAAAGTGGGATTTGAAATTTACTTGCTGGAATTAGTCTTTAAAGCGTGAAAATAAAAGGGTTCTGAAAATAATACGCTATTGTTGCTGTTAGGATGTTATTTTCATGCTGTTGGTAACAATGGAGTTCTTATGAAAACCCCCAAAAGAACAGCAAGTAATTTTGATGTGTGTTTGGGAGAACTGTTCATAGATGTTATGCAAGGAGACTGCTTTGCTGTAAGTTGCCTCTCATTGCTTCTTGCATTAACAGTTGAGAGCTACAGCATGAAGCAGATCTAAACTGACCAAAGTATTGTTTCACGCTTCTCTTCACTTTTACTGGAATTGAATCTTTTGAATGGGTTTTAGTTTAATATTAGTCCAGTTAAAAGACAAACCCAGTATTAAGTCAGTAGGATACTAAAGTAGGTTTTTTTCTGCCCGTGCTGTAAAGCTTAAGATGATTTCTTACCAGGTTTGATAATTTGGGTTGCAGCCCTGGAGTCAAGAGATCTCTGATTTAGAGAACGACTTGGTGACAAGTTAGCTGGAAGAGAACAGAAAGAACAGAAGACAGATCTAGGAGTTTTGGCCAAATAAAAGTAATGAGTAGAACATTAAATAGGAGAGACTGAAGTGCTTTAGAACAATTTTGCCCGAATGTTGCAGCAACTGTAACTGCTGGTTTTGTGCACTTGGAGAGGCCAGTAGGATGCATTTGCTGAGGAAGAAGAATGGTTATCTGCCAAACAGAAGATGGAATTGCATCCCCTAGGTGCCTGGAATTAGTACTTACGTATTTGGCCTCTTGAGTGGGGAAAAACAATGAAAAGTAGCAATTGTATATATCGAGCTGACTTTCTGGGAGTCTTTTGTGCAGAGGTGACCTTGGTGCTCAGCAATGTTGACTGATGAATCCACACCCGTGTGTGCAGGGCTCTCTTCCTGGATCTGCAGATGGGGTCAAGAGAATAGACCAAAAAAGCCAAGTTCTCTGTGGTAGATTGTCACTTTGTGATTATTTGTTGGCTTTGGCTAATTAATTCGTTGCTAATTCTTGTGGCAGAAGATTAAAGTGTTCTGGAGCTATGAGTAGAGTTAAGATAGTGCTGCATGTTTGTGTCATTCTTGAACTGATATGACTGATTCAGTTGTAACTTACCAATGATTCAATATGCTAAGTCTAAAGTAAGATTTTTTTTGTTGATGATTTGTTTGTCAAGAGTCAAAAAAAGGGTTTCCTGTTAAAAGCAAAAATGCAGAAGCCAAAAAGAATTTCACTGTTCTACACGTGAAAATTGTTGTATGTGCCAGAACACTGCTGCCCCTTAGTTTTTTCACTTAGAACATCCTTACAAAGTTTCTAGATTCTTCACAGATGTCACCAAGTTTAGTACTGACTATTATCTTTGTAAGAATAATACTTGTATTGCCCAGGTATTGCAGCTCATGCAAATTTGTGTATTCAGTTGCACTCCTGCTGGATTGCCTCTGTATGTGCATTAATGCTTGCCTGGAAATTAAGGTGTGGGGTTTTTTTTCAGACCTCAAGATCTGGTTTTGATGCAATGTTCAGTGCCAATAGATCACTTGATGGTCCTGTAAGCTTCTCTTTCAGGATGAAGAGTGTAAATGTACTGACTGAAATGGCTGCACTACAGAACTGTTACAAGCTTTGTCCTCACTTACTTGGTGTGTGTGTCAGGGCAGGGATACTGGAACGTTATGAAACTGGTTTATCTACTTTGTGTATCTGAATGCTGGCTGCTGCTATTCTATCAACTATGGATTTGGGCTTTTTCTTCAGCATTTTAAATTTTAAATATGTTGAAGAGTAAGCATCTACCTGGTGTCAAAATCCTTGGGTTGGAATACAGAGAATTAACTTTAAATTCTGCTTTTTCATAGTGTACCATGGGCAGACCACCAAATCTTTATGCTATTTGTAAAATGGGTAGAGAATTTTCTTCTGTGAGTGCTCTGACTTCTGCCAGGGGCTTCACACTTCTCCAGTGCAGAGAGGGGAACTCCTTCCAAACTCTAGGAAAATATACAATGCATTCAGCTTTGTTTACAGTGAGAAGGTTAGCTATACTGACAGGCTTTCTGAAGGACTTGACTGAAGGTGCTGCATCGCTACTCAGACTAATGTGCCAAAGGGCATAATTATCTTAAGAGTGAAAATAGCCTCAGTGGTGGTGAGTATTTGAGGTGTAAATTCATCCTCATAAGGTCTACAGGAGACCAGACTCCATTCTTAAACAGATCTTCATCCCCTAATGGCCTGTGTGTGTCGTTTCTGGAGTGCAGAAAAGCCAATTTCAAAGTGTAACTCAGTGACCACCTGGGAGTTGAGAGCATTTTAACGTTAAATCACGGGAGGCCTGGGAACAAAGCTGGTTTGAGAGTCAAAGTGAAAATACCCTGCTAAGTTTCTGCTATTTAGAAGACCAACTCTGGGGTTAAAAGAAAAAAAAATCATATCTAGCTGAGCGGTTTCTGGCAGCCTGCTCTCCTTGGAGAGCTGGGATGAGAAGGAAGACACAGTCAGGTGAGGACAAAATTCCCCAGACAGAGCTGTTTACTGAAATATACTTCTTGCATTTCTTTAACTGGGTTATTTATTCTTTGTATATGATAATCAAGAATTCCTAGGTTTTTACTTGGGCAGTTTTCTGACTGACAATCCACTGAAGTTTTGTATCTATAAATAGGGACGGCATTTGTTTACGTAACAGTGATGTTATATGCATTAGTTGCTTAAAAACTTTAAACATGAAGGAAGCTTTATTACTGACAGATGTCTCTCTCACCTTCTAGGTTGGCCGCACAAAGCTTCCTAGTGTTCAGACGAGAAGTTTTGGGATCGTGTCAAAGAAAGTTTCTGTAGCTGTGCATGTATGGGAGGGAAGTCCCACGAGAGAAAAGGAGTGAGGGTAAGAGCAGGGCAACTGAACAAGTGTCATTGTGGAGTGCAGATGAAAAGAAAGTTGTAGCTTGTCACACAGCTAACTGGAAGAACAAGAATGAGGGGACCCAAGTGAGGGAAAGGGAAATGGTATCACCTATCCAAATATGAAAAGAGGTTTGAGATTTATGTTTCTGCAGACCTCAATGTCATCAGAATATCTTTTTCTGTTTTCCAAATCATGTACAGGTGTTGCTCCCTGATGATGATAATTTGCTTTGTAAAAGTAGCTCTGTGAGTCACTTAGCTCTCTATCTTGAGCTGGAATGGTTTCTGGGACCTCCAACTGAAATGCAAATCTGCCTTAGATGTCTCTTTTCAATTCACGCTTCTTGAAAGAACTGACACAATTCTGGAAAATAGCAATGATGTTTGTGTGACGTGCAAGCTCTTTTATTATATTTGTAACATAGTTAATCTGAATCATACCATTATGCTTATGTGCTGCCTGAAAGTGTAGTGTGTGCAAGTTGCACAGCTTGTGATATTTTTCACTGAATGAACGATCTGGTGATCTCATGTGAAAACAAAAGCTATTTTTTCAGAGAAGGGAGAAGAATTGTGGGGGAGTGCCCTTTACCAGGAAGGCAGCAAGCAAACTGCAGCAGTTAGTGAATATTGGCACCAGCTCCTAAAACTTTATGACTTTTTTCCCCTTGTAAATTAAAAGCCTGATCCCTTTCTAAATGTAGGTTTGTTAAAATAAGTGTAGCAGAAATTGCTTCTTTGTGATGATTAGTTGATAGTGAATAGAGGTAGCTGCCTCATTTCCAGTTTTCTTCCTGTAATAATTGAGGGTTTGCTTCATGAGTGTGCAGCTTGTGACTTTTCCTATTTAAAAATGCCTATTAAATTCTTAATTTTGAGACAACAATGCCCTGAAGTCTGCTGACCCATGAAATGATACAGTATAGCCAGAAAAACAAAATGCTTCTTCCACGAAACAACCAGGAAGCTATTTTTTCTGATTTTAAAGATGCTATTTTCTATAATACGAATAACGAAAAAAAAAATTTTAAAAAATCTATTACAACTTGTAATCGTGATCAGAGAGCATTGCCGTACATGCATTGAAATACATGTAGCACCTCAAAGAGCAAATAATCTAAATAGAAAAGACAGGTAAGAATTAGGAGGAGAATTAATTGCTATTCCTGTTCTACTAATGAGAGAGCTTGAGGAGCAGTGAACAGTATTGGGTTACTGAGGGGCAGCAGCTGATATGTGAAGAAGGTGAATACAGAGATTTATCCTGACACTTATCTGTTACTGTTTGGCAAACAGTTGCATATTATATGGAGTGATAGTGGCTGTAATATAAAACAGTCCTGTAAGCAGGACTAAAATGTAAGTGATAAATATAACATATTTGAAATAATAAAAATGTAGGCTATTGGGATCTTAGATCCATGCTATTGTATCTTAGTATCTTCATGGCCTAAGAATCACATGTTGCTGCCGCGTAGAAAAGGAAGACTTTTGTTCATAAAAGAAGTGTGGCTCACCTTGAGGAAGTCCATTTCTCTGGACTAGAACCTTTTTATTGTGTCCTTTTACCAGATGAATCCTAGAGCTTACATGAATGACACAGGCCATTATCTATTTCTTTAATGTGCAACCAAACTGGCTTCCAGGAGTTAAGTTAGCATCACTTTAATTGATTTCAGAAACTCTTTGAGCTGGCATTTGGCGATTACTGACTCACACTATTTTACTGTAAAGCACTTTGACAGAGAACTGTCACACCACAGCTGGTGCCAGGGACAGGAGGTTGAAATCTTTTATTTCTTGAAGAAACTTCTGCATCTGATACACACCTGCTGAACTCTCTTCTTTATGGTTACTTCCAATCTTGTCATGTTGATGAAAGTGTAAACTGAAGGCAATTCCTTTGTCAGGCTGACTAAAAATATTTGTGTAATGGGACTGTAGCCCCAGATAAGTTGAATTACTCATACTATCCCAGTAATTAACTATATTTGTTAGTGGTATCCCATTAGTAAGAAATTCTGGTGTACAATTTTGTGTATTTGGCTTTTTATTCCGGCTGATGATGTTTGTTTCAGTAAAAGTGTGGTGTTGAAATGTTTAACATTTTTAATGCCAGCAGCAGAATATTTACATTGAAGGACAGGGAGCCAAGTTAAACTCAATTGCAACTTTATTAACTGGATTACAGTATTATCAGCAAAACCCAGCTGTGGTAATCAATTGAGTGATCTCTTGCTTTTTTTATCTCTTTAATTTTCTGAACAGGCTCAGGCAGATCTACCCTTGTTGGAAGTTGTGCTCTAATTACTATCTCGAGCCCAACTGCAGCAGGGTTGGGGGGATTCCAAGAGGTATTCCACTTGGACCTGAAACCTTTGAGAGAGAGGGATAGGAAGTCAGCATATACAGGATTTTACTTAATACTCTAGTCAGGGGACTAGAAAAATGTTATGTGCTTTCTTTTGAGGATGCATCATAGAATCATAGAATCACCACCAGGTTGGAAGAGACCCATTGGATCATCAAGTCAAACACTAAACCATGTCCCTCAGGACCTCATCTACCTGTGCCTTAAACACCTCCAGGGAAGGTGAATCAACCACCTCCCTGGGCAGCCTGTTCCAATGCCCAGTAACCCTTTCCGTGAAAAACTTCCTCCTAATCTCCAGCCTAAATCTCCCCTGGCGGAGCTTGAGGCCATTCCCTCTTGTCCTGTCCCCTGGCACTTGGGAGAAGAGGCCAGCTACCTCCTCTCTACAACCTCCCTTCAGGTAGTTGTAGAGAGCAATGAGGTCTCCTCTCAGCCTCCTCTTCTCCAAACTAAACAACCCCAGCTCTCTCAGCTGCTCCTCATAAGGCCTGTTCTCCAGCCCCTTCACCAGCTTCATTGCTCTTCTCTGGACTCACTCCAGAGCCTCAACATCCTTCTTGTGCTGAGGGGCCCAGAACTGAACACAGTATTCAAGGAGCGGCCTCACCAGTGCCGAGTACAGAGGGATAATAACCTCCCTGGACCTGCTGGTCACACCATTTCTGATGCAAGCCAGGATGCCATTGGCCTTCTTGGCCACCTGGGCACACTGCTGGCTCATGTTCAGTCAGCTGTCAACCAACACCCCCAGGTCCCTCTCCTCCTGGCAGCTTTCTAGACAGACTTTTCCTAGTCTGTAGCTCTGCGTAGGGTTGTTGTGCCCCAAGCGCAGGACCTGGCATTTGGCCGTGTTAAACCTCGTGTCACTGGACTCAGCCCAGCAATCCAGCCTGTTTAGATGCCTTTGTAGAGCCTCCCTACCCTCCAGAAGATCGACATTTCCACCCAGCTTAGTGTTGTCTGCAAACTTGCTAAGGGTGCACTCGATGCCTTCATCCAGGTCGTTGATGAAGACACTGAACAGGGCTGGACCCAGCACTGAGCCCTGGGGAACCCCACTTGTAACTGGCCTCCAGCTGGATTTAACACCATTTACTACCACTCTCTGGGCTCGGCCATCCAACCAGTTTTCTACCCAGGAAAGTGTGCGTCTGTCCAGGCCAGAGGCTGACAGTTTCTGTAGCAGAATGCTGTGAGAAACTGTGTCAAAGGCTTTACTGAAGTCCAGGAAGACCACGTCCACAGCCTTTCCCTCATCCAGCAGCCGAGTGACTTTGTCACAGAAGGCGATCAGGTTAGTTTGGCAAGACCTGCCTTTTGTGAACCCGTGTTGACTGGGCCTGATCACCTGGTTCTCTTGCATGTGCTTCATGATAGCACTCAAGATCACCTTTTCCATGACTTTCCCTGGCACTGAGGTCAGACTGACTGGCCTGTAGTTCCCCGGATCCTCCCTGCGACCCTTCTTGTAGATGGACATTACATCAGCCAGCCTCCAGTCCAGTGGAACCTCCCCAGTCTTCCAGGACTGTTGGAAGATGATGGAAAGGGGTTTGACCAGTACATCGCCAGCAACCTCAATACCCTAGGGTGAATCCCGTCTGGCCCCATAGACTTGTGGGTGTCTATTGGGCAAGCAAGGCTCTGACCACCTCCTCTTGGACTATGGGAGCCTCGTATTGCGCCTCTAGTTTTGGGGTTTGTACACAGAGGGAACAACTTTCTTTACAATTAAAGACTGAGGCAAAGAAGGCATTAAATACCTTGGCCTTCTCCTCATCCCCTGTCACTGTTGTTCCCTCTGTGTCCAAAAGGGACTGTATGGTCTCCCTAGTTCTCCTTTTGTTATTTATATATTTATAGAAAGATTTTTTATTATCCTTCGCGGACTTTGCCAACCTGATTTCTAGTTGAGCCTTAGCCCCTCTGATTTTTTCCCTACACAACCTCACTTCCCTCCTGTAGTCCACCGAAGAGGCCTGTCCCCTCTTCCAGAGCCTATAAACATTTCTCTTCTTCTCAATGTCACTTAAGATCTCTCTGCTCAACCAAGCTGTTTTTTTCCCCTGCCGACTTTTTTTTCTGGAACATGGGGATGGCTTTCTCCTGAGATGCTATGATCTCCATTTTGAAGAGCTAAAGATGCAGTGTCTCACTGTAGCAAATGCCTCGTGAGGCTTCCAGCTCTCAGATAAGGCTTGCAAACATTTAGTTGTATAATTGAACCAAGGGTGTTTAGATAGAGATGGCTAACAGAGGGATAACCAGACTGAAGAAGTCAGCAGATTTGAGGAAGCGGTAGCTGAGGAAAGCAAGGAATGAATGATTGCTAATGGACGTGTCTTCTGCTCTGCTGCAACCAGGGGAAATGGTCTGTTCATAGATGGCGTCAGAACTGCAGGAATAAAATTATCATGCTTTGTTTTAAGCAGTAATGTTGTTGACTCGTGGACTGTGGACAAGTGGAGTCCCAGCTATGGTAGGTTCGTCTGACCACAAAACTCAGGATTCAAAATGAGCATTTAGCCTTCAGGAAAAACCCAAACCCCTAACAACAGCTCCAAACCCTTGAATGTTCATCATGACAGTTTGGAAAGAGTATTGAGAAAACTCTTTCTTTTCACAGTTCCCCTTTCCATCTGAAAAAGAGAACCATCTGAACAGCACAGAAAGGAGAAGTAAAACGACACTTTTATGGTTTGTTTGTTGGCGAACACTAGGCCATTTTTTTCCTTCTTTCTTTTCCCAAGCTATTAATTCTAGTTAGGCTTCTTCCAGAAGATCCTGGAGAGGTCTGTCAGGGATTTAGCATCATAGTATGATCGAGCCACAAGCAATTTCTGCACAAGATGGACCTCTGGCATCCCATGTGTGTTTCTTGTGCAGAACAACTGCCCTCAGTGGAGTTCTGCATTTTATTGGACAAGAAGGTAGCAGGAAGGATGCACAGTGGAGGCTAGAAAGCTGAAGAAATTTCATGGTGGAAGATTTGATCTGCTGCATGGGATTAGGCAACAACAGCGCTATATACAGTTTTCTCATTGCTGAGCTGTTGTTTCTGAGACTGGGGATGGTGGGTGTTCAGGCAAGGCAAGGGCTTGTGCACTCATTTTTTGGAGAGCACAGATTTGTAGGAGAGTGTATTGGAGCTGGAGTTATCTGGATGCTCAAGGTGAGAGGAGGTGATATGCATTGTGGAGGTGATATATATGAAAATGAGAGAGATTAGGGTTCCAAGTTGACTGTGGAAATTAAAGAAGTGAATTTTTTGAGGGATCTTTTTTCCCCCTTTTTTCCTTTTCTGCTTTTCCCCGCTTTGTTCCTGCTTTAATTTTATACTCATGAGGAGAAGCAAATGAAAGGGGCCCCTCTTGCCCTTGTTTTTCTCTTGGTGTCCATCAGCTTTTCTGTATCAGTCTGCAAAACCCTGTGACACACACTTTAACCACAGCAGCTTGTTTCACATTCTGAGAATATGGTCTGAGAGTGGTGGTGCTTGGAAAGGGGTCATATGGGTGGTAGCCTCAACTTCCCCAGTTATTTTAGGTCCCAGCCACTTCTGAAAGGACAACGAACTTAAGGGGAACAGTTCATTTATTCACTTCTTAAAGCCATCAAACTCTAAAGCCATTTTGTGTTATTTTCCTAGTCACAATGTCTTCTCAGGAAAAGATCCTGTATGATGCAAGCAGTGACACAAGGAAAATCCCAGTAGCTGGAAATGTCAGGAGGAATGGAAGAAGTACTTCCAAGTTTGCAGAAACTTTAACATTTGTTCATGCATTTGCCATGGGTTTTCAATTTTTTTCTCCCCTGTTTTAGTGACTCTGTCCGATTCCTTGTGATTAGTTAGAACAGACAATGTTTTTTCATTAAGGTGATCACATGTGGAAGTTGGTTGGAAAGCATAGTTCAGTGGTGCAGGCAAATGAGAAGAAGTTCAAAACTTAAGAAAATGTTTGAGGTGAGGGGGCTGCATAAAGATTTAAGTTAAAATGAAAATGTTATCTGAAACAAACTTAAGTCGCAGTTGATTTTTTCTCTTGAGGAAGTTGGAAAGTTATCTCTTGCATTCCAGATCCCAAATTTAAAGTGCAGTTATGTACTGTGAAACCGAAGACTATATACAGATGTAGATTTCTCTGTGTGATTTAGTGGTTATGGCAAGCAGCAGACTCACAGGACTTCCAAGTTTTATTGCAGACTGAGTCATTTAGTGACCTTTGGGTGACTCTTGGTTAAACACCTACATATGGAGCTTTATCTTGAGCAGTAAGGAATGGCTGCAGCTTTCCTGAGCTCCCCTCGAGCTTGGCCGAGTTTGGTGCAGAGGGGCAGGGTTGGCCAATCCCTAGGTGCTGCCTTGTAACACCAGGTGCCCGGCACTTCTGCCACCCATCAGCAGGGGTAGCTGAGCTGCTCGCTGCCTTCTTTGGCAGTCCTTTTCCTTCTCTTTCCTTTTCCTTGCCCAGCAAAAGGGGACAGGAGGGTAACCACAGAGCTTCTCCCCATCACTGCCTGTGCTGGAACGGGGACAGGAAAGGGGAAGTGGTGCAGGGTGTCAGCTGCTTTCCTGGATGCGTGCTGCTTCCTATGGAGGTGTACATGGAGACTGTTACTGCCTTTTCTTCCCCCCACTGATTACTGTAAGGCTTTTGCTTGAATATCCTGAAGCTTGCTTTCTTGATGTTGAAATGTTTGTGACAAATGTTTCAGTACCCTGAGTGGAAAAATGCCATTTGAATCTCTAGGACACTTACAGGAGGTGAGGGAAGAGAGAAGGTAAGATAAAGAGAAATGATAGCTTCATCCAGATTAGCTTCTGAGTTAGTGCCCCATGGCAGTCAGGTGACTGAGCACACCTACATGTTTGGGAGGTCAAAGAATCCACATCATAGAATCGTAGAATCACTAGGTTGGAAAAGACCCACTGTATCCATTACTAAACCATGTCCCTCAGCACCTCATCCACCTGTCTTTTAAACACCTCCAGGGAAGGTGACATCCTTGTGAGGTTGTTTGTTGGGTACTTCAGAAGGACAGGCTGGGAAAGGGAAAGGCAGAGATACTGCTGAGACCCACTGTCATGTGGCACAGGAGAGTCTCTGGTGCTGTGCTTCACTCTGGGATATGTGGAAAATAGCGAACAGTGACTTTGTTCACAGAGCCTGATTCTGTGAAAACCTGGGCTTAGCAGGCAGAGCAGCACAAAGAACTCTTATGCAGATGAGTAAATGCTCAAAGTTTGCTAATTTCCACCTTCAGCATTGACTTTTATCGTATAAAGAAATGTGGTGACGGGTCCAGGGCTGCTGGCAGGCACAGGAAGAGGCCTTCAGCTGCATGGGCAGTATTTACTGTCCCTGTTTCCTCCAGGCAAACAGCTGTGGGTGGGTCTGCTTTTAGTGCCTATCTCTTCAAACTAGCTTTGCATATTGTACATGGTGTGCATTCCACAGTTTGGGAAGTCCTGACCTAGATGAAGGGAAGCCAATGGATTACAGCCTGTTTGAAACTACAGTGTCGTAAGTGAATGCTGCTTCTAAAGGGAGTTGTTACCAGTGAAGTGCAGCAAGCCAGTGGTGGTGTTACTCATCTGATGATTAGCAGAACTGCTGAATCAGACCTGCTGTTTGAGTTCTCTAAACTTAGTCCAACACTAAATGTAAAAATCGGGTAGTGGAGGGAGAAGCAGACAGGGAAATGGCTAATTCAGTTCTGTTACTGCAATCCTTCGGCTTCCCAGAACACATCAGAAGAGGATGGGAGTGGCACACGTGGCTTCATGTGGTGATGGAGCAACCCCTGGAGAAAGTGTATGAATCTGAAAGCTGTGGAGTCGTTGGGACATCAGCTTTTCACTTCCTGTAATTACAAGGAGAGAGGAAACTGGTGTAAGGGATCAGGCCCCAGCTAAAGAGAAGTCCATCTTCTGCAAGGCAAAGGGAATCCTGAAGAGATACCTGCTGATGAGACTGGGCCAGCAGTAGGGCTGGACACTGCCTTCTGCAGAAGGGCAGGAAAAGTGAGAGGCTCTTCACTACTGGCTACGTAACATTTCTGTGCCATTCTCGAAACACTCCAAGACTTCAGTACCTTATGCTGAATGTACTTGAAATAACCTTGGTTGTTTCATGAGGCTGTTATGACATGCCTACACTGCTATTTTTCATGAAGGACTGCTATATTTTGGTAAAAGAGAAGTGGGATTATATGAGTTTGGGAGATCCCAAACAGGTTGGTTGTGAGCTCTGTAGCTTTCTTTGTTTAAAAAAATAAAGGCCAAACAACACCCCCAAACACAAAAACCACCCTGAAAACAAAGGTTATTTCATTCACTGGGGAATTTTGAAATGTTCAAACTAAGCAGCTGTTTTTTCAGCTGTTGCAGGTATTAAACAACAGCAAGAAAATCCTCTGCTATGACCTGTCACTGGAAATAATCCTTTCTTGATCATGGTGAACAGCTGGGATCATTGCTTCTCGTGCAATAGTAACCCTCAACTTGTTGCCTGCATGATGGCTCATCAAAATTTTAAGCTAAGGGTATAAAAAAATGAAATAATGAAATTGCAGATGTTTAAGTGCATCTTTGGGATTCATAAATTATAGGAACTACAGTTAATTGCTGTTAGGCATGAATTGGGTGTTTGGAAGCTTTGAAGAGATTTTTCCTTTTTTGGAAATGCTAAAAGCTTTTGACCTTTCTCCCTATTGCAATGCAAGTGACCACCTGATAATACCACTTCAGTTTTGCTTTTTTGTGATAATAAATAGTGTTTACTTTTCAGTGGTGATGCTTGACTTATGCAAATCAAATCCTCACTAATAGGATTCCTCACTAATAGGAATCCTCACTCAGACCCCATAAATCTGCAGTGTAATTTGCTCTTTAGCAAATAGATCAGGGGAAAAGCAACAATGAGAAGAGGGGCAGGGGGAGGCACATTTTGGAGACCCTCTGTTTGACTACATGTATGCTGTATAATCACTTAAAAAAAGCAAACCCCCAAAAGCTGGTGGCCTGTATAAATGTTAAGAAATTAAAATCATGATTGGAATTTCTGTGTTTTATGTTGTTATTGTCAATAAGGGGGCTGTGGCCAATTTACTTTACTTGACAAATATCAGTGGAACCAATCCTGAAAAATCTTATGCTGAGAATATCCTGTAGGCTTCTTCTGCTTGGAGACCAACATGTTTATTTCTGGCTTGAATCTGCTTATTGTTTAGATTAAAATCTGCTTTGCCTGGTCAACATAGTTGAAAGCAAGCAGATTGCCTGCTGACTCCTACAGTATCAACACAAGAATAATTGCAATCACAAATAAAAAGGCAGGAAATAACATGCATTACTTGAAAAAGAACCAACAGCTTTCATATTCACAGATTTTTAAGGTTTACATTTGCTTTCCCTTCTCTTTCTCCTGCTTTCAAATCAAAACAGAACCCTACCCCTTGAAAACACCAGAAACTTGGGAACAATCAAACTATTCCAAAATCTGAGAGGCAGCTGTAATCAGAAATTGCTGGAACAAGTAAAAATGGACTTTTGTTGTGTCATTTCTAGAATCACGTTTGAGTTTGGAACTGTGATTGAATTGTTGCTGCATTACAGGAATAAAGGCACAGGGACATACCAAGGCAGAGTTACCAGGCCCAAACAGAGCAGAAACCCAGTGGACTGCAGGTATGTTTAAATTCTGGATGTGGCATTACAAAGTAAGTTCTGGATGATGTCTTTTCTCTCACACCTATAGCAGTCAAGGCCGTTTCAGTTGGCTGATTGCACAGGATGGAATTCTAGAAGATAATGTGAGGAGAAGTTGAGACAGTGGAGTCACAAGGAGGGGACTTGAAAAGAGAGTACTGCTGTGCACCACTCTGTATACATTGAGAGCAGGGCGATAACCACAGCCAAAAAAGGTGCATTTTGACAGGGAAGGTAAGATGTTCTTCACTTCATGCTTGTCTGTTCCCTTTACTATCATTTTGACTTTTTAAGTATTTATAAAGAAAATCAGAGTGTAAAAGCATGAAACACCTTAAAGAATCAGTAGGTGAATACCAGTTCTTTGATGATACCACAGTCTGTCTCAGAGGACTGTTGATTATCCAAAAGCAATTTGATCTCGTGCTCGGTTGGTTCAGTGGTTTGACACACAGTGTTGGCATTGTTATTCAGGGCGTTTTATATAAACCTGTATGAGCTGGTTTATCCTGTTTAGAGTGTAAGCTAGTTCTCCCATTCCTGCAACTGAATCTAACAATTTCATTACAGTGAATGCTTTCCTTTTTTGTCTCTGAACTCTTAACAACGACCATGAGCAAAACAGCTATGACCTCTGTCTTTGACGTGAGATTGTCAGATTTCTCTTAATGTAAGACAGGGCATACTGACTTGCCTGGCTTTAGATAGCTGTTCCTCATTATCTTTGGAAATGACATTTTTTTTTAAAAAGGATGATGGTATCTGAAGAACCTTTGTTATATCTGTGTTTCCCGGACTATGATCCTGGAATCCTGATCAGCCATAAAGCACGGAACATTATCCCAGTGAGGATGGAAAGTAAAACACTCAAACTGTACCAGGTGTGTCCTCACGTATGTCAGCAGATCAACAAAGTAGGAGGAAATAGGCAAATAAAAATAGAAGACACACGGGAGTTTTAGCCTCAGTTCTTGTTGGGAAGTTTTCATAAGTAACAGGGCAACAAGCATAGCCTTGGATATTGTTTGTTTAATTCCCTGAAGGGGCTGATAGTTCTTTATTTATTTATTGGTTCTTGGGAAGCATTGTGCTTGGGCTCAGTTCTGGTGGGTCTTAGTGTTGTAGACAAGAGATGCCATCTGTGTTCAATTCTGTCCCCATCGCTACAAGAAGGATGTTGAGGTTCTGGTGCGAGTCCAGAGAAGAACAATGAAGCTGGTGAAGGGGCTGGAGAACAGGCCTTATGAGGAGTGGCTGAGAGAACTGAGGTTGTTTAGCCTTGAGAAAAGGAGGCTGAAGGGAGACCTAATCACTGCCTACAGCTACCTGAAAGGAGTTTGTAGAGAGGAGGGTGCTGTCCTCTTCTCCCAAGTGACAGGGGACAGGACAAGAGGGAATACCCTCAAGTTCCACCAGGGGAAGTTCAGGCTGGACACTAGGAAAAAATTTTTCACAAAAGAGTCATTAGGCACTGGCAGAAGCTGCCCAGGGATGTGGTTGATCTTCCCTAGAGGTATTTAAAAAGATGGGTAGACGAGGTACATAAGGATGTGGTTTAGTGGCAGATAGGAATGGTTGGACTTGATGATTTCAGAGATCTCTTCGAGCCTAGTGATTCTATGATCTCTCCCACTGCTGATTTGGAGCACTGGTGTTGCAGGCACTCATCTGCAGGAAGGACTAATACACCCCCTGTCACAGCCAGCTCATCATCATATAAACTTGGAAATTACTCAGTCCTGTTTCCTCATGCTCAAATCCTCAGATGGAGACAGTGCTGCTATCGCCATTCTCAGGAACCTTAGCCTTTTCTTCAAGGCTAAGTGGCACATCTGTCTCACCTGAGCCACAGGCAGCTGCTCTCCCTGCAGTGATCAATTTGGGCAGCTTTCAGAGAGGTCTTTTTATATGGTGACGCAGAGGTTAGAGTGTTCAGTCCTCTAATTTCTGAGGAAATTCAGCCCCTGCAAAGCTTAACAGAAGGACCTGAGTCCCAGCAAGTAGACAGGGAACTATGTTTAATTCCCACATCCTGAATGAGTGCTCTAACGGCTAAGGAAGGACAGGGAAACTGCTGCTTCCTCTGGCCACGCTGTGTAGTAAAGACATTGCCCTTCCTCGGGAGAGCAAAGGGGTAGGCAAGGCAGAGCTCAATATGCAGAACTGCAAATGGAAACAAGCCTCCTGTTGCCCTGCATGAAGAGCCAGAGCCCCCAGAACTTATGAGTTTTAAGGAGCGCCTCTCTTAGTGCTCCCTGGTGCTGGCTGAACTGGCTTATCCTGCTGTGAGCTGTTTTGCATGGATCACGGTCTGAAGCATCAAGCCCTTTCCTGTAGGTTGCATGGGGAGCCTGCTTGCTGAAATCACAAGTATTGCTTCTGCTGCAAAATCTAAAGACTAAAATAGTGAAATGCTTTATGTAGCACTGCTGTGCCAAAAACCTAGGTCCACAAATAGTTTGTTCCTTAGGGAGCATTAACACCACAATATTCTTGAAGAATACTGTGTTCTCGTGCTGAGAAAAAGTAGCATTTGATAGCACTTTCTTCCCAAACCCTCCTCCCAGCAGTCTCTGTGTTAAATATGCAATAACTACACAAATTTGACAGTTGAAACAGAATGAGGCGCTAACATCAAGCCAGACCTTGCGTCCCACCTGCGCTGCAGGCTGCTGTCAGAGCACTTGTCAGTCATGATTTGCATCTGCACAAGGATTTCTTTCTTGAAAAAAAGCAAACGTAAAAGCAGACTTCCTTCTAGCCCGCTACCCTGATAAAGCTTATCAGTCTCAGTGACGGGGAAGCCAGGACAGCTTATAACACTCACGTCACTTAGCACTTGGAAACATAGATGACACGGCACTGAAAATCAGTTCCTTGCATCTTGTTTTACTTCTGCTGGGACACCTACTAGCAGTTACAAAAAGCAAACAAACAAAAAAACCAAACAAAAATGCCCCAAACCCAACAGTAGGTTTTGCAAAGCCCGCACTGGTATTTCTGTGAACCTAAATATCAATTGCTCGGTGTCCCACCTGCATACAAAAATATGTTATAAAATGTCTGTAGAGGAAAAAAGCAGTTCAGTTTCTCTAGAAAGCTCTAAGCTGCCTGCGGTTGTCAAACACCCAGAGTCCTGGTTATCTATGCATTACTGTAACTCAAGAATGAGTAGCATCCCTCTCTTGAACAAGCAGCATGATTAGCAGGAGAAATAAGAGAAAAGTGCCTTTTGGAGTGGCTGCTACAATGCACTGGCATTTTTGAAGGTTGTTTTGGACCTTCAGCATTTACTGTGGTAGCCCTGAACTCAGACGTTCCACTATATCAGATTCATTGCTTTGGATGGATGCCTTCTTTATTTCAAAGCGAAGACCAAGGACTGAGGCAATTGTAGTTTCAAGATAATAATGTCTTTAGTTAAATAAACCCAAGACTCTGCCACTTTTTAAAATGTAGCTCTAACCCATTTGTTGCAAATTATGTCCTTCTGTGTTTGCACTGCTGTGACTGTGCTGGTTCCTGATGTGGGCTCATTAATAGATTATTTCCTTGTTAGCTGTAGGTAAAGCTTTGACCTAGAGCTGATTAGGGAAAAGAACAACTGTATCTATTATCTTTTCTCTCTTATAATTAGTATAATTATGCTTCTGTACCCTAGACAGAAATCTCAGACAGTCTGCTGTGGAGCCACAGAAACTGTCTGGACTGCAGGGATGGGAGTTTGCTGTTGAGCAAGGGGTAGCCAGGTTCTGTAGCGTCAGGGAAGAGCTGAATTATAGCATTACACAGAAAGTAACCAAATCAGCAGAGACACTTCCCTCTTCCCCGATTCTGTTAAATCCAATTAGCTGGGAGGAATGCAAAAAGCAGGTCCTGTCATTTCCACTTTTTTGAAGATAAATCGGCACACCTATAAGACAGAATCATTTAAGGGCACAGAACTGCAATGTGAAGGGGGAAAACACAGACAGCATTGAGGAGCAAATCATCTGAATCATAGAATCACTAGACCTCTCAGATCATCGAGTCCAACCATTCCTATCTGCCACTAAAATGAAGCTGCTCTGGTTTTGACCCTGCTGCAGCTTTTTGGTGATGTGCTCACCTGCTCTCGGTTGACTCGGGCTGGCTGAGAGTGCCCACAGCTGTGCAGAGCAGGTCTACCTGGGGCTCAGCACTGCCTGGGCTGCTCCCCACAGGCCTAGGTAGGGCTTCCCTTCCCAGGATGCATGTCCTGCAAGGGCCAGCTGCCTCTGGCCTAGGCTACAAAACAAAAGCAAAGGAGAGGAGGACTGTTTTGAAGGTTGAATCTAGCAGCCTTTAGGGGGGAAACAAGTGGAGAGGGTAAGTTCAGTTTAGTACCTTTGGTTTCCATAAGGCTTTAATAGTTTTTGAACACAATGTTCTGTTCCTGAGATCTCAAATCAGCCTAGTTAAAGGCTTACTTTTAAAAGGATGTGGCTAAACTACTGGTGTGTTTGGAAGGTGCTGAGTAGTTTAACTGGGAAGAAATCCTGATGCTGAAACCTTGAAGGAGTTTAAATGAATGTTGGAAGGCACTATCAGCTCTCTCTCTGTTGCCCCTTCCCACTGTGTTTGTACCTCAGAGCATGTGTTGCTTTTCCTTGTAGTGCAACTGGACTGACAGGATTTAACGAGACTGTTGTTCTTTACAGCCACCTCAGATATCATTGGTCTGGTACGATGGAAGCGTGATTCCTTTCATAAAATGGCAGCTGTACCTGGGGACTTCCCAGCAGGGTTGAAATGCAACGCTCAGTAGAAGGATGGCCTTCATCTAGCCTTTTGAATTACTCCTGCAGCCTGAAAGAGTTGCAGTCTGAGTGCCTGTGTCTGAAGTGGAGAGGGAGGGAGGGGGCCTCTCGTGTTTCATGCTCTTCTCCATAGAATGAGAAATGTATGAGCACCCCGTGGAAGAGATGAGAGAGCTCAGTCACTGTGATACTGTTAGCTTGAGTGTTAGGTTGCTTTCTTGGGAACCTAGAATTATAAATTTGAACCCCCTCCAGAACAAAGGAGTTTAAAACCTAATCTACCACAACTCAATTAAATGCCAGACTACTTGTGATTTGAAGGAAGCGACTTCTCCTCTTAAGGGTAGGACTAGAGGCACTTACTTTTACTCAGAGTATGTGCACGTGAACCAGTGACACTGCTTCTTAATAAACCCCTGAAGGCCTCAGACAGGCTGTAGGAGGTTCTGCTGTTGATCCTGGGCTGTGCCGCTTGTCTGCCCCTGCACCTTGAAGTATCTGATTGTCCCTGAGCTTTGGGTGAGCTCAGCAGTTGTGTTAATGCAGTCACAAATGCCACTCAAGGCCTGGTGATTGGTTAGATACTGCAGTGCTCTTTGTGGAGCTGCTTGAGTCCCTCTTCGGGCTGAACTCCTTGCTGTTAGCCACCAGCCCTGCCAGGGAAGAAATCACTGAAACATGTGAAAATACTTGGTGTTAATGGTGTATTGGACAGCTGACAGATTTGCTTGTTTTCCCTAGGTGACTTCTAATAAATAAGTCATCAAATGGAAAAAAAATCCCATTAGAAATGGCAAAAGCCATGTGTAGTGCTGCTTTATCCTGTGGTGTAACTATCAACATTCCCCATGTGCTCCATGTGATAAAATAACCTGGGAGGGAGTAGGGTGTCTATAATCCCATGTCCCTGGCTCCTTGCCTGCAGGTGTTCCTTAAGGAAACCCAGGGATGTGCAGGGTGTGTCATGCTTTATGGTTTGATGTGGCATGGGAAGGAGTGTGAGGCTGTTATTAAGGTATTTGTGATACACTGTGAGAAAGTAAAAGACTTGTGGGTGTTGTTAGTGAAAACAGGAAAGTTTTGTGATATATGGAGTCAGCTCCTTCATTGAGCTCTTACAGCTACTGATTGTCAGATTTTTTTAATACAGCACTGGTAGGACTGTATTGTTAGTGTAATAATTAACACATTTTGAAAGTAAATATGTGGCTGAGCACAAGAGCTTGTATGTCTAAACTAGGTTAGTGGCTTGAGGCCCAAGAAAACAGGTAAAACCTCTTGTCATAAGGAGTGATGCCTCTTAATCCCACGTTAGAGAGAAATCTGAGATAGAAAGTAAATCAGAATCTGCCTGCCTCTGGAGATGTTTCAGGCTTCAGCTAGATTTTTACTAATTTTCAGTGTCTGAGTTCCAGCTAAGAAGTGTGAAATGGTTTATTAATTGGCTGTTACTGACCTTTCTTTCTGTTTACTTGTGTTGCCAATGCTTTCTGTGCATTACAGCAAGAAATGATCCCTTACGCTTTCTTCCCGTGGAGCTTGCAAGCCTTACTTTGCAACAGGAAACCTCTCCCTTCAGCTGGTAAGGAGCAAACTGCTAGAAGCGTAGCTATTCAGGCTAAAAAAATGTTGTGCTGGGTGGAGTCTTCGGAGTAACAAGGTGATCTTAACCTGTTTAGACAACTTACTGACAGTTTACCAAACAAACCAAAAAAGACTTGCGTGCTGACTGTATCCAAAGTGAGTCAGGTCATTTTACAAGGTGTCTTTTTTGGATACAGAAACATCTCTGTTTTCTTCTTGTGAAAGAAATTGAAAAAGAGCAAGACTGCCTTTTCTTTTTTTTTCTTTTTTTTTTTTTTTTTTCCTCCCTAATGTGTGTGGAAGTTCTGGTATTCCCTCCTGGGTTTTCCTTACCGCCTGTTTGCTTGTTACCTTAAAGTGTATTACTTTTTTCTAGACTTACTAAATATAATTTCTTTTTATTAGTGATCCAGTTGTTATGCTGTCTTCCATCCTAAGAGAATTAGTCATCCCCCACTCTGTTATTTTCAGGGTTCCTTAAAATCAAATATAAAACCTCAGAGTTGGGGTGTGGTTCCCAGGGGGGAACACTGAAGTGATTGTTCTGTTGTTCACTGGCTTTCCTTTGGAAGTATCCAAAGTGAGGGGCTTTAATGTTCATATTTTTGTGCTTCTCTTAAGATGAAAGAGGTGAAAGAGTCAAAATATGTATCAGTGAATTTTGACTTGTACATAGCATCTTCATTTAGATGCTATTTCTTGCCACTGTGGCAAAAGCCCTGCTATGAATTTCCTTACAGTTTCTGACTCTTCTCTTTATAATGTTGAATTCTGTAGGTATAGTAAATGGGTTTTTAACTTCCTAAGAAGGGAGGTAGAGAGGATTTTAGAAAAGAGAGAAAGGAGAGGAATAAAGAGAGACCATAGGTATGATTTCTGATCCTCTGGAAATGCTTTGAGTTGCAAGCAAGAAGAGCTGTTTTTCAATGGCTGCAGAATATGGCAGGACGTTCCCTTCCAGAGTAACGTGTGAGCTCCTGTCTGTGGCAGAATATTTTTGTTCATTTTCTGGCATTAGTCTAGGTGGTTGTAGGAATAACACTCCAAAGCAGGAAAGTATGGAGGCATAATTAGTTTTTTTTTCATGGACTGATGGAGAGCAGTGGACAAGCACACGCAGAGCAAGGTTTCAAAACATTTTACTGGAATAATCTGCTGACAGATATCTGATAACATAATGATAAATAGAGGGCACCTAATAATCCTCATGATTCCCCCTCACTCCATTTCTTTGCCAGCTGATGCTGTTGAGTCAGTCAGGCTGCTAAGCTTTGTAGAAGAGTGGAGAGCTCTGAAAGAGTCCTATGGCTCCTGCAGGGTTGCAGTCGGAGCATGGAGAAATTTGAAGTGCTGAGACTCTTGAGGGATGAGAGAATGATTTCATAGTAGAAAGAAGAGGTCTTGTTACCGATGCAGAAATGTCAGGAATAACAGCCTGGGTAATGGTGCTGACTAAATTCTGTCTCTAATGTGTTGAGCAGATAGGTCCCTTCAGCACATGACAAATGGTTGCTGAGAAGCAAAGTTTGAAGTCCCTGGAGGAATTTAGGAACTGCAGAAACTCGTGTTGCCCTGAAGAAGATTGAGACTTTTTGCAGTCTTTATTGACATCTTGGTACTCCCATTCTGGATGCAGTGCCAGCTCTGAAAACTGTGTCCTGGCTGCCCGGATCGATTTCTCTGCTGTTCTTGTGGATTCACTTTATGCCTGACCTCCTCCGGCTCCGTTCCCAGGGGTGTGCTCTGTAGGCAGTACTGTCTGGTCACAGCTTGCAGTCACGTCCTAGTTTGTGGAGTCTGCCACGTGGAGGCCTGTGTTATAAACAAGAAACTGGACACTCAGCAGATTACCTTTGCTGTGTTACTGATCCTCTGTCCTGGCCTCACTTCCTGTGGCATTGCAACAGGCAACTGTAAAATCGCATCCACAGCAAGAGAATGTTGCAATCTCCCTCCTCAGACTGGTCTTCTCTCCTCCTCACTTCTGTATTTTGCCTGGAATATGCTGATTTTCACTATTTCTGTGTTGTTTTTTTTTTTTTTTTTTTTTTTTTTTAATTTAAGGAGGAAATTGAATGAAACTAAGCTTTCTCCTTTTTTCTTTACCTCAAACCAGTCTTTCTCTGTCGCATGATACATCCAGAAATCTTCAGTCCCTGTCTTGCTTTGTTTGGTAACAGTTACAAGATGATGCTTCTTGTTCAGTATAGCTTGTGTGCGTCTTGGACTAAGAACTGTTGAACCTGGCTGGAGTTCTGAAAAAAATTGCTTGGTTGTTTTACTGCTGACAAATAGGCAAGGGCAAGTGCAGTTCACTCACTTTTATGCCATTTCTCGCACTTTCTCGGTTGTTTTGTAGTTCTCTGCAGAATGGCTTGCCTTCTTGCACTGGCTTGCCTTGAGCTTCCCACTAGTCCTATATCCAGTGTAATCTTAGT
The DNA here is from genome assembly GCA_033558105.1 of Coccyzus lansbergi. Lineage (NCBI taxonomy): Eukaryota > Metazoa > Chordata > Aves > Cuculiformes > Coccyzidae > Coccyzus > Coccyzus lansbergi. The sequence goes on along the minus strand of JAUMJK010000259.1, from coordinate 629,661 downwards.
GCTTTAAAGCTTCACAATTGCCTTTTGGGAAGGACCTTTGGAGAACTGAGCTGTTGTGAGGGTTTCTTGCACCTTGAAAGGGTGAGAAGGTCACAGGAGCACTGTCTTAATTAACTCTCACGATTTGAACTCGGTCTTGTAAGCAAGGCTCTGGGAAAAACTGCATTTCACAAGCCATCTCCCAGAATTTGTGCTACTTGTATTCCAGGTTTTGCAATATACTATTTTGTTAGCAACCAAAAGTTGTATAAACAAAGTTCACCTTCATAAATCTGTAACTGGAGGAAGAAAATAACCCAAAAAGATGTTTTAATAAGTGTGGAAATAGATGTTTATGTAGTCTGATCTACAGTTGGTTTTTTTCAAACTGGCTGGCTGAGTGTTGGATGGTTAATGTGAGGTGTTAAAAAGAAGCTGAAGAACCTCTCTCTGTTCCAGTAACCAGGTGGCTTTAAAACATTTCAAGCTGTGTTCTCTGAAAATCTTGGAAGGCTCCAAGAGCTTGTAACATATTTGGCTGTGTACTTTCTGTAGATTTCAAGGCATTACTTCATTCTTACCCCTAAACAATAGTGATAAGAGTGTGAGGAAGGGGGGCAAAATTGTGTGTGTGTGTGTGTGATTCTTTCTCTTTTAGAGATCACTGCTGGTTAGTTGGGCTCTGGCCCTTCTCCCTGCAGAGCTACAAACCAGTTGCAAGATGCGCTTCTCGGCTTTACAGTTGGAGCTGTTCGTGGAAGGCGGCTTGGAAAAGATTTTGCGTGATGAGCTGTTTTGTTTAGGATATTGTGCAGTTATTTCCAAACAAGGCCATACAACATGCCTGTAATGCTGAAAACCAGTCCTTTTACGCTGAACTTGCCGTCCTAGAGAACCAGAAGCATCGCTGTTGAACTGTGTAGTGCTTCTCTAGCTGGAAGTTTATTCTGACCAGTGGACCTTGTTTTCTTCCCATGGAGCTAGCCAGTACTTGTGTGGTATGATTCGAATCAGAAAAAAAAAAAATTTGTATGGACTTCTACTGGGGAAAAAAAAGCAGTCAGCAAATCTGCATCTCTGGGGAGTTATTTTTTAATTTTTTTCCAGGCACGACAGCATTCTTCCCATTTCTTGATGATGCAAATAGTATTTGATAGGTCACAATAAAATATTTTATTGATCATATTATGAAAAATCAAAGAAAAGCTGCTCTAGCTGTCAATTCCGTACTGCCTGTTGTATATGCAGTGATGGGTTTGACTGCTCACCGTTATGGCTGAGAAAAGAATACCTTGGGGTGCCCAATTATAGAGTGGTGAGAGAAAATTCAGAGGAGTAATTTTGGCTTCCTTCATTGCCTTTATGTTGGCCTCTGAACAAGTGGCCGTTCCACTCCTTTCAGGTTTCACAGCAGCAAGAGCACTAATAGCAACCCTGAGCAATTTTGACTTCTCATGTCCATGAGATTGAATCAATGCATTTGCTTCCACATTTAGTAAAACAATTTTCCACGCATGCTGAGCAGTTATTCTTGTCTATGCCTGTTGTGAGATAGAAACTCATCTTTTTTATTTCTTCCCTGCATCCCTCTTTTTTTTAACAAACTGATGACAGAAGGGCTCTCTAAAGGGGAGGTATTTTTAAGGCAAAGATGTGAAAAAGGCAAGTGTTTTAAGGGCTTATCTCAGAAGGGGTGGAAGTTTAAATTAGGGAAGAAGAAAGTTACCATAATCAGAAAAGATATGGTTGAGCTCTCCTAGCCCAAGGATGTGTAATTGAGGTGCTGTTTCTTGTAGCATTCGAGCACTGAAATTGCTATTGTATTTCTTGCTGTGACATTACTGTGTGGTTTGGAACAGATACTTTTGCAAGGGGCCTGTGACCGAGAATCCCAGAGAAGGGGCTTGGGTACCTAAAGCAGGTTGCAAGTAGAGTTTAGATGTTGAAATCCAGAACTGCAGCCTGTGTATCCCCTGCTCAGTCACTGCTTGCTCCTGGAGGTGATGCATCTCCCTGACATCCATGAACAGCTGCATTTTGCCTTCACACTTGCTCAGAACTGTTCAGAATGCGAGTCTCACGGCAAAGCTCATGGGGAAGTGTGACCTGACCCTAAAATGAAGTGTTCCTCTGCCTAAGTTCTGATCAAAGCGGACTCATTGCTCGGGGGAACTGAGCTCCCGACAAGCATCACGCCTCTGGTTTGGCAGCTTTTAAAGCCTAGCTGGGGAAGGAGAGAGCCCACTGGGGAAGGTGCTTGCCTATGAAGAGGGAGACAAGGGTCAAGTGCTATCTCCGAGCCCTGTCTTTTTATGTGCTGCTTAATATTAACATCACATCCGTAAGCAGAAATGAGAACAGGCAGCAGAGCTCTCCATTCCCATACTACAAAGTCACGCTTCCCCTTAGGCGTAGTTCTCTCCCTCTGGCCCAGCAAATACGTTAGAATAATTTGGGTTGAGTGGCAGGAGGAATCCCCTTCCTCGAGGAGGGCTCACTGATGCTTTCATGCTCTTCCCTGCACTGAAGGTTTGGATCTCTTCCGGCAGCAATTTAAAAACAGTGACTGTGCTTCCTAACAGGAACCCAGCTGCATTTTTGGAAAATGTTTGAGTGTCTGGCAGGCAAAAGATCTCTTTCCAGCCTCTGTGGCAAAGAGGTCATGTGTTATGTATAATCTCTCTTCTTAACTGTAATTGATTGATCAGAGTTAACTGAACAAGCAAGAACTTTGTTTGCCCTTTAGCAGGAGGTGTTTGGGAATGCTTGCTAGCAGCAGGGCCCTCTGTGGATCAAACAGTGCCTGCTGACTGCTTAGTCCACGCTCCAGAGGCAATCAGACAGACATCAAATATACAGCAAATCTCTTCAGTTTGTTTTCATCAGCACAAACGTAACACGTGGCCACCCTGAAAGAGGGCAGTGGCTTTCTAGGCCAGTAGTCCATAAATTATGCTGTGGATATGTTACCTACAGAGAAATCTTAGCAGCTGTGTGTTACTGACAACTATTAGTGGGCAGCAAGGTACTGTCTTAGGAAGAACATCTACTCCCAATCCCAGCTGGTCAAATGTCAACTGTACCTGAGGTTATGTCTACCCAGCTGTGTATTGGGGTAATTTTACTGTGCTTTTCTACAAATGCATGAAGAGAGCTCATGGCAATGCTTTATCATGGAATCATAGAATCACCAGGTTGTAAAAGACCCACCAGATCACTGAGTCCAACCATTCCTGTCAATCCCTAAACCATGCCCTTCAGCACCTCAAATTTTGAAGTCACAGAAACTTGTCAGGTCCTCTTCAAACAGTAAGTTTTCTTTCTGTCATGCTTCTTTCTGTCTTGCCATGTTTGGTTATTTTTTTTGAGTCCAAGTGTAAGCAGCTTGCCTGCATTTTGCAAGGAAGCAGCTGCTGCTGTGCTGCAGTAGTGAAAGTTGTGATAGAGGAGGAGGCAGTGCTGCTTTCTTCATGTAACAGGCACAGCTGCAGCTCTGAAATGTCGTGGCTACACTTGACCTGGTTTCTTTGACAAAAGCACATCTGGCTCTCCATGTGAGCTAACCTGGAAGCTGTGTCTCTGCTGGAGCTGAGAATCCCAAGTCGCTAATCCTCTTTGAAACACTAGTGTGTTGCTGCTGGGAAAATCACCAAGCTAGCAGATCTAAAACATTCCCCACGTCCTATTGGTAGCCCTGTGAGAGGTTCACTTTTGTTTTGTCACCGTACACGTCTGGGACTCACACCTGGCAATTTAAGTGCTGTGGGAACTGCCAGCACCACTTTTCCTCTGAGCACTGCTTCGGTTTGACTGGCATTGCCTGGCATCTCTTCACGGCATTATTGTATGGAACCAGATGAGTTTCCTCTGTGCTGCCATTAAACCAGATGTTATTTGTTGCATGGAGTTTGGGACGGGAGGATCTCAGGGTGTACCCAGCCTGGTCTCTATCTTTCCTGGAGCAGCTCAGCTGAGGAGCCTCTGCAGCTTTCCTAAGGTTGCCCCCAGGAGCCTGGTTCAAGGTGGAAAGGGGCTGCTTTTGTTTACAGGCTGTGCCAGAGACATTTGGTATGGTGCAAATGAGCAGTTGCTGTCTTTTTGTAAGCTGGGAGAATAAATGCCTGCACTTGGGGCACAACAACCCTGTGCAGCTACAGACTAGAAGTCTGGCTGGAAAGCTGCCTGGAGTAGAAAGACCTGGAGGTGTTGGTTGGCAGTGACGGAACATGAGCCAGCAGTGTGCCCAGGTGGCCAAGAAGGCCAGTGGCATCTTGGCTTGTATCAAAAAAGGTGTGACCAGCATGTCTAGGGAGGTTATTCTCCCTCTGTACTCGGCACTGGTGAGACTGCTCCTTGAATCCTGTGTTCAGTTCTGGGCCTCTGACCACAAGAAGGATGTTGAGGCTCTGGAGCGAGTCCAGAGAAGAGCAACAAAGCTGGTGAAGGGGCTGGAGAACAAGCCTTACAAGGACCAATTGCAGGAACTGGGGTTGTTTATCCTGGAGAAGAGGAGCCTTGAGAGGAGACCTCATTGCTCTCTACAACTACCTGAAAGGAGGTTGTAGAGAGGAGTGAGCTGGCCTGTTCTCCCAAGTGACAGGGGACAGGATGAGAGGGAACGGCCTCAAGTTTTGCCAAGGGAGGTTTAGGCTGAACATTAGGAAAAAAAATTCACAGAAAGGGTCATTGGAACAGGCTGCCCAAGGGAGGTGGTTGAGTCACCATTCCTGGAGGTGTTTAAGTCACGGGTGGATGAGGTGCTGAGGGACATGGTTTAGTGATTGATAGGAATGGTTGGACTCAATGATCCTGTGGATTTTTTCCCAACCTTGTGATTCTATGACTCTATGAAACTGCAGTCCTCTGAGAAAATGTACACTCGCTTCTGTTATGGAGAGTGTTAACAGCAGAGACAAACAGTGGGGAGATTTGCCAGAGTTACTGACGATAAGATTGTATAAATTCTTGAAGAGCAGGCAAGCCTGAGGTTTTAAATTCTGCCATATACGGCCCCTTCCAGTATCCTGCACTTCTGCCTTAGGATGGCTCTGTGGATGCTGCAGAGGTTCAAATACAGCTCCAGTATGCAGAGTCAGGATGTTTTAAGCCGGAGCCTGAACTGAAGGGCTGTCATGCAAAACAAATGTGCCGGGGGGTGTTGGTGGAGGAGGGAACAGCTAATAGATGTTTTCCCCTTGTTTGACATCTGTCGCCTCCCCCATGCCAACCCTTCCTCTGTTTACAGCAAACCATTTGCTCCCATTAATTAGAGCTGGATTCCTGCCATCTGACCAGCTTTTTATGCCTGTACAAATGTCAACAGAGCCAGGCCTACCCAGGTGGGAGAAGGGCCGGTCAGAGGAGATCTCTTGCATCTGTTTGGGGAGGGAGAGATGGGAGAGAACACTCCCCACCCTCCCCCTCCTCAAATCAGGCTTGCTAGCTACAACAATAAATGACGCACAGACTGGGAGCCCCAGGGTGCCACTTTCCCCGTCCCTTTTCAGAGCAGGCTGCCCTTTAAGCCATCCCCTCCAGCTAAATCTCTTCACCAAAGTGGGCTGTATGAGGGCTTACACACAAGAAGATAATGGTGCTGTCATTTTTTACAAGTAATCACAACAGGAGTAGGAAAATAAGAGGAGGGTGATTACGCCTGAAAATCCAATGAGGTTCCAGTTGCTGATGCAGTGGGCACTGAAAGGAAGCTGAACCACCATCCCAAGCTCTTCCTGCCAGACCCTGGGCTGGCTTTTCTGCTGTGATTTAGGAGCATACATCTGTGTTGCCATGACATTAGAAGGAAACGTGATTACCCCAGGATGGTTTTCCTTGTGTAAAATATTACAAAGACAAAGTATTTAGTGTGCTAGTTGAAGCAAATCCAAGTGGGAGAAATAGGTGAACCTTGATTAGCTTGGCTGGGATTGCAAAAGAAAAAAAACCTGCAAACCCTCTCATGGACTCCTCCAGCAGTGAGCGCCGTGTCACTGCTGGGATTATGAATCAAGAGAGTGGAGCTGTTTTTACCCCAAGGCTTAAACCCCATTTTAAAAGCAAGTGGAGCAGTGGGCTCTCCCTCCTCTTTTCTGTAATGATTTGAAGTAATCTTTAATGTGACGTGGGAAGGAGAGGGGTGACGCGACGTGCCTTTGTGTATGCCAGAGTATTTTTAAGCCTTTTACATCCCTTAAGATGGTGCTTGGGGAGGACCTGAGGGCCAAGGTTGTGGGAATTCAACCCATGAAACTAATGGGAAAATGGCCAAGGGGAGAAAGAGCTCCCACCTTTGTGATGAGCAGGCGACCCTTTGATGAGGAAAGGTGACCCTTTGGAGTCAAAAGTAAGGAGATTTCTAAACTGAAAGACCTTGGTTTTATATGCTACTTTAGGAAGTACGTAATTCCCATCCCTATGGCCTTGCACCAGGGGATCCTTCCCTTGAACAGGTTTCCTCCTCCTTTCTTGCTGTTTTACCCCAGCACAAGGTTCTTCTGCTCTCCAAACAGGCGTATGGTCCTCTTGGAGAGGTTTCAAAAGGTGGAGAAGGACAGAACAGATGGGTAAGGGAAGAGGAAAGGCGAGGCAGAAGCTGCTTCTGGGAGCTGGATGCTCCGGTACCCAGTCCTAACTAATTTATTAGGGCTGGGAGCGGCGCTTTGGTCAGAGCCACCTGAGACAACTTCAGACAAGCAAGGGGAGAGCCCATGTTTGTGTGAGAGCAGCCTGCAAGTACCGTTTGACCTCCCAGAGGTCTCGAGTGGGAGCGAGCTGTGCCCACATCAGCAGAGCCTCTGAAGCGAGATCTGTCAGAGTGCACTGAAAAGAGAGCAGCTTATGTTAAAAGGCGGCTGGTGGGAATGTTCATTAGTGGCAGGATTTTCTTCCGGGGAAGGTTAAAGGGGTGACAGACCTTTGTAAAAGCGAGTGCATCTGTCGGTTCCAGCTGTCTAATGCATTAAAGTGCACCTGCCCACAGAAAAAACTAACCCCTGACTGCTGCGGCGTGCTGCCCTGCCCCAAGACATTCCCATCTGGGAACGTGCTGCGAGCCAGGGGCGAGCATTACATACTTTTTGAGTTTTAAATCGCTGTTTCCCCAAGACACTGAGTTTTCTGAATGTACTGAAACGGGGGGGACGGTGAGGGGGGCTTTCCAAGGTGCCTGGTGCTGATGCATCAGGTACCCAGGGCTGGCAACTAACCCGGGGTCTTAAAAGCAAAGCCTGAAAAGTACCAATTGTTGCTGAAATATTTTGCGACTGTGAAGAGAACAATTTCTGTCTCTTCCCACAGAAGAAAATATTTCAGGATTCAGTCCTGATATCCCTTGAATTTAGAGAAGGGACCATGAAATGAAGCTTTTGTCTGGTGCCTACGAGTGTATGTCCTGGTATTGATTCAAATGCAATTCCTTCTTGCTTCTGCTTTTCTCTAGATTATGTGTGATTGAGAATATCTGTCAGGTTTTACGCTCTTATAATTTTAGTTTCCTTAATCACAGAATTGTTAAAGTTGGAAAGGAAAGCTCATTAAGACCAACCATTAATCTAACACTGCCAAGCCCACCACTAAACCATGTCCCTAAGCACATCTACACACCTTTTAGATGCCTCCAGGATGGTGCCCGCACCACTTCCCTGTTCCAGTCCTTGACACCCTTAAATGATGATTATTTTCGCTAGTATTCCAGCTAACCCTCCCCTGGTGCAATGCTACTCTCTGTTGGACCATCCCACAGCCTGGGAGTAACATGAAATCGACTGAAAAATGCACAAACGTGTAGAGATAAATTGAAGCTGCTGAAATATGCAACTTGCTTTAGAGTTAATTTCCCCAGGTCACCTTTCCTGGAGGTGTTAAGGGACAGGCAGACAAAGTGCTGAGGGAAATGGTTTGATGTTTGATAGGAATGGTTGGACTTGATGATCTGGATCTGGTGGGTCTCTTCCAACCTGGTGATTCTATGATCCTAGGTTAGAGGTTTCCCCAGCCTTTTAACTGTTGTCCAGTTCCCCCAGCGTCCCTGATCCATGGAACGCACCAGGGGCTGTGTATTGCCGTGCTGGCATTGTTGGCTGATAAGAAATGGGGAAAGACAAGTTTCTGCAAGACAGACGTAGAGTGCATTAAATAAATATAAATTTTATTAAAAACACCCACATCTCAGCGTTATCAGGAATGATATAATAATAAACAGCTTTCAAATAACCTGCATTACATTACAATACTTACAGTATTTATAACCATCCTCAGATTCTTTTTATAGACATACCAAACATTTCATGAAAATGAATGAAACTAAAGTTAAAAAAAAATAAAGTAGAACATAAGCATAGAAAATGCACACAGAAGTTCATTACCTTAGTGTCAAACTGCTAAAGTTTCCTACACAAGTTAACCACTAGCTTTAGAAGTGAACTTTATACCACTGTGCGTCAATCAAGATGAAAAATTCATTCAAGTAAAGTTGACACCACTCAGAAGCATCTTCAAGTATGGCTATAGTTAACCTGATAACCCCATACGAGCAATTTTACGTCTGCTTTGTCATTCGTTCCAACTGAGGCAGGGTTCTGTACACCAAGAATTACAGTTCAGGTATTTACAATACAAAACTGATTCACCAACTAAGCTTCCTGCTCTTGCTGCCAGCAGTTTGGCAAATGACAGTGCACGGAACATTAACTGAACATCTACTGTGGGTTACGTGAATAATATAGGATTTTTAAAAAAACAAAAATCACCCAAAGATGAAGATTTATAAGGATTTAATTAATCTGACATATAACCATCATTATTTTTTTTTCTTATAAAGGCAAAACTTTTGTTTCAATGCAGAGGGTTTGTAAAGTCACAGCCCGAGAATTAAAAATCAAAATTGCCTTAATAAATACTCGACCGTTAAACCCAAAGGCCTCCTTTGATTTACTTGAGTTAGGTTGTGATTCTCTTAAATAAAATTTCTTTTGACCGGACTTAATCTTACAGTATATTGCACAAGATAAGATATATCTGGGACATGGAGGTTTGCGCGTTTAGGGAAGCCCTTGTACAAACTGTACCTTTTTACATTTTACTTTATTCATTACAGTATCCAAGAAGCCTTGTTTAGAGAGTGACTTGAACAACTCTAGCAAACAGTCACTTGCCAAACCCCTGCCTTACATTTTTCCCTTTAATCAGCTCAGTGCATTCTACTTTCTTTTTGTTTATTCGTTTGAAACAGGCAAAACATTCTAAATCTCTTAAACACTTTCATTACAATAAAAAGAGCTAATGAATTTACAAAATTAGTTTTAGTTACATCAATACATGTACAGGAAAAATTAGAGAAGGGATTAAAAAAAAAAAAGCATTCAATCCCTGAAAAAAAAAAAAAAACAAAACCAAAAAAACCCAAGAATAATATATTTAACCTACAACAGCTTTACATACACACAGGTGACACGTTGGCATAGGAGAACATGAGCTGAAATATCCCTGAATTTTTAGAACCAAAAAATAAAAAAAAGTTGAAGTTCAAGTTATACTTGCTAAAATGTCAAGTATTGAGAGAGGTTTTTTTTTTGTTTTATTTTTTTTGTTTGTTTTTTTTTTTTTTTTAAAGGCGATTGGGGGAAAAAAGATGGTATACAATATATAAACTTTCACACTCAGTTCAATATCCTATTGCCAAACTAGTGTTGAGGTATATGACAAGTAGGAACATCACTCAAACCTTTTAATGTATTTTTAGCTCACATTATGATATATTTGTAGCAGGCTGAGTAGCACCATGATGTGAATTCAGCTCAAAACCCAAATATATATAGATTTAATATTTTTACAGTACTAAAATACTAAAGCATTGCATTAAAAAAAGTTTTGTTTACAATTTAATTTACTATACAACTCTCCTGCTTTTTTTTTTAATAGAAATTAATGATTTAAAACCACCACAGCAAGCCAGCTGCCTATTTTTTTTTCTATTTTATCAACGGAATCACACAGAACTAACCCTGTTTCATTCACCTTGTGTAGGCATCAGTCTGCTCAATCTTCCTGGAAAAGAGGATGCTTGCACCAAGAAATGACTTACACCACAATGTACATAATTATCAACACAAAAGCGATCTGCCATTCAATATCTGAAGAGCATACAGATCTTTAAAAACAGCAGAAGCCCAAGCTAGCTAGTTGTAGTCTGTTGCATGCTGCTAATTATTACCTGTGGTTAATATAAAATTCTTTCCTTAAAACTGTACATATTTGAGCAATGAACTTGTCATAATAATTGTAGAAAACAGTTTACAGTATAGCTGTGTGAGATGAGCACCAGAAAAAACATGTGTTTTGTGTACTAAAGTATTCCCTTATATCCAGTAAGCCCCATTTTGACCATAACTGACTGTATTAAAAATGGATATGTATCCCACTAGCAGATGCACGGCTAAAACAAAAGTATTTAAAAGCTTTTTTAGTTTAAAAAAATTATCTTTGCATTTTAAAATCAAAGTAAACTCTTTTTTTTTTTTAATGTCTTAGTACCTTAGCATTGTTTAAGTTGCCAAGCTTAGGTAGACAAAGTGCTTTTGAAACACTATTTAAAAAAAAATATCTCTCTATATACTTTATTGTCCTCTTCTAGGACTTGACTGGATGAGAAAAATCCAGAGGTCTCTGTAATTCCCATATGTTAAAAAGTAAGCTTATTTTAACACCAGGTAAATTCAATACATATATGAATGAAAAGGTCCTCCCTGTTGTTGAAGAACATTTGACTACATCATTGACATTTTGTTATAAAGGCATAAACTGTTTGACTGTTAAAATAAAGACACCATTCTCTTAGATAGCACCATGGTTTTAGAATATCCAAACAAATTCAGTGTTTTGCTGTCTATTCATTATGCAGTATACTTATCTACTTTGATAAATAAAATCAAGAGACTAATAAGATTACAGTAAAAACTGCATGTTAAAAAGCCATAATTCCAGTATTTCAGTACATCATAGATTCAGCACCAGATGTTATTTTAAGATTCCTGCAGTTGTAATACTGCAGTATTATTTTTTTTAGGGTTGTTTTTGCTCCCGTTCCATGACTACTTGATAACATTAAAAGTGGCCACAGATGTGCAAAACTGTAAGAAAAAAAAAATCCATTTGCAGATTATCTCTTTCAGTAATGGAGCCAGTGTTTTCAAATGTAAATCACGAAACACTTTCTTGTTTTGTTTTTGTTTTTTGCATAGGATGCTTTGGTCTTGTTTCCTACGTGCCATCTGTGACCACTTAAAAATCAGTGGAAAACAAGCGCTAGTGAGATTACCTCTTTTTGCTGGTGTGCTGAGGCTTTTTCCACTGATGAGTTTTGCAAAAACACTGTTTCCTCCTCCACCCTTGCCTTCCCCAAAACCTAAAGAAGAACTACCCTAGTGACAAGGTGTTATTTCAAATGAGGTAACCAACAAAGGTGTGAAGTTAGATATATCGGTTGTAAGGCCCTGTAACCCGTGTAAAGGCATATGGAGATGTAGTTACTGTGGAGTCTGTGGTGACCGACAGTGTCCTTTGTGCAAGAGACTTGATGAAGCGCACGTATGTTGGCTCTGAGGGTTCGTGTGGCTCAGCAGGCTCCCGCTTTGCTTTTTTGCCATAAGTTTTCTGAGGCACGTAGTCTGGACCGTACTTTTCACATTCCTCTTCTTTCTCTCTTGCCTTCTCAGCCATCTTCGCCTCCCACAGAGCCAGACCATGTTTTGGCTCATTCATACTCTTGTGCTGGTAAAAGACAAGGGATATTCTGGTGGGATGGTTCCTGTTGGGATTTTTTAGGGGGGTCGTTGCATGGAGCTCACGTTTTGCACATTCTATGAGAATTGACCCGTGAGATGGAGCAACTGCCACTCCTCCAATTTCTGGATCCAGAAAGTTCTGCTCACTATCTGACCAGACCTCATCAGGATCCTCTGCTTTTTCCGGATTCAGCACATCAGTTTTATCTAAACCACCCTGGGGAGTAGTCCTATCATGATTTTGACCTGGAAGCATGTTAGACAAACCATTAACTGCATGTGAAATCATTTCACTATCCTTATTTTGGAGATGCAGTGAATTAGGAGGACCACTAAACATGCTTGGAGCAGAATGGTAGTCGTGCGCTAAATGTGGAGGGGGTTGCACGTGATGATGTTCACTGGTTTTACTCATGGAGGCATAATCCGTGTTTGGATTACTCAGATTAGATTTTAACCTTGAGGCAATCTCCATGAAATGGCCGTCAGCCTCATGGGTGGAGTAAGAGGAAAAAGACCCTACATTGTGTACATTTGGTCTAATGGTGCAATTACTGAAAGAGTCTACCTGCATATTTTGGTTTCCATAATTCAAGTACTTGGGACCAAAACTCTGGTTATTCCCAAACCTATGCTGGTATAATGTTTGAATGGGTGGTAAACTCAATTTAGACATATGGTCTTGGCTCTGGCAATTATACAAGTCCATGTGCTGATGCTGGGAAGGGTAGGAGCTCAAGTAAGAGGGGCAGTTGTCCATAGGTATGTTGCCATTGCATTGGTAGGGTGGATATTGATTATTTTGACTTAATGATCCTGAATAAGGGTTCATGGGACTGGAAGAATTCAAATAAGACCCCGCAGGCTGTGATGAGGTTGTATAGAGGTTCATGGGACTGGACCCTCCATAAGGATCTGAAGTATATGAAGAGCCTGGATAAGCACTGGCTGGATTAGGCAACCTTACATAGAGATCTGCAGAACCTGAACTCGAGTAAGAGTTAATAGGATTTGACTGAGGGTTGGTAGGGGGAGTGCGCTGTGGATGTTGCTGCTGCTGTTGTTGTGTGGCTGGTCCTGAAAGGCGAAGAAGATCTGCAGATGTGAAAAAAATAAACCAAACACACAACAAAGAAGCTTTTTTTAAAGAACAAACAAACACAAACCAGATGCTTAATAGACTTTTCATGATACATATCTATGATATTTCTGAGAATAATGTATCATATGATGCGTTAACAGAGGTTCCCTTTCTCATATCTCCAATACTATCTTTTAAGAAGCTGAATAAATACTAAGGCTACTCATCCGTTTTGGCACGTATCCAGTGCATCAGATGCTAGTGGTGAGGGGGAAAAAGAGGATGGTGCAATCTGTTCATTGTCACATGCACAAAATCCAGAGAGCTGAATCATCATTTATGTAGCCCATGAAAGGGAGCTTCAAAGCGCTTCCACACAGCCATGCACAAGGTGACCTTCTTTCCCCCAAGAATAAATATTTCCTCTCATCTATATTAATAGAACTGTCTAAAAAATATGTCCCCAGCTTTATGTAAAAAAAACAATGTGACATTCGCTACCAGAAAGAACAGTTTGGCAAGAAGTGAGATTAATGGAAGACATAAGAGCAAATCCATCGTTCATTAAAGTGAAATGGCATTGTTTTGTGGTTAGAACCCTAGCTTGACCTCTGGTCATGGGACGGCTGACTTCTATTCATACATATTTCAGTGACCTTCTGAGTGGCCTTGGATGTCTCGCTTTTTTCCTCTCTAAGAAAGCTACTGTAACAATAAAATAGTTATGATGAACTCCTTTACTCAGGACTCTCAAATCTACTGATGAAAACTGCCACCGATTGTCAAGTGGATTTTTAAACTCTTACTCCACTATGGAAAAACCTGATCTGCATTTGGTCCCGAAGCAGAGTATAAATAGCAGTAAAGAGGTTAGGCTTGAATCCCCTCAAATTTGAAGGTTCTCTGTAACAGTGGGAGACCGAGTTATGTGTAGGTCATTTTTAATTTGGCAGCAGTATCACATGCTTCTTGGTTTCTGGCACTACTAGGCTTTTAGAGCTACTTCTCAATACACTGCATGGAAAGCAGAGTTTGCAAATGCAGGTGTCAACCATGCAACCATATAGGATTATTTTTTTTTTTTGCTTCTCCACTGCTGACCACAACTTGGCACTCTAGTATTTATAAATATACAATATTGATATTTACTTTCAGGAGTTCTCTATCCTTTTTACTTAGGCTGAGAATATTGGCTCTCTTGAGACTCATTTCAGATGGCATTAATTTCTAGGAAGGTTAACACTGTTGATAAAGATCCTGATTAAATTCATGTGTTTACCTGCTAGCTGCTTTGCATGACCTGCTGCCTCCGAGTTGCTTTGCTTGTTGCGTGCTGTAGCAGACTTCTCTCTTTCAGCTTTGCTAGACCCGTTCTCCAAGGAGGAAAGCTTTTCTGCAGCTGCCTTCTTTGCTTCTAGCTTCCTCTGCCGACACGTCTTAACAGGCTCTGCTAACATCCTTACTTTCCGACGAAAGGAGGTAAGGACCTGGATGCTGCCGTTCCTCTTCTTCTCCTCCTGGCCCTCACTGCTTCCAAACTCATCCACATCAGAGACTTTGTATAATGGGAGCACATGGAGCTGCTCGTCTTCTGGTGTTTGGCCAATTTCGCGATTGTCTTCTCTAGTTAGTGTGCAAACCTGTCAGAAAGTTGTATTAGAGCAACTCTCTCAAAGCAGTCTAGACAAAGAGCTCTGAAATACTAGCCTGTGCATTCCACCTCGCCGTGCCACTGCCAGCACTGGCACCAGGCAAGCTATTTGTAAACTGTAAGTTTATGTGTATCACAGCAAGCCTGCAATTTCACTTCTTCCATTGCTCTGTTGGACAGTGTTAATGGAAAGTGTATATGTATCTATTTCTTGTACTTATGCTGAAATAAACAGTATGGTTAAGGCTTGCCCTAATGTGAAATAAATTGTGTGACCTATTGTATGGTGGCCAGAGAGCTAAAATGGTGGAACCTGGGAGTTTCCTCACCTAAAGAATTTTTTGCCTTGATGCATTCACTAGCTACCTATTAGAAACAATGTGCTATGTAACACGCTGCTATCGTACTTCACATCCCCTTACAATGGCAACTTCCAGGACTTTGCAAAGGAGCGAGTCACCGTAACATTAATAGTAAGGTTTGAGGAAGTTACTGCTGTGTCACACAGCATGCTCACGGTGTTGGCTCCAGCTAAAACAGGTATTGGAAAAATCTCAGTGGAAAATAAAAGATTCATGGCACAGATATATTCGGTAACAAAATGATTGTATAAGCCAATGCTGGGAAGAAGTCTCAGCTAGAAATATATATTGTAGTGGTGGCGATTGACTTGTCAATTAAGTCAGATCCTGGAAACAGGAAAAATTCAGGTGCTATTAAAAAAGTAGATACTCTCTTTGGTTATAAGAACTGCACTGTGGATCTACATAATTGCTTCAAATCACAGCCATGATAATTAATCAGATCTGAAGATTATTCTTTGTTATGTTTACCCCAAGAACACTGTCACAGAGAGAGCAGGCAGGGAACAAAAATAATCCAATACTCATGGAAAACTAGCTTGCTTTTCTCATGTATTCTACAGAACCTTTGCTGTACATGCTAGAGATCAGAAATGAAGAGAGTAAAGAGTGCACGTACAATATGAAGAATGGCAAGGCTTGCAGACTTTCTGCTCATCCCAACCAGGAATGAAACTCACAACTTGCAAGGTTTTCCTAGAAAGCAATTATTTCTTTCCATTGTTATTTTGTTGAAGGTATAATCTAAAGTAGAAAAAAAAAGTGTTTCAAGAGGACAAATACAAACCATTTTGTACCAGGAATTCTGAAACAACCATTTCAGTCCTGCTGGGACTTTCTCCATGGTTTCTCTTTTACCAGTTCTATGTTAAACCTTTCTTTAATGCATCCTAAGTCTCACTCGTTTGAATGAAAAAAAGTGTAGGGGGTAATAAATTAGCTCAATTGCTGCTTAATGTTTCTTTTTGTCAATCTGCATTGTGCAGGTATAGATTTAAAGAGTAGGAAGGTAATGAGTCAAATATATGCAATTAGTGCTGAAGTAAGGAGGCTATATGCATCACGGACTTACCAGTGTACTCCCGTTCTGCATATTGTGCAGGTCTCTGTGAGCATGAGCGCAAAAATCCAGGCAGGCAGTGACCCCTGAGAATGGGCGACCTTCTTTTAAACCCAGACGACACTCAGGTGCTCTGTGTTCATACTCGATCTGGAAAGAGATGACAGATAACACTGCAACTGACCTGGATGCTTAAGTAAATGGAATTATTAGCACTGAATGCTCTGCTGTGACAACATCCAAGTCTCCTAATGTCCTGGAGTTGTCGACATACAGATCTTTAAGGCACAAAAAATCAAGCAATTTGATGGTACTTTGGTATCTGTACTTCTTTTCTTGCTGCTTTCCTCCCTGTTACCTTCTGTCTCTGGCATGATAGTGAAATTTGTCAGGAATACTCCTTACTTTTGATTCTCTGCCAGTGGCTGGTATTTTTACATAACAAATGCAGTACATGGTTTCAGTATCTGGCACTGTAAGAGTGATAAGTTTGTGTACACTGGAAACAAACCAAGCTATTAAGGGAAAATGGCTTTAGAAAACTGACTTCAGAATGACTTCATGAAAGATAATAATTTGCTTTTTGATTTGTAAATATATATTTCATTAACTTTAGGGCAACTCTAACTCCTGACCAAAAAGAGGTAATTAAGTCAAGACAGCATCCTCTACCCATGCACTCATGGCTTTACAAAAAGTTGATAATGCGACAATAAGCCTTACACAAAAAGAAAGGATTTTGTAATAGACCATCAAACCTTAGTTTTTTTTTTTTTTAGAAAATTAAAAATGAAATGTTTGTAAAATGCTTTGCTGGAATTCCTGAAACTTTCAAGTAAATGCAAGAAAGTCAAAAGCAAAGTCAAAAGTTTTGCCAAAGCTTGATCCAAGATCATTAAAAAGATGTCTCATTTTCTCACAGACCTTTATTTTTAGAATTTGGAATATTTACTTTCCTAGAACCTAAAAACAAAAGCAGAACAAAACTTGAAACACGTCAAATTTCTTGGAATTAAACAAGAGTGGTCTGAAATGTTATCAAAACTACTATTTTCAGATTAAAGTAGATTTCTGCAACTGTTCTCTGAGATATTCTTCTGGGGCCAGTTGAAAAAATAACCCTTTCCAATTTTAGATTTTAATCCAGACTTGGATTAGAACTAATCTGGGAATCTGGAATTTCTTTTCAGGATTCAAAGGGGGATTGGACTTAGAGCTTTTTGGTTGTAAAACATTTTACAATGCCATACAAATTTGGCCTCTATCATCTCTTTCTAAAGCCCTTGGCAGCAGCTTGATCTGGGTTTCCCCACAAATACAAGGTCTGCATGAAATTCCTGAAATAGGTCAAACATACATATGCCTTGTAACACAAGGTGACTTGTCAAAGCATGTATTTTCAACAAGTGTCAGGCAAGACCGCAGCTTACACAGAGAAAAGCTCTTTTGTGAATTTTCATGGGAAAAGCAGCCACAGGAAAGAACTATTTTATTGTTCTCCACCCCCTCATTTTTTCTTCTTTCTTTTCTTCTCTTGCAGAACGTCTCTTCGATATTTAGACAGATAACCACAACTGGTGGGCGCAAAGCCACAGTTTCTTCCACAATGAGTCTCCAGACACTGTCTGATCAGGTAAATGACATGGGGTCTGTACTGAATCTGCTTACTCTGTGTAGTTGCTACCAAATATGCAGTAAAAGAGTGAGTTTTAAGGCAAATAAAAATGGACGGTTTTCTGTTAGTTTACTGTTTCTGTTACAGTTGAAAATCTGTCCTGTGCTGGTTGCTGTCGACCAGAAAGAAAGCAGATGTCATAGTTTGTATTGATGATGATAGTTTGGAGACTGTACTTCTGTAAATGTCTCTAACGGTAGTGAACCAGAGCAACGAAAATGAAGGTCAACAGTCATGCATTTGCAAAGGGTATGTTGTAAACATTTTGATGCAAATATCAGAAAGATGTTTGATAAAGGAAAGCAGATGACAGACAGCCACAAGTAGGAACCTTATAAAAACTTTGAATGTGCAAGTATCTCTAAACACTACTTCACAGCAAATGTGTGTGCAGGATCCGCACATGCAAGAAGGCTGGTGCAGGCACTTGTGCATGTGTGTGGGACTGCGTGTGTTCAAATATAAAACTTGGCCTTAAAAGCATACTTGTAACGGTTATTTTTGTGAAAACTGAATTAATCTGCCACTTGGGAGAACAGAACTGAAACTGTGGCTTCAAGACTCAAGTGTAATATGATACGCTGTCTTCTGGCACTGTTGCCAATCTAACATCATCTTCATGGCTGTTTTGCTAGCTTGGCTGGTGAATCACAACTAAATGCAGAAATTTGTGTTGCAGAGCTGAAAAGTTCTGCTCAAATGTGAAGTAATTTTATTGTGCTGATGTAGGTGAAAAGATTATGCCCGTGTAGCAGATTAAATCCTGCTAGTTTTACTTTTGAAAGCATTTTAAATGGATTTATTCTTTTCCATTTGTCTTTACCTTCACATCAACAGAACGCTAGCACAAAATGTACATAATGGCTTGGTGTAAAGCTGAAATATTGGGAAGTGTGGCAAAAACTGGGTTATTTGGACAACTGCTTGGATTCCTTTTTCCCATAGCATACCTGGTTGTTATATGCATCAGGTGCAAGCTTCTTGTAGGTAGGTGCCATTAGGGTTGACAGATTCTGCAAATGGGATTCTAGTTTTTCTTCCTGTTAGGAGATGAAATAGAGTTCAGTGACATTTCCATTCTGTATGTAAGGGATCTAAGAAGTATTATGGTCCTTGCACAGTTTTGTTTACACTGATAGTAGTGTAAAGGTCTAGATGATTGTCATTCTTGTTTTGATAGTAACTGTTTTGAATCTCCTTTTAATTTTACTGATTCACACTAATGAAGCAGTAGGGTACCGTCATCCTTGCAAGAGGACATCACATACTATAATCTTAATTTGGTATTTATTAAGAAGAATCACATTTGTCTACATGGAAATATTTTAGATATAATGTGATGACCCTTATTATTTTCCCTCCTGGAATTTTTGGAAAAAAGTACTCTTCAGAAAGCTTGAAATAGTATCAGAATGGTCTGTCAACTAAATATGGCTAATTTAAGGGTTTTCCACATTGCAATGACAGCACTTCAACATGCTGAAATATCTTTTCATGAAGCAACACAGAATTACTTAAATAGTTCAGACTTAAAAAGTTCCCAGTTCTTAAGCAACACAGAACTGTGGGCCTGTCTAGTAGTTGGTGATATGGACACAGAAATGACTACAATGTTTTTTTTTTACACACTCCCAAAATGAACTGCTCTTTAAAAATGAAGAGTTCTAATACAATACTCCAAAACTGCTCCTCATCCTCTCAGGATGAGAATCCCAAATTCAAACCCATGCTTATATGAGGCCCTTATTTTTAATTTCAAGTGCATAAAGAACAGTGGCATGTTGGAGTAGCATACTTGGGCTTAGGAGTTTGTATAAGTTAGAAATGTGTGAAGATCTGTGCAAAACCTATGGTTTTGAGAGAGACATGTTTGGTGCATTAGAAGTTTGTATCGCCTCCTATGGGACTGTATCCCAGTTTGGGACTCCAAAATTAAATTATGAAATTGTCAGAAATATCTTGCTGTGACCTCGTCACTGTTTCCAGAACTTGGAGATTTTGTATGGCCTGTAGGTTACCACAGTTTTTATTGGTGAGGATCCTATTTATGTTGTCCATAAATTATGTCTATGGTATGGGACGTAGGCCCTGGATGTGTAACTTGGCTGTCTACAACTCTGCGAGGGAACAAGACTGGAGGGTAAAACCATCTTCCCTGCCCAACTCTGGCTTCCATGGGAAATAAATCCAGCAATGCAAGTCGGAAGACTGCCCTAGTGGGCTCTGGTCAGGTATCCAGCTTAGAAAATTCAGGGGATTTAAGACTGCAGGCTATGATAAAGGTTTGTGCCACAGCATGACCGGAGGAGAGCTATTATGTAATTCTTGGGGCAGTAGAAAAGCAGTGGGGAGGAAAAACTCTATGTTAATCCAGATGATATTCTAGATAGTGTGCTATTCTCAGCACAGACCATAGTATGCAGAGGCACCCAGCTCTCTGTTCATGTTAAAGAAAGGCTTGGATTTATCTAAGACACCGTATTACGGTGAAAGCTGTAGACCTACATGTCAGTACACAAGTAAGGAACTAAATTTACATGTGTTTGCCAAGAGCCAACCTGGGCCATTGGGAGTCTCCCAGACTCATGACTAGCTGGACGTGTCGGGAGTCACTGCAGTCATAACTTCAAAGGTATCCTGTGCCTAGGCTAAAGTAATTTTTTTATTTTAATTGATCTGACTTGTTATAAAGAGTTGCCATTTTGCTGTAACACAAAGCCTAGTCTGGAAACGTTCACTGGGGCAGGACAGTATGCAGAATGAATCTTTGTACTCTCTTCTCCCTGTTGTCATCTCAGATATCCATCATGTTTATCTCCAGGCAGTGTGCTTTGGTTCCCAGTTGCAAAGTTATGTGCCTTCAGCTGGTAAACCTTTGACTCTGCCGCTGGGGAGTGACCAACTGCAGGTCTAATGCACCCCTAATTAGTCAGGCCATGCCCTCTCCTCTAATTATGAAACCCTGCAAACATGGTTTCAAAGTCTCAGGGCTTTTACTAGCTGTCAGAATTTGGACAGTCAATTGAGCTGGCTCAGTGATTGGAATCAATCAATTTTGACTGGCAGTTATTTAATTACCCTACACATACGCCATTCAGGCAGGGCTCTGGTGCCTGATTTCTGGTACTGTATCTGTGTTTGCAGTACGACAGGAAACATTTCCTTGCAAATGAAGCTCACTTTAGAAATGGACACCAACCTCTTTGGGGTCATCCCCCATCAGCTTAAACTTTCTTGGAATCTTGCTTCTGGCAAACTTACAACCATTGTAGTACATGCTCCAGGAGCAACCGAAGGAAAATGAAGCACCACAAGTTTCAGGGTCCAGCCCTTGACATGCGCAAGTCCGTCTAAAAAATAAAAGATGATGGCTGTAGCAGCAGGCAGCTCACCCAGGGGCACTCCCACAGTGAGCATCGGCTTTCTGCCAGTGGGGAATCACTGGTTGTGGATTGCCTTCCATCATTAAATAATGAAGTCACGAAAGAAGGAGGGAAATGAGTTATAACAAAAATTTATCAGACTGAAAAATTTAATGGATACTAAGCAAGGACTATGGGGTTTCTACACTTCTGTGACAAACCTAGCTTTGCTCAAGAGTACGTTTGCATGGTGCTTTGCTTGAACTGATATTCGTGGTTCATGAAAGGTGCGTACATTGACGGCACTGCAAGAATGTGGGAGCCCTTTGCAGGGACTAAGCAATAATTCCTTTAATATGACTCTACCCATGAAGTCAAAATAACATACAGTGATAGCTATGTTCATTTTGGCCTGTATGTTCATTGCTATCAAAAAAGATATGGGAAAACAACACAGTGCAGACTAGCTTCTGTAGTCCTGCACCCTGACTTAGTGCACCTAGTTTTTATTTCAAGGTTGGAATTACCTACTGCCCTGAGCTCTGCGGCAATGTCTTCCTTTAAATATCCTGTGAAGCTTCACAACAGGGGTGTTTTCCCCTGATTTATAAGAATGCTTACTTTGCTTTCTCGTAAGGTTTGTGAGTTTTAAAACTGCCTGAAATAGCTGGAGAAGTTACATGTATTTCAGGGTAACAGCAGAGAGGTGCCGGGTCCAAGGTTGAAGGTAGGGTTGCAAATTCGGCAAGCATACTCTTTGCTCCACTTACTCTTCGTTCAGGGCGCATCGCCGGTTCGTGAGTGTGCCGTACTTCCTCAGGGTGTCAGTGAGTTCAGTGTAGAGCTTGTCAGCCAGACTTGTTGGGATTCCTTCCCAGACCAAGATGAGAATCACGATGACGGCTGTCTCACACGTGTGGCCAGCTCGCTCGCGCACCAAACAAAGTAGCTTTTCCTCCTTACTGCTTCTGCGAACTACCTGCATGCACAGCAACACACACACCCCCAGAGCCCCAACACAAACAATGCATTTCTTAATGTGAAGAGTAAGAGAATAGGAAACCTCCGCATTACTGACTGTATGGAGAGATAACTTCTATATTCATCTTTGTTTCTGACAACTTAGTCTGTTTTCCTCATTTAGGGATATAGGCCAGGGCTACACTTAGTTTTTATTGAAGCTGACTCTAGGAAGCTAAGCTTGACCGATGGCATGGAAAGTCATAATGGTGGAAACCAGCCTTGTGACAGTATCCTCCATACTCTGATTCAGCAGAAATATTCTCCTAAACTTGCCCTATGGTTCATGTGGTCCATTTTGACTTGTGGGCAAAAGGAAGTGAGCAGTGAGTAGCCTGACCATGGAGGCTTCCTCACTTTCCCTACCAATCTTAGGCAGCTGAACTTGTAATCAGTCATTCAGGTTTATGACTTGCCCTTACTACATATAAACATTACAGTGATGAAAGCAGATGTTGTTCAAATAAAAGTGTGTCCTTACTTCTCGGTGCTTGAGCTACTGTAGTTATTTTTGCAAACAAGGTGCAGTCTGATGTGCATAAAGACTGTAATCATGTATCACTTTTTCCTCATCCTGTCTTCCTACGCCTTCCCAAACCACTGGGTAATTTGTGCTGAAGCAGGACAGTGTTTGCTAAGAGGGAGTCCTAATGCCTCTCTGAAACTGGGAGTACATTTTAAAAAGAACACAGTGGTGCACTTACTGGACTTACTTGTAAGCTAAAATTAAACAGCAATGAGAATGTGTGGTGTGAATCTTAAACCTAGCTGAAACTGCCTTTGTTCTCAGATCTTCATACCTTTAAGACAAATTTTATTCTTGCTGTTCTCCACGCAACAAGTCAATGGAGTCTTAGACACAGGAGAGAGAGCAGGCTACAGGCATCCTGTGGTACTGCTGCCACTGAGCTGTTTCAAGTTTCATAGTGTTCACTACCAGGAGGACACGTCACTGATGTCTGCTTGTGTGAACTGTCACAATGAACTAGATCAGTCAACATTTGTATACATCACTTACCCATTTAGCAATTGGACATCCTTGAGAACTTTTTCCTTCTTTCCCAGTGTAGACAACCCTCTCAATCCTTATAGCTTTACCCTTCTGTCCAAATCTTAAACAAACAAAAATATGTACAATAAGCAGATTTGTTTGGTTCTGTGTGAACGCTGAGAAGATGGAGCAACATTTACTGGTCTTATCTTAAAAAACCCCACTATGAGTTATAGAGTGGGATGAGCATTGTGGTTTATCTTGCTGATTTTGCTATTGTGGTGGATTGATAAGTTAAGAGAAACAAATTTCTTCAATACATCATGGATGAGTAAAAATTATGTGTATCACATTAATAGTCCCAAACCTTTTAACTGCTTCTGTAGAGAATTTGTTATAGATGACATTCTGACAAGTCAACTTTAAGTCTCTCTATTTCGGGGAAGAATTTCACTTTTTTCTTCAATTTCTATGTTAAAGTTATTACTCTGGAATTTATCTAACTAAGTTGTCACAGAACAGCTGGCATGTAGTAGTCCCTCTATTAATTTTCTGTGCATGTTTCTGGCTTAGATAGAGCGGGAATCAGTTAAGTCATGATTAATTTGCAATATAGCTATTTCCTTTACTTTATCATCCGCTCATAAATTATTTATTCCTGCCTGCCTTCTATACTGAACTTGGATCACAACCTGCCCTCAAATTAAGTCATTTGTGTGTGTCTTTTTGTGACCAAGGAGGGTAAGGTTCGTTCTTGCTGAGCATATAATCAAGGTGATTAGCTGTCAGGGCAGAATCTAGCCCCACATGCAAGCAGTACTGTTATGAGTCCACTTTCCATATTCTCTGATGGACCAGCTGGAGACATGCAGCAAATGCTAAGTGAAGCAAACCTTGACTCAATGAGAAGCATCAGATCTGTTAAACCCTTTCCAGGTGTGTTCTCTGAGCAGGCCTCTCCTTGGGCTGTTGAGCTACTGAGCCCCAGAATACACGAGGTCTCAGGTGAGGCCGCGCGTTAGAAACTTCAATGTCTGCAGATCCAGCTACCCTGCTGACTCAACTGCATCTTAGGGACTAGGCAAATTGTACTTCTATTGCTGTTTCTTGAACTCTTCTGCTCTCATTGGCATTATGTTCTCTGCCCTTTAGCTACAGAACAATCAAACTAGTTCTTTCCTGTTATGCAGCCATTTAATGATGCCTTTTGAAAACTTTTGACCTTTCATCCCTCTTGTTTTTGCACTAAAATTTTGGTGACATATTTAAGAGCAAATGTTTGTATTTAAACTTCTGTCCTACAAAGGAAATGAAAAATGCTTATTTTTAGATGTGATCTCATTGTGAAATTTCAGTATCACAGGAAATCACACAAATAAAATCAAGTTACACTACACATGTTCTGTAGGCAACTGTTAGGTCGGTTTTCCCTCCTTAGGCCTGGATGTTTTTACACATTTGTTTCTTTAATTAAACACATTAAAAAAATCAAAATATTAACATTTTCTAACAATTTGCTGATCCAGACTGCAGGACAAGTGTGTGGATGTTGCTACAGAAAGATGTTGTACATTACACACTGAAGATGAAATGGACTTGGTCTCAAATCTTTCCAACTGTCACAAAGGAATCTGTGCCTGATGTTTGTCATGCTTGGTTTTGGGCCAAAGCTGACTGGCTTTAAAACCAGAGCAAAACTCACTGATCACCAAGTACGGGTTGGACCCACCAAGCAATTTGTGCTTGTATAACTAAAATATTAACTGCAAGTCAAAATCCAAATCCTGGTTTGTTTGGCAGTGCTGGTATCTTAAAAGTCAATCCACTTTCATGGTAAGCCAGTCTAAAACCGTTTCAGTTGTGATTAGTGTCACCAACTGCACACATGTGCTTGAGTCTATCTTTATAGTTAAGTGGTTTTGTTTTTTTTTTTACTTAGGGATACAAAATTAACTAACAAAGAGTAGTACCAGAGTTCTTCAGTCAGGGAATCCTGCAGTTCATACCATATGAACAGCTGAAAACTAGCCGTTGTTCAAGTGGCTGCTGCTATACTCTGCTGAACCTGGCTGAGTAGATGCATGTTATCTCTAATCTCTCAGGATTTCCTTCTGCCAACATGAAATGAAATTAAATGCAAAAAAAAAATCCATTAAAAAAAAAAAAAAGATGAGGTAAGGATTACATTCCAAAATAAAGAAATGAAAAAGTTTTGTCTCTAATAATAGACATCATGGCATGGATGGCTTTCTTCTTTTATTTATTACTTGCAAATACTAAAGAATTAACGACTCGAGGAGAGCTCTGAAGATAACAACTTGTAAGAAGCTTCTTAGGAGGGTCAGTACTCACTCCTCCTTCACAAGAAGTAGCTGATTTATGTAGCTTACATGCATTCAAGCTGCTCACAAAGCTGAAAACAAGTATTGGGGCAAGCCCAGCACAGGAGTCACAGGGAAGGAGGTGCTAAGAAACAGGAAGGGACTCAGGATGTAGAGGTAATCTGAAGGGTTTACTATGCCCCAAGTGGCCCACGGTTGTGCAGTGATGAGCACAAGCTAACAGATCTTGCTAAGAAACAGTGTTCCTTAACTCAGACACGGTACTGCAATAATGTCCATTTGCTTTTGGTTCTCCAGCTAGCTGGAGCTTCTTTGCAGTTCCAGAGTCCCCATTTTTAAGGTAGAGACAAATTAAATTCCCATCTGTCTCTGACTTACTGGGAAATTCTTTCTTTGCTCGTTGGTTCAGAGGGGAACTGGATTCCCAGGCACCTCTAAAAATCTTTAAGGTCTGATCTCACAAAAAAGCCACAAGTAATACAGAATTCAGAGTGCAGAAGTCACTTTTGTGACAGAACTTTTAAGTTAAATATTATAGAAAGACTGTGGGTTTAGCACTGACATATTTCTGAATAGCACAAATCATGTATCCATTCTGTGCTGTTCAGAATTCCTGGTTTGTTTGGCTTTGATATAATAAATATATCATGGGATGCAACAAAATACAGGGATTGTCCACAATCAAGATAAGGTTGGTTTTATGCAATGCTCCAAGGAAGGGAGATATTTTTTAACAAAACTGCTTATCAATTCTTGGGCTGAAATCCTACCTAACAACTTCGTGGCACTTCTCTGGATGTGACTGAGTTAGATTTAGCCCTTTAGGACTGTACTATATACTTAGTAATTAGGGGGGGAGCGCATTTTTGAGCTTGGTACTGTGCACTTCACTTTCCTTCTACCTTGGCATATTTGTACCTAGAGGGCACACCAGGTCCACGCCTGCTTTTGCAGCCACTGCCAACTGTCTTGCTTGGCAGGCTGGTGACTACTTGTTCCTGCTTGGGTTTGCTGGCATCCGTCTCTAAGTGTGCAGCCTGTGCCAGCCAGCAGACTATGAGCTCTGTCAAATATTGTGACTCTCTGGTGAATAGTACAGTGCGTAATGTTGGCAATGGTGAAGTAGCTAAGCCTGCAAGTATTTACTTGATTTGTGATTGTTTATTTCTTTATGTGCAAAAGCTGGAAAAATTCTGACATCCACAAAAGGACAAACGTTAATCTGCCCTGTGCCTTTGCACTAATTACCTTTCTTCCATGATTTCTCTAATAGCTGCCACATTAGGACCGGCTCCTAGATGGGTATAGAAAGGACCTTCATCTTTTTCAATAATTTGCTCTGTTTAAAACAAAATAAAGGTTATTACTTTGAAGCTTAATTCTTTAATGTAAAAAGTCACATTGCAAAGCTTAGATCTAGCTCATTCGAATACTGCTGTATGTGTCTGGGGTCAGAGTTTTCAAACACTTATGTCTAAAGTATGCCCATACAATTTGGTCCAAACATGCAAAGCATGTGGCTAATCCTGCAAATAGCCATGATACAGACTGTGTGCCTTTTGCTAGCACAAACAGTTGTTTCACATCTCAGGCTCTACACTGAAATTCAAAAAGGCATTTTCCTGTTATTACTGACCAATTGTTTCTCTTTCTCCCACTTCCTCCTCTCCCAATGTCTAGAAAGGAGGATAAATGAGATAACAACAGTAAATATTGATATTAGTGAGCTGTACAGCGCTTGTTTTTCAGCAGACATGTTACAGTGTAGGAATCCACAGCTTAAGAAAGTGGCCAGTAGGGTTACATAGAGAATTTCTGCCACACACAGAAAGACTCTGTGAAATGAAAAACGCAAGTTTGTGGAAAGAAATCCTGCATGAGGCTTAGTCAAAATGATTGTATGCTAAGAATATGGCCATAGTTTTCTGTGAGCAGGTAGGACCACGTCAGCATTCACAATGTATGCTATATGTCTGGTCTGATACCAGGAGGGAGGCTCCAGCAGTGAGAAAGAAATGCGCAGGCTCTGCTTGGGTTCACGAGGAGATGGCGGAGCTGTGCTGACTTGTCTGAGGGCTGGCTTTATGCTTTCTGCCATGCTAAGTCCAAAGGCTGGATAAGGTAATTGCTGCTCTTGATGTACAGCCTCCAGAGGCATGATGAAGGCATGCTGTAAACCTGAACCATTCTCAATGGGGGAACGCCTTAACTTAATCTTCCAAAGGGAAGTCTTCGTAGGAAAGAGCAATAAGCCCTATAACTTATGTTGTGGCACTGGGGTTCTTCAAACAGAACAGGAACTAAGTTTCATGCTCCTTTTATCTGCTAGGGGACCTGCTAAGACTGAAAAATTAATGTGGAAGTGGAGAACAAACCCTTTTGCTTAGGTAGTGGTTGTAGTACGGGCTAAAAATAATGAGAATAACGAAATGATTGCCAGAAACACTTGTGCCAACTACACTGGAGAAACTGTATCAAGAAAAAAAAACCCAACTTCAGTGTTCTCCAAAACCTCCACATTTTGTAGGGTTCTTATGAACCAACAAGGAACAGTAAGGAACTGGCTTCCAGTTTTCTTCCTGGGAGTTTTGGAAATCCACTACCTCTTCTTTTTTATTCTCAGGGATCATGTCTGAGACACTAGCCCAAGCATTCAGAAAGGCAGAAAGATCCATTTTGTGTTTTGGAGGAGCATTGGGTCAAGTTTCCTCTTTTATAGTTTGTATGAAATCCCAGTAAGTGAAACTATAACAAGGATTTTTTTTTTTAATTCATTTTTGGTGCTGAACTTGTTGTGTCAGCCTTTCTAATTTATCCAGTAGAGCCTCAAAGTGCCTGCTAGACCTGGCTATGTGCAGTGTCAGTGCTGTACAGAGGCTTGCACTACAGGGCCTTGCCTGTCACACTACTTTGCCTCTCTCTGCTCTATTCTTCCAGCTTCTGGAGATCAAGTATGTCATGAAGAAGCACTGAGGGTTCCCCTCACTGCTTTTTTTGATGTTGCTTGCATAGCTCCTCTAAGAAGCAGCTGATCTCTTTAGCCTTGCAGGAGGCAAATGCATGAAAGGGAGGATAAATTCTTGCAATGAGTGTGGAATAAAGTCATCCCCCTTCTTTGCTTAGGCTTTACTGAGGGAATTTCACTTCAGCAATTTTACTGTTAGAGCAAAAAATGGCACAAGAATGTCAAATTTTGGACCCAGGACATATTTTATAAATGCTATATCTAACCTTAATGAATAAATTGGAATATAAAGTTAAGATCTACTTTTTATTGGCACATTGTCATTACATGTCTGCTGCTCAAGGATAATACATTACTGGCCATAAGCATTCTGACTGAAAAAGCAAACAGGTAATTGCTTTATGAAATATTGAGAAAGGGCCCATGTGTAGGGTTGGTTTAGTGTAGTAGGCATAAAACTGCAATTTTTTAAGTACTAATTACTGTTCTAAAAAAAACCCCAAAAAATCCTCCAACAAAAACATCCAACTAACCCCACGATCCCAGCTTGAAGGCTCATTTCCTTCCTGTGAACTAGTACATTTTTAGTACATCTCAGCACTTACCAACACAGCTGCAAGATGGGAAATCATACTGGGTTTTGGCAGGTGTGTCCAATAAATTTTTTACAGGAGTATCCAATAACTTGGAAGGTGAGTCTAAAAAATTATTGAGAACAGTTCCAGCTGTTCTTTTGGTCGGGGTTTTCTCAGCAGACAAGTTTGCTTGCTGATCTAAGCTTGGGGTCTGAGTATCAAAATCTGCAGCACTGGTATGTCTTGATAGGATGGTAATAGGGCCTGCTGTTTCAACTTTCACATGTTTAGGTGATTTCATAGTAAAGGTCTTGTGATCAAACAGTGATTTCACCTGTATCTGTTTTAGCTGCTGTTCCATTGTCTCAATGATGCTCTTTTGTTGCATGCTCTCGCAGCCAAAGTGCTGATTCTCTTGTTTAATTGTTTTTTTCCACATTTTGTTTTCCAGCTGTCCAGCTGATGGACGTATACAGACATTAGACTTTGTGCCAGCCTCAATTTTTATAGGCTTGCACACTGCACTGAGACCAATCTCGGATTTGGGTTGCTGGTATGCTTGTTGCTCCTGTTTTTGCAAGAGATGCCACCTCAGAGCAGCATGTTTTTGAAAATCCTTTGGGGTTTGGGACTGCAAATGACTGCCTCTCTGGTCTTGGGTGTGTGGGGCAGCCTGCTGGCTCTGTGGTAAGTACCGCTGAGGAATCTGTGTGGCTTGTTGGCTCAGGATATCTTGGTTCATGCTACCACCATAGCTTTGTGGTTTTTGGGGTGGTGGTAGCTGTATAACTGAAGCTTGTTGTGTCTGTTGCTCTTGTTCTTGATAACAGTGATTCACATCTTGCTTTGCAGTCAAGTTATTTGAAAAATACTGCACGTGTTGCAAGTCCTGCATTTTGTTGGCTCCAAAGCGTTCAACATTTGCAGCATTTTCTTTCTTCTCAGAAATCAAGTGCATGTTGTTTGGGCAAGGACGTTGCAGACTAGCGTTTCCTTTCTGAGTGTAAAGGGGACCTTTGTTCATGCTCTGTACTTGCTCTAGGCCTAGCTGAGGGTTACACGGTAGGAATGCAGTTGATTTCGTGTACTTACTCCCAGTATGAAAACATTCCTCTGCTTTAAGCTGGATGAAGGATGCTCTGTCTGGTGGCTGCTCAGCATTTCTTTGGGAATGGGAAATGGTTTGGGGTGGGTCTTTATTTTTCGTTTGCAGACCCTGTTGCTGGTTTGAGGTTAGCTGCAGACTGCATGGCTGTTGCACCTGCTGTGCCTGTTTTTGGAGCATCTGTTGCAGAATGTGTGAATGCACGTACTGCTCATTTTCCCCTGGCTGGGGGTTCAAGTGCTGCTGTTTCAGTGGGGCCCCTAAAGGCTGTTCGTCTTGTTCTGATCTTTGCTGGAAATGAAGCTGCTGCGGAGGGTGTTGCTGCACTTGGGACTTGAGCAGGGAATCCATCTTCGTGAGTTGTGGTTGCGGTGAGTGTTTCTGGAACGGCAGCTGCTGGTCAGCTGTGGGATGCGGCTGCAGCTGGGAGGTCTCACTTTTGTACAGTGGATGAATTTGTTCCTGTTGCATTATCTTCTGGCTCTGGGGCTGTCCTGAGGGCCCCTTTAAAGCATCAGGACTTCCAGCATACTGTTTTCTATAGGCTGTTTCAACTGTGTTTGCCTGGAACTGAAGAATTGACTGTAATAACACTTCACTGGGTTTTTGTGGAGACTCTCCCTGGTGGAACTGGGTGGAAACCAGTTCTATCCAGGCTGGCTTTGAATAACGTTGAACCTGTTGCACAGGTTCTTTCACTTGGTCCTTTTCTTTGTCAGGAAGAATCTTGGGTTCTCTCTGTCCTGGGAAATGCTGATAGTGTTTCTGCAACTCACCCTCACTTCCGTGTGCTTGGATACTTTGGAGGGGAGGCTCTGACACTGGCGTAATTTCTTCTGAGCAGTGCTGAACGGAGGCGGCCACAGCATCTTGGGGGTTGCTTTCACTGACATCTTGTTGCGACGTTTGCGCCTGCTGCGGAAGTCTCTGCTGAGGGTGAAGTTGCTGTTGGCTGAGGCTGGGACTTTCTGACATTGGTCCCTGCTGTTGCCCTTCATTCTTTATCTCCCCAGGAAGAGTTTCATCACATCTGTTGTCATAGGAATGGGATCCTTCTTGCACCACAACAGACAGTGCACTGTTCTTTTCCAGAGCAGGAGGAGTGGAGGAATCTTTGTGAAACATTGAGTTCTGTTTAAAGAAAGCACCATTATTTTCTGCTTGCTCAGAAAACCTTTCCAGAGAGGCACTCTGAGCTTGCAGATTACTGCTGGAACTTATTGAGAGGTCTTGGTTGGGAACCTGCCCTACACTTCCATGAACAGTACTATTTCCTACGGTTAACTGCTGTGGATCATAGCTTGGAATCTGTTGCTGTTGCAGTAGCTGTAGTTCTGGCTTCTGAAGCAAACAGCTACCTGGCAATACAGGTGGTTTACTGGAGTCTTCTGTGTTGTAGACCTCAGTAACCACTACAGCTGGCACTTGAGGCAGCTCAGAGTTTGAGGTCTGTGGGGAAGTGATCTGCCCTGAGGTATGGGATGAATGCGTTGTCTCATAGGACAACTCATTAGTAGCCTGACTGGTAATGGCATTGATATGAGATGTGTTCTTCTGCATTGCTATGGAAACATGTTCTGGATAATATTGAGACAGTGTTTTCTCCAGGAGTTCACCATGCATGCTTTCCATGGAAGAGGCAGAAACTGTAGCACCATTAGGCATTGGCACTGCCTTGTTCTTAAGTAGTAAAACAATGTCCCTGTTCTGGCAATGAACATTTTTCTGCTCCTGCTCATCCTGAATCAGGAATTCAGGAGGGTTTTCTGAACCACCACTGTTGTATCTTGTAGACTGTATCAAATCTGAAGTTTCATTTTCTTGTCCTGCAAAACTCTCTAGTTTCTTCTCACTGTAAGAATTAGAGATGCTTGGTTTTTCATTATTATCTTCTGGCTCAGCTTTTTCTCCATTTACCTCTTTGTCTTGTTTCACTTTCTTGCTCTCATGAAGTCCATACAGAGAGGGCTCGCTAAAAGTGCGTTTTATCCCACCATTTTGCATATATTTGGAATATACTTTCTTTTCTTGTAAAAAGTTGGGGCTAATGCAGTTATTTGAACTTCCCTTCAGGTGGGGCACTCCATAGTTGCTTTTAATGAATAGCTGCTTGTGGTCTCCATTTACTTCAACTTCAGGCCTCTCTGTTGATGGATTTCCATTCTGTAGCTTCACCACAGAAGGCTCTGTTTGGCAAACGTGAGAAGATTGTGGTATTAGAAATGGACTCAATCTATTGCCATCAACATGGTTGGTTCTATCCTGTTCCATCTGGCCTGCTCCGCGGCCATCCACAAGGCTACCCTCTGAATGTATCTGAAAGAGAAAAGAAATGGGAGAGTTTCTAAGTTAATTTTAGTTTCCATTAATGGACAGCCAATTACTGACAATTACTACAGCATTCAAGCACCCATTGTCTTGATCAGCTCCCACATTTTGCAGCCCCATGTCTCCCTTCTTCTGGAAGGCTTGTTCTTCAAGATGAAAAGAGAGTGAAAATACGGAGTGGCTCCTTACCCCAGTTTAACACAGATGTATTACCAAAAATATCTCTCCTAATGGTGCATAAAAAATATTCTCTGCTTTCAAACAATTTGTATAGACTGCTCTGTCGTCAATTTTTCTCCTTGGTAAGGCACAAAATCATGCCCAAACCACGGTTTCCAGACTTGGTGCTAATCCTGTTATTTGATTAAGCGTGCCAAACCTCTTTTGTGTGACTTGAAGGATTATTGCCACCAAGCTTGCCAATTAGAGGGGAAAGCCTCTTTTTTTCTGCTTTTAGCTGTCTGACAAGGTCTTCTAAAACTGGCATTCCTAAAGACCATGCAAGTGGCATGATACACATGTGAGACAAAGCCATGCTTTACTGCTGTCCAGAGGAACTCTTACAGTTCATCAACATCTTGGTGATGTTTACAGAAACAAATTGAGAGATTTCTGAAAGGTTTGGTGGAAGCAGTATTTTTCAGGTATTAATATGCTTTCACATTTACATATAGACATTAAGCACGGCTTAAAATATGCATTTGGGTTTTGCACTGAGCCTCCCAGCTGTGGAACTAGGATTTTTTTCATCCTGGTTTGGATGGAAAATCCCATTTTCTCACATACTTATTATATTTATAAAATGAAGTTTTTCATTGGATAAAAGTACTGACAACGTGCAGTCAACAAATTCCATATAATGACAAACTAATCCTGTTCACATGGCTCTTCCCAGGAACCACAATCCCAGTTAACACAGATAAAGCCCTTGTTTGACTCTGTTTATAATTTATTCTTTGTTGTCTTTATGGTTCTCAACCAGTCACAAATGACAGAAGACAGCCTGACAGAGGATCTTACAGATATGAGATTGCACGGGAAAAAAATCCGGACTCATGCACGTCTTTGTCCTTAATCTTTTATTTTCAGTTTGCATAAAGGGGATTAAGAAGGGTTCTTCGTTGCCACATCATTCCTGGTTGGACTGCAAAGTCAGGAGAAGCACTACATGTGGCTGGTATTGCCACCACATAGCACAAAGTACTATACTGAAAAAATTCTCCCATCATGGTTACTCTGCTTGTGTATTTATCCTACACTCACATTTTATTTTTAAAAAAAATTGCTAAGGAACGTCTAATTTATACAGTTTTCAGCATAGTACTGCCTTACTCAGTTGAATAATATGATTCTAAAATGCTTTCAAAAGTAATATTAATTACTGAGCTTCATTATATCCAGCAGAATCCCCTCTGCTTTGCAGCTCTGATTTCAGTATCAGGACAATTCAAATGTACAGTTTTACTGGCAAGCACCTAGATGATGATTTGAAACCACTTCCTCCTTATCCCAAACCTGCTTTTAGACTGATTTTTGACCTCCTGAAGTATTTTTCTTCTCCTTCTGTACTCAATTTACATTTTGTGTGACAGAAGCAGAGAAGTTTTCTCTGCAAGTAACAGTACTTTAAAAAGTTTTTGAAGGGAAAGCTAATAACAAGGAGATGGAAGAGAATGTTTGTCCACCTTATCTATTTTCTTGACAAGGTAAAGTAGGCTTCTTCCCTTCTAGATACAGTTCTGTGTGTTTCCCAATATAGCGTGAAAGACCACAACACAAGAACCTTGCAGCTTTTCCAGGAAGATGACATTCCACACTGAGCTTAAAGCACCGTGAAAAGGATTCCTCTGATGTGTCATTCTAGGCCAGGCGGCAGACTGATGCTCCCAGAGTGCCTCAAAAATAAAATGTTAGCTTAATTCAGAAACCATTCTTTGCATTCACTCCTTCCATACCTAGAAACTGCAGCCAAACCACAACTCAGACATGAGTGTGTAGGCTGCTGTATTTCGCAAATATGAAATCAAATAAAAGGCACTGCAGTAATTAATGCTGTGCGATCAAGCTGCTTCTAAAACATTTCCTTCTTTAAAAAAAGTTTTAGTCTGTATGACTGGATCGTGAGAAACTCCCCCTGTCCCATAAAGACTGCCCTGCTGCTTGTGTTCAGGTATACTATGTGGGTTGCAATTGAATTCCTTCTGAGAATTCCCAGGCAATCTTTCTTCTCAGCTCCTTACTGATTGGTAAAACCACCTTTCTGTTTAGAAGTGGGGGCTGCCTGACTTCTAGCTTGCAAAGCCCTTGAAGGAGCACATCTGCACTTCAGAAAAGAGTCTCAGGTTCAAGCCATCCTCAAAGACAGCAAGGTTATCTTCACTGTGTGACATGTGCAGCTATTCATGGTATTCTCAAAGACTTCGTGGTATGAGTCAACCAGTTCCCCCAAATTTTTATCACATGCAGTGTAAAAGGCACTGATGTTAAACATTGTAAAGGATATGGTAGTAATTTGGTTCTTTAAAATACTACGTTAATCCATTGATAGTCTGATTTGCATTCTCTGAAATGCATTTAGGATAGTGGTGACTGTGTACACTCTATTACTCACAGTCCTGGAGTTACACCTGAGTACAAATCTTGCTCAAGCTGCTACAAATCACAGGAATTATCTGTAATTTTAAATTCGCAAAATACAAATTACAATGATACCTTTATTACTGGGTTTAATTTGGACACTGTAAAGATATTCTTGATGCTACTGCTAAGCAGACTTGGTCGTGCCTCACAAAGTCTCTGTGCTCTTCTTTGTAATTGTTGTGGGGTGAACTGTCGGCCTCTCAATGTATATCTACCTTTCCCCAAGCCTTTTTTCTCTTTCCCATAACTGTGTTTTATCCAGACCATTTAGTAGCTCCAAGTATTTTCCTTCAGCTATAATTCATTAGAAATTCAAGTCACATCAGCAGCATCTGTGAAACAATTACTGTATCTAGGACTGACTCTGCAGTCTAATCCATCATAATTATGACTGGCCTCTTTGAAGATGCCACGATGCGTGACTCAAATATAGCACATTACTGTGCAAATGGATCAGCATCTCATCCCACCAATATGCATTCACATTATAAATTCAGCCCACCGCCATTTGACTTTTTCAGATGCAAGCAATGTATGTACATTTATTTCTTTCCACATATGAGGCACAAATTGGAAACCAACTACGGAAAGGGAGTTTGCGATTCTTTTTGTTTGTTTGTTTTATGGGCAAGTTTGCCATATTCCTGCTACCTCTATCGATATGAGAATACTATGGAAGGCATTGTTATGAGCATGACAAGCATTTCCGTGGCAATAAATGTACTCTTATGTCATTTTCTTTCCTAAAAAAATCTTTACTTTTACCCAGTTCTAGAATTTATTCCTTATTTTATATAGCACCCATATCTGGGGAGTCTGAGAACACAAAGCAGCTCAGACTAATGAATGGGCAAATACAGACCCTGCAAGGGACTACAGTATTCTGTAAAGCTGGGCAAGATTCCCAGTAGAAAAAGTAGGTAGGCAAATGCTGTGTTAGAGTACTTGTGGCCCTGATATGTTTGAAAGGTGGGATGTCAGATGGGCTGTTTCCCCTTCTGGGGTGAGTTGGGATAGAAATATATCTCCACAGAGGTTTTTCTTCCTGGCAGAAATACAGCTCCTCAGATCATGACCTCAGCTGACTTGTGCTTGAGTGATTATCACGATGAGATTCAAGAAAGCAGAAGTTGGACAGCCGGGAGCTTGTTGATGGCTTGCCGGCTTGTTCCTGGAGTGCTGCCACAGCCTCCATCCTGCTAGCACCCTTCTGCCACCGCCAGATGACACCGAGTCTAAATTGGTCCCAGATAAGAAAACATGGCACTGCTTTCTAGACAGAAGGTGACTATACCTGCATGTCTTGCCAAACTCTTGTTTCGTAAGTTGTAGTTTCTGCTTATGCTTTCCTGCTCCTATCACCTGGGCACAGTAATTGGCTTCACTTCTGGCTTAATTCGCTACGTATTACTATGTGCTGCCACGCACTTGCTTCTCCCTTCTGAAGCTCAAGCCAATGACAAAGAGGTCTAAATCTTAAACTTCCAACAAGTGAAAAAGCTCTTAAAGTGAAGGGATATTTTTTCCTATTTCAAGAATAAATGTAAATTTGAGAAAAGGCAATAGTAGAGATATTGCTAAGTAAGGACACTCATACACGACATTATCAGAAAGCTTAATTTCTGCACCAAAACTTTAAATCTTCTGGACTTGCATACAATTAAAATTGCTTCTGATTAACTCTGTCAAAGCTGGTTTTTTTTTTAAACTTTGGAACAAGGTGTATAAGTAGTTATAACAATGCTCAATACCATGATTTATGGTCCTGTGGTTATCAGGGGATGTAATTTTTTCTGTAAGTAGCAGTTCCTTCAGCTGTGCTGTGGGCTAACACCTGTAAGCAAGCTGCACATGTCACTAGAGGATAAAAGACATGTGGTTGGAAAGGTGGCTAATGGGCTATCTAGCACATCAAAACTCCTCACTGGTGGAGATATTTCCATTATTGCTGGGATCAAATGTTGCACACATGAAAACTGTGGTACAGTTTAAGGATGGTGCAGTGTGTTTATAAACTAAGAAACAAAGACAGGAACTAATGGGAGAGGCAGGACCAGGACTATGCCTGCCCAGACTCTGGATGGTTTCCCATTCACAGAACAGATTCTTCCTAAGTCGGGGTTTCCAGTAGTTTGTAATAAATACAATGTCATCAAAAATGTCATCCTGGGTAGAAAACTGGCTGGATGGCCGGGCCCAGAGAGTGGTGGTAAATGGTGTTAAGTCCAGCTGGAGGCCAGTGACAAGTGGTGTTCCTCAGGGCTCAGTGCTAGGTCCAGTCCTGTTCAATGTCTTCATCAATGACCTGGATGAGGGCATTGAGGGTACCCTTAGCAAGTTTGCAGATGACACAAAGCTGTGTGCAAGTGTCGATCTGCTGGAGGGCAGGGAGGCTTTGCAGGGGGACCTGGACAGGCTGGACCGCTGGGCAATGTCCAACGGCATGAGGTTTAACACGGCCAAATGCCGGGTCCTGCACTTGGGGCACAACAACCCTATGCAGAGCTACAGACTGGGAGAAGCCTGGCTGGAAAACTGCCAGGAGGAGAGGGACCTGGGGGTGTTGGTCGACAGCCGACTGAACATGAGCCAGCAGTGTGGCCAGGTGGCCAAGAAGGTCAATGGCATCCTGGCTTGTATCAGAAACAGTGTGACCAGCAGGACCTTGGACGTTATTCTCCCTCTGTACTCGGCACTGGTGAGACCACTCTTTGAATCCTGTGTTCAGTTCTGGGCCCCTTACCACAAGAAGGATGTTGAGGCTCTGGAGCAAGTCCAGAGAAGAGCAACGAGGCTGGTGAAGGGGCTGGAGAACAGACCCTATGAGGAGCGGTTGAGAGAGCTGGGGTTGTTTAGCCTTGAGAAGAGGAGGCTGAGAGGAGACCTCATTACTCTCTACAAGTACCTGAAAGGTGGTTGTGGAGAGGAGGGAGTTGGCCTCTTCTCCCACGTGACAGGGGACAGGACGAGAGGGAATGGCCTCAAGCTCCGCCAGGGGAGATTTAGGCTGGAGATTAGGAGGAGGTTTTTCACGCAGAGGGTCATTGGGCATTGGAATAGGCTGCCCAGGGAGGTGGTTGAGTCACCTTCCCTGGAGGTGTTTAAGACACCGGTGGATGAGGTCTTGAGGGACTTGGTTTAGTGTTAGATAGGAATGGTTGGACTAGAAGATCCAATGGGTCCCTTCCAACCTGGTTCTTCTGTGATTCTGTCTCTTTGCTAGTGGTTAGTAGAATAACCAACACCATTTTTACTGTGATGGTTGTGTGAACATTTGAATTGATTCGTTATTAGTTTAGCATGTTCCATTTAATCATTTTGCAAGATAATATTTTCAGTTAAGTTTTCCCACTGTCTAGTAGACAACTTCAAATTTTTTAGTCTCTCCTTGTGAAATAATGTTGTCTTTGCATTGCACTAGCTTGTATCTCCTTTAAGCTGAATAAAACCTGCAAAGTACTTCTACCAGTTTGCCTGGAATGGTTGGACTTGATGATCCGATGGGTCTCTTCCAACCTGGTTGTTCTATGATTCTATGAAAAAACCAAACTGTGTTGGCCTGTTGTTTAAATACAGGTTTCAAGTGTTTTTCTAAAATCCAAGGCACCCATAAAGAGAGAATTTTAACCCTGCTGTCCAAAGCAGATTCAAAAGAGAGCTTGCATTCATGCACAAGGTAAACTGAAGCTCTGAACCATCAGGATTTGCTCTGCTCCCTACCAGCAACACGGCTGCCCTGCTGCAAATGCAGTGGCTGAGGAAAACACAGTGAAACTTTAAGGTAGTTGTAAAGGTGGCTCCAGAAGGACAAGGACACTGTTGTTATCTGCGCTCTGTGGCTTACAAAGGGGTCCTTTTGCACTGCATTCAGCTAACTCTTCATTTGGATAGTATATTTATTCAGTGCATTAGCAATGCTTTGTAAAAGCTCACATAAGGATGTCATGCCTTCTCAGTCCTGTAAAGTTTTCAAGTTAAGGCTACATTTTCTTCTAAAATATATATATTGCCTTCTTATTGTAGCTGTAAACACCAGTTAACGGATTAGTCTAGAAACTACTGGATGAGACTCTGGTTGTTTCTGCAGGAGGTCATGTTACATGAATGTAATTGTCTTCTCTGGCATTTAGATTTATGAATAATCTATGTCAAACAGAAAAGAAAATGTAGGATGGCTAAAATTTGTTACCTAATTTATAGCTAATTTATCCTGAATTTACAAGGAAAATGGTAACTAGTGAATATAGATATAAGCAGACATAAGGGAATGAAAAGCATGGGATTTGTGAAATAGGAGAATTAATAATTCATTAAATCTTATCCAAGCCAGTAGCCTCATAATTCATGCATTTTTAAATGAACCGGTACTAAAAACCCCTCAACGTATTGACACCAGTCAATGATCTAATCACAAAAGCACTTGAATAAATTCGATTTTTTACCTAAATAGGAGGGTAAGAGAGTAAAGCTGAACTGGCCTGCACAATAATTTCCCCGTTCTATATTACATAACCATCAGTGAGACGAAATACTGTGTAGTATGTACCCAGACATGAAAAACTGCACTATTTTAACAATTCCATAAAATCAAGGGGAGGGAAAACTAAATGCCTCTACAATACCGGTGGAAAAAAACCAATTATGTGAAGGAAATGAATTCAGGAATATAAAAAGCGAGTAAATAGGAATTATAATGTCACATCACACAGCTCTCCAGTTCCTGATTTGTGTTTTTTTTTTTTTTTTTTGTTTTTTTTTTCCCCACACAGCTCTCCAAGCCATTTGTAGTGTCACCATAGCATGACTAGACTAGGAAAGTTTCCCAAAAGGTTCAGCTTTAGAACTTGAATGGATCTGACAGATGGGTGGACCTTCCTGCTATAATCACCAGAACATTCAAGATAAGGTTGGCACCTCAGCTTGTTCTTTTCAGTTGTAAACTCATTTCTGTGGGTTAGATTTGGAGTATGGTGGATCCAGGTAGATTCTGCTGACAGGCCACCACACAGAGCTGTATTACTCCCCAAGTTAGCCTGTTTGACAGTGCTTTGTGTGGTATGGATTGGTGTGCTGACACACTGTAAGGTCAGTATGGCTCAATTTTTTGAGCTCCCCCTTGACTATTATATATCTTTCACAAATATAGGGAAGCTGAACTAAAACATCCTTCTGCTTTTGCTGGTTTTGAGAGTCATTGCAGTTGATAATTGTAATAGGAAGGCTGTGGGGATGGGAGCTACAGCAAATGCTGGAGTGCTCAGATAAGTGAGAATGAGATGCTTCTATGCCTCAGTATAATGAGAAACTTTTCTTATATGTCTGTGAAGTTTTAACCAGCAAAATTGTTTCAAAGTGTGCTCCACACAGGGCATCATTCTGGTAACTCACCAGTGCCTGTGGATTCAACATTGGGAAACGCGCTGGGGTAGGAAAACAGAACCAAGCCTCTCTTTTACTTCATCTGAGCCAGTTATGTTCAGCCAATTAGGTGTGCAAAGCAAACACAGGCTGGCAAGGTAGAGTGAGTGGTGTTACAAGGTGCACAACTGGTGCTCAGACCTAGTTTTAATTACAGCAGAAATGGTGTAATTTGAGGGATGATTTTCTTCTCAGTACTTCAGCTACCCCATGTGTCAAATGGTAAGGATGATACCAGCTGTTGTTTAAGATCATCTATCCAAGACCAACAGATAACTGCTCATGCTATTCTGATCAAGCTCCATAGTACAATGTGCCTCTGTAAATATATGCTAGAGCAAGCGTTTGTGGCTAACATGTTCTTCAAGACACACTTGATGTTATCAACCTGCTGTTCAGAAAAGGTTACCAAGAAGTCAGTGCCATCATTATCTTCCAGTTTCTGTGACTTTTGTCCATCTGGCTTCACACCTGGATACAGGTGTGGATTTCTTCGGTAGATTACTTCCTGCCACCAGTAGAAGGTTGGTTATTTGTGATGATTTCATCACAGATGTTGGCAGAGTTAAGTAATTTGCTGTTAAGTAGTACATCCTCCTTGAGAACTAGAAGCAATGGAAGAGATTCTCCCAGCTCTTTTCACCCCATGGTATAAAGAAGAAAGGGAGGACCCAAGAGAAAAACCACTTGCAATCTAAGAATTTCAGGGTTTCAACGTGCTGAGACAATAACATCAGAACATAGGAACAAAAATGGTCCTGTTTGGCATGTGGGTGGAAGAACTGATAAAAGACAAAAAAACTGTTGTGGTCTGCAGTGTTCTCAGAAAGCCTATTTACACAGCTCTGTTTTCCATTATCCTTTGAACTTCAAATAGGAAATCCTATTGGTCTCCCAGTTCTGATGAAAACAGAATTTTGGATGAAATAAAATTATCCTAAATTTCTTCTCCAAAAGTTAAAGGTGAAAGCCCTCTCAAGAGGAGAGCTGGGAGAATACAGAGACAATGGTTGATGACTGAGGATTACTCTGTTGCTCCCAAGTGTCTAGATGATAAAGCACAGCCCCTTCACTGGTCTCACTATGGTAGCCTTTACACCCCTATACACATTCTTCCACCAATTTTCTCACGCCTCTGCCACACCCAGGCCTGGATGCAGTACTGAACTCAATTTTCAGCTACTCTTCTTGGCCACTGAGACATGAGAGGCCGCATACAGACAGCTTCCACGCCAGGCAGCGTGCACTGTGTGTACTGGCATGCCTGAGGGGTAGGTACTGGGTAACCCTGTTGGGGGCAGCAGGGACCTGTGTCTGTATGCGAGATGCCACTGTAGCTTTTACGTGATCTCCTGAGTACTTCTGGGGACTTCCTTCCAGATGGGGAAGTTGGAGGAGTTGAGCTTGGGCACATGCTTTGGAAAGGTCTCATGCTTTTTCAATTGATGTGTGATTTGACTTAATGTGTAATCATGACTGCTTGTCATTTTTTTCCTTTCTTCCATTATTTGTGCCTTACACAACTTACAAACCAAACCAATTGCTTGTAAGCACATGGGAAAAACAAATTTGTCAGAAGCCTGAGTGCTCTGTTCCTCGGCTCCAGAGCAGCACCAGCCAGACCTGTCCCACTCCATTTTATTATTAAGTGTTTACTACTTAAAATGTATCCCTAGATCACCTCTTCCCATCTACCACAGACCTGAGGAGAACTTTTTTCTTATGTGCTGTGGCCTCTTTCTTCCCATGAAACTGAAACCTGTTATTAATGCTCCCCCTTTTGAAATAAACAACCCATTTTGAGACATCCAATATCCTCCCTGGGTGGATCTATATCCATACCATTTGTTCTCTGACCAGATGCACAGAGGTCACAAGGCAAAGGCAAAAGTCTGTTCTTCAGAGACCTTGCGCACATGCCACATTCTGCTAGACTTTCCTTGAGTTTAGATGTTTGATATGGAAGCAGCTATTGTATGTGCCTATATGTTATTTCAAATGCCCATTTGAATTAACATGTCCTCCCCCCAGTAACTAAAAACAGTTTTATTCCCTCAGCGTGAGAGGGACTGTATAAATCACACTGAAATCAACAGAACAGTCTCATTACTTCCAGCAGAGCTTTACAGAGGAGGCTGTTTCCTAAAAACCTCTGACTTCACTATGTTTAAGTCTGTGAGCTACTGGCACAAACATCTCTTCTGACTTCCACTGTTGCTGAGGCACCACAGAAGATAAGAATCTAATGCATTCTCAGAGGTCTATTAGAAGATGCTCCCTGGAGCTACGGTTGCCATTCAGCTTCTTTCTGCATTCGTGTGTGGTCTTGAGGAGTAGTTTTCATGTGGTTATTGCAATCTACATGCAACAATGGCATGGGTTATCATGCTGAAATCTATATCTGAGAAAATAGCTACAATTGCCTCTCCAGATGCACAAGAGATGAAAGACAAGGGTTTTTTGATGACCAGAACCAGCTGACAACCTGAGAGCAGTCAAGACCTAA
The DNA here is from genome assembly GCA_033558105.1 of Coccyzus lansbergi. Taxonomy (NCBI): domain Eukaryota; kingdom Metazoa; phylum Chordata; class Aves; order Cuculiformes; family Coccyzidae; genus Coccyzus; species Coccyzus lansbergi. The sequence continues at coordinate 586,821 of JAUMJK010000259.1, read as the reverse complement.
TTCTGATAAAAGCACAACTCTCGGAGAGAAACCATGCTGCCTTGCTATGGTTCTGAGCACACAAGAGAGCTTGGCACAAGTAATGTTGCCGTATCTTTCAGTTTTACATTGGAAATGAAAATGTGGAACTACATTTTCATTTTGAATCCTCAACATACAAGCTTGGAAAGAACCTGGTCATTGACTAATCTTAGATAAAATGGCCCAGGTCCAAAACAAATTGTAAGTCAGAGACACTCATTTCACATCACGTCAGCATTTATCAAGGAGTTACAGTATAGCTTCTTAAGGTTGGCTTAAAACCCCAGATTTTCTGAAACTACCATCTTGGTTACAGCAATTTCCCCCCTCTTTCTAACTTTAGATTTCCTTTGGAAGGCCCATATTAATCCTGCTCTGAGGACCAAGCAACAGGCTCCAGTTCACACTTCCACATAACTAAGGTCGTTTCAGAGTTCCTTCTTATCTTGTTACATCCTTGCTTTACATAGAATGTGTTATTTATCGATAGCCATTTAAAACTTCTTAGCATTTAAGCATAATTGGGCAGTATGTGGGAATTTTATGCACTTTATGGCAAGAAACATTTTGCTAGAGAACTACTAGGGGGAAAAAGCTTATTACAGGAAGATGGGCATTTGCCTTTCTGTGGAACTTCCCTTCAGTGTTTCAGGAAACTGGAAACCAGTAAAAAGTCTAGGATGTTTGTTTAAAAACACAGCTCTAACATGAAGTTTTCTCCCTTTAACCAAATTACAAGACTAGATAAAAACTTGGGATTGCTGTGCTGATAAAGGGTTTGGATCCCAGAACAAGCTTTCCTTTAACTTCCAATAATTCAAAGCACATTCTTTCTCCTGTTTAACTTTTCCTCTTTATGGCGAGATGCAACATGAAGAGACAGAATATTTGCTGCTGCCAAGCTAAAAGAGAAGGGAGAAAACTGACAGATTGCATTTCAACTCTCGTCAAGACTCTCAGACTCCCACAGCTGACACTTGGAAGAGTGGTATTTGAGCAGTCCTGAAGGGAACTACAACACTCCTCTCTCTGTCCTTCCTTTTCAAATATTTTCAAAGCTTTGAAAACAGTTGGTTGTTCTTCGTTCTGGCAATTCGCCATTTGCTGCTGGCTCACATCAGTTCACAGTCTTCTGAGGTATCCAGCGGCTTGTGTGGATTTGAGAGAGTTTGAAGCTTTAATGAAAGACCTTTGATATTTTGGGATTTTTAAGAGACATACAGAAATGGGTGAGTTAAAAGAGCTGTTGTCAGTTCCTGCAAAGCCCACTTCATATTCTCAGTCACGAGATACAGTTTTGCTAATTGATTATTGTCTGTCCATAACACAGTCACGCTCTTAGTGCACAAAGAAGCAGTGTGGATTAAAAGCTCACCATTGTAAAGTACACGCTCAACTGGATTTAGAAAGCTGGGAACTACAGACAAATCTAAGACATGAGACTACTTTAAACGAAACTCACAAATTATAGCTGAGATTTTTTTTCATCTTAAGTAAACATCTTTACTACAGATTTCATAAAAATCAATGGAAGCATTTTAAATACCTCTCTTCACCCTTCCTTGGAAGAGTGGCAGCTGAGCTTTCCTCAAAAGGTTCAGATAACCTTTCGTTATTCAAATCCATACCTCCAGCAATGAGGACCTGATCCCACAAGTCCTGCAGAACCGTGCCTTGCTGGCAAGGTTATACAAAGTGTTTGCCAGTCTAGTCCTTCAGTCAGAAGTCTAACAGCTGCAGTGGTCTTGAGCTTAGGAATGCAGGTGAAGGGATGAATGCCTTGCATCATGTTGCTTGAGTTCCCGTAAGCCTACGGGTGTCCTTGTACACAAAATGTGATTGCACAGTACAGTCTCTGCTTTTCTTGCCAACGCAAATTTTCACTCCCTCTTCCACTCCCCTTCTACCCAAGCATATCAGGGAGAGAGCAGGGCTGGGGCAAAGCAAGGATGATAGGCATTAAGCTCTGACATATACACAGAAGAAAATAAAATACAGTCTGAACTTGGTAGTATTACTTCTCTACAGCCTGTGGGGGCAATGAACTTCTCCCTTTTAAAAAAAAAGGTGGGTTGGGAGAAGAGAGGAAACTGCTATCGTGATGCTAAATGTCTAATGCAGTCATTTATGCTAATGTGCAGGCTATGAATATAAAGACAATTTATTTTTGGTTAGTTAATAATCTGGGGGGCAGTCAGGTTGATTATGAGAAAATGAGCTAATAATTTTACTCTGGGAAAGGTGAGGGACAATGATGAATGGCAAAGTTTATCTGCTCATTACACTTCCCAGCAAACAACTTTTCCTAGCAGCTTAATTCAGCTCACAAAAGCTTGCATGTAATTGGTATGTAATAAGTCAGAAATATGCCTCAGCTCCCCAAACCAAAATGATTGTAAAAGTTTATGATAGATATTGATGATTAGGCAAATGTTCTGATAAGTTAGTCCTACCTAAAATTAAAACTAAAAATGAAAGGGGGAGAAAAAACATTCTGGAGCACCTGCAGTTAACCTTTAAAAAGCATGTGGAGGACTAGGCAAACCAGGTGAACACTAGAGACTGGACTTGTGTTCCTGTACTCCTGTGCAGCAACCCTGCAGCACAGCATGTCCTTCAGAGAAATTATGGCATGAAGCTGTTCAGAGCCTATGTTCAGGGAGCTGATGCCTCCCAGCTCATCCTGTTTCACACCTTCCCCCTTTGGGACTGTTAAGGTCCATCCACTGGTTGGTTGCAACAAAACTATGCTCCTCTCCAAGGCTGGTACAAGGGCCCAAGACATGCAAGCAATTTAGGGCGTGTGGAATCGCCGCCCTGCAGGGCCCTAGTCCCATCCTGAAAAACGATGCGGATACCAGCAGCTCCCACCCCTCCCCTGCCTAAGCTCTCTGCCCCAGCCCTTGTTCCTGGAGTACTGGAGGCAATGATGTCTTCAGAGCTGTCAAAAGCTTATGACAGATGACTTGTATGATCAGGATGCTATCTACTTTGTTAAATATTTGTTTGCTCCTTCTCCTGTTCCACTTTCCTCATGCTCCACAATATAATCAGACAGCACAAAGTCTTAGTTTATACTTCAGTTTTTATGGTTTCATTGAAAAAACAATAAGTGTCTTAAAACCAGCTGTTACTACTTAATGATCTTTTGATAACTAAGTCTGATCTCTTTTGTTATGCTCTCTGAAGACTAAATTTTGCTCTGGACACCGCTGTCTGAAGGAAGCCATTGTAAAACAAGATACTTGGCAATCATCAAAAAATATGTTAAAGCTAAAACAGAAATCCCAAACACTTTAACTTTAGCTGCCCTGCTGCTAATGAACTTGAGAGAAGATCATGAGATTATGCTGAAACTGGTCTGGTATTGTGTGCTGATGGCCGAGGAACTACTTTCGAGCTATGCACACCTTTGCAAAAGAATAAAAATTTCACGGTATAAGAGATGTTTCTTTGGTGTCTGGTTTTAAATCCTGATTTTATCAAACAGGCCATCATGCAAATAAGTTGATGCCAGTAAGCATTGTTATCACTTTAGATTGTAAGGAGGGAAATACAAAACTCAAGGATTTGCAGTCCCTTTTACAAGGGACCCATTGGGGAGAGCCTGCATCTACCAAATACTGATTGGGATTACGAAGGAAATTGCTATAAAAGATTAAAATATGCTGTCAGCAGTAATAACTTGCCCTCTGTTTGTTGTCTCAGATTCTATTTATGTTGGAGGAAAGCTTGGTGTACTTCAGATAGCAGCAAGGAAGGGAGAGAGAGGTTTTGAGAGAGATTTCCCATGACAAGTTTAACAAAAGGAAGTGGATGGGGATGGGAGAATGTGCTCTACATAGTTGCAGGAAGTTGAAGCTGGAGGAAGGCAGTGCAGCAACTAGAGACTAGAGCTGAAGACTTTGATGAGTACAATAACTGACAGTAATTTTTGGAGATGAAATTCCTGAGGCCTGCCAACTGACCTGGGTCTTAAAGTTTTTTTTCCCTTGTTGGGATGCCTTTGCAGCACCTGCTGGGGTTAACCAGTCCCTAAGGAATGGCAGGCAGTGACCTTTGTTTTCCCTTTGCTCAGGTTAGCTGGGAACTTTCTGCAAAGTTTACCCTGACTGTGGAACTAAAAGTTATCACTATTTTTATTTATTGTAAAAAGCTTTTTTTTTTTTTTAAAAAGCAAAAGGATACACACAGAATACCTGTGTGTGCAAAGGAGTCAGAAGAGGATTGGAATGAAATTCTGGCTGAAATGATTGCATTTTATCTCCTGTGCTTTCTATGTGCCTGTTGCTTGGAATTATAATAGTGATTCAAGGGCCCTAAAAGGCAGGAGAATCAAACTAATTCCTCCAGGTATGGAAAATGAGAAAAGCGTTCCTCCTTAATTGAAAATTTAAACTCTTGCTTTGCAGCGATGGCACGATTCCAAGTAACTGAAAAAAACTTTCATTTAAATCAGTCTTTACAGGAACTTGCCCACATGACCCTCTGTATCTCCCAGTGCAGAGCAACTCTGTGTGCTTTCCTGATCCTGCCAGCTTGCACCAAAATCCTCTCTCCCATCTAGCCTAGTACCAGGAGGCACATTCATTTGACCTGAGGTACCAACTGTGGGATATATGAAGCCACTTCTTTGAGACTGACTGTCCCTTGGGAACCCTCCTACCCCTGCCGACAGCAGAGGGGGAGGCTACTGAATGTTATTGAGGCTTGCATATGACACCACTTAGCCTTCATTTTACCTCCCAGCTAAACAGGGCATTAGCCTTTGTCAGTTATTTTGCTCAGAGGTCACTCCAACAGGTACAGATTCACAGGGAATTACGGTAACCAACACAAAACTGTGCAAAATTTAAGAGATACATTTTATAAGTACCTGAATTACTTGCCCTTACCTCTTTTTCAAGGTACAGATACATATATACAGTATATAGAATCAGATTAATTAAGCAAAGTTCTGCAAATATTGTCTTTTAAGATCCAATTTGCATTTCATACATGAAGACAGCAACTAGTGCACGTGTGATACTCAATAGCAACTCTCCCTGAAGGACTCAAGGAAGCCAATACTGCCAGTGCATCCCAGACTGACAAGGTTGGGAAATTCCAGCTCCTTTTCCATTCCTGGGAAATGCAGTTTGCAGAATGCTGTTCCCACCTTTAGCTCCCCTTTGGGCACCTAGTAGGCACTGTCCATAACTATGTGTAGTTCTTTGTTTGAATATTTAGGACTTAATATGAGAAATGGAAGGCTGTGCACCTGCCTGTTCACAGCTCGTGGGTCTGCAGAGCAATAGCCACAGGCCCCATAGCGTGTACAGCTTGGCATGGCAAATTGCAGAGCACACAGTACAGGATATAGAGTGGTTTGCTCTCTGACTAGAAGTTCAGGGATAAACTATTCATAGATGTTGTAAAAGAAATAGCTATACTTTCCAGTTTTAAATGAATTGTGTTGACTTGAGATATGGTAGGTGTTCAATAATCAGACTGAAAAGAGAAGCAGCCATAACATCTGTTGTTAACTTTTGTACTCATTTGTGGCCTTACCATAATTTAGATTTAGTTTTAGGAACAACAACTTAGATAAGTGATTTCTAACTTTCTTTATACATTCATGTACATGTACTACACATGGAAAAGAGGACCATATACTTTTGCATCCACTGCAATGGACAGGAAGACCGGCACTGACTAGACCAGAGACCAGATTTTATGAAGAAACATTAGACACTCTAGTAACTTAAAGGTGCTACTTTCAAGAACAGGAAAAGTAGTCAGTGGTGGTATTTTTTGTATTAGTCATGCCCCAGTAACTCCCCCACTGCTCTGTTTTAATACTGAGTATTTAATTGCTTGACAATGTTTATTTGCATTCTTCGTATTTTTTGCTTGAAGGGAAACTCTTCTGTGACTTTTTTTTTTAAAAAAACACTTTAATTTTGAAGCCTAGTTTATGTATTTCTCATAATATCAAAGGCAGAAAATAAATCTATAATATCTGAGCAAAGAAGACAGACGATATTGGATACCTGACACCCCCAAAGAACAAAGATCATTAGCTTTCTCTTTTAGTGTTACATTCAGAAAATGCATTTGACAGTTACCTTGTCAAACAGATTGTGTGCTGGGAATGTTTTCATAGTTCTCTCACCTATTATATTTCTGTCGTGACAGAAAGCTTAGTTAAATTACCACAGATGACAAATCAGAAACTGTGTTTCTTCACTTAAAACATATAGTGATTTTAAAATGCACAAAATAGTTGCATTAGAGTTTCCTGCCTTGTTTCTCCAGAATGCCTATTGTAAAATCTCATTCATCTGTATTGCTGCATTTCTGCTCATGACAACTTAGTACCCGAGCATTTGAGTCAAAGTCAAAATGACACCACAAATTCTTAGATAAGAGGGACATTCCTAACAGATACCCCATACCCAGAAAAGTATGTATTTCCACATCCCATACGATCATAGTCACTGTCTGTCTTCACAAGCAGAATTGCAAAATGCTTTACAGCGAAAAACTGAATCACTACTGTATTAGCAGAAATCTCTTTCCTTCCTCAGTTCCCCAGTCCTTACAGTTGGTTGGTTTTATTATTTTCATTTCAACATTAGTTGTATTTGAGAGTTGTTGTGGAAAGAAGAAAATCTGGGCAAGTATCATCTTTTTGTCCTACAGAAAAAGTTTGACAGTCCTTTTTTTCTCTTAATCTTCCCAGTTTTAAATCAGAGCTTAAGATTTTTCTTTGGCTATCTTTAGGGATGAGAGAAAGATTAAATTTTAGCTTTACGTGACATTTTAGGAACCCAGAAAAACAAAACTCTGCCATAATGAAGAGCAGTATCTTCACCTTGAAGTAGGCGATACAAGTGGTGTAGCAAGATTTTTCGTTTTGCAAGGGTAAACTCTAGTTCTGCAATTCAGACATAAAATAGGAATCTTTCCTAGATTAGTAGAAAAAGGAGTTATAGAAATGCATAATCTTACTCACAGCTGACCTTTTGTCTCCTTGAGTTTATGGTTTTTTTCTCAAGAAGTAGAAATTCTTGTTCTTGCTATAAATGGAAAAAGATAGGGACAGCATCACAGGGGCAAGCAAATGTGTTTTTCTGAAAGGTAAATCACTATTTAGGGAGGGAGGGAAAGAACAGACAGAAACTGCTTGGCGAGCATGTTTTGCCCAGGGGAAGGAGAAAATACATAGTATCACAACTGAGATCAATTACACTGAAAAGCCTGTAAGAAAAAGAGTTGGGGGGTGGAATCCAAAATTTGCAAAAATGCATCCACCAGCACTAGAACAGCAGAGATCAGTATTCAGATTTTAAAATCCCGGGTTTTGAAAGAGAAAGGATGTGATGAGGATATTTTCTTTTAATATCATCTGATGAAATGTTTATTTAATAGAGAAGAAAAATGCAAATACAGGACATCTTCCTGTGCCCGAGTTAAGAAAACCCTCAGATTCACCAATGCATTGAATAAATCCTTTTCCAGGCAGGTATTAACTTGAAATTCCCCACTGAAAACAAAGGTGGTTCACAATTATGCATGACACACAGAAGCAATGTGACTGTGATACGGTACAGTTATTTTGGTTTCAGGGATGATGGGAGTTTATCTAAGGATAAAGGCGTGAGGGATTGAAGGATTCCCTGTGCAAGGTCAGAGTTGGGGAGAGATCCAGCTGCCTGTACTTACTAACCTCTAACCCAGGAGGACAGCTTTGTTTAGCTGCTCCAATACAGAGAAGGTTAGATTGAATGCCGATGAGGTACCGGCCACCTAGGAAGTTGTTTTCTGTTTCACTGGTTTTCGTTCTTGTTGTTTTGTTTTCCCCTGCCTTTGTATGTAAAGCAAGAGCTCAAGAAGTTCCTGAATAGAGGTTGCTCAGCTCCTCTGTAATAGTGGCACTGCAAGCAATGCAGCTGATGCTGGCCAGCACTTCACAAGAAGCCCCAACAGTACATAAATTCAGATCTTCACCAGACAGATAATTTTATGTGGTCTGCAGAAGAATAGGCCTTTGAAAGAATGACATGATAGCTGACTTTGTTTGGGAGGGGGAAGGGAGGAAGATGGGAGTTCTCTCAATTTCTGTGTATTTCTATTCAGCTGCTGCAGAAACATCCCCATCTGCTTTGAATCTGCATTTTAATTCCAAATCCTAGCAAGAAATGAAGCAAGCTGGCTTGCTGTGTCTGGCAAAGCAAGCATATAGGAAGTCGCTGAGCTGAAAGCTGCTCCAAAATCCAGGAACATAACAAACTTAAATGCCAAGTTACCTGGCTTTATGCTCTGTTTAACCATATGATGATGATAACCAGAAAATGGATTTCATCAGTTTGTCCTTTAAGTGTTGTCACTTGTCAAGAGTACGTGTTTTCTTTGCTACCTACTGTGTCAGGACAATTTGGTTTAAGGAAATGAAACCATAAATAAGAAAACCCAAACCCATTTCTTTTCTCTGGTGAAAGCAGGCAATGGAGCTTTGCCTGCTTTCCTGTGTAATTAACGGTGGTGAAACTGAGGGTGCAAATTAAATTGTTGATTACCCTTCATTTATAAAACCTATATCTGAATTCACACACTAAGACATGATTTTTGCCACTAACAGTAGAATCTTGCTTTTTTTTAAATATATATGTGAATGCTCCAGGGGTTATTTGAGTTTTATTATCTGCTCAGTTTGGGTTTTTGCTTGCCTTTCCTAGTGCAGGAAATTTTATCCTTAACTGTCAACAGGTGTCAGAAACAGAAGCAGCTGGAGCCAGAGCTGAACAACATTTCTGTTCTGATCTGATAAACTTGCAAATAAACCACATGTAACTTCTGTTATGGATGCCCAGCGAAAGCTAATCGTGATGCAGACCCTAAGTTAGTTTCTGTGCCTGTTTCACAAGCTGAAACTGGGGATACACAGACTAACTTGCAAACTGATAAAGAAGCAGAACTGCTGCTTAAATTGCTCCAGGCTGAAAGGAATCATAGATATGCAAGTTATTTGCATTGCATTCTAGAGAGAGTATAATTTAAGGGAATTTTTTTTTGTGGTGGAAAGAAAATGGACAAGCAAAACTGTTGAAGCAAACTTAAGCTGTTGTGAGAAACGACAAAAAAAGAAGGGTTTACTGTGAGCTGAAAGAAAAAGAATTGAAAGATGCCCATTCAAATGCTTCATCTGCCTGCTAATTTTAATTAAGACTCCTCCTTTGTAACTATGCCACAGAGCCCGAGTCTTTAAAAAAAAAAAAAAAAAGTTGTCACTAGGCAGATTTCTGAGAGTCTCCTGATTGAATCATCATTGTAATCTCTTCACCGCCACCCCCCATCTCCTGAGCAGAAACTACTGGCTGCATTATCTGACAATTAACATGCTGAGAAATGCACTCCTCAGGGAGTTTCAGTGATGTAAACCACTGTTTTGCTGTGTGACAAAAAGACCAAAACCTTTAAAATATCCTGTATGGTAAAATATTCTGTGTTTTCTGAAGCCTGGACACACACTTTGTTTTCACCAGGAAAAAATATTCTCCATGATCTTTTTCTGAAGAAAAAGCCCACGGTCCTTTCCTTTAATTCTTTCCTCCCCCTCCTACAACCCCAAAGCGCCCCCTCCGAGTTTGGATAACCTGATAAATACAGTGGTCTTTGCAAAGATATAGTGGTTAGTGACAAAAAGCACTGCCTTTGTACTTCCTTGTCTGACTGCTTTAAGTTTTTAACTCTCTTCCCTAACAAAGCACTAGAAACACCTTCCGGCTCTGACCTGGTGGGTTCCCTGCCTGCTCTTCTGCACCACCCTGCTCCAATTCCACAGAAGCCAAGCCAGGTTTATTGAACTGGGTCCCAGTCAGACACCGCTCACTATACCCGTCTTCTCTCCTAGCAACACAAAAAGGAAGGAGGAGGAACAAAAAAAAAAAAAAAAAAAAAGCAAACAAATCCTGTCTGCATATTCTCCCCCTGCCATCTTTGTAAGCCACAGATCAACTCAATCAAGGTCTGTCCACAGGGACATGCTAATTGAGATGCTGTTTGGCAGCAGACTCTGTCCTGGCACAAATGTTCACAAAATGACTAATTAAAAACAAGCCTCTTGCCCTGCTTCCTTCCCTCAACAAGTTAACATAGGCACATTTTTCCCTTCATTATTTTATAGACAATAATAACGAACATACTAAGGAAAGAGCACTTCATGAGCAGTTTTGTCTTAAGAAAAATCCGGTGGTAGTTGTCCCTTTCCCCCTGCCCTACCCTGATGGCTACCAGTGTTGCTGGGAAGGCACAAACCAGGAGGAGGTCATGCAAGAAGAAACGGAATGGGAAATGTGGGTTGTTCCAGGCAACTTTTAATTATAGTAAAAAAGGAGGAAATATTCTTACGTGTTAAGAGTTCTGTTTCTGCTGTCCCCAAAATACTCCAGATATTCAATATGAAAATGAACAGATTTTCAGTGAAGCCAAGAAGCCTAAGTCTTGGTGAGGAAACCCTTCAGGTTCTGCAGCTCAACTGAGCATCTGTCATCCCATGGCCTTGCTTAGAAACCAGAAAGTGCCAAGCAGGAGCGCAGAGTGCTGCATTACTCCAGAAAACACACATGACACCAGATGGGCAGAGCTCTCAATTACATCATAGATAATCATGGTGTAATCACGGAAACATGCAAGGAATGGGAATAGCTTTAATTCAGGGAAAACACCTAACTGGGTTGTGTAAAGGGGAAAACCAGCAATGCAGGAGAAGAAAACAGTGGTGAGGTGACTGCTGCAAAGTGGGCAACAGAGTGATTTCCACATTGATCGGAGATCATGAAGCAACAGGCTGGATTTTTATCTGGCTGTTGTACGTGACTAACATGAGCTTTGTGTGTACATGAAATGCTGAGGAACTGCTTTCACTGTTATGCTCCTGCATGTGTGTTCATTGTTGTCTAAACTTGGGAATAATTGCTGTGAAACTTTCAAGTGCGTGAGAGTTTCCCTGTAGGCAGAGTGGACAAACCCCTGAGGGAGAAAAAAGTTGGCTCCTTGTGAGGACCTTGATCTCTAGACTTGGAGAGGGACAGCTTTGCCGTGCTGGAAAAAGCTGCATGTGCATCCACGTGATTTGGAGGCAGTCTCCTCGCTGGGCCTGAGCCAGCTACCCAATAGGAATATGCTGAGGAAGCAGCTCTCTGCTCCACACGCAGCCAGGCAGCTGGTTGAGCGCCTGCAACTCACAGGGACATTGAGGGGAAGCCGTGTTTATTCCTGCTGAGGGTAGGAAAGGATGAAAGTATGGCACGGGGCCCACCCTTCAGGTGGCTGGTGGACATTCTTCCCAGCAACTGCTCAGGAAATCTTTTAAAAACTCGAGTACAAGACTGAAGAAATGAGCAAAAGATGACCCAAAACAAGCAATAGTTCTTAAGAATATAGATGTGCAGATGGTAGTTAATGTAATTAGAAACTTCACAGGGATTACAAAAGTATCTATCTGGCCCTCTAGACATCTAAATGCCTCTGCAGAGACAGTCCTTAAGGCCTGTTTTGCCAGAAGTCAGGTATGCAGGTTTTGTGACCACAGTACACATGGATCTAATGCTTGTGAATGCAATTCTCCTGCAAGGTACCCAAGTTCTGCTGTCTACTACTGATGTTTTGCTAGCCAGCTCTCCAAAACACCTGCCTCTGGCATTCAATCAGCAGTCCCATATACCATCTGTGGAACTGCTGCTGACCTCGATGAGATCCTGCCAATATGTGGACAATCACCACAATCAACCTTGTGAATCTGAGGTCAAAGCGTCATGTAAAAAAAATGTGCAGTAGCAGTTCTACCCTGAGACATGATAGTGGACCTCCCTTGCTCAGCAAGTAAATTAACTCAGTTACAAGGAAAAGCCAAATGCTGAAGGAAGTAGGACTGCATGTGTAAAACCACCTTCCCCTTATGTCAGCACCAAACCCTCGACACAGAAAGACAAAGCAACTTGATTTACAGGCACAAAAATTTGTCTTCCTCTGAAACAGTTAACTACATTTTTGTTAAGAGCAAGAAGAGGGCATGGAGTGAAAAAGGTGATCTTTACGTGTTGGGGTTTTATTTTTATAAACTACACGGGACACCTTGACAATCTCTGGGATACACAGAGCTATATATAGAAATATGAGTAACTGTATTAGAGAGCATGACACTGTGTGCAAGCCAGAATATTCCCGAGTGTTTTCAGCCATGTGCTGCTTTCCTTCCCCCCAATAGCCTTGCACAGGTTATACTAAATCACTTCAGCACTATCTAAAATATTTTTTTTCGTACCTCTTATGGTAGTTATTTTTGTGTGACTACTATGTAGTCTGTGACTTCCTCAAAACCTTCCAGTTTGGCTTGCAGTTTCTACTGACTAGGACTTTGTAAAGCTCTACTTCTGTCCCATCGTAGCAAGTTATTCTGCAGTGAGTATGTTACACACAAAAAATCATCACTGCAGAAGCACAAGTACTACGGCATGATAGTCAGTATCAAGAATACCAACAAGCTGATGATTCCTCCAGAGCTTGTATGCATCTATTGTTATCCTGAATTGCTTACAGAGCTTTTCAGACCCAAACGCTAACATAAGGAATAATGTCTTTCCAGGCCATGCAATCACACAAGGGGGGTCTGTACTGTTACTTGTATTTTAAGATTTAAGAACACAATACTGTGAAGGAGTATCTATTACTCCTGTGCTAAAATGCAAATGCTAAATGATTCTGACTGGGGTGGCAACTATTCTTGATTTGGGACCCATGGCTGAAACCAGCCAGTTGACTCAGACTCCCTTTGTGGGGGGTGGATAGGTGCATATACATGGTATCATCACATATTACTCATTTTGCTAGGAAAACTAGTTCAATATATACTTTTCTAGTCATAAGAGGGATGTACAAAGCAGTGGCTTGTGGTAGTGAGCAGCAGGGTCACTGGTATTAATGGGCAAGATAAATCTGTTCAAACCAAAGAGCAGAAAGCTGTCAGACATACCACCTTAGCCACAGGTCAGAGGACACCAGGGAATAACATCTGCAAGAACTGGAAGCGGAGAAGAGACAACAGAGAAGGGTAACTCCAAAATAAGCCTGGACAGTAGCTCACTACTAAATCCTGCAAGGTCAGTGAGGATTACATGAGGAACTCCTCTGGAGGCAAACGGAATGCATTCATGGAAGAACTTTGGTTCACAGAGAGAGGTGAGAAAGTAAGAAGCAAAACCAAGCAAGCCTTTTTCAAGCAATAGACTTACAGTAATTTGGGACTGGCCAGAGGACAGTACTTTGGATTAATAGCTTTCTTGTCTTCTATGGAAAGAAGCTCAGTAATTGACATTTTGGGGAAAAAAAATCAGAAGTGTTTTACAGTGCACCCAGAGCAGAGCTGTGGAAAGGGGCAGGACAGAGAGCTGGTGCAGTTTAGAAAAATTCTGGGTTGTTGTAATGCATCTTAAGTCACAGAACTGCAGGGCTGGAATTTTGTGTTACTCCATGAGATTTCCCCAGGAACATTTTCACACACATTAAAGTAAGAGACATGTGAAGGCTGTAGAGCTTCAGAACCAAAAAGGACTGAAAGCTGGGAGCGTGTTAGAAGTCCTTCCCTAATTTCTAATTTAGGAAGAGAACTGTTTTGGAAACATTTGAAGGTAACTGCAAAGTTTGGTGGTGGGAAATGAAGAGAGAAGTCTGAAGGACGTAAAGGGAATCAGGGTAGCCACACAAACAGAAAATGTGTAAGTGCTGCGAGAACAAGCAGGCTGAAAAAAATTAAGAAAGAGAAGTGTGGTATGTATCCAGGTTCAGATGCAGACCTCTGTTAGAGAATTTGAATGTCTGGCCTTCTCTGGGCATGGGAAAAAAAGCAGTGAGATATAAAAAAGAAATCTTAAACGAGAACAAGAATAGATGAGCGAGAATGTGAAGTGGGGAAGGCTACATAGGGAAAAAGAGATTCTGGATACAGTAGAAGAAAAAGCTTACAGAAGCAGAAATGAAGCAGTGATGCTTTTCAGCTTGTCAAAAGTGAACAGAGTAAGCAAGAGGTGAAACAAAATTTATATAGCCAAGAAATTAGATGATAAAAGAAATAAGACTTTCTGTTTTCTTCCTTTCAAAGCCAGGATGCTAACAAAATTGCAAGATTCAGCTTTCTGTGAATCAAGATTGTTGCTCTTACTTCTACAGGTATCGTGGTGCAACCAAATGGTAATAGTGATGCACATGATAAGAGAAAGGTCTCTAGTGACTACACAGGAAAAAATATACGTGAGGATGAATTTACCCATCTAGCTAATTCCTAATAACTGCTCCAATTCAAAATGATCAAATGGTTTATACGATATCTTTCCTGTGACCCGTGGAACTGAATCTGTGTCATGGAGTAAGGTCACTACACTGTCAGCTGGGTGACAAACCTAGTTTGTGCATTGACGCGGGATTGCAGGCCATGGGCCTTGGGCCAAGGGACATCGAGCGTGCCACAGAGGTGACGTGCGCACTCTCAGCGGAAGGTTTCCAGCCGATCGGCACGCCGCCACGCCATGCCCATGCCAATTCATGGAAAGGCAATCGGGTTGCCTCTGAAGGGAGCAACTTGTCTGGCTGTCCAGATGGATGTGGCACTGTGTTGGCAGCAGTGAAAACCTGGCAGAGAGGCTGTTGGGTATTTGTTGGCTATTTGTGACCAGCTTTCTAAGGAGACTGAACACTTGCCCAAGATGCCCTTGTCTGTTTTGGCCACAAAATCTGTAATTTTGCAAGAAACAGAGGAGACAAGGGCAGGTGTTGTGCTGCTGTAGATTTGGGTAGCTCCACTGATTTCAGCAGGGCCATGCTGATTGAGTTGTGGTTCAAAGCCTGAACAATGGCACTAGCACAATGAGAGTATGTTAAGTCTCACTGCTGTGAAATGGTAGTGTTCCAGGATTTCTGTGATAACACAGATGTGAGCCTGTTCCTTCCTGCCTTACTGCTAAGATAAATCTGTGTTGAGAGTTTGTTCAAACCCTGGAAGAAACTCCAAACAGGTAGCAACACTGTGGCTACAGTTCAATCTTTCAAACAATGCCATGACAACTGTACCACATGGTGCCTGCCAGGTTCAAGCAAGGACATAGTGGAGTGCACGTCAGTAGTAGAGCTGCAAATGAGGTAATGTGTTATCAGCAGACAGTTCAGGGCTCTATGTATCAACTCCTAGAGCCCAGAGCAACTAAAAATAACTTTATATTGCAAGTACCCACTTCCCATAGAAGGAAATGCCCTTGTTTAACACCTTCCATCCCAAACAAACCAGGAATGACTTATCACAGTTCCTGCCCTTGATATTCTAGTAGTCTAGCCAGATGACTGGCTCAAGTGCTCTGCTTTCATATCCAGAAGGTGACTAGAAGTCAAGAGTAACATAAAGACCTGAGCAATCCCAGCCATATCCCCATCACCTGACCATCATCCCATGGGTAATGTCATAATTGTGCACCAGACTCTCTCTTTCAGGAATGTGAGTGTCTGGATCAAGTGTGGGATTGAACTACTCGTGCCTTTTGAAGCACATACCATCAGATCAGGATCTAGATTACTAAATAAACTTGCACATCAACTTCACACTTGATTTTTAAGTGGAAGTCTTTGGCTTCTGTTATCAAGCCAGACTTTGTATCTCTACACAGACATCAGAGAGTTCCCAAGCAAATATTTCTATTTTTTTTTCAAAGAAATAAAAAATTAAAAAAAAAATCACCATCCATTTGTAGCTTATAGTATGCCCTAAGGGGTTTATTTTATCCACTAAACTGTAGTGGAAGTTTTGGGCCTTGCCCTGTATGAAGAAGTCTATTGCATAACACATCAGTGTGAAAGGCATGAGTCTGTTCTCCCTGAAGTCCAGTTTGTCATAAACAATTGGGAAAAAAAATGTTTCAAATTTTGGTACTCTAATTGTATTTATGTGTTTTCACAAAAAAAAGTTTTTTGATTTCTGTTGGCAGCATGTTTCACTACCAATAGCTCTGATGCTTTTACTACTGGCCATGCAATTTCTATTCCCCCTGCCCTCCTAATTTTTACTTTTCTAAATGTTTACATTAGTAAATCAAGGAGTATGTTAATCCTGTTTAATGAGAGCAGAAGATTTACAACTGTTCCACTACAGGCCAACACAATCTTCACTTGAAAAATTACTGCTTTGAGAATCCACAATAGAGGGCAAAAAACCCCAATAAATAAATAAAGCCTCAAATACTACTTGCATTAATACAAGAAGGATACTTTTCAATGAAAAAGTAAAAGCATTTGAGAAAGATATGTCAGAAACAAGTTTTCTCTTAAGTAAATAATCCATGGTATATCTCCTAGTGACTGAAACCACAGATTTTTTTATTACATACACAAGCAATGAGCTTAAGCGAGGCCATTGGATTTGTCAGGCCAAAACTCTCAGGCATTTGCATTAGTTGACTCAGGATTGGGTTTTGCTTTTTTGCTGCAGACAGTGCAGTTAGACTAATAAGGATAATTAAGCACCACTACTGAGCATGTCTCTTCTTCCCATGTTGCATACCCTGGCAACAAATCAATTTTGTCTTCTGCTGTGAGGCTTGCTCTCTCTCTCTGTTGGCTCAAAATTATTCTCCCAGAATCCTCAACAGCAACTTTTCCCCCTTTCTACAGTTCATCCTGCCAGTTGCCACTTTAGTAAATAACATATAGCAAGGAATAATTTTATTTTTCCCATTCCCTCTAAAGGTTAACTATAGGTGAATGTTTTATTCTTTATAACAAGTAATTGACATGCAAGAGCCAACTTTCTGTTCAGAACATAATTTGTATTCTTGAGAGATCTGTGCATATTCTTGTTCATACTGCTTCTTTCCCTGAAGGGATCTGGGAGGGGGAGGAGAAAGAGAAGCTTTTAAAATTTGGCTCACAAAACTTACAAAGATCTATGCTTTCAGTTCCATCAGATAAATGGTAATGTAGCTGCACAATGTAGTACAGTGGCTTGTACTGATGGGAGAAGAACAGACTAAATAAGGGGGAGGAACAAGGGGGAGGACAGAAGTCAGCAGGCAGAGAAAAGAGAATACTCAGTGTCCAGAAAAGCTTGCTCCTAAAATATAAATCATCAGAAACTTTGATCCTGAAGGTTGGTGGGCTCACTAGAAACACAGTTCAGGTGGGATTTTAACAGGAGTTTTCTAATGAGAGTCACTGCAGTTCTTCATATCCTTACACTTGGGTGGCATTTGCTTAATCAAAGTTAATGATCTCATTCCAGTATCACTGAAATCAGACTTGTTTCAGTCACTTCAGTGGATTTAGGAGTAAGTTCGAAAATGCACCATTTTTATAGAAGTGCAGTGGGGGCATCTAAGGAGCATACTTTTTTGGGTTTTTTTAATAAATCAAGAATCTTCTCATGTGGTTAAAACGTCTTGTGAGAAGGCCTTTTCAGAATTTATATATAAAGAGAAAGTCAGCACACATGCAATGCCTGTAATTTAGAACATAGCTCACGGGTTGTGGTCTTCTCAGTCAGGCTGGTAGGTGTGGGTACAGCTGCATAATCCTTGCGATGTTGTAACCTGTCAGCTGCCACTTCAGGCCTTTTAATTTTAACAAATCATTGTGAATTTTTATTTTGTAGTAAGGATCTTCAGCCACCTTGCAGACATTTTTTTTCAAAATTAAACAAACTTAAGACCCCCTTTATCAAATGCAAAATGTATTGCAAAGTTAATGCGAAATCACATTCAAAGACTTGATGCACTTTCACCTATAAGGGTAGGTCCTGACTAACAGAAGTAACCTCCTTAGCTTGTGACATTCACATTTGCTGTTTTAGAAGACTGAACAGTGTATTTTTACTCAAGAAAATTTAATTTATGGACAGAACTGGGACAGGATTATATTTTAGTTGTATATTATCATGGCAATTTATAAGACTTAGCTAGTGGAGAATCGTTACCCTGCTTAGGTATCCTCATATAACCCCTTCACTTGCAGCCACCCACAGCACCCACTAACAAGCATTCTCCACACACAAATCCCAGTTCTGTAGTAAAAATACTACTCTAACTACTAAAGAAGTAAGACAACTTACCCAGACACATCCACCTATCTTGTACAATGAAAGTCTGAAAGGGTACCACAAGGTTATTCTTTCCACTCACACTTTATTTCAAACAGGTGTACAAAGGGAACATAACAGAGACTTAAATAGAAGGTTAAGCAGACTGTAAATTTCCATCTACACTTGTTCCAATTAAAGCTATGAACATACTTGAGACTGAGAATTTTGTTTAGAGTAATCCCCTTATCATAACTGTCATATGACAGGAAATGTTAGAAGCAGAGTTACTTATTCCTCATATTCTTGAGCTACTTGTATCTGCCATTTAAATATCAACATTTCTCAACAGCTTTCAGTTCAACCCACAGAGGTTTCCCACAGTAACTACTGGCTGACTTATGAGCCCCTTACTCATACCAGTGATTAGTTCATTCCAGAAATAGCTCCACTGACTGCAATGGGATCACATTTAATTATGACTGCATGAACGTAAAAGATTTCCAGACCTTTAGGACTAACGCAGATAACTCTATGAGATAATCACAACAGCAGTACTCCCAGGGGGTGTGATCATCAGACTTTGCTGCTGCTTCTGCTCATGTGAACCACAAGCCACTGTACGACAGCCAAGTGGCAAAATGTTACTATTGTAAGCCATGCTAAGCCTGGGTTTGTTTCTTCCCATTGTTATCTTCCTACAAAGAGCAATCTGCCTCTTCCGACTCCTTTATTCTACCATAAAAGCATTATTTTAAGCTCTAGAGTGCTAAGATTCTCTCAACTTTACACTGTCTCACTTGGTGGGGTCCCGAGTTTTGCACCTCTTTCCAGTATTTCCACTTACAAATAATTAAGGGATTATACAGAAAAAAATATTTATGTGCTATTTGTGCACCACAGCAATGTCTTAAGGCCTCAGCTGAGCTAGAACCCTCTTTACATTAGACACTATAGCGATATATAACGTGCTTTTTATTCCCTTCACTGTTCTATGTTTCTTCCCAAAGGGCTGTATTGCGAGTTTCTTACATGGATGCAGTTAAACCCACATCTGATCTCACTGCAGCCAATGACATTATTTGTGAGATTAGGTAACCATCACTGTGGAAAAGCGCTCATTTCAGGTCTATAGTTAATGAAGGGAAAAGGTGAAAAAGGCTTTTCAGTGCAGAGACTACAATCGTAGTCAAAGCAGTAGTCAAAGACTAGGACAAGAAACAGGTGCTCACACATCAAACAAGTCCTCCTGAGGCCACCAAATGGGTCTAGTGCTAAATCTACATTCAGACCACAAGGTTACCCATTCCCCTAGGCTTCTTTTACTGCTGTCTCAGGGAAAGATTTCCCTGCTAAGCTTTTGTCTGCATGCTACAAAGCTTTCTTTTTTTGAGGACTGCTATGTAATAACCTAAAATAGCCTGACCCATCCATCCTGAGTGCAGCTGGGCAGAGTTCCTTCATAGTATCTGTCATGCCTAAAAATACTCCTGTTATGAAAATAGAGACGGAGATGATATGTCTGGTTGCGTGTGCTGTGCTTGTGTGTTTAGTATTTGTGTAAGTGCATGTGAGTAAGTCCAAAGGTAAGTTTCCTCACCCATGGAGTGTGAATGCAGTACTGAAAAATTATCTAAGACAGTGAACTTTGTTAATGAGAGTTTGTTATTTGCTTCAGAGTACTTGTCTATAGCTCTAGTGCTGCACTAAAAGTACATCAAAACCAAAGCAAACAATATCTAAAGCAGGCCAGGGAATACCTCTGACTTCTAGACTTGCAAAACCTGCAAAGCTGTGGGCATTGCTGCTCACAGTAATGTTTGCAGGGGTGAGAGAGAAAAATAAAACCAGCACTGAGACAGGCTAAGCCTAACAAGCGAGACAAGGTATACTATTTGAATGTCTCCAAGGAAGGAAACTAAGGGAGAGTGCAAAGTAGGCAAGATGTACTTTGACTGGCACGTAGAGGATGAATGTGGCAAGTACCATAGTGACAAAGCAGAAAGGTGGGAGGCATTTTAGATCATACGTGGTTTTCCTCCTCTGAAAGTTTTAAGTCATAGAAAAAGTCCATAATGGAATCATATATGACCATAGAGAAACAAGAACTGATTAAACAAATTAAGTCTCAGGGTAGAGGAAAACCCGATTAGCTAGGTGTTTCTCAGCTTTCCCCCTTCTTTCTTTATATTTAAATGATGATGTGTTCACCTTCACAAAACAAGCAAACCCTGCAACTGGGCCTGCCCAGCTTCAGTGTTTTTAAAGTGCAAAGGGAAGCAAAAACATGCAAGTACAAATGCCTGCTGAGTTTAGGAGAACAGAAAGAAATAAGAGAAAGAATGAAGCAAAGAAAATGCCCAGTTGACTCCAGTTTTCTCTGAACCTAATCCAGGTCAGCACTGTTACTAGCTATGCCACAGGACTCAAGTTCCAGCAGGATGCACAGATTTTATTAAAGAATGGATATTTCTTACAAGTGGTATCTTCACATCAGGTTACAGTTGCTCTGAAACCCTCTTTGCTTCATAGTTTCTACAGTTCTACAACCAGTATCTCCACATACTCCCTCTCTGTGACTGCTGAAAACTACTTCTTAATTCTCTGGAGGGGGAGACACAGGCAGATGAGGCAGCACTTTCATGCTTTTCCCTATTCTGCAGAGGAGAACTAGTAACTTTCAAAAATACTGCCATCTATCCCCCTGCATATCTTGATTTAGTGCAAATTCATATTCATACATACTATTAACATTTTAAAAGGATTTCTAAAATCTGTGTCATAGCCTATGAAATTCTTTGGTGCATTCTTAAGACAGTTCTGGCAGAATAAAAAAAAAAAACTAGAAGCAATAACAAAAAGCCCAAATCGCATAAAGTACATGATGTGTCCTTCCCCATGTGTTAGGTTGCAACAAATATGTTGATAGGCAACCTTAGATATGCTAGGATGAAGTCAACAAAAAGCCTGAGGACTGCAAAGTAAATATTTGGGTGTATTAGCTAACTATTTCTGAGGGAGTTGTACTGTTAAATTTGTTTGTATTAATGTTTGAGTCCAACTCACCTTCCAAAAAAAGATAACTGAAATGACCTGTATCCTGCCCACAGTAGTTTCCACCATCAATATTTCTGCTTATCTCTCCTCTCATATTTCATGTTGTTTCAAGCAGCTCTTTAGTGAGCCACAGAAATGTTAGCTATCCAGCTAGGTTTTAATGGACCCCAGCTGAACTAAGTACTCCACACGGGCATACTATCTTTCTTTTCTATTTCTTGGTTTAATGCTCTTCAGCCCTGCTACATGTAGATCAAGAGTCTTTAAAATGTTTAGTGAGGACACCATGCATTACAGAAACTATTGCTTTCACAGTGCTGTGTTTCTATAGTAACCATCTTATTACAGCACTGCAGCCATCTGCTTTAAATATTAACTTCACAAGACCATCAGGACTAGCTTAAAACAGCATCACGTGTTCATTAAATATTAAAAGTAGAAACAAAAGGAGAGAACTATAGGAGAGAGCTTCTTCCTGTTCCTTCAATCTAGTCTTTAGGGGGAAGAAAAAAAGACAACCCTGAACAGTGGTTTGCTCTTTTTAGATAATTTAGTAGTTCATGCCACTGCTTTAGAAAGAACTGTTTAAGTGACCACACTAGCTGCTGGTGGCATGAACTACAACTTACTGGGTGTTGCAAAAACAAAGAAAATAGCTTCTTGAGGTAGGTCGTCACTTAGTACATGTTTCTGCTAATAACAGATCTTCTTGACCCTGGTTTTGTAGCAGTACTCTCAGGCGTACTGTGGCAAAGTCTTTAGAGGAGGAAGCAAGCAGGGAAACAGCCAGCACCAGCTGAGAAGTGCCACAATGGAGCAAACAACTGTCTGTTTTTATCATATCCTGCTAAAGGGCAGATGCCTCAGAGAAAGGTATAAACACTCAGCAGTGCATTCAACCAAACTCCAGCTTACAGCCAAACCCATGAGACTTAAAACCTGCTATAGATCATACCCTAAGGAGCAGGAGAACGTATACTGTCCTAAATCACAGAAATGCTTCCTACTTACAAAGGGACCTGCATCAGCAACAGGTTGTGTCAGCAAGGTCCTCAGACTAAGCATGCCAAGTCATATTTGTTTCCTTTCAGCAATACAAAATATGTTGTCTGTTACTTCTTCAAATACTCTCTTCAAATCATTCTAGGGAGCCACAGGTAAGTTCCACAGAGACCTTCTCTTCCTTTAATGTATAGTAGCTAGCTGATCCTCCAGCGTTATTTTCACTGTGCTTTAGTTCCTGTTCCCTCACTCTGTGCTCTCTATTTTGAGGCCCAGATCCAGCACAGGCTATTGCATTTGGAATCAGAATACCTGGGAGTGCTCATAATTTGCAAACTTCATCTGAAAATTTCACTGGAACAAGAGGTGAAGAATTCAAATCTTTCCTAGTGTTTTGCATTCTCTGAAACATGCTTTTATCTCCACCCACTAAAGAGCTTAACAAAAGCATACATAGTACTAAGATTAAGTAGTACATTGCATCTGTTTTTCACACTTCTCTTTGCTGCCATACTGAACAAATGCCTACATCAAGCCACTCATGATCATGATCTGCAGGATAAATCTCTTTACATTATGTATGGAATAGCAGCTGTGTGCCCAGGTAACATGGTCATGGTTGTTGTCCAATAATGTCACAGTAAAGGGGATCACCAGACCCTCACAAAAGTGCATAATTTCTTATTTTAAGACACCCCCACTATGCATTTCCTCCTCCTCCTTGATGACATCAACTTCTTTGTTTTCACATACTAGTTTTTTTTACTAACGTTCTTCTGAGGTTTCTTGTATTTGTAAACCAAGGGTAACGTCTCAAAAGGCAGAAACAAATGTGAGCAGAAACACTGAGGAACAGCAGTTCCTAGAGTCACAGTGAATATCAAGCTGAACAGCTGATGTCAATTGTTTTACGTAAAAAGGTGATATTTGCACAGGCTGTAGTCTTGTCTGTGTGGCTTTGTCAAGTATTAGGTTACCTTCATTCTCAGCCTTGGCAGGGCCTCAGCTGGAATGCTATATCTGTCCAAAAAGAAAAAAAAGTTGATCAGAATAAGAAGAATTGGAAGAATACAGAATCTCCACTAGCAGAGGTCTTCTGAAGCAGCTTATCCAAGTATCTATCAAAAGTGACAGTTATTATTTATCTGGCTTGAGAGAAGAAGATGGATTAAATGGTCTCCTCTATGATTACCTCATACAAATTGTAGGAACAACTTGTCAGTCCTTACTGCTGTGCACTAGTGCAGAAGAACTCCATTTAGCATATGCTGGAGAGAATTTTCCTGGATGAGGGTGCAAACAGATTTGCACAGGCCATAAGGGCCTCGCAAAGGGAAGATGCTGACCACTCCTTTCCCTAAAATCAAACAAACTCCAGTTTTCTATACAAAAACTTTACACTGGAGCATGATGTTATATTACATGGAGTTTCATTATATTTGCTGTACTTGAGACCCCCATTCTCTCCATACTCCAGGACCTACAAAGAAAAATAGCTAGGAAAAAAAACCCCGCTGTCAGGATAGTGGAACATGAGTTGAAGGCCAGGCCCAATGTGACTGCTTCTGGTGTATCCCTACTGAACTGACAAATTAGGGTTTCTGCTGTTTGTCCATTACATAATAAAAGCTGTTTTGTTTTGCTGATGTATAATTTGGCTTCTAGAAATGGGGGGGTTCATCCTATTTTGAAGCTTTAGAGATTGGCCCTGGCCAAAGGCATGTTGTTGGGCAAAGCACAGTAGTGTTTCTTGTAGTACTGAAAGACATGGGAAGAAACATCACTACCTCACTCGCTGAATCCTGTGAACAAGAATAGCCATTGCTGGCATGGTTCAGACAACTTTTAGTTTCTTAAACTTACTCTGTAACATGGTATTTTCTTGCTTGCCTAAGAATACCTTTGGGCATTTGCCCCTGCACTCCCCAGTACTGTAAAAATCCAAGACACTCCTTGTTCCTGTCATTGTTTTTATTCTTTTTGCACATATAGTACTTCTTTGATTCCCTAATTAACAGGGCTTAGTTTGTTTTTAAGTAGGGTGATGGGAAGCATTTTCTGTCTGTGGTTTGTGCTGAGCAGAAATTCTGCAGGCCTGTTGCATGTTCCTACCATGCTTTTGAGTGCTGTGGGCAGTTGTTGACATAAATTGATGTATTGGCCAGTAGGTATTCTGTGTGTTTTCTTCTCTGTGCACAAAAAGAATAAGCAGTTGGCCTGTTAAGAAACCATGTTGTGCTGAGAAAGCAATGAGTAAGACAGACAGGAACAATGTAGTCCCTTGTCTGTTTACCTCCCAGCTCAGGGAGTCCTCTTGCTGCCTCATTCAGTGCTGCAAATTTTAGTAGCAGAATTCAGATCCCATCCAAGATTCCACAGGCACTGTTTCATCTTCCCTTTTTTTGGCAGAATGTCTTTTGAAGCAAGGCGAGGGGAAGGGGGTTGGCAGAATACTATAAATTGGTGAATACTCTCTCACATACACAGGTGTGGCAGAGAAAATTACAGCTGGGGATAGTTGCTTATTAAGCCATGGGATTCTTTTCCCCAGACTATGTGCTAACATTATTGATCAGCATATGTTCTAAGAAAAATCAGAAGTCCCAATTCTGTTCTCACAACTGCTTAGTAAGAATTGCACCTATGCATCTGAAGACATAATTAAAGTTTAGGTGTGCCTTTTGCTGAACTTGTTGAACAAGATCCCCATTACATTTTTACCTAGAGGACAAACCCATGACAGAGGCTGTATTTATTTTGAGATACTAATCTAAACTGACACAATGGTGGTATTCACCCTGTAGCATACAATAGTAATCTTATACTATTCACTTCCATCCTACCCCTAAATAAAAGTATAAAATAAAGTAATCTTCATCATAAGCAGCATTCCTATCCTTATATTCTCTTCACTGGGGGATTAAAAGAAACTCTTTGCATAAGGTTCATCAGACAGAATTTGTGTATCTGTATGGATCTTACACTGGTTGAGTTGAATGTAAAGGAAAAGCCCACAGACATCAAATATTAATACACCAGCCCTTGTAAACCTCCGTACATTCTGATTCAGAACAATTTAAAAAGCGCTTCAGGGCTTATGAAGAAAGACTCTAGAAGATATACAATTATGTACCCGGGAAAAAACTATATGAATTTAGAGAAGTAAAATTCTAGTTCTCCTTTCTCTGAGTCTGCCCATACTTGTACAGTTTCACAGCAAGGTAGATTTGCTTTCTTCACGCAGAAGAAATGCCACAAAGAACTCTTAAAATAGGAACACAACAGTGACCTATCTTCAATACTTCCATTCTTATTTCTAGGTCTACTGTATACCATGTAATGAACATTGTAATGAACATTCAGCAGTGAAAAGACATCAATAACTGATGCAAGGACGTTTGCTCACATACTGAATGCCACATTAAAAATCAGCTGAGAGACTAGATAAAACCAGCAATGGATCAGGGGCTGACCCACAGAACATTTCACCTACTCAGGTGGCTAGAGCTATCTGATCACATGAAATGAGTGAGTGACTAGGCCAGAGTGGACATGCATCAACTTCTTATTTTATTCTGCCTACACAGTGAAAAAGCTCTGCAGCAACTTTGGCAACTCTTGTGCAGAGCTGCCAAAGGTATGGATGGAAAAGATGAAGACTATGGACTAGTTTTATACTTACACAAGTTTTATTCAGTAATGGGAGTGAACCACATTGGACAAGCGGCATGGAGAATCCTGTAGTGAATCTTTCCTAAGGGCTTTTCGTTGTGATATTTACAAACACTGAGATATATCATAGTAAATAATACAAAATAGAGCTACCATCCTTCTACAATCTTCCCTGCTTCTGAAAGATCAGTCTTTCTGTTAGGGAGGGGAAAAAAATCCTTCAATATTTAGTAGGTTTTTGCAAAGCTGGGATGAAATTCTTTGATTCCAAAAGTAAAAACTGGAAGCGATTTATTAAGAAGCATGGGTTATTTTTTCTAGTTTAGCTGCTTTTTCAAGAAATCTCCATTTATCTTTGGCAACCACTCACAGTTACATAGCCTGCCTTCCTTCACGCAAGTGTATTTCTGAGAAAACTTCAAGAACACTAGAATCTGTCAAAAACGGATCACCTGACCATGTACTTCCATTTTACAATAAATTATAACTTCTAGGAAGGAAACTGCTTTAGGTTAATTTGGCATGCAATACAGGCTTCTTTGAAGAACTTCAAGGATAAGGAAAGGACATCATCTTTTTTCTTTTTTAAAGTAGACATCTACTAGTGATTTTTAAAAAATACATATGAAGAGACAATGTGGACCTTTGACAGCTGAGCATGCAATGCTTGGTTTGCTAAAGAGGCATTTGATCAATGCACTTTTTTTTAAGGCCCATATCAAAAATATAAGTCAGCCTTACAGTGGCATTCATATTTTGTAGATGTCATTTGAAAGTGCTAAGGGATCTTTCTCCTAAATGGGTGGTCTCAATCTCAATACAAAGCATTCATTAGTGCCCATGTGCAAACATTAATAAAGAAATAAGAAAAGGAACTGTCAGCCAGAAACCATGTGATCACACAGTGTTCTTTTCTTTTAGCCAAAGCAAGCCAGCCTTGCTGTTCCCTCCCGTTTTGAAAATTTTACGCACTTTCTGAGTCAGTTCAACACAGAAAGAGACTTGTGGTGCCGAAGAACACAGTCACTTCTATTCCGGAGCTGCTGAATCACTTACTCACCGCTCCTGCTAGTTAATAGTAGCTATTTTTAGTTTACGGTGGAAAACTCTCTCATGGTGACAATGATATTTCAAAACAGTTTGGGAGCAAAATCATCTGCTTCAAACGTCTGATGTGCTCTCACAGCGTGAAGTCGTTAGGAGCGCCTTGCTGTTAACTCAGAGCACTGGTGATCTAGGTCACTTTCACACGCGGGATGCGGCATTCGCTGGCTCTTTCATAACTGTCTGTAAGAGTTCTGGGGTCATGTTTGTAAACACTGCTGCCATGTGCGCTTGAGCACGTGGTGAGACACCAGAATGACCTGGTGCGCCAAGTGGAGAGGTAAACCTTGGCACCAGCGTCAACGTAGCTAACCCAACAAGCGCCAACTCTCTTGCTGGCGCGTGTGCCCCTCGCAGCCCTGTGAAACACTGCGGTGGGATAGCTGGAGGGCAAATGGGAACCTTTTTTCCAGTATGTGGCGCATGTGGATGTGTGCTAACGGTAATGGTGCCCAGGCAGGTTCCTTTTCTCAGTCATCAGTAAATGGCAGTGCTGAATTGTTCTCAAGAAAAATAAAACTAATTTCTGCCCTAAGTCACTGAAATTGGAGCCAGCATGGTCCCACAACACAATGAAAACTATGGCTCTTAGGAAAAAGAATTGTATAAGGGCATATTGCCAAAGTTTCAAAAATGACTTCAAAGACAGATAGCCATGAGTGTAATAGCTTTTTGCTGGCTTTGCATTGATGAAATTAAGACTACGTTTCAGGCATTTGAGGAAGTAACTCCTAAATTATTTGTTTATTGGTAGAGGTTGCGTGAAGCTAGATACACCCAGTACAAATAAAAGTCATAAGTTTTCCATTTCCTCTTAGTGAGAAATTAGCAGATACAGCCACCCAAAGCCTACAGAAAGTTTTATCTCACCCTGACCATGCACTTTATATGCTTCAAGAAAAAAAAAAAAGCCCACGGGGTAACAATCATCTGTGGTCACAATCGCTCCCTCCTATACCTGCTGTTCCAAATGCAGCTCTAAGTCTCATTTGCTGTGACCTTTGTGGAGAGAGAGACGAGAACAGGACAGAGTTAAAGTGTTACCAGTCCCTGCTGAGTCTGCACTTCAGCCGTGCAAGCACGAAAGAGGGCTGGAAGAGGGAGACCAAGCAGCAGAGGGTAAGCGAGAGGGAGAGTAAAACAAAAGGAGAAAAATAAACAGTGCACACCCCGAAACAAAACAGGGGAACAAATACAGAAAAATGCTTGTCTTTGAAGAACACAAACTTTTCTGTTCATTTCCCTCCGTGTTGTTATATCTTGTAATCTGAACTCAAGGTACAGTAGATATAGGAATCCTTGAACTCTGAACTCATGAGGAGAGCAGTAAAAAGTAAGTCAATAAAATTTTAGCTGAGTGTCTCGAAAGCAGCATGCTTTGTCTTTATGTGCCTCAGCTATGGGAGGCCATTTAATGCAACAACACCAGCTGTTCAAACCCCTCTCTTGCTGTGTGCCAATGGCCTGCTAAAACAAAGCAAAACCAAGGCAGTCTCCTCCAATTGATAATGCAACTGTGGTTTCAAACATTAGCTGCTCCAAGCTACTTGTGTTTTGTTGAGACTCGTCTCTTAAACGTGGACAAAAAGTGGTCCTTGGCTTGCCAGCAGGAAATTTTTTTAAAAAAAAAAAGTCCCCATTCATTTTGACAGGCTTTCTAAAATCCTGCCCTATTCTAAGTGTTACCCAATTCCCCAAGAGCATCCCTGGAAAGCAGAAAAGTACCCTCCTTGCTGTTGAGTGCATGTCTAGCTGGTGCTCTCCAGCACTACTACTCTCTCAAGCAATGAAGTTTCTATTTTTGACTCACCGTGGATGACCTTGCTCTAAACCCATGGCCAGAATACTGCTTAAATGCAAAACGAACAAACTCGAACAAGCTAACAGACTCCAGTGGCCCACCACAGCCTTGCCTTCAGCCACAACTGCTACAAGCAGACAAGCATGTGGGTGAAAATGAGGTGCTCCCGCAAGCTGTGCAAAGGCAGTTTGGCCCTGCAGCAGTGGCAGCCTCCCTCTCACCTCTTAATACAATCACCTCAGGGCCGCCTGGGAGGGTGTTTGTAAACAGTGCGGCCATGTGCATACAAACCACGTGGGGGCCGGTCAGCTGAATCTCCAAAATGCCATGGGGAGAGGAGAAACTGGGGGAAGCAAGTACAAATACTCCCACTTCATCTTCTTCCCAAGTTGTTTTCAGTTTTATCAGATCTCTAAACATGGCAGGGAAAAATCCATCTGTCCTTCACGGTTTGCCACCTCTGTCAGTGTCCAGAGATGCTGCATGAACTAAATTACCCATTGGATTTTATTTCCAAATGCATTTCACCATGGATTTTATCACAAGTCTGTGAATGTGCTGAAGTTACTGAAGATAGGCTCTCTGTTAAACGCACTACATACCAAAACAGGCAGCTAAGCTATGACTGCCCACAGCAAAGGAACCCCAGATGACCAGAGAGAGACAACATTAAAATCTACCATCTCTGGTAGATTACAGGTGACTGTTACATAGAAAGCTATAAACGCTGCTAAGGTGGCGTCACCTGCATGGGTTTATGCATCCTGTCTCCAGCAGACAGATTGTTGACAACAAATTAAAGCTGGTTTGGGGTTTTGGTTTTTTAGCCCCTTTGAGCTCTACTGCCAAGCATGATGTCAGTATGAGGGTTCATGAACTCTGACAAACCCCTAATTGATAAAACAGATCAAAACAGGAGTTGCATGGTAGGCTGGAGTTGATGCATGGGAACAGTTTGCAGACAGTGGGAAATCTTGCCTGAATGAATAGGAGGATCAAAGGTATTAAAGGTTAATGGGAGTTACTGGAGTACCTACTTATTGAAATGACATTACACAACTTGGTTTCACACACTGCAATTAAGTGACACAACACACTATTTTTAATTATAATTAGCTCATTGTAAGATTTCACTTATTTGTTTGGAGGCACATGGAGACACCTGCAGTGCCAGTAAAACTGAGTTAGCGTCTTTTCCTGCACCCTTTCTCACTGATAGTGATGGGTTCCGACAGCGCTGCAGTCAAAGCAATGTGCAAAGAGCCACCTTCACCAAGAAGATAAACAACAGTATGAAATTTACTGGGTTGTTTTGAATGAACACTGCTGGTCCAAAGGCTTTTTCAGAGTTAAAAAAAAAAACAAAAACCCAAAACCAAACACCAAACAAAAAAAGAGAATGTGTTGTCCATCAACAGAAAATGCTACTGAAAACCAGCTTCTGAAAAAAGTGAAAAGCTACTTGCTTCTGAGTCTAGTTTCTGTTTCTTAAAATTGATACTTCTGTTATCTTAGTAAGCAGAGAAAACTATCTATAAACCTCTGAATGAGCAGGAAGGAGGGGTATCATGGGTAAAGCACTGGTGCTCAGGAGATACGGGTTCGGTTCCCAGCTACACCACAGCTTTCCTGTACGTCTTTTATGTTCTTGGTTTTGAGGTTTGGGTTTTTTCTGGTGTTTGTATTTTTTTGGGTTTTGTTTTTTCTTTAAGAAGCACTGAAATGAATGGCTCCAGCAGGGTTTATACCATGTTGCATGGTCTACATTTGCCTTGGCTCTCAATTATTGCATATTGATTTTGTGCTCTCTTACTCTTTGCATGTTTTGTCTGCCAATTAATATTAGCACCTCAGAGAAAAGACTGTGGCAATGCTAGTTAAGAATTTCTCTTACACACACAGAGCAGGTAGCAATAGCAGCTTTGCTGTATTTACTGCAAATATTTAGTTCCTTGGAAGGACACTGCCTGCCTCTGCTTTGCATTAGAAACAAGAGTTACTAACGTTCTATCTCCTTGTGTGCTGCCAGCCCTTTTCTCTGTCTCCTCTACTGAATTAAATAGCCAAACAGAACAAAAATTTGCACATCCCCAAGAACAGTGGGATTGTTTCAGGGCTAGGATATGAGCTGCCTCCTAAGATGCAATAATAAATTTCACTCTATCCATTCTCCTTATATTTAGAAGCATCAGAGTTGCCATCCTGAATTTGACTCATGCTCCAGCTTGTCCAACAAAGTATCTCCAACCAGCTAGTGGCAGGGTTTTTTTTTTTTGTTTGGTTTTTTTTTTTTTTTTTTTTTTTTAAGAAAAAGCAGTTATTCAGTACATAGTTACAGACTAGTTCTTGCAGAGTGAAAACTTTCCAATCCATCAGCTGGAGTTTATACTTTACAGCAAACCCCATTTTAACTTACAATGCTTTGAAAAGTTGTCTTTTCTTTTAAAAAGTGATTTTTTTTTTTTTTGCTCTATACCTGCCTTAGTCTTTCCATCGATTTTTCTCTCCCTCCACCCTCAAAGAATAAAAAAATATCCTCCAAAACATCTTTCAGTTGCTACAAAGCATGTGACTGACTAGATGCCTCACTCCTTCAAGTATCTCTACATAGGCAGACTGTTACAGCTCTAAACCCAAGAAAAACAAATAGAGCTTTGTGAAAATGGCAAGGGCTGCCATCAGTTTGCAGGATCACAAGTCACCTGATAGCACTGGGGAATATGAAAGTCACCTATACTTAACATATTGTCAACTGCACAACACAGGACAGTGGAAAAACACGCAGAAATCCATGTTTTCCTCCCTGGTCTCTCACTTTGCAGGCAGTATATGAAGTTAGTAACAGAGAGAAAGAAAATAGATCAGCACAATTATTGTTTTCCTACTGCTTTCTCACATCTACAAAAGCTTCTTCTCTGCATTAAGAATTAGAGGGAAGCAGAAAAGTACAGATCCAAACTTATTTAAAAAGAATGAATGTTCTATGGAAAGCATGGAGAGCATCATAGAAAGAGAGAACTGAAAGGCTGTATTTCTCCATTTTGTGCTTTCTTCATGCTTAGAAAAAACAAGAGCACTCTTCTCTGGTCAATATCTTCATTTATTCCCAAGTATGCAATGTGCATGGTCACAAACTGACTGTGATAGAATGGAGATACAGTAGCATAGGTTTGCTTTCCCCAAAAACATCCACTACTTACAGAAGTGTTAAATCTGACCCTTTTCAGTTGCTCAGCTTTATAGCAATACCATTACAGAAATACCTCAGAACTTTTGGGGCAGACAAACTTGAAATCAAACAAACAGGCAAGCAAAGGAGTGCAGTGGAAACAAAAAGTTGGTCATTTGAAAAGAAGGTATGTTAAGGTCTGTAATTTATATACACACCCACACCCCAACTTCTCCAGATGCCAGGGAGAAGCAAGTCCAATGTATTTTCCAGCTTTCACATGTTCTCTTTCAGGGATAAATTGCACTCCTTTTATTAAGCTATACATGCATTTTAAGCTTCAAAGAAATAACTCACTTCTGTGAATTTTAGTAACTTTGGGTAAAGGGAAGCTACTCATGCTTTATGGCAGCAATTCATTTTCCTCATTTTACCATGAGCAGGACAGTACTGCTACTTGCACACAAGAGGAAATGGGCAACCATTCTTTTCTCCTTTTTGCTTACATAAGAGCTGAAAGAGTTATGTGTTCTTTGGCAAGTATAAAAATTGTATAAGTTCAAAGTATGTGACTTCAAACACAAGTGAAGTAGCACTGAAAGAACAAATAGATTAAACAAAGATGAAAAAAAAAGTATCATGGGCATGAAATGGGGGCGAGTGCTGCATGAAGAGTTCTCTCTCATGCTCAGGGACAAATGAAGAATTTTATTAAAGGACACTGAAACTGAGGGCAAAATTGTCCTGTCAGCATCAGGCCCAGGGTTTACATTTACCCTTTGATCTCTCTAACAGCACTAGCACTAAAAGTGGCAAGAGGAAGAACAAATAGTCAGTGTAAACTCAGAAATGCCCTTGTTGTACATTCTCTCAGCTATTTTTCACTCTTGCTTGCTACCTTCTGCTACTCAGCTGCTTCATGAGTAATGGTACTGTGGGTCAAAAAGAAGTCAGAAAAGAAAACAAAAGGAGGTGAAGAGCTTGGTAAAATACAAGGAGGTTCTGGATGTGACCTAAATATAATATTTGTGTCTTGTAAATGAGAAAACAGGTGAAAAGGAAACCTCTGGAGTGTAATAACAAATATAGTGATTGTAACTGACATTAACATAAAATGGATGCAGCTAATGTGAACATACAACTAATAGCAGAAGTCATGTACAACAAGATCTGCAACTGGCCTTTGTTGTATGATGGTGAATACCATGACTCATCTAGACAAACTCAGAATATGGAATAGACACTTGTACCAACTGCTTCCTCCCTGTGAGTCAAAACCAGTTCTTAGGATTCATTTTGTAAAGCAAGTGATGCGCTTTGTACACCATCCCAAGCACTTCCTACAAAACTGCATGATTAAGTCTGAAGGAAAAAAAAAAGTGCACTTTCCAGTCTAGAAAATAAGTGTTTCTGGATGAGGAGTTGGACCTCTGCTAATAGAGTAACACAGTACATGCAGAGCATAGTCTTTAGGTATCTTCAGAGACCAGAACCTGTCTGACAGCTTTGGTTCAGGTCCACAGGGGAGGGCATGAAACATGTTGTCAGTTGGGTGCTTCTCACCAGCTACAATGTAGTTTCATTTGTGCTTCCAGAAACCATCTTGGCAAGACAAACCCAATAATTACCATCACCACTCTCCCCTCCCCACCTTTTTTTTTTTTTTTTTTTTTAAAAAAAAAAAACAAAAAAACAACAGATCAGTGGCATAATTCATTTGGTTGAGTAAACACAGAAATCTTCACCAAGCTTCTTATGTCTAATGGAGACCCAAAACTTGCCTTGCAGTGGTATTACCTTTCATAACAGCAATGTCTCTTTGTGTCAACATGTCTCATTAAGTAATAAAGACTTTCAGCTATTTGATTTTACTTATAAAGTCTTATAAAGAGTCATGATTTCTTTTTGTTCTTTAGAAGGGAATAGTTCCATTATTCTGACAGGCAGTACGTCATGTCTAATTGAGGAAAAAAATATATATAATCATTTAAAGTAGGACTCCTGTATTGTAAAGAGCTGTTTTGTCATGAAAGCTTTTGGGAATTAAATTCCTTATAATTTTTTTAGGGGAGGAGAGAAACAGGGAAATTATTTGAAACCTTTTCAACAATTCCCTTAACCCTGTCTCATACTTGGGGTCATTCCATTCCAGGCAAACGCATCAACATAGCCCAGATTACACTCAAATAAGGGAAAGCACAGTGGTGTCTGACAAAGGAACCAATGATCTAGAATGTAACACAGATGCAGAAAGCTCAGCCAAAATCCAAACTACAACAAATTTTCTTAAACTCTGCATTTTTTATTTCTTTCCCTCTCCTCTACGTGCATGAGGACCAGGGACATTCCTAGAACTCTGTCCTCGCTGGCTGCGCCAACGCAGCTGCCGGGGATTCTGGGACACTGTTTGTAAACACTCTAACCACGTGTGTGCAACCACATGGAGAGTCACCATTCTGACTTAAACATCTACCCACTTGGTAAGCCTGGCCATTACTGCAATGAACCCAAACACTTTTCTGACGTGATATGACTTAAAGCAGCTCGTGCCAAGACATTGGAAGACAGAGCTTGAACTGTTTACGCATTATTGGGAAAGAGATTAAGCAAAGAAGTAGTTCAAATTTTAGTTAGCAAAATGTAAGCTTAAGAACAAGGTGGCTTATGTAGCAGAAAGAATGCAGAAGTCATTGTCCCTTTTATAAGTCTGCAAAAAATTCAACTTAAACCTGGAAACTTCTCCTCCCCTGTATATACAGTTGATAAAGCCAGTATTTATATGCTGGGAATCCATGTGAATTATACTTAAGGTTAGAGGCAACACTGTAGAACACGGGAAGATCTTTCACATGGTCTAAATTGCATCATAGTAATTAATCAGAAAGTGCCCAGGCTACTTCCCTGCACCCGTGGGAAATACTCCAAGGGGTACTTGCTTATTTAGCTATTCCTGGTTATCCGAGCTATATAACCACTCCCTTGCTCACTTCTTTGAAACAGTCTTAAAAGATACAATGTACTTAATTAAGATTAAAATGCTGAATTTTCTTTTCTTGCTAAACTTGAGCATAGAACAAGCCTACTCCTTTGCACACTGCAAAAGAAATACTACCTTTTTTTTTTTTTTTTACGATAAGAGAGACAAAAAAATTACACACCGAGAATTAGGTCAGACTGAAGCCTCAGTACTGTAAGCCCTTATTTATTTGGAAGAATAATCCTCCTGAGGTTTCTTGCCATATGTATGTACAAGGCAACAACACTCCAACTTGGAACCTTCATCTCCACAGAAAACTTTGGTTTTGAAGTACAGCCTGAATTTTGTTCAGGTTGCTATGATGATTCAGCTTTCTGGGAGGTGTTTGACAGAGATGAACAAGCCTGCTTGAAAAGCTACAACGAGAATCTAAGTCTTTACAGCTCTGAATTATCAAAGTGTTTCTCAAAGCACACCAACTTCCTTTAAATTGTCCCAAGAGTTAAAATCCTTTCCTGTGAACAACTGGTAGAACACTCTTTCTGATCATCTTATTACACACGGCATTTTTTCTTTTCCTTCATTTCAAGAACACCAAGATATGTGGGTGAAATTAGTTAGCTCTTCCTCCTATTTCTCAAACCTCGTATTTCTCTACCGTCCTTCGGTTACTCCCTGCTACATAATGTAAGGCACATTCCTAGTACTTTAAATACAAACAACCTTTTTGGGTCAGTCATCAGCTGTCCTTCGGATCAGCCTAGCTAATGCTGGAGGGTCAGAATTTTATTCCTTAACCCCACTGCTTATGTCTCCACCCACTGAGTAATTGCTTGGGAAAAATAGGTGATTTTTTTTTCTGGCCTCTGAAGAGACTTGTCTACCCTAAGGGAAGGCAGAAGGGACTTCTTTTCAATGGGTGACTGAGATGATGATTACTCATGGTACTTTCCATTTGTAACACTTTATTATCTAGGATATTGGGACAAGCTATACAAATTGAATATGCAAGCAGTGACGATCTGAAAGCGTAACAACTGGAACTATGGCAACTTGTTACTTGTTCAGTGTTCAAGAGGATATTTTTCCTGCAGAATATCATTAAATGAGTAAGAAGGTATTCACTGCCTTATAGAGTATGAGATCGGAATAATGCCACAAGTGTGACTGATTCATATAATTCCCTTTTTGGCTTTCGGCCATGATGCAGTCATATGCTTTATCTCTGTTCAGACTAAAGCTTTTTTCCCCCCCCACCCCCCTCTCTAAATAATGAATCATAGTACATCCCACTCCATTTCAGAACCAGCACACTGCCTTTCAAAATGATGTCACAATAATTACTGCTGCTGGCTGACTGCCTTAACAGCAATCAGAGAGCTGGACTAAATAAATACCGTATACTATTTGGCAAAACCATTTGCGGTTGTGTTCTCCAGCACAGCTTCCAAGATAACCACCAACTCTACTTGGAACTTGGCAACACTGTTCTACCACTTTCAGGCTCTGATTGTGAAGCTGCCTTACAGATGCTGTTACCTTGCTTAGAGCTACTGCATGGCAGTCAAGCAAGAGAGGTAGAAGGGTCATTTACTGTGCCAACCCAAATTTGACAGCTCATCTGAGATTCCATCTTGAAAAAATGGACGATTTTTTTTAAAAAAGGACCTTATCCAGCTTCTGTAGAAATTCAAGACACTTCTTCCACTCAGAACAAAACAGAGCAAGTGGTTTAAAGTCACTGCTGAGGTACGCTCTGAGAAAAATCACTTTACTGCCCATGCAAGTAACTTAGCAATGAAATGCCCCCTGTAATCCCAGACATTGTTGGTAACAACGGTTCAGCCCAAACATCATGTTTTTCAACACCTAACCAGTGGATTTGTTCCAAAATACAGCAGTTTGGCTCTCACTTCGTTCTTTAGGGCTGTCTGGCTGTTGCTAGTATTTAAAGGAACCAAGGAACTGTCTAGGAGATGGGACTCCCAGCAGCATTTGAAGTACTTGGGGCAAGAGGGAATAGTCCCTTCCAATTCCAGCAGCTGAAATCCCCATTCCAGCAGAAACTACAGGGTCTCCTGCTTCTGCACACAGAAACCAAAACATTTACAGCCTCCTAATTCTGTTATCCAATGCAGCACTGATGCCAACAGGAGACCCTGGAAATCTGTCCATCATAAGAACTCCTCAGCAGGCACAAAATTCTTGTTCTTTAAAGAATATTGACATGCCAAAGTCTAGGACCATGTGCACTGTATCAAAACAGTACCAGTTTCCCTGGCTAAAAGCCAGGAAGCAGCACAACGTCAAAGTCCTTGTTAAAAGCCTTACTACTAACAGTGATAATTTGGCAAATTCGGGATCCTCAGTGTCTCCCATTCAACCTTTACTTCTTTTGAAGATTTGTTAATAATTAGTTCCGATATGGGCAATACAAAAGGCTCCCTGAGGTTCCATGAATGCATTCACAAAGTTTTTTGATGTCACTTCCCAAAATGAAACAACTATGCCCACTGTACATGACTTCAGAGTTCTTCGTTTCATGCAAACAGTTGTGTTAAGTCCCACCACCTAAACACTTATTTTTCATGTCTTTGCCCTCCCTCTCTTTTTTCCCCCCCTCCTCCCCTCCCTGCTGGTTGCTAGACTTAAAATGCTTTCTGACTTTACTGACAGGGTTCACACTATGCGTTCAATAACACTGAGGAAGAGAGACAAAATATTGCTCAACAGTGATTTATTTACATTGATTCCAAATTGTTGGTATTTTGTGGCATAAAAATCAAAGACACGTATGTTTTTTCAAAGTGTTAGTAGCGGCAAATCTGGCACATCAAAAGTTCTTAACTTGCTAGATTAACTAATGTTTCCAAGACACAACAAACTTGAATATAATAGAAGATAGAACCTGGAGGTAGGAAAAGAAATACACAGAACTGTCTTAACACAGATGCAGCAAAACAGTATCAGTGTTTGTATTGAGTTTTATTTGACTCTTCAAAACAGCAACTGAAAACCAACACATCAAAAGGACAGTACCAACTGAAGTGCCACATGCTTGAGAAAGAGCTGAAAGCAGTAGTGTTTCTGTATGACAGTCTATGAAAAACTGTTACCTGACCATTGTTAGTCTTTAGAAATGACATACAGATGATAATCTAGACAGGAACTGCAGAAGCTTACTTTTATTTGGAGAAGTGCAAGAAATTAACTGTGAGGTGACCAGGAAAATAAAAACACATATCAAGAAGTTTCGGGAAATGCAATTTCCCAAATTACGTTGAGGTAGTTGAGGGGCAAGCAGTCCTAAGGGCTCAAAGAAACACTCTCATCTTCCATGGCTACTGGTAAAAGAAGCCAATATGCTCATCACACGCCACTTAAGCAAATTTGTCTAACTCTCGAAAGATAAGAGAAGGAATGATTTATAAGCTACGGTCAGCCTGCCATGTGGAGGGTATCTCTTAAAAGGGCAGTGCATTCACCACAGTGTTGGGTTTGCCACCTCTAATTCAGTCAGATCTTCCTGTTAACTCGAGTTTATACAGGACTCGTGACAATTAACATCTCCCTGTTGATTAACTTCGGCAGCCTCGTCCTGTTTTGCATTTCACAACCTCTAGAGAAAGTGCCATAGTGAAATACACATGCAGAGACACAAGTGAATGTACGTGTTACTACACTCACCCCCTGCTGCAGTAAGTCAACCTGCCATTAACATGCAAATCGAGTGGCCTCATTAGCCGATAAACAACACCCACTGACCTGCTTTCACCAGGGACAGTACCTCCTCATCTCTGAAACTCCTAATCTTCACATTCAGAAATGAAAAGAAAAAAAAAAATAAAGAAAAAAAAATGTGCTGAACCGATGATATTCGGAGGTGCTGATCACTGCTGAAAACCTTCACATTTGCATGCCACTCATCACGGAAAACAAATCTGGTGATGAGATCTTTGGTTGCAACATTTCCATGGAAGCGCGCTAGACCACATCACTTCTCCCCTTCCCCTCACCCTCTGGAAAGGAAAACTGCTTAGCAGAAAAGGGGCTGCTAATTTTCCAAGATTCAAACAGCGAGCCGAGAAGCCTCCTTTCAACTAAGGGCACGAGAACGACCGCTCGTGGTCTCGAGGAGTGATTTAACGCCGCTAAATGCCAGGACGCGAGCACACGGCGCCGACTTACAAACGCCGGGAGGTTGTTGCTCTTGTCTGTCATCTGGCGGGGAGCGAACCTGACCTCGCCGAAAGCCTTATTTTAGGGGAACACGCACGAGAAAGTAATTTTTTTTTTTTTTTTTTTTTTTTAAAAATTTCTCGCTCTCTTCCCTTGGCCGCATTGTGCAAGCGGCCCCGACGGCGGCATTTAGCAACGCGGACAAAACGCGCGTGTAGACGGCACAGAAAAAAAAAAAAAAAAAAAAAAAAAAAAAAAAAGGAAGAACCTCGCAACGAGCCCCCACCCCGCACGCACTTCTCCCGCGCCCCTAGGACCGGGTTTCACGCCTCCCCCCACCCCCTTCTTTCCCTTTTTTTTTTTCCCCCCCGGGCTGCGCCCGCCTTTGTGTTCGACGGGGGGCGGCACAAAGCCGGGTCCCGCAGCTGCTCGGCCCCCGCGGGTGACGGCGGAGGGGACAGTCCCCCCCACCCCCCGCCAACTCCTCCATCCCCGCTGCCCCCATGCCCTGCGCGGGGGCGGCGACGGAGGGAGCGGTCCCCGCGGGTCACAGCGGAGAGGACAGCGCGGCGATGGGGACGGAGCCCGGTCCCCGCGGGTCACGGCGAGGAGGACAGCGGGGCAGCCGTCCCCTCGACCCCATCACCGCCGTCTGCGCGGGAGAAGCCCGCGGGGAGCGCGTTCCCCGCGGGTGGCGGCGGAGGGGACAGCGGGGCAGCCCCCTTCCCCACTTCTGCATCCCGGTCACCCCCTTCCCCATTCCTCCCTCCCTCCATCCTCATCCCCTGCGCGGGGGCGGCGATGGGGACCGCGTTCTTTGCGGGTCACGGGGGAGGACGACAGCGGGACAGTTTCCCTCCCCCCCCCCGCCCCCAAATTCTTCCATCCCTGCTGTCTCTATCCTCATCCTCGTCCCCTGCGCGGGGGAGGCGATGGGGAGCCCGGTCCCTACGGTGGCGGTGGAGGGGACAGCGGGACAGCCACCCCCACCCCCCGCCCGCCGCTGCGCAGACAAAGGCGCGGGGGGGGGGGGGGGGGGGATGGGGAGGAGAGGGGGGCGGGAGGAGGGGGCGCCCCTGTCAGCCCGGCCGTGTCGGGGGGCTCCGCGGCGGCGGCCACCGCCTTTCCCCCCCCCCGGCTCCCGCCCCGCAAACGCTCCCGAGGTCTTCAGGGAAAGGTGCGGGGGAAGCGCCCGGCGCGGGGGTCGCGGTCTGACCTGTGCCTCGCCCCTCCGCCTCGCCCACACGCAGCACGCACAGCCGGGCGCCGCGCTCCCCGCTCCTACAGGGCCGCCATCTTGCTTCCTTCTGCTCCTTGACGAAAGCGCCCGGGCCCCCGCGCCTCAATATGCACGCGGCGCCCTGACGTCGGAGCCCGCCCCGCCCCCGCCCCGCACCCAGCGCCCACCCCGGCCCCTCGGCCGCCACAGCACTGTCCCCGCTGCCAGCCCGGATACCGTCCCCCTCCGCCTCTCCCTCTCCTGCCACCCTGGACCCTGTCTTCATTGCCGCCCCGACACTGTCCCCACTGTCACCCCTCTCCTTGTCCCCACTGCCACTCTGGACCCTGTTCCCACTGCTGCTCTGACACTGTCCCCGCTGCCACTCTGGACGCTGTCCCCCACCGCCACCCCTGCCCCTGTCACTATCCCCCACTGCCACCCCATACCCTGTCCCCACTGCCACCCCCGACCCAGTCGCCGGCTGCCACCTCTGTCCCTGACTGCCACTGCCACCCTGGACCCTGTCCCCGATCGCCACCCTTATCCTCGTTCTCCACTGCCACCCTGGACACTGTCCCCCACTGCTGTCCCCAACTGTCCCCACCGCTGCCCTGTCCCCACCGCCACCCTGGACCCTGTCCTTGACTGCTGCCCCTGTCCCTGCCACCGATTGACACCTTGGACCCTGTCCCCAGTTGCCACCCCTGTCCCCATCCCCCATTGCCACCTTCAACCCTGTCCCCCACTGCTGTCCTCAACTCTGCCCCCACTGCTCCCCTGTCCCCCACTGCCATCTCCATCCCTGTCCTTCATTGTTGCCCTGCCTGAGGTATATTTTTTCCCAGCTGCAGCTGCTTTTTAGCCTTTTGGAGTTTCTACCTCCCCTTTTCCCCTCTCCCCCTCCTCACTTGTTCTGTTCTCACCTCCCCATCCCTGTTCCCACTGGGTCCCCTCTCCCGCAGCCTTCCCTCCCTGGGGCAGTGGCACTTTCCCATGCCCCGGGACACTGACTGCTGTCCCTGTGGGCTGGGGGCAGCGGGGGAAACAAGTTTTTCCTCAGGTTGCTTTCCCATAGGCTTTAAGGACCAGTATTGCAGCTCAGTACCCGAGTGGCGGCATGAAAGAAAAGCCAAAAGAGAAACAAAAAAAAGTAATCAACGCCAAAATTTCCCCAGGTTTCCCCAAAAGTGAGTCCTGCAGACTCCTGGGGCCGCGAGCAGGGTGCATGACTCTATGCATCCCTAGTGAGCAGGACCAACTACATGGTCCCCAAACTCTGTTTTTATCGCTCTTTGCAAGAGAATGGGTTTCATGCCTTCACCAGCTGGAGCTGCAGAGGGAATCTGTCTGCCAGGAGCTGGATTTGGCCCTTCCCCAGCCTGCCAGCCCTTGCCAGTGGGTGACAGGTTGCTGCAGCCATCCCCTCCACATGCTACCCTGCTCCCATGCCACTTACCGCAATCCTTCGCCGGAGGAGCTGTAGCCTTTCCAGTCTGGTGGCTTATGGGGAGCAGAAATAAGAGTATGCAAAACGGCCTCTGTGGGAACTGGTGCTGAGTTTCACACCTCCCTGGAGTCTGGAGTGTCAGACTGACCTGGTGGCCTTCCCTCCGTGATGCTGTCCCCGCTGTGCAAACTAGAGCAGCCTCTGGGCTCCTCCAGTCCGGCCTTCCCAGGAGGTGTTGTGGGATCAGAGGGGATTTCAGGAGAGCACTAGCTTCCCAGCCAGATCGACTCCCACCTGCAAATGTGTCCTTCACCCCAGGAGATGTAGAAGAGGGTCTGCAGTCTCTGTGCCCACCAGTGATGCCTGTGAGAAGCCTGATCCACGACTGTCTGCTGCCCAGGGAAGGCTGGCTGGTGAGAGAGAGCTTTAGCAAGATGCCAAATGTAGAGCTCGATGTAGATCAGAGTGATTTCTAGGAAGTTCAGGTCATCGCTGAGTAATTTGTTTTTCACATCACAAATTGTTCTCTGAGTTTTGGTTTTACTTTAATTTCTGTGAAACATTTCAGAAGCAGACTGGAGATAAAAGGTTGCCCTCACAACTTGCTAAAACAGCTCTGCGCTGACGGCAGTGTGTTGCTCCTGTGCCTGTGCCAGACAGCTCGCTCTCTCCAGCCCTTGGAAAGGTGCTGGATCAGCTAGCCCTATCCCATAGGAAAATGCACGAGTTTTCTAGACAAAGGTCATTGTGTTTGCTTCTGCAGAACTGACTTCAGCAGTGTCTCATACAGCTGAAACCTAGTCAAGGTCTGTCTTGGTTTTGCCAGACTTTTTTTGGCTTTCACAGCACTTGCTTGATTTCCAGTTGTCTTTAATCAGTACCGCAAAC
Source organism: Coccyzus lansbergi (assembly GCA_033558105.1). Classification (NCBI taxonomy): domain Eukaryota; kingdom Metazoa; phylum Chordata; class Aves; order Cuculiformes; family Coccyzidae; genus Coccyzus; species Coccyzus lansbergi. The sequence continues at coordinate 544,191 of JAUMJK010000259.1, read as the reverse complement.
GCTTTTAAGTCTGGATATTTGTTAAAGCCTAGGCTTGCTTTTTTCCCCCGAGTGTTGTACATCCAGTTGGCATTATTAGCAATGAGCACACTTGACCTCTTAGTGGGTGCAAAGAGCTGTGTCCTGCATAAGCCACTCTTATAGCACCTGCAGAGACACCTCTGTTCTCAAGGAGGTGTCTATCTTGTTCTGCTTAAACAGGGCATGGTATCGTCAGGGTGTCCTGGCCTCTCTCTGTCAGTCCATTTTGCTGGTATTTGCATTGAGCTGGGTGAGGTGACCCTTCTTTGCATGGCTCAGATAAGTCCTGGACCCGTGTGCCCTTTGGCTGGAAAAAACTGGTGGCTGATTTTGGCAGGACCCTGCCATTCTGGCTCTCAGTTTCAGTGGGAACACAACCCTCTCTTCCCTTTGCATGAACAAACAGCTGTAAACTTGGCTAACCTGGTGGGTAAAATGAAAAAAAAAAAAAAAAGGAGGGGGGGTGTTGGAGGAGGAAATTCCCAACCCCAAAGTCACAAGCAGATTTACTGAGCAGGGATTCTTTTATTTTCTCTTCCAATTGTACTTATGTGCTGGAGATAAGAAAGAACTCATATGGATCTGACCTGCACGTATGAATGTAAGAGAAACGTGCGTTCTTGAAATGCTTCCTGGCATAGGTGTGGTTCACTTCTTTATTCTTTTCTTTCTCTCTCTCTCTCTTTTTTTTTTTTTTTTTTTTTAAACTTTACTGACCTAATGACAGTCTGTTGTAATCACCAGGCTCAATAAACCCAGGAGTAGTCCTGCTGAACCAGCAGTACTGTTTTCTCTCCTGGAACAGGAGGCACATTTACTGGAGTCTCCCGTGCTTGGCTGGGTTGTGCTCAGCTGTCTTGACCTACAAGCCTCCTAATTGACCCGGTGCCCTCCTGTAGTCCTGCCACGGTTTTGACAGACCACAGGATCTTTTGGCTTCCAAATCAACTGCTTTATATTTACCATGCCTCTGCCAACTGCAGCTTGCACTACAATGCACATTTCTTGGTATCAGTTAACAGCCTAATGAGGGGGACGTGGATTTAATTTTTCTCCTGAAGTAGTTCTGTTGGCTTCAATGTATTTATTGAATGAGAAAATGTGACCCATTTTTGACTTGCCATATATTTGCCTATCAATCAGGGAGAAAAAAAGCCAGAATTTGAGCATAGCCATGTGTGACTTAAAGAAACCCCACACACCCTCTCATGCTTAAAGGGGGGAGCCTTTTATATCTCAACATCTTGTGCTCTGCCTGAAGTTGTGTGCATTTTTCAAGAAGTATTGACTGTCAAGAGTGGATATACGGCTTCCTTGGAAATGCACTGAAATGTGCTTAGCTTAAGTGTTTTGGAGCTGCCTCTGAAGCTATTGAGGCCTTGCTGTTTTTCTGCTCACTTGGTCTTTGCATCTGTAAGCAAGGAAATTTTTTTTAAAAAGGACATTTCAAATGATTAAACAAACTGAGAATCCCACCAAAACCCCCTCTCCAGACTATGTGTGTTCACTGCCATTCTTCTCAGCAACAATTTTTGCTTCATTTGAGGTCTGCTGGGAACAGAATAATCTGAATAATCTGTTTCAATCTAACTTTCTAAGCAGAAAGTCAATAACAGTGAAGTCCAGAGGCTTGATTGTCACACAGTGTGAGTGCGGGACAAGTGCCTGGGGGAAGTCACTACAGGGTGTGTTTCTATTCCCCAGCTGGTGCTGCAGCAAAGTAAACATGTCATGAGCAAAACGTTGGGTAAAAAAGCATCCTGTCACTTGGCAATTAGAGCATTTGTATCTACAATGTGTAGTTGTGCACGGTTACATCAATGGTTTAGAAGGATTTCCATGCTAAAGGGAACGCTGGCGTCCAGTGAAGACCAGGGCCCAAGCTGCAGCCAAAGTTTCCTCCTAACTCTGAAGCTGCAACAAACAAACCTGACTGACTATATACAGGAATATAATGTACTTGTCCCCCTAAAACCTCTGCATGAAGCATTCAGAAAGATGTACAATGCAAATAATTTTTCACCCCTTGCCCCACATGGAAGAATAAGGGGGTTTATATTAACTACCTACTTCACATTGCTTGCTGGGCTAAATTCAACTCTGACTTAAAATTTCTATGCAAAGACAAGTTCAGAACCATAATTAAGTTGTTTCTAGTGAACCTGCATCTCTTGGTGTTCTTTTATTCATACTTTCTCCCTGCCGTGATAAAGTGTGAATAGCTACATGAGGTCAGGGAAAGCAAATTTGGTAGATACCCTGTTTCTCCTCCTAGAACAAACCCTGTCAGTCTAGAGGACTAGCAACTGTGACATGATAGGCTCATGTCCTTTCTCCCTGTAGATGTTTGTCTCTGTCTTCCACCAAGGGACACTGATTTCTCATAAGGCCACGTCCAGACCATAAAGGCATCCACTAGAAGCCCTACAGGGACAAGGTGTTACACTACCGATAGGAAAGACAACACGACCAGTTCAGTGAACCATTGTTTTGCTTTGGTTTATGCTTTCAGCAGGGCTCTTTCGGATCCCAAGGCATCTACTTGTCCCTGTACTCAAGAGCCTGGCCTCAGAGCTGAGGGATCAGACTGATACCGGGGCTGCAGCTGTGCTGATGCGTAGCAGGGAGTTAGCCCTGCCAGCAGGGCTTGAAGGTGGCCCAGGACTTCAACACAACAAGATGCCACTTTATTTTTTCCCTGAATCCATCAAAGGTCACTCTTTGTCATTTCAGGCCTTATGAGGAATGGCTGAGAGAACTGGGGTTGTTTAGCCTGGAGAGGAGGAGGCTGAGAGGAGACCTCATTGCTCTCTATAACTACCTGAAAGGAGATTATAGAGAGGAGGGTAATGGCCTCTTCTCCCAGGTGACAGGGGACAGGATAAGAAGGAATGGCCTCAAGCTCCACTAGGAGAGATTTAGGCTAGACTTTAGGAAAAAATTTTTCACAGAAAGGGTCATTGGGCATTGGAACAGGCTGCCCAGGGAGGTGGTTGATTTACCTTCCCTGGAAGTGTTTAAGGCACGGGTGGACAAGATGCTGAGAGGCGTGGTTTAGTGTTTGATAGGAACGGTGGGTCTCTTCCAACCTGGTTGTTCTATGATTCTATGATTCTTGGTGTTCCTTCCCTGGGCAGGAGGGGGATTTTCCAGAACTGCACATGTGAGATGATGCAGAGGAGACGCACCAGCTTGTTGTGGAGTTTGGGGAGCAAGGTGCCTAATGACTGGGGTACCTGCTGGGATGATGTTGAAATTGTGCTATATTATCCACCCAGCACCATTGTCCTGGTGATGGGAGGTGCATGTCACTCCATGATGGAGACGTGCTGCAGTTGCTTCAGCTTTTCAGCCCTTGGCTTTTTGCCAATGATTGTAGATGTCTTTATGTTGCTCTGTAGCCTTTGTTGCTGTAAAGGTGGCTGTAGCTCATGGTTGCTTGGGCATTTGTGGCCAGAAAAAATAAAATCTGGGCACTTCGGGCACCTGGTGGGCAGCACCTGACCCCAGGACTGTGGCCAGGACAAGTACCCTAGGGAAAGGAAGCCCATGGCCTAGAGAAGAGGTAATGGAGGCTTAGGGAGAGTTTGAATGTGAGTACCATCTGTGGGTCTGAAGATACAGCCTGTCCTTTTAGGTCCCCAGGCTTACTTTTTCACGTCTGTAGAGGTAAATCCAAAAAACTTCAAGCAAGGGAAGCAGAGACTCCTCTCATGGGCTCAAAGGGCAAGGTGCAAGCTGAGAGGTGGAGACCTAGTCTCTAGTTTCTCCTGAGGAGGGGCACTTTACTGATTTCCAGGAATAATCTTAAAACAAAACAAAACAAAACAAAAAAGCAAAAAGCCAACCCACAAAGAAAGGACTTTTAGCAGTAGATCCTGGAGGTAACTGAGTTAGTGACATTCAAGACCAAAGTCAACCCTCTCTGTCCTGCTTACCCAACTCCTCATCCTGCCGGCATCCCTCAGGTGTCTCCACTCCCAAATGGTGGGGCCTTTGGGAAGGCAGTAAAGCAAAGCAAATAAGTCAACCTGGTATCACAGACCAACCTACTCAAGGGGACAAGAGCAGAGTGTATGGGAGCCCTTCCTCAAAATATCTGCCTCTAGGAGCAGAGGCGGTGACCAGTCTTACTCCCTCAATCTTGCTTGCCATGGCTAAAAGTTCTCTCACACATGAAAGCCTGACATGGCAAAGCATCGTGAATGGTGCTGCATTTCTGTCAAATAGATTAAGCAGCCATCAGAAATCTTGAAACCCCACCATCACCATCACTCCATCTCTGCAAAGGAAGGCCACATTGCTTCAGACCCGTACCATTAGCCCTCTACAGTGTTGTTAAAGCAATGACGTAAGACTAGAAGTGCTCTTGCCTGGTGTTACAAGCCCACCAGTGTCAGGTTCCATAGGTTCAAAAGTATTTCTCTCACTGCCTTTCCAGGCTAGAGCAACACTTGGTATCTGTAACCATCAGCTCTCTTATTGCTGGAGGGGTTAAAATCCCATGATAACTTCTGAACCATGAGCATCTTACTGCTGTGTGATTAACAAAGGGCTCAGGTGGACTGAGAAGAAGCAGCAGCCTACAGCTGCCAAGACCCTTTACGGAAATTTTCCCCTGCCTTCTCCACTGATGTTTGGATTTCTCCTTATTTTCAAAGACCTCCACAGCCTTGCGGTCAGCATCCTGACATGCACCCTTACGTACTGCCCACTGCTGCACTGCCCAGTGACACCAGTCTGGCTGCAGCCCTTGCCCTGATGCTCTGCAGTAGCGTTGTGGGCCCAGGTAGGCGGATGAGGCCAAGGAGTCTCCTACATGCTTCCCTTCATCTCTGCTGGTGGTGGTGATGAAGGAGGATCCCTTGTGTACGAACCCTTGGTAGCTGTGTGAGCAGAGCCCATGTGGAGCAGGGATGAATGGAGGACTCTTTGGCACTTCTGTTTGCAATGTGGACATCAGTAGTGTTGGCTCCAGCCAACACAATGTTGATCCCAGGTCTTGCCTTCCCCTCAGCTTTACTGAAAAGTGTCCCAGTTTTAACGGTGGTTTGTTTGCCAGGGCCACTCTGTCCTCTGACCCTGAATGTGACTTTTGAACAACTATGACTTGAAGGGGACAGATGAAGGGCTAAATTCTAGTACTGGTCTTTTTATCAGATATTTTCCAATATGTAGAGTATATATGCAACTTTATATTTCAGAGGTTCAGTTGTTTTCTACAATTCATCTCATAAGTAGGAGGGAAAAGGTCATGCTGCTGACCTTCTCCTTGGAGAAGCCAAGGAGTTGTGTCACATTTTACAGTGCAGCTTGTTATTTCCTGGTGGATATGAAAGCTGGATCCTAAGAAAGTCAGAAAGTCCTGCAAAGGTAAAAGCAGTGAGTGAAAACAATCAGCTAAAACAGGTGACATTCAGAGACCAGCTGATGCTGGCCTTTGGAAGGAGGCTTAGCTGTGTGTCTGGGCAGGAGCTGGAAAAGGCAGAGTTTACATGATTGTGCGACTCATGAAGAGCTTTGCCTTTTCATTTTTAATCATTTGCCATTTTATCAAGCTCAGTGGGACACTGTTGTTTTCCCTTCTCCCAGCACATCCAGATGAGAAACCCAAATTTAATCATGGAGTTGCCACCTCCCCAGTGTTTCAGAAACTCTCAGCCCCTGAGCAGAAGCAACTGTGTTGTGTTTGTTCATACTCTTAGTGCAGGCACAATTATATTGAGTTAAATTTGCTTAAATCAGTTTTCCCCTATAAATAAAAGCTATGTGCAAAGCTACGTGTTGTTCAAAAGCAATGTAAATACATGAATACCCATGATCTCGTTAGTGCAGATTTTCTAATCTAGAAGCAATGTATGAAGAAGATAAATGTTGTAGCTGTCTGACTCTTGATTTCCTTCTCTGGCAGAGCAGTTTGTCCATGGCCCCTAGCTGAGCTGTCAGCTTGCTTTGATTTTTTTTTTTTTTTTTTTTTTTTTTGTATGCCAGCTACTGTTTCTGGCAGGGAGTCAGCACTGCAGTTCCTTGGGAGCAAGAGGTCTGGGTTCGGACATGACCCTAGCAATAGCCTGGGGCTTTGCAGCCTGGGGAAGGAGCTATGTGTCCTTTTCCTTCGAGTGAATGTGAAGATATTATATGCAGTCTTCCTTCGTCTCTTCTTCAAAAAGGTGTAGAAAAGTTCTGCTGTAAGATGCAGACCTACATCAGACACACAGTCACCACATTATATAAATTAGAGGATACTTTTTCGTTTGAGACTTTGAAGAACAAGAGGAATAGACTGGTAGGGCTCTGCAGCTACAAGGCACCAGCAGACATCTTCGCCATCATGAACAACTTAAAAAAGCCCATTAAAATTCTCTTCTTCCTGGGTATTTGAACAGTGGGGAAAAAACAGCTGCCTTTCCTGGCTCACTGGCGCCCCTTTCACTTTTGTCAGCCTTTCTCCATGAGAAAAATGTACCATCCTGCACCTCTTTTCAGTGAGCAGGGGGCAATGAAGCAGCAGGTGGGGCTCGCTTTCGGTTGCTGCTCTGGTGTCAGTGGGTGGCTTGTGCAGGATTCAGGGCTGGTGGCCAAAGCATGGCCAGTGGTCAGCCTTCAGCCAGTGTTGTGCACCTTTCCACACAGTCACTGTCTCCAACGTAGAATGTTACAGGCTCTCAAAATGAAAAATGACTGCAGTGCTTTTCAGTCTCGACTACCTGCCCAGTCTTCTCCTTCTCTTAATGGGGTCTTGAGAGACTAGGGAAAAAGAATTTTATGAGGCTGGTGAAAAGTTAAAAAAAAATTGTAGCTGTTGGGATAATTTCTGCCTTGCTAATTCCACCTCTGAAAAATTAGAAAGTGTATTAAAAAGTGATTGCTGTGAGAGAAGGGGATTATCTGTAGCTGTGGACTACAATTGCCACATAGTCTGCTATGTTTTTATTTTATTTCCATTTAGGACAATACTGTGGATGAACTCCCCGCCTGCGTGACAGCATCCTTGATTTTCTGCAGTGCCAAGGAAGTGTAGGTGTCATCTATCAGAGGTCTCCAAACTGAAGCAGCTTAAGGGACATGAGTTTTAGAGCATAGTTATTTGGCATTTTCAGACAATTGAGCTGTGGGATGCTTTTAGGGCATCTAGAATTAGGGACCTGCTTTATGAGATTTTTACTTCCAGTCCCACTTTGACTTGCTTTTCCATTTGTAAATAAGACCACTAATACCCTTATCAGCAGAGGGATTTAGTGAAGATAAACAGATTTGTTTTTAATTCCTTCAGAAATCATGCCAGAAGTACAGAAAATAAACAAGAAGTATTTGGAGACTCAGCACAGACGCAAACTAGGATTTAATAGGCACGGCAGATACTCTGGGGGACAGATCAGAGCTTGGAAAGGATGAATAAGGAAGGACACAGCAGATTTAGGAAAACTAAGCAAAGGAAATGCATTAAATATTGCAGCAAATACCAGGAAAGACTATTATTCATCTGATGTTTGGGAGTAAGCAAGAGGAATATCTATTGAATGAGTTTGAGATAGATAAAGAGGGGAAAGAGGAGGCTGTCAAGAGAAGAGTTGTTACAGACCACTTGGTCAGAAGGAAGATATTTGAGAAGATACTGCGTAAGCAGCTGCTGAGCTGTAATAAGCTGACAATGAAGGAGTTGACCTACACCATGCCCACAGAGGGACAGTCCCTGAGAGGGACACAGGTTTGATGTATCTGGGGACACTAGCAATGTATGGAAGAAAACACTCCAACGGAACTGGTGTGCGCTGCTCTGGAGCCAGCAGCCGGATGATGCTGTCCAAGGGCGAACTATGTCCCACAGTGTATTTGCCATGGAGAAGCATCCTTCATTTCTCACAGCTTGGTGAAGCTCCAGATGGAGAAATGCAGCCCACTGAGAGTAATTTCAAAGATCCTCTGCTTGAGTGAGAGCTTATACAGCCCCTAGAGTTTTGGACTGCTGAATCTGGATTCTGGTAGACATGAGGACATGGTAAGTTATCTGCTCTGTGTTAAATTCTCTTAAAAAGCTGGACATCAATAAAGCAAGGAAAACCTGGAGTAACTGGCAAGGCACATCCATAGCTACTGTGCCAAGGCAATAACTTCTGACAATAGAGACAGTTCTGTGCTGGAACAGCTTATCTAGAGAAGATACTAGACTGGAGGTTCAGCAGGGCAGAGCCTGTCAGGGTATGTCCACTCACACAAGCCAAGGGTGGACCAGGGAACCACTTGTAGTTGTCCTCAGGCCCAAGTTTCCATCACACTGTGAAAATTGTGGACATTTTTAAGAGTCCCAGGAAGAACTGCCAGTCTCACAACAAAACACTATTTGGAAAATGTACAGAAAATAAAATCTGGGTGTTGAGAATAAGATAGAGTAGAAGTGCCATTTGCTGGGCTACCTGCACTCATGGAAGCCACATCATCAGATGTGAAGGAGGGGGTACAATTTGCCTTACTTTTTTCTGGGGTGCTAGGGAGTGGACTGAACCTGGAATATGAAAACATGTGTTCTAAAATATACAGCTAGTTGTAAACTGAGGAGTGGCATCGATGGAAAACGGTCTTAGATTTATAAAGATGGCCGTTCAACAGAGACCAGCTTCAGAAGTATATTAGATGACTTAAATAAGATAAGAATATAGAAATGTGAAGTCAAATTAAGAAAACAGAATTCTGATGGGAATTACACAGGGAAGTGGGGGTATTAAAAGTAATTACTGGAAGTCTATACCTGTTTGGGGAGGAAGGGACATACTCAAATGATGATGCAGGTTGGAGAGGGTTTGGAGAGGACCTGCCAGTTTGCCATCAGTTCTTGACCCTTTTTCTGAGGTCAGAAAAACTTGTCTCCCTCTGAGAGATGTAAAGAAATTCAAGGTATTTATTTTATGAAAGCCAAGATTAAGATGACAGTCCTCAAAGATCTACAATGGGAAACATTCTTGGTAGCTGCAAGTTCTTTGATCAGGCAGACAAAGACAAAACAAAATACAGTGGACAAAGGCTAAAGCTAGACAAGTTCAGTCTGAAAGGTTCTCATTTTTTAGAGTAAGTGGCATTTTTTTCCTAAGCTGTCTAACAATTTAGCAGGGTAGTGGCAAAACCTTTCCATCAAGTGTTTGTCTAAAAGAGTCATTGCAGTGCTTTAGCAGGTCACCTAAAGGCTGTGCTGTACGAGAGGTCAGGCAAGATGATGGTGTGGTCCAAATCTAGTCCATGGATCATCATTTTATGTTATTTGTGCTGTTACCGTGATTAAAGCATGATGGGAGCAGTTAACCTGAAGATGTCTACCTTGTTGATAGAGACCTGGAGAGCAAACCCCTGGCATTTAAGAGTAAAGAGGTGAACTGCAAGATGCCCTCCATAAAAAGAATAGTGTTGGTATTAATTGCCCAGTCCTTCCAAGGCTAACAGTTGCTGAAGGAATCAAGAAAGGTGGCTGCTAGCTCACTAGTGAGTCTGTGCAGCTCTCACTCCTGTCTTGCTTGGTAAAAGAAACTTTGTGGGCTATTGCCGTGGGACTCCTATGGCTTTGAGGTTTTCAACTGGCTGTTCCTCCCTGCCAGAGCTTTTCTCAATTTTCTAGCAACAAAAAAAAAAGAAGAGTGCTCTATCTGAGAGAGGTCAAGAGAGCAACAAGTTTATGAAAAAGGCAGGACTCAAATTAATAAATGCGGGTGGGGTTGAGATGGTGAGGTGCATTTTCCTTTCAAATCTAGTCACCCATATTAATTTGTTCTAATTGCATTAGAGGAAATGAACAGTCAACAGAGCTGATGTTTGCTGAGGCCAGTGCTTGTAGCAGCTCCAGACATTTGCTAGAGATTCCATTGGGTCAGCTGCACAGGAGACAAAGGTGCCTCTCTCAAGCTTAGGTAGAACCATGAATGCATGTGTCTGTCTATATTTGATTAGTGACAGGACATGTACATATATATGCATGATTGCTCTTGGGAAAGATACCTTATGTTAGAATTACACTGTTGATAAAACCCTTCACTCCATACTTAGGTGGGACCCATACTTCCCACACAGAAAAACAAGCTCTTAATTTCTCTATTGCTCCTCTTGCATTTAGAATACAATGTTTTCCTAGCAGATAACATTCATTACATTCCCCATAATGTGCTGGCTCTTTCATACTGATATTCTCTGGCAAAGCTCTTGAGCAACAAATTGTGTCTTGTCAATGGGGGCTTCAGTACAGATCAGAGTCTGTGAGCTTCACTGAAGACAAGCTTTGCCAGGGCGAGGAGAGCAGGATCTGCTCTTGGAGCTGAACATCATCAAGAATTTATGGGTTTAATTTTTCAGTCAATTTAAACTTGTTTATATTTTTCTCCCAACTCCATTGTTCTGGTACATGCAAATCAGCAGCACTGGGAAGGTAAAAATCCCTGTCTGAAGCCTCCTCATGCCATCACTGTATCTCATGCGCATTGCCTGATGTACAGAGGGACATTCTGTTTTAATGATATCTCCAACCACTTTTGGCTTGTGCATATCTGTGGAAGTATCTGCAGGTGGGGAGGAGTGGAGATGAGCAACATGGGAGTGCAGAGATCTTGCGTGCGTGTCCTCTTCACCCAGCGGCTACAAGGAGTTTGCATTTTATAACCAATTCCCTCATTATTCCCATCTTCTTTCCCTGGCTTGTTTTTAGTTCTTAAGGACAGTGGTGGTGAAGGCAGCAAGCTGCTTTTTGAATGAGTGTCAAGGAGTAGGCAGGTGGAGTGATGCCACACTCATGGATGCAACCCCAGCTCCCAGCTGGCATGCTTCAGGTGACAGTACTGGCTCAGGGTACAAGGTGGCAATGGATAGACAGCCAGACGGCAAACACTAACCTGCCAGAGTGAGTGGTGGGCCACTGTGGGAACCAAGCAGGTACAACTTAGAATCATAGAATCACCAGGTTGGAAAAGACCCACAGAATCATTGTGTCCAAGCATTCCTATCAATCACTAAACCATGCTCCTCAGCACCTCTTCAACCTGTCCTTTAAACACCTCCAGGGAAGGTGGCTCAACCACTTTCCTGGGCAGCCTGTTCCAGTGCCCAATGACCTTTTCTGTGAAAACTATTTTCCTAACGTCCAGCCTGAACCTCCAGTGGTGGAGCTTGAGGCCATTCCCTCTCGTCCTGTCCCCTGTCACTTGGGAGAAGAGGCCAGCTCCTTCCTCTCCACAACCTTGCTTCAGGTAGTTGTAGAGAGCAATAAGGTCTCCCTTCAGCCTCTTCTTCTCCAGGCTAAACAACCCCAGCTCTCTCAGTCACTCCTCGTAAGGCCTGTTCTCCAGCCCCTTCACCAGTTTTGTTGCTCTTCTCTGGACTCACTCCACAGCCTCAACATCCTTCTTGTGGTGAGGGGCCCAGAACTGAACATAGGATTCAAGGAGAGGTCTCACCAGTACCGAGTACAGAGGGATAATAACCTCCCTGGACCTGCTGGTCACACCATTTCTGATCCAAGCCAGGATGCCATTGGCCTTCTTGGCCACCTGGGCACACTGCTGGCTCATGTTCAGTCGGCTGTCAAACAACACCCCCAGGTCCTTCTCCTCCAGGCAGCTTTCTAGACAGACCTCTCCTGCAATCTGTAGCTCTGCATAGGGTTGTTGTGCCCCAAGTGCAGGACCTGGCATTTGGCCGTGTTAAACCTCATGCCATTGGACTCTGCCCAGCGGTCCAGCCTGTTCAGATCCCTTTGCAGAGCCTCCCTACCCTCCAGCAGATCGACACTTCCACCCAGCTTAGTATCATCTTCTTCTAAAGATACTAAACTTGTTTCTGTTTATTATTTAAAGGCACTTTGAAGGGAAGGAGTGGCAGTCTCTGCAACCCAATGGTCTTGGCGGGAGCATTTTCCCATTCTAGGGGGTTTCCTCATCCTCTCCATAGATGTTCTGGTCCTCCATGGGCTGATGTCGTGCATACTTCTGGTGGAATGGCACATGGCCAATGGCACCTGGGAGAGAGCCCAGCAGCTGCCTGGGTTATGATGTATCTGCTCTGGGAGGGTTTTGTGTAGGCATGCCCAACAGGGGGTTTTCCTCCTAGCCTTGAAGGATTGCAGTGGGGAAATGTGCAAATGCTGTTGGGTATGAAAAAAAATACAAAAACCTCATAATGTGCTCAGTAAAGGCTTGTGATATTGGCTTAAGAAAGTGTTATTTTTTTCATTTTGTGATAAATTTTGCATTCTTTACATTGAACCATGTGGGGTTCAAGCGCGTAGCCACTGCTTGAAGTTTCTCCAAAACCAGCACCTTGAGTTACAGCTTTCCGGGTCCCCTTTCAAAGGTGAAGATGCTTGTTAACTAGGTGACTCTAAAGTCTCAGCTCTTGGAGTGAGTATGGGTCACGGTGGGTAAGGGTTTGGTCCAGGCATAGTGATCAGGGTACCAAGTGTGAGGTTTAACAACACCTGCTGGGGGAAGGGCTTGTCCTGGCTTTGTCTTCTACAAATCCTCCCTCCCACACCTTGCCCCCTTTCCAGTCACTTTCCTACAGCATCTCCATACTGCAGCTGGGGAAAGTTTCTTTGTAAGGCGCAATCTCCCCCCAGTTAGTCAGAGGAGTGAGAGAGGTTTGCATCCATCTCCTTTTCTCCATGCTCTAAACCCAGTCTTATTCTAAGTTCTCCCAAATTTTGGGTGGCCTCATCATGGGGCAAGAGGGAAGCTATTAATGCTACCACCCAGCGAGAGGAAGAGAATGAAACTAAGTGCCTTGGGTGGGATGCTGCAGGCTCCAGAAGGGCTGGGGTTATCCTTCGTAATAGATTTATTGCTTGCTGTGTTGTTTTCCAGGTTGCTGTTCTGTTCTGTTTTGGTTTATTAAATTTAGTTTTTCCCCCCTTTCCCCACTTAACTTTTGGCCTTTCCTTCTGCCTTTCCTTCTTTCAAAGCGGATTTTGAAAACATACTCACAGTATGCCAGGCCTCATCCCAAGGGAAGCGCTAAATGGGAATTAACAATTAACATCTATTTCTGTGCCCCTGAAAAAAAAGCATTGACACTCTTCCTGCTGTTAGGCACTGAACAATAGGCGCTGAGCTGTCATTACTTACCTCATGCACACTAATTAGTCTCATACATGTGGCTTGGAGTGTACACACACGGGGTGGCCACCCCTATATGTTTGCTCTATTTGGTGCCGATTCTCCTGAGATGAGGGTTTGGGACAGAGCAGCTTGCCTTTGTGAGAGGGGGAATTGAGAGAGAGATTCCCCTGCAGACAGATGTAGCCCTGCAAAGCAGAAACTTCTCCTCTGGTTTTGATTCTTTTTGCTGGGTTACAGTGGCACTAAATCCTAGTGAGTCCTGCACGTGTGTTTTGTCTTTTGCAAGGTAATGCTGCTGGGTAGGAAATTGCCTATAAAACGCCCATCCTTTGAACATGCAGTCTGGGGAATTAACTTTATTTGGGAGGCTGGTGTTCATTTCATCAACATATTTATTTAGCATTAAGGTGTTGGAAGTATGTATTTATGAGAAAGTAGCCTCCAGAGAGTCAGTAAAATCCCCAATGGTCTCTCCCAGCTTTACATAGAAAGTGTTGCTCTCTGCATATCGAAGACAACACAAATCAGCACAAACAATTGTTAAGTCATTAGCAGAGGCTGTGAGTGTCAGTAGTCCAAATATTAAGCCTTCTGGTGCTCTCCCTGGAATCGTCTGACTCAAGTGCATCGTGTTACACATGCAATCTGCTTTCTGCTATTCGCAGATAGGTTGGCAGAAGTTTAAATTCTCATTTAGAAAAAAATTTAGAGTGCTTGGGTTAGTTTGGGGTTTTTTTTCCTGCTTCAATGAGAACATTGTGGTGATGAGAACATCAATGAGAACATCAGAGGACAGCCTGGGGAAGGGCTTGATCTCCCATGGGGCTGAGCCCCAGCAGCCCAAGTTTGGGCCAGTGTAGCCCACAGCAAGGGCAGCTGGAAGGGAGTATGAGCCTTGCTGGGAGTATGTGGGATATCAGCCTGCTATCCCAGCCCACATCCTCTATCCCTGTTTCTTATTGGACATGTTTTTCAAGGAGACATGGGAGAAGGTGATGCCAGTATTCCTAAAGTTTGGGGAGGCACAAGGCTTTTTTGAGGGGCTTTCTGGCCTAAGGGGACAGCATGGGAGACAGCATGTGGAACGTGGGTGGAGCTTGCTCTCGTGGAGATGAGATTTGGGTCAGGCACAAGGATAAACTTAATCCTTCTGGGGAATGATAGATGAAGAGAAGGTGTTGTCTGAGCATGAAATGGGAGTTTGCTCCTCCTCAAACTCTTCTGCTCCTCATCTTAACAAAAACAAGGGGAAGAAAGGAGAGTCCTCACTTCCAGGCAACTATTCCTGCAGTCCTTCCTGCAACGCTGACCCGTGGCGGCATATCCCAGTGCTGCGATGAGTTGCTAGTTGAGTGGATGGGGCTTCTCCAGAGCCTCCTACCCTCCTCACTGGCCCCTCTGGCTTGTGAGGGCAGCCCAAACAAAACGCTCTTCGCTGGGATGCCTTGCAACACTGGCAGCCAGAGCCCTGGTACAGCCTTATGAAAGATTTCCCTTTGCAAACTGGCCACTTTTCCCCTGGCCACCTGAGGTGTGAAGCTGCTGGCTGCTGTCAGTGCTGCTTGGTGCCTGCCACTTTGGCATCCACAGGCGTGAAATGCTACTGGGTGTGCCAGCTACTGATGCAGTCTGTGGTAGCATCAAACGTTAATTAATTTATGCTGTTTATCTATAGGCAAAACAGTTTAAAAGGTTTTAAAATGTGCAGGAACATAAATTCCTTCTCCCCCCACGCTTATGTATAACCTTTGCTCTTTCCCGTTCACACATTTATGAAGATATCAAGGTTTCCTGCAGGTTTGGCTGCGATGCTGGCCCCAAAGCCAGCTTTTGCATCCCTGGGTCTGCTTTGCAGGAGTGAAACCTTCATACAAATGATATTTACCCGTGTCCTGGTTTTGGGAAAGCTTGTCTCAAAGGAATATTTTCTGATTTTTGTTCATGACCCCATGATATGAACTGTAACCCCCTCTAATGAAAATATCTCATTGGTGGGGAAACCCCGGCATAACTATCTGTGTGCAAATCATTAATCTAGTGCAAGGAAAATAATTTGCCTAGCAAAGTTTAACTCCTTGGTGCTACTTTACTCAACCAAGTCTATATAAGCAAATAAAACATGACAATCTCACTTTTGTCTGTAATGAACCAAAGGGCAGTATGGTAGGTGCTCTGAGACCCCGCGGGAGCAAAGTCAGGACCAGCTGTTGAGCACCAGGCTGATGGTTTTAAATACATCCTCAACATGCTCCTCCTTGATTACCCCATTAATCTGTTGTGGGATAAGACTCTACGTTCCCCTGTTACATTGAAATGTGAGAAGTAGATTTGATCTTTCACCATGTGAAAAATCACTTGAGGTGGCATGGGACAGGGAGGCTGGTTCCCCTGGAAGCAGCAGAGACCCTATCTTCATACGAGTAGGAGTATGTCGCTTTTGCTCAAAGCAGAAGCTGGTGCGAGGTGTGGGCATCCCCTGCCCTTTGTGCTCTCATGCCAATAAGCCTAGCAATAAGTAACATTCAGGAACAAACATGTGCTATTTTTAGGAAGGGTGTTATTTGCACATAGGTAAGGGAAACTGGAAAGGAAAAGCTGTAGACTTGCTTCCAGAAAAGCAGCAAAGAACAAAACCTGTGGAAGAGGTTCACCACAAGAAGGATGTTGAGGCCCTGGAGCAAGTCCAGAGAAGAGCAACAAAACTGGTGAAGGGGCTGGAGAACAGGCCTTATGAGGAACGGCTGAGAGAGCTGGGGTTGTTTAGCCTGGAAAAGAGAAGGCTGAGGGGAGACCTCATTGCTCTCTACAGCTACCTGAAAGAAGGTTGTGGAGAGGAGGGTACTGGCCTCTTCTCCCAAGTGACAGGGGACAGGACAAGAGGGAATGGCCTCAAGCTCCACCAGGGTAGGTTTAGGCTGGAGATTAGGAGGAGGTTTTTCACACAGAAGGTCATTGGGCATTGGAATAGGCTGCCCAGGGAGGTGGTTGATTCACCTGCCCTGGAGGTGTTTAAGGCATGGGTAGATGAGGTCCTGAGGGACATGGTTTAGTGTTTGATAAGAATGGTAGGACTCGATGATCTGATGGGCCTCTTCCAACCTGGTGATTCTATGATTCTATGAAACTCCATTTCTGTAACTCCATTTCTGTAAGGACTGTGGCATCCCAAGTGCCAGCAAGAGAGGTGTGGGCCTAGAGATGTATTCCAAGGAGGTGCTTCCTTTTCTTGTTTTCCCCTTCCTCGGTTTTGCACCCCCTTGATCGAGAACAGCTCAAGTGACATCAGTGCCTACTTGTCCTCTTCACAGTAGCTCTTTTGGGAGGGGAGGATGGTGGTGGAGCCACCAGAAGAATAGGGTTGCATGCTGAGGGCCTTAGTAGTGGGAACCAGAAAGCAGCTTAAGCAGGAATGGTATATATAGACATATATAAAAATATCCAAGTATGTTTGTGCATGATTTTATCTGGAAGAATCAGTTTGGGGGGTTGCAACCTGGACCCCTCCCCAGTGTTTCCCTTTCCCTGCTCCCTGGACTTCTTCCCTCTGCCCTGCGATGGCTTCTGCACTGCTCCTCACACTCCTCTACCACTGCCTCATGCTTTCTCTGGGGCCAGAGAGGTGCTGGTGGTGCCCTTCTCACCGCAGCTGAGCCTCCAGCTGTGTGGGCAGGTGCTGGGACTTCACACCTGTGGCTGTTCCTAGAGGCTACATTTTTTTTCCTTATAGCATCTGTTCCAGGAGGAAATGGCTCTTGCTGCAGAAAGAGGTCTGCCTCTTGGAAAGACAGGGCATTACCTTGCTGCTGGCCCCCTTCTGAGGAGGCGAGACCACCGGAGCACCACAAAACACTCCTGAGGAAAGGAACCCCCTGTATGGAGACTGGGCAGGGTAGGGTGGCTGAATCAAGTCCTCCTGGGAGGGCATGGGATGGAGAGCCGGTGGCACAGGCATCAAGTGCACGTGGCCCTTTACTCAGGACCTGTTGCTGATGGCACATGGGTTTGGCTTGTGTTGCGGTACCTCTTTTTGGTAAAGATGTTAATTTTACTGGAGAAAAATTTTCTCCTGGGGTAAAATTACAGCCACAGCGACTGTCCCATTGCCACCACAGGCAGTTAAATCCTAGTCTTGTACTTCTGCTGACAGCCACCAGGTCTTTGTCTGAGTTTGGACAGCAGGGTAAAGCTGCTTACCCTGCCCTGAGGGGAAACCCCTCTTCCCTTCTCCTGGTGACAGGTTTGTGATACGTTTCAGTTTCTCAGAAGTCAGAAATGCCACTCAGTGCCAAAAGCTGCCAAATCATGTGTGCTTCCTGCGGGTGGTATGTATGACTGTATAGGTGGTCACACAAACATATATGTGCATGCACATATATTAATACATATATACACATGTGCAGGTATACAGCTTGTTCACCCAGAACATTTATCACCGAGCAGGGGCTGACTCACTGACATAGAGATGAAGCAGACCACCCCCTCCACTGTCTGACTCCCTCCTTCCTGAGCAGTTTTGGGTGATGTCCTCTCATGTGCCGTTGCAGGGGCTTGGCAGTACTACTGGTGGCATTGGCTGTTTCCCATGGCACGTGGCTGTCACTTCTCTGAGTCAGTGCAGGAGGTAGATGATTCATCTCCAGTGTGGGTATGACGGTCATCTGCATGGTCTCAGGTTAGATCACTTTTTCTTTTTCTTTTTTTTTTTTTTTTTTCTCCAGTGCCCAGATGATTCACCTCCTTGTGCTGGTGCTTGAAAAGCTTCAGTCTCAAGGGCACTGTCTTCTGTGGTTGCTCTTCTAAGAAAGTCATGCCACCTGTTCCTCCCTCCTGGTTGAACAGCGCCCTCTGGGCTTTTTGTATTCTCTGCTCTTAGCTTTCTTATTTCCTTATGGTTTGGTTTATGCAGCATCCAGATGGCGACAGCTAATTGGGATTTAACAGTCAACTGGGATAATAGTTTTTCTTGCCATCTCATTCTATGGATGAGGAAGGCAGTGATTATCATGGCATATTCCAGTTTGACTCCTCAAGGACTTGGCTGAAGGTGGTAAGATGGTTTCGCTGAAAAAGTCTCACACCACCAAAAGGGTCCCCTCTGAAGGAAACCAAAAATGATATCCTGGAGTGTCAAAGCACTACTCAGTTTTTTTAGGAGCATTGAGGTGAAAACCATTCAGCTGCCAGCACTGAATCTAGTTAGATATCAATCCTCTGCTCTACTTGTCGGCCCATGAGGTGTTGAGAAAGAGCTGCTGGAGATAATGAGGGTGGGTAGCACGAGGGCTTTAAACTGGATGTTTGCCAGCACCATTAAGGGATGAGGGAAGATGAGCACGTGGATGTCAGATTGCCATGAGATCAGACCAGAGAGTGAGAGGACTCTGAAGACAGAGAAATACTTGAGGGAAGGAAGTATCCACGAAATATCCTTCTTTCCAGGAAGGAAATATCCAGAGACTGGACTTTTCTCTCTCTCCCTCACCATCCCAATTCTCTGCATGTGGAGTGGGGAAAGTCCACAGCCCCCAGCATGGATGCAGCAGAAACCATGTGGGGTTATACCTTAGATTTTGACTTAAATGTTTCTTGGAAAATAGTAACAGTTTCTCAGAATGCTCTGGCAGGCAAGAAACCTGTGCAGGATGTGTTTTCACTACTTATGGATCCCCCCTGTGAGAAGAAGAGGGATGTTAGAAGCTTCCCTTTCTAATTGAATGTGTGTGTAGATGGTGAAGGTGTAAACTAAGATCATTAATGCTAATTAGTTATTACATGGTCAAATGAGCAGGAAATGCACATGGAAACTTGGAAATAATTAATTGCATGAAAATAGGATAATCAGTTGTGTGCTGAGATACACATTTATCTAAGCAAACATATACTCAGCATTTTATAAAGGGTTACTATAGGAAAAAAGTCTGTGAAGAAAAAACATTTCCTAAAATAGACCCTCCTATAAATTAAAAAAAAAAAATCCCTAACTACCAAGAATTAGATGAAGTTAAGAAAAAGAGGCTAGTTTCAATATCACTCACCTTCATAGAAGAAAATGTTGACATCACACAGCCTACTGCACTCTCACTATACAAATACACCTGGTTAGTGAATTTAGTCATTATTAAAAAAAAAAACCAACCAAAACCAGAAAGAGGTATATTTTGCCAACTATCCTCATAGCATGCAGTGTTTTGTTTTGCAAACCACTGCAGTGAAGATGGAGAAAGCAAGTTGAGAAGGCTGGCAGGTAAGTGCCTGAAACCTGTGGGATGGAGAGTGCAGAGGCAATGTGATCGTTTTTACATCTGACTCAACATGGCCCAAATAACCATCACAGCTGCATTCACACAGAAGCCAATTTCCTTACAAATATAAAAAAACTTGCCTAGAAAATCTCCAGAGTTATCAAGATCCAAGTTTTCTTTCTATATGCCTTTGTCCTTGTTGGTCCCCAACCACAGTGCATGATGAAGCGTTCCGCCTCAGCGGCCAGGGCAGGGCTGGTCACTGGTGGAGGCAGGGGGAGATGGTAACTGCATCCTGGGAAAATCTAAGGTTCCTCAAACTGGACTGTGAGGTTCACCTCCCTTGTCTCCACATGCTGGGCACTGGGCACATGACATTGTATTGCTAAGAAGGTGCGTCACCTCCTTCAAGCACCATCTCCAGTCGTACTGGTGGGATGTGTGGAACAGTCCATGATGGAAAATGCAGAAATACATCTGCCCAGAGAGCCTGAGTTGGGGGAGGCAGCAGCACTCTAGAAACAAATTTCAGATTCTATGAGAGAGATTTAAAATATGATCTCCACCTTCTCCCTCCTCCACATCCAAGGATTCTGCTTTCAGATGTTTTAATGGAAAAGAAAGCTTCCCAAATGTTTGCAAAAAAATTGCTTAGTGGGAAATCTAATTTTATCCTAAATCTGTATGTTAAAACTGAAAATTTGATTCAGATTTTCATCCTAACCCTAGTGTGAAGACTTGCAGTGCCAAGACACGTGTTCATCCGCTTACACCTTTCCTCTGAGGAGGAAAATGAGCAAAGCTTGGACCTTTCTCCAAGGAAGAGCACCATAGTTTGCTGTTGATAAACCTAAGTACAGACTTTCTATCACCTTTGGGGAGACAAGAAGAAAGATAGAGGAGCTACCCTTGGAAATGAATAACAGTCTGAGCATTTCTCAGGACCTGCTCTTGTACAGGGGACTGGGTCAGGGGATTGGGTGATGAGCTCTGTGCTGCCCCTAAAAGCATAATCAAGTCCTTGGAAAAATGTGACAGCTAAATTCTCATCCCTGAATGGCAGCAGCAGCACTGACTTGGGATTTATTGAATACTTTTTCCAGGCACAGACATCAGATCCACCTCCAGAAAACTGGTAGATGAAAGTGTGAGTGTGTGATTTGTATTAAATTAGAAATAATCAGTTATATCAACAACAGTTCCAGGGGAGCCACAGCAGACCATTTCCAGTAATTGACTTTTTGGGAGAGCGTGTATAGATTTTTTTTTTTTTTTTTGTATATGGATCTGTGCCCTGCTAATTAACTAAGTAATTCCTCTAGCAATTATATCCTCTCAGATATGACAGTTTCATGGCTTAGAAATTACTGGAAGCAGCTCTGACCCTTCCACCTGTGCACTTCAGGCCTTTGGGCGAATCCCTCCCCATCCCTCCAACATCCCCATCCCTCTCAGACCCATGTTGCCCCCTCAAGCTTGATCCCCAGACACCACCCCCCAAGCTTCCCACTTACATGTGAGAACCTCATTGCAACATCTCTACATGTGATATAAAGACAGGGCAAATGGTTCCTTCTTTGATGGCACAATGATCATGCCTAATCTCTTGCCAGCTGCTAAACCAGGCTGGGAAGGAGGTGTGGGGGTGGCTGCTGGGTGCAGGAGTTGTGGCAAAGGCCTCTCGTTTCTCACCTGGGACCTCAACATTTGCTGACACTGAGAATCCAGCAGTGCGCTGCAGTAACTCAGGTACTTACAGATTGTCTTCTCTCAGCACCCTTAAGATCATGCATGTTTGCAGCTGGAGGTGCAGGAACTCATGGAGAAAGTATCTCTATCTGTGTACAGGAGCAGGTGTCACACTAATGGGTTGTCTGGACACAAGAGGTCTATGCTGTCCATCCTTCTGTGTTTCAAGCTGCATTTTGAGCACACCTAGGGGAAAGCAGACAGTTTTCAGATTTCTTCTGCACTTTAAAATTGTCTCTTTAACCCTAATACAGTCAGCGGAGTATGAGTAACTGCTTTCATCCTTGAGTGGGAGCTGCATAGGCACAGCTTTTCCCAGAAGAAAGTAGTAAACTTGAGGGTGTACAAAGGAGACACATCGTTATGGCCACTGGCCAGTGGCAAATGATTACAAACCAGCAGGGGCACCCACTTCCTTCAGTTTCATATAAACTGGATAATTATCCTTTGGCTTTGATGTTGGTGTCATCAGTTCAGCATTGCCTTGTCAGGAGCCCACACAGTCTTAGCAACAGAAGTTTCTTCTGAGAATGCTTAAAAGTTTAAGAATTATTTATTGAATAAGTAGAAGGAGAGCCAGACATATAGCAGAAATGTGAAGAGTTTCCCAGGAGATCTTCTGAAGTCTTCAGGATACTAGCAGGTCCAGTTGTAAAGTTATTAAAAGGGAAGAAAATCTTCTCTAAAGACCTTTGGGCTATTTTTCTTGCTCCTTTCCCTTCCCCTGGTTACCTGGCCAAATCTCTTCAATCTGCCTTAGTTTAGTGAAGTTAAGGAAACCATTTTCTTTCATAAAATGAATCCTTCCTAAGTGATCTTGGTGGAAGAGAAAGAAGAAGAGAATACAAATCATAGCACCAAATATATTCCTGACAACAGAAACTGTTGCTGCTAGTCCTGAGACAAACAGATAAGTCCAGTAATTATAGATAAGTGCTTTTGTTTGATCTGTACAACAATTTCTGCATTTTCAGGTAATTTCCCTTAGGCGTTCACAAGCAGGTGGGAAGCTGTTCTTATACAGGCTGTATTTTAATCTATTTTCAATTGACTTCTTGATGAGCAAACAAACATCTTTCTTCCATTTTTAGGACTAAGCCTTTTTCTGAGACTATTTATGAGGTGAAGTTATGACTGGCTTTTAATATTACACTTTCTGACTTGTGTTCTTTCCTCCAAGCAAGCCAGCAAATAAAGTGTCCTGTTGCTTCATTCTTTATTTTCCTCAGTAAAAAGAACTTTGAAATGCTCTGGCATCTTGCAAGCCCTGATTACAAGGTAAGGGCCAGCAGCACTGGTCAAGATTTGTCCTAACTCAGCTAGATACTAGACAAACATCTCCAGAAAAGTGAGACTTGTGTGTGAAATCCTGAAACCCTTCATTTTAACAGCCTTCAGATTCCAATGAAAGCCCACTGGGAGGTTTTCCAGAAGTATAAACAGAGGCAGATATGCCTTGCCCATGGGCTTAGCAAGCTAACACACAACCAGGACTTTATGGCTGCTCACAAGAACTTCCCCCCAGCCAGGATGTTTGAAATTGGATATAAGCCACATCCAGCTCCATAACTAAGCAATGAAGTCAAGCATTTAATATCTCAGCTTCAGCTCCTGAAACAAAGTCAAAATCATGGGACAAGTTGGTAAGCTGGAATTATGACCCATATAGTTCTTCAGAAAATCCTCTTTCTTGCCAAAATTTCCCCACTGAGTTGATGTTTTGAGGTGATTGTGAGAAATTTCAGAGGTTTCTGCTAGGAAAGGATGTATTTTTTCATTTGTAAAGTGAGCATAATAGAAGGCTGCTTGTCAGCTTGACTGGAAATTGTTCTTTTAGTGGTGAGAGAGAAGCTGTTCAAGAAGGCGTAAAGCAAACCAAATATGTCAAGCTCTGTAACTTGCTTTTCCTCCTGTTCTACACTCTTTCTGGTCCCAAGACCAGTAGCCTTGCACTGGAACAGGGACATTCGCTGCTTGCTCTGAACAGCACTTGGTGGTGATGTGGTACCTACATCTTTACAAGGGGTAATCACCCTCTGACAGTGAAAGACCTCTTGTGGCCAAAGAGAACCTTAATCTTGACAGTGCCTAGACCGAAAGCCATGTCTGAATTGATTGCAGCTCTGCTTCTTGCGATGAACCTTCAAGGAAGTTTCAATGAAGGTTCCATGACCTGTCAAGCCCTAGAGTTTCTTAGGTATCTCAGCTGTGTTTGGGTTACTGCTACTACCTTAATGAAAAAGCATGTAAGACAAAATTGCTGCATTTATTGCCATTCTCCTTGTTGGACTCTGAAGGACTAGGCAAGAGGAGATTTCTCAGCTGCTGAGAGGTGGGCACAGGAGCAGAGGCAGTTGCACCGGGGTGTAGCCCATTCTGGCTGAGAGCAGGGGCTCTATGAGCAATAGTCACTGCACTGTGATGAAGATAAGTGCACCTTATAGTCAAGCAGCAGCACTGCCAGACAGTGTTGAACTGTGATTAATTTCCCAGGTACAGTCCTGGTCCATGAGGCAGCGCCCAGGGAGGAGATGACTGTGTCCCTTGGATGGAAGGAGAGCTCAGCTTGTATGCCTGCAGTCCTGTGCCCTTTGCCATCAGCCCCTTCCCTCAAGAACAAAGTGTAGTAGAAACCTCCAACCCAATGAGAGTGATGTCGCTCTTTGCCACTTTTGACACCAATCTTTCTTTGATGGTTTTGGCTACCTCAGGGCATATTTATGTAAGTTTGACCACTTCCTATCAGACTTCCCCTGATTTTCTTCTTTCTGGGGCCAGACAAATAGAGGATAACACATCTCCCTCTTAGGAGCAAAGAATAGCTAGTGGGATCACGTTTGACAGCATGATTGTGTTTGGCAGTGAGGGAGCACTGGTGTTTAATTGTTGGCCATGTTACTTGTCAGGTAGGTGTAGAGGGAACGAGTGTCTAATAAGTATTTGACACAGTTCATTATCAGTCATGGTAGATTAAATAACAAGACATACATTAACTCATTTAATAATTAGCTACCATCACATCAACTTGATAAAAGAGTACTATTAAGTAAGTCTGACATTGTATTACTACATTCTTTAATTTTTAACATGGAAGATTAAGATAAATCAACTACCAATATCACATGGTAACACCTTTTCCAGCTATGTTGGGGTAAACAGCTTTTCCACAGCATTAAAGCTTCCTGGGAGCAGCTCATGCTAACTCTTGTCTGGTAATTTTTGGAAACCTCAAATATTTGTGTTAATTGCTCAGTTGCCTCCCAGTCCTTTGGGAAAGAGCAAACTGGGGATGGACATCTGCCTCAGCAGAAGTGATTTCAAGGAAGGAAGAGTGAGGATGTCTTGGAAAAATGCAGAGCAGGGACTGTCCCACACAGGGAGCATTAGGAGGAGGGAGGGATGGATGGATGGATGGATGGATGGATGGATGGATGGAGGAACTGGCTCAGGTCTGTCATGAGTTCCCTCTGGGATGCTTGAGCTCTTCCTTCACCTCTCTTTACATTACTTTCTTATCTGTGAAAAATAGGAATATTGATCCTTTTACCATGTTGTTTTGTTTGCTGTGCCATTGCTAGCGTTGCTGTACCGTGTAAGGTTAACCAGATTTCCTGGGCTGGTTCAGGAGGTACTGAGAGCATAGTAGCTGCTGTATGTGCTGCCCTGCATGTTTTTCTGTTGATTACACAGAAAGTCCTGTTTTATTCTAACATGGCAGCAAAAATGAAATGCTGTTTCTGAGTACCTTAAGCTGGTTGTATCTAGCAGAGATACCCTTTACAGTGAAATACTAGTAGAAAGTGGGATGAGAAACTATTGTTTTGTTTATAATCATGGTGTATAAATTTGCTGTGCGTATGTTTTGCCTTTAATTTTGCTTCCATTTTTGTGGGGGGTCAGGGGGTTGACACTAGCAGTGCTTTTTTGAACCATTTTGCTAGCATGTCCCCTCCAGCAGAACCTTTGATCTCTTGCCTTCACTTCTAGATTTAAAAACATGCAGGAGAAAACCTCCTGGTGGGAAACACATGCAGCAGCAAGTGGAGGTGTAGCAGAGGCCATGCTTTGGCCAAGACACTGCTGGGCAGAAGCAGAGCTTAGATGGGGTTTCCCAGCAAGAGTTTCCCCAGCTAAATATGTTGGGTAATGGTGTTGGAGGTATTTTTCCTGTAGAAGTTCGTTGAATCTGTAAGTTTTTGGCACTCATGGGATATACTGCCTGGTTTGGTCAGCCAGCATCCACATGAGTATCTTCCCTATTTTCAACACAACACAAACTAGTTCCTTTTTCTTCCCACTTAGCTCCTATGCTAAAGTTGATGTGTACCAACTCGTTGCCTTTCCTATGCCACTGGACAAGTTGCTGCATAAATGGAGACACAAATGCCTCGATAAACCCCCTGCTCCCCGTGCCGGGCAAGTTGCTGCATAGCAGTGTGGGGTTGGAGTGGGGGTTAACTTCAGTTCAACTTCAGAATCGAGTTTTAAGTTGTTTCTGAAAAAAACCCCTCAAACCCCACCTGCTAGAAGGTGAGCATTTGTTTTGCAAATAGATACTAACTAATGTGATTATTATTTTCTGTTATTTACTGAGATGCTGACAGAAAAGACTAAGTGTCCATGCCATAGGGGGGTTGCAGAGATCTTTAGGGACCTAAATACTGTTACACTTGTTCATTTCTTGTTAAATACTACAGTTATGCCAATGTTGATTATTGAAAAAAATAACAAGAGACTCAGAAAATACAGAAGTCAACTTAAAATCATAAGAATGAAATTAATCTCTCTCTTTCTCTCACCCTCTCTTTCTCTCCCCCAACTCTTTCTCTCTCTTTCAATCTTACTTACTCTCTCTTTTTTGAGACTGCTGTTTATGCTTGCAAGGGCTTTTCCTACGCTCATATGCTGTAGCAACACTTTTTTATTACACGGAAAACCAAGCTCCCATGATATTTCTCATCTGAAGGGCCAAGGTTTTAATAAAAGCAAATATGACAAGATGCTTGATAAAAATCATGGAAGATGGCAAACTAGTGTAGCTGCTTAAAGTATCTTTCCTGGTGAAATAAGCTGACGAGACAACTGAAGGAGGGAACAGGTAGATTTATTCTGAAAAATCACATTAACAGTGTTCATGCAGGAAAATGAGCTCTTGATGGGAGATGCTAATTGTTATTAATTAAACAACTTACAGATGATATGATTAGTATTGACCCACAATATTAAAACAGTAAATTACTTATAGAGTGGGGAAGACTACAATGCAGGAACTTGAATAAATTAATAAATAAAAATTAATGGGTGTCTGGAACAATTATAGTCATTACTGGAACTACAGTCACTTTAAATATGTACATGGGCATCCATAAAAGCTAATAATGTTACTGTGGAAAGGAATTCTGTGGGAACAAAACAGAGATAAAGACTACCACAAACCCTGCATTAGGTATTGAACTGGGACATCAAATGTGAGAGCACCTGCGGACAGGAGAGGCATTTTTTTGTGTCTTTCTTAAGGCCGCTGGGAGAAACTACTTCCAAGTTGTATGCAACTTCTCTCCACTGAAGCCAATGAAAATTAACAACTGTAAATAGCTCTCAAGATCAGGCTTTGATGTGATGTCCTCCCAGAGTTTTAAAAAAATAAGTGGCACTTAATTTAATAAGTCCAAATCCAGCTCCACGCTCATAAGGGATTTTCGAAGTAATGATTTAGAAGAAAAAAACACTGCTTGGGGTTGCTAGTCACTCACATTGCTTTTACTTTCTTACCAGACTGCATTGGTTTGGCAGCTTTGCTCCTGCCGAGAGTTGGGGGCTGAGTCCGTAAGACCTCTCTCTCCCTCCCTCTGGGCACAGAGACTTCTCTGCCTGGAGAAACAATCTTTTTCCTCACCATGGAAATGTTTCACTGCCCGTCACAAAAGGGGCCTCTCCTAGAATGCATGGTCTGGGAGGGAACTGTGGCATGTAGGAAGCCCTGGGTTACAGCTGTAAGACAAGCCCTGAGAGCTGAGGTACCTGCCCACAGGGGTTGTATAGGGATGTCCACACAGGTTGCATCATCTTCCACACAAAACAAGTGTGTACATTGGCAAGCTGGTTCCTGCAAACCTCCCTTGTGAAAGTACAGTTGCAGTTACTCAATGTGTTGAATGCCAGGCCCAGCAGGGCATATTCCCCAGACCTTCTTGCTGCAGCCTCAAACAGAAAGGAAGGAACCCTGCTAAGTTCAGCAGTGAAGCCTTCATTGACTTGAGCGAGTGGCACACTTAGTCTCAAACTATGAAACCTCATGTACATGTCTGAAGTTTCCACCTGTGGAAGGGAGAAGAGATTTTCTTGTGGGGTGAGCTATTTCCATCACTAAGGACGCAGGACCTTGTATTCGAAGAAGATGGGCATCTCCCTCTTTAGTGTGAAGCCATGGGTCCTGGCCACCTCTGTAAACCATGACCCCCTGATGTGCAAGGACACGCAGACACACAGGGCTACTTTTGCGAAGAGAGAGGAACACATTCGCAGTCTGAACCCACAACAGGGCAAAGGAGAATTGATCTCCCTTGTTTGTGTTTTCATCTGAAAATGCAGTGAAGCCTTAATACCCAGTCACCAGGAAACCTGACAATCTCCAGCCGTTTTGTATCCAGAAGCAAAGTTGTATACTGTTACTGAGGCAGATTTAATCAACAGGAACCAGTGCTGGAGAGCAGTAACAGATAAGCAGAGAAATTAGTCTCAGAGTCATTGAAATTAAAAACATCTGGGTGATGTCAGCCAGCCTAAAAGGCCATTTTCATGAAGAGTTTGCGAGCACTCCTAAAATCCTTGTGCTAATTGCCAAGAGCAAGTCTTTGCATTGTGTGCTGTGATAATTTTTCTGTGCATGCGTGTGCACACACGCATCTATGCAATATTTATGGGTTTGGATATTAACACAAATACTTTTTGCCTTTTTTCAGTGCTGGAAAACCTGTGCCACTTAGGAATTTACAAGGACGAATTGATGGCCAGGCTCCTCACCAGATGGAAATGTTTAACAAATTTCTATATGCACTGGAGAGACTCACCACAGATGTATCTTACCCGGAGACTTCAGCCAAATCTTTATTTGTACATGGGGAAATGTTCTTTTTTTGATATGAGGCTTTTTGTTTCACTGACACTGAGCAGAAGCGAAGAAGCTGTACCTCTCATCCCTGCCTCCAGCACGGCAGTGTTGGCTCTGATGAACACAATTTAGATGAAATATTAACTTTCTTGTCTGGGATGTATGGCAAGACTTTGAACAATGGTCATCTTCAACCAGAGAATATACCCTTCACCTTATTAGTAAACAAAGTGAAGACAAATAGGCTACCTCATGGTCAATGCTGGAGTAGAAGCAAGATTTCCACTGGGACACTTGGAAGGCTGAGCCGGCTGCTGGGCACAAGAAGTGACATTGAGCCAGTGCCACAGAACTGGACATAGCTCTGCTTTTCCCCAGGATGGGACAGAAAGAGGTGGCCAAAATCATCTTTGCCTCTCTCCTGAGTCCAAATCCCCAACTGTCATCCTGAGAGGATGAATGTAATGTAGTCTTCTGCATTTCTTGTTTTATAGCTTTATTCCTCACCTCTGCTTTTATCTTCAGTTGGCATCAAAAATCCCTTCTGCACATCCTTGGGAGAGAAGTGCATATAGGGTGGGGACAGTCTTGTCAAGCCACCTTAGTGCGTGGAGTTTACCACAGGCAGGCATCTGTGCTGCCTTTTCCGGGACAGGCGGCTTAGGGATGTGCTGAAGAATTCCTTACCGGAGAACCTGGCCAGAGCAGGTAAAGTCACAGGATCTTTTCCTGTTCCAAATGTCAGTGAGGCTTTCTGATGAGGAAGGACTAATACCTCTAACACCCCAAAGTGCTCTTGTTGGTTTTTATCATTATTAATTCACAGATGACTGTGAATTTTATTATTTCTAGGACTTTTATTGCCTCCACCAATAGCTGAACTTCAGTTTATTGGTTTGTTTTACAGTCTGAGTGAGAGTCATCCTCATTAATGTTAATGTAAGACTGTCAAATAATGGAGAGCTCAGGTCTTTTTCAGATGCTCACCTTATTATTTTATGGGATTTGATATGATTCAAGAAAAACTTGCTGCTGCTACAACACCTGGTATGAGAGAGGGTGGCAAGGGTCACTGTGAGCTATTGCAAGACATGCTAGAGTGAAATATCACCAACATCCCTACTAATGCACTGCTGCAGGAAATTTTAACTGCCCTAAAATTAACCTGTGATATTGTTTGTTTAAGTATTTTCTCAGACTGATCTAATCTGCTTTTCCAGGTGTTTATACCATAACTGTGTTTGTGCTATTTACACATGCTCCAAAAAATCTCTAAAACTCTTCAAATTTGTTATGTTAGGCAGAGTTTTCTCTGTTTAAATCTCTCTCTGGAGTAGAGAGGGCTTGTCTTGTCTTTGCTGTACAAAAGAGTATAAGGGTGGGATTTTTTAGGCCTAGGCTGCTGTAATATATCCCAAGCTCATTGCAATTAACTTTATGGTTCTCTGCAATGGAGAACTTCATCCCTTTAGCCCCATGCTTTCAGGAGCAGCCTCCAACATGTGTCACACTGTGCACTGGGGACAATCATCCTGAATTGCTGGCTCACAGAGGTGCAGCACTGTGGCTGCCCCAGGCTCTGGGGATTCTCTGCAGCTCTGAAACAAGCCTGCCGGCTAAGCATGCCACAATTGATGTGTGAAAAAAAACAGCAGCTGCTTTGTACATGTTTTAAACGAAAAGGAAGAAAAGAGCCAAGTTCTCTGACCTCTATGCTTCAATATGCTTACCATATTGTTTCTCCTAGCCCAAAGGAGATTGTGTTTTATAAAGCACACAAATAGCTCTCACAGTATTTTGAACACCTTTTTTTTCCCTGGCATGTGGTGTCCTGAAAATATTTAAGTTTTTGCTAGACAGAAAACAGTGTTTCTTAAAGAGATCTTTATTGTAAGATACACACAGAAAGAAACCTTGCCAGGCTTTAAAAATATCCCACCAAATAACTTCAGTTTGTGCCAAAGTGCCTCATCAACATCATGAATGCAATAGGCTGTGGGTTTTGGTGAGATCAGACAAGTAGCCTTTTAACTGAAATTCAAGAAAAGCCAGATCCACCTATGCCAACACTTAAAAGCAAAGAAATGGTCAGAGGGAGGCTTGTTGTCAGCCATTCTGCCTGGTCCTGCTCTTGCTTGGCAGTCCCTGGCAGCGTCCTCTGTGGATGGGGTGAGAGTGTCCTGCTGGCAATGCCATGTGGCCAGGGAGAGCAGGATTGTTGTCTGCCCTCCCCTGCCCTCCCAGAGCTAATTCCCATCATGGGTCCCTGTGCTGACCATTATTCATTCTGAAAAAAATGTGGAGGCTGAGGGATGCCCTTAGGACAGGTGGGGAGGGCTTGTATGCCTGCATTTGCTGCTTTGCTCCCTTCCAAGGCAGTGTTGGATGAGAGAGACAGGCACCTAACTTTTGTCTGGCTCCAAAGCCTTATAAAATGTAATAAATCCAATCAAAGGCCTTTTCAACTTAATAGCTACTTCCCTCCTTCCCAGCTTTTTTTTTGCACTGGGAGCACAAACCAGAACCAACAGGTCCAGGGCGAAATCATGTGCTTTCACGGGGAATGACATTTGTGCTTCAGCAACTGGGAGAAAAAAAGCCAAAGACCATTAATTTGCTGAGTGCAACACCTTTCTAGTTATTAAGCATGTACAAACCTGAGGGAAAGGCTGTTTCTGCTGGAAACGGGCTGGGGAGGTAGCGAGGCTTTTGCCACCCTTTGCATTGCTCATTGGCCTCAATCCTCCCTGCTTCAGTGGTGCGAACCAGCAGTAACAGCTCTGGTGGGATTCGGGATCTGCCATTCCTAACAGCAAAGAGCCACGGGGGCTGGTTGTGATGCACCAGAGGGAAAAAAGAGATGAAACTGCATGCTCCTGTTGCTGTAACTGAACAGAAGCGTCTGTGCTGGTGTGTGTGAGGCAGGGGATCTCTAACAGGTGTATCACTGGATGAAGTGCTGTTGCTACCATATGGCATGTTTTCTCTGCTCCCTCACTCTGCAGATTTACTTCTGAATAGCCTGGCCCATTTACCAGGGTCAGTTCATGGCCAGGCAGCTCGCTGCTCATACCAGCTGATGAAGGTGTCACCAGTATTTCCAGTTTACTTGTCAGCTTGTGCTGGATTGGAAATAATGAGTGAAACTCATGATTCCCTGATTCTCACAGAAAATGAAGGCATAAATGAAAATAAAGGCAGCTTAGTCCTTATCTCCTGAAGTGTAAGGTGACAAATCACTGTCAGGTGAATGAGATCAGGACTTACACAACAGCAAGGAGGTGAATATTGTGTGACGCTTCCCTCAAATATCCATTCCCTTTTTAAAAGTGACTTTACATCAGCAATTGTGGGGCAATTGCTGCCTCGGGAGGAGGTTACCCACTTACGGATCCTGCGTAATTCATTGGCCCCCAATTTTCTAAAGCCAAATCTCCCTTCCAGTGAACTTTCCAGATGAGCCCTTTTTATTTCAACAGATGTGGGAATGGTGAACAGTGTCTGGGCAGCCCATGGGCTGAAAAGCAGAGGAGGATCCCCTCAGTTGCAACAGTCCTTGGCTATTTTGTCAGTGTTGGTCTGACTTTGGTCGTTGGAAGCACAGCTGGAGGAAACACTAAGGTGGCTGCTGTGGTTACCTACCTTTCACCTATAGCCTCCTTCTGCCTGTATACCTATACAGGCACACACCCACCTATACATATAATAGGGGCTGGAGAACAAGTCTTATGAGGAACAGCTGAGCGAGCTGGGGTTGTTTAGCCTTCAGAAGAGGAGGCTGAGGGGAGACCTCATTGCTCTCTATAACTACCTGAAAGGAAGTTGTGGAAAGGAGGGAGC
The DNA here is from genome assembly GCA_033558105.1 of Coccyzus lansbergi. Taxonomy (NCBI): domain Eukaryota; kingdom Metazoa; phylum Chordata; class Aves; order Cuculiformes; family Coccyzidae; genus Coccyzus; species Coccyzus lansbergi. The sequence goes on along the minus strand of JAUMJK010000259.1, from coordinate 512,143 downwards.
TGGTCTCTTCTCTCAAGTGACAGAATGAGAGGGAATGGCCACAAGCTCTGCCAGGGAAGGTTCAGGCTGGATATCAGGAAAATGTTTGTCATGGTAAGGGTCATTCGGCACTGTCAGAGGCTGCCCAGGGAGGTGGTTGAGTCACCTTCCCTGGAGGTATTTAAAAGACGGGTGGAAGAGGTGCTGAGGGGCATGGTTTAGTGTTTGATGGGAACGGTTGGACTTGATGATCCAATGGGTCTTTTCAAACCTGGTGATTCTGTGATATACCCCTACGAGTGCAAGCTCTGCACTCAGTTTTGGAGGTACCATTTTGCGAGCTGGGTCTGCAGGCAGGGTTTCACACAGTGCAAAGGGGCTGCCAGCTGCCAGCAAGTTGTATGAAGCCTGTGCGAAAAATGGTTTTGCTGTAAGATTTTCACCACCACGTGTTGGCCCACTGCAGCCACCTTCAACCAAAAGACACCACCTATATCAAAGATACCTCCCTGGAAACCACAAATTCTGTGCCCTTGCTAGGTCTCTGTCCAAATATTGTGCTCAAGCTGAACAATATCCCTTGGCTAGGCAGTGAGTTTACTCCTGATATCCACGAGTGTTGTACAAATTGTGACACAGAACATAGATGAAAAGGCTGTCTCTGGAGGAGGCTGCTTTCCAGTATGCAGATACCCAGGTCCAGCCTGTGTGTGCTGTAGGAAGGACATCTCTGTCACTCCAGAAAAGCTGGAGATCTTTAAAGCTAGAGGTGCTGACGATCCTCTGGAGGCTCCACCTTGCTCCCCTCCCTGCTGCCTCCCTCTAGCTGTCTGGCAGATGGTGAAAGCTCTGACAGCCGCCACAGGGAATTTGCTGGGTCTGAACATTTCCAGGCTGCTGTTTAGATCATTAGGAGCCTGTTTGCATTAGGACAGGGGAAAAGGGGCCAGGCAGCAAACAAAAGAGCTCCTGTAAAGCTTCCAATGCTCTCCAGCTTGGCTGCAGGTGGACAGGTTACAGAAACTGCCTCTGACAGTTTCTGAGGTGCCTTGAGGAGTCAGAATTCATAGACTTCTCATAGAAGAGACCCACCAGGTCATCGAGTCCAACCATTCTTATCAAACACTAAACCATGCCCCTCAGCACCTTGTCCACCCGTGCCTTAAACACCTCCAGGGAAGGTGACTCAACCATCTTCCTGGGCAGCCTGTTCCTGCACCTGATGACCCTTTCTGTGATTTTTTTTTAACTAATGTCCAGCCTAAATCTCCCCTGGCAGAGCTTGAGGCCATTCCGTCTTGTCCTGTCCCCTGTCACTTGGGAGAAGAGGCCAGCTCCCTCCTCTCTACAACCTCCTTTCAGGTAGTTGTAGAGAGCAATGAGGTCTCCCCTCAGCCTCCTCTTCTCAAGGCTAAGCAACACCAGCTCTCTCAGCCGTTCCTCATAAGGCCTGTTCCCCAGTCCTTTCACCAGCTTCGTTGCTCTTCTCTGGACTCGCTCCAGAGCCTCAACATCCTTCTTGTGGTGAGGGGCCCAGAACTGAACATAGGATTCAAGGAGAGGTCTCACCCGTGCAGAGTACAGAGGGAGAATCACCTCCTTGGACCTTCTGGTCACACCATTTCTGATCCAAGCCAGGATGCCATTGGCCTTCTTGGCCACCTGGGCACACTGCTGGCTCATGTTCAGTCACTGTCAACTAATACCCTCAGGTCCCTCTCCTCCTGGCAGCTTTGTAGGCAGACTTCTCCCACTCTGTAGCTCTGCATAGGGTTGTTGTGCCCCAACTGCAGGACTTGGCATTTGGCTGTGTTAAACCTCATGCCATTGGACTCTGCCCAGCAGTCCAGCCTGTTTAGGTCCCTTTGCAGAACCTCCCTACCCTCCAGCCGATCCACATTTCCACTCAGCTTAGTGTCATCTGCAAATTTGCTAAGGGTGCACTCAGTGCCTTCATCCAGGTCATTGATAAAGACATTGAACAGGGCTGGATCCAGCACTGAGCCCTGAGGAACCCCACTTGTCACTGACCTCCAGCTGGATTTAACACCATTTACCACTACTCTCTGGGCCCGGCTATCCAACCAGTTTTCCACCCAGGAGAGTGTGCGCCTGTCGAGTCCAGAGGCTGACAGTTTCCGTAGCAGAATGCTGTGAGAAACAGTGTCAAAGGCTTTACTGAAGTCCAGGAAGATACATCCACAGCCTTTCCCTCATCCAGTAACCGAGTCACTTTATCATAGAAGGCGATCAGGTTAGTTTGGCCGGACCTGCCTTTGGTAAACCCATGTTGACTGGGCCTGATCACCCGGTTCTCTTGCATTTGCTTGATGATAGCACTCAAGATCACCTGTTCCATGAGTTTCCCTGGACCTTCCCCAGTCATCCAGGACTGTTGGAAAATGATGGAAAGGGGTTTGGCCAGAACATCCGCCAGCTTCCTTAATACCCTTGGGTGGACCAATGTCTCCAAGACCTCAAAGACCAAGGTCTCCAAGATTCCATGGACCAATGTCTCCAAGACCTCAAAGACCAAGGTCTCCAAGATTCCATGGACCAATGTCTGCAAGATCTCAAAGACCAAGGTCTCCAAGATCTCAAAGATCAAGGTCTCCAAGATCCCATGGACCAAGGCCTCCAAGATCTCAAGGACCAAGGTCTCCAAGATTCCATGGACCAATGTCTGCAAGATCTCAAAGACCAAGGTCTCCAAGATCTCAAAGATCAAGGTCTCCAAGATCCCATGGACCAAGGCCTCCAAGATCTCAAGGACCAAGGCCTCCAAGATCTCCAAGATCCCATGGACCAAGGCCTCCAAGATCTCAAGGACCAAGGCCTCCAAGATCTCCAAGATCCCATGGACCAAGGCCTCCAAGATCTCCAAGATCCCATGGACCAATGTCTCAAGGAAGGTCCTCACCGATCTGGAAGTAGGAGTAGGCAGCCAAGGGCTCATTGACCAGTTGGTCCTGATGCGGATTCTGAGGTTTGAGGTACACAATGTTGCTCTCGGTCCTCACATAGGTCAAGGAGACCAAGGGGAACGTTGGGGAGAAGGGTCTGCAGTGAAGAACCTCAATATCTCCATGAGAAACCTCAGTATCTCCATGAGGAACCTCAATATCTCCATGAGGAACCTCAATATGTACATGAATAGCCCCAAAATCTACTCAAAGAACCTCAGTATCTCCATGAAGAACCTTAATATTTCCACGAGGAACCTCAATATCTTCATATAACCTCAATATCTCCTTGAAGAACCTCAGTATCTCCACGAGCTGTTTCTTCTTCCAGCCCATGAAACAAGGCACAGCTCATGGGAGAGCCCTGAGTCCAATTCCATCTAACTCAAGGCAAAGCAGCTATTCCACCCAGTCTAAGTTACATGTAGGGAGCATGAAAGGGGTCTGCAGGAGCTGCCAGCCCTGTGAGCATCTTTCCTGGAGCTGGCCCTGCCTCAAGTGTGAGACCCTGGAGGGAGGATGTGTGGAGACACCCCACCAATACATTTTTCATGGGCAGTCATGGCAAGCTGGCTATTTGAGTTGCAGGACTTTTTGTTTAAAAAGTTTTACAGCATTAATAAAGAACAGGGCTCAGCTTTTAAAAGAAAAATCAAAGCAACTTTGCAGGGTGTTGCCAGCCCAAACCCTCAACTACTTTTAGTTTTAAAAGACTTTATCAGGTTGGATGAGGAAGCGAGCCAAAAATGTTTTCACTACTTAGTAGGGTAAAGTTGAGCACAGAGCTGTTTAACTCCTGAGCACCCTCCTCATCTGCTCCCTGCACATCTTTTAAAACTGGTTTTGTAAAGAACAAAATATAGCTTGGCTATTTGTGCACTGAAACAAGAGTAAATCACTGTGTTTTCCACAGTGTTATAAATAGACAGAAGATCATTTGGTATAAGGTAACAGGAAGGGGAGAGGGGAAGAAACGCCCCGAAGGTGATTTCCATCCCTGTTTCCAGGCTCTATTTCCACTGTTGTGCAATTAAGCCCAATTCAGTTGATACACTGGTTATCCAAAACAGAAAAACAGAAGGTTTGTATTGCTTTCCACTATTATGGGTATGATGAAAGTACCACAGGCCCCCATCCCTGAGAGACCTCTATTGTCTGAGACACAAATCTGAGTAATAAACACAGTCCCCTGGGGACTTTCTCAGCTGGTGTACATTATCACAGCAATTAATGTGCTATTTTGTAAGTATGACAATTTACACCAGATGATAATCTTCCTCCTGGCCTGGGAGAATTACTGATTTTAGCACATGATTCGATAAAGCGAGCTACAGTTGCAAACCATGGTGATTTACATGCTCTGCTAAAAAACTTCTCAGCCACATTCACTGAATTAAGAGCAACATTTAGGTTCTCCCTCTTCCTTACAGGGCACACCGGTTGAGCACCTACTTTCCAGGTGCAACCAGCAGCTTTTGAGCATTGCTTCTCTCTTGGAGAGCTTTCTTAATACCCCCTGAAGGCAGCCTGGCTGTGTTTTGGAGGTCTCATCCTCCTTGTACTGTGTCACTGCCTGGTATTGCTGGGGTCTGTTGCTCTGGAAATGTGGGGTTTTCTAGTTGATGGCTTGAGGAGACCCTGAAGTGATCTTTGGAAATGGAACTGCTGTTACATGTGTGCAATGGAAACAGGATTTCTTCAGCTGGTTAAGCACTTTAGGATCCTGCAGGTTGTAGACATTACTATTATAATAATGGTTATGGTAATTTCCAAAGTAGGTGATAAATCTATCTCTTATTTCATCTATTCCTTAATTAGACAGTAAGCGTAACATCACTATCTGGAATAGAAGGAGACTCAAGTGAGATCAGTGTTTAAAATCTGAAATTCAAATTATCTTTTCCTTTGTGAAGATGGGAAGAGGAAACTGTTTAAAAATAACGAACTCTGGTGATTTATGTGAGATTCTCTTGTCTTATCAAAAACCCACAGATTAGAATTGCAGAAGCTTTAGTGGACCCAATGGAGAATAGTCTTAGTTTTAAAATGCCTGGTAGGATTAAACTTATGAGACAATACGGAGCAGAGATTTTAAAAGGCAAAATGAAGTGCTTAATCTTCATCAGTTAAAAAAGGGCCGTTCCAATAACACAGAAGATGTAACTTTGAGGTCAGGGCTTAAGTGACTACTGTAAACTAACTAAACTGTGACAATGAGAGCTGAGACTGGGAGATGTGAGTTTGTGCAGGGGGATCAGTGCATGTCAAACTAGACCTGAGCATGTAAGCTGAGATCATGGCTCACTCGGGCCCCTTTTACGAAGTGCTTCAACAACTCAAAAGGAGCAGGGTGAGCTGTGCACATCCCTGTGGCGCTGAAGCAGGGGCAAAAGAAGTGTGGGTAGGTGGCTTGGCTTATACAGTGATGGATTGCCAGTCATGCTCCGTATTTCTATTGTATTGCCTTTATATTAATTTGCTGAAAATAGCTCTTTTGTAAAGGTTTTGAGCCTGTCAGGTGCTGGCTTAGAGGTCTCCTGCTCATGAGCTAGGGCCATTATTACTGTGCACTTGGCATCGAACTCACATGAGGTGGTTTCTCAAAGGACTTAGAGAATAAATTACAGGTTTTGCTGGGGTGGGGAGAGCAAGTCGATCAGTTTAAAACTTTATCTAGCACTAGCTTGCAGAGCTGGTGCTGTATAACATTTTTGTTCCATGAACTTTTAAACAGAATGTGTTCAAATCTGGGTTGTAGCTGCATTTCATCCTTTCTGGTCTTATTTTTCACTGCTGTAAATTTTTCTTTCAATTAAAAAAATAAAGTGCTTTCTATGCCCAAATTGGAGTTTTAGACTCTAAGTGCCTCTGATGCAACAGGTGATTTTAAAATCGAGTTTTGCATTTAGGGTATTTTTAGCTGATTTGCAATATAACAAGCAGCTTATGTCTATGGCTTTAATGTGAGTGGCAGAGGCTTGTCACTGATGCAAAAGAATTCCTCCATCTAGAGCTTCCCTGTTCTGCCAGCTTTTATCGTACTGTGGAGAAGCTGTAAGGGCTGAGTTGTTGTTAATTAGTTATATCTTAAGGGTATTGTCTTAAGCCAGTCAGTAAAACAAAACACTGATTTATTGATTTGTTCCTTTTTTTCCCTGCCTTAAAAGACTTCAACACCTCTCACCACCCCCACCCCCCGCCCCGACACATACACACACAAAAATACAAACACCTGACCCCTAAAGCCTTGTTCTAATGGTGAAATGTAGACATAATGAATCTGCTTCATGTGCAGGAGAGAGAAAAGAGGGAGAAAGAGGGAGAAACCCCCATCTTGCTTCCTCCTTTGCCAAGAACAGAGTGTATGTAAAACAGCTAAGCTTGTTACTAGAACTCCTACAAACTAGGCTGAAAACAACGTTCCACACTGCCTCAACAGGAGCCTCTGGGATGTCCTAAGTGGCCTTGGTGGGACTGGTAGGAGACAGATGTGTCAAGCTAGGGTCAGTCTCTGCAGAAGCACTGCTTTTTGGAGGAGATGTGCATGTTAATGCTAGCCATGGGCCTGCCTCCGCGTACCTTTTTACAGAAGCTGCTTTTAATTTATATTGACCTAGCTCAGATAAGATCAAAATCAGAACCAGTATGTCAATAAACCCAAGGACAAGTGGCCCATTTGGGTATGAATCGATGCCCTTTTATTTAGACATGCTTGCAATCATTTCATATACCAACATAATCATCTGACATTAGCATCTGGATGAGGGTATTAAAAGAGGAAAATTAACACAGCTTATCGAAGGTGACATTCAAATACAAAGTCCCCACAATTTTCTTGACTTGGAGTCTGCAATTACAGAAAAATGAGCCCATTATGTGATGGGGGTCCTTTCAAGATGCAGGGCAGCCTTACAGGCGGGAAGCTTGGCAATAACGCAAACTGCACTTTGTGTTCAAACAGAGTTTGACAGCATTAAACATAACATAGGTTCAACTAACCTTTATATCTCCATTCAAGTGCCTGACAATGGAAGTGGTGTTGTTTTATTATAGATTGAAGTGCATTTTGCCTTGATTGGCTTGCCTTTTCCCTTCAGAGTGTGCTGGAGAGACCTAGACATGCTTTTTTCATGTGTTGAGACAGCTTGGGGGTATTTTCTTATCAGTCTTATCATTCCCACAGTGTAGGCTGTAGACTGCAGGGACTCAGCATCTCTGTGGCTCAATCGGGGGCCAAGGTTCATGCTCCCACTTGGAAGGCAGCGTTGAGTATTTGAGAATGGCAAGTGGCTCTTTGGAGGGGATGAGAAATGAAGGTGCAACAGATCTGCCACAGTGGTGCGATTTGACTTTTCACACAACCAGCAGCATCAAGGATGGAGGAGAGGAGAGGATATGGGGGTTGATCTAACTGTGGGTTAATCTCTCCTGACAGCAGAGCTGTCAAGGCATCTTTGTTTAATGGGACCCAGAGATAATTGGATTTAGCAGTCAGGGCCAATCTGTGAACCCTGGGGTGAAGGGGCTGGTAATTGGGGTTTCCTCCCCAATGGGGAGGGTCAGGGTGTCTGCGTGGCTGGAGGTGGCTGGGGAGAAGTCTTTGCTACAGCCCCTCTGCTTTCTGCAGAGCTTGGGGTAATGAGCCAGAACCTGAAGCTCCCTCCTCAGGGTGAAATTCCTTTCAGCATCACCTTCTTTCACTCTCTCTCATCTCAGATGACTTCTTTTGTTTATTTCCCTATTGGTTAATGTCAAAAGAATATTTTAAGGAAAAAGTCATGTTGAGATAAAAGTATTTTTTTCTTTTTTTAAAAAAATTGTATTCTTACGCAGCATTTCAATCTATCCTTAGGAAATAATAATAAAAGCTACAGGAGTCAGAGTGAAAAGAAAGATGAAACACAATTATACCAAAAAGTAATAAAAAATGCAAATTTGCTGCAGAAAATGCAAACCCCTAATTGTGGCTTTTTCTCTTATTGTTGCTTCAAAAGCTCTGCGTGCTACCTTCCTCCCTCTGGGAGGGTCCTCAGCTGCAGCTGGGCTGCCACACTCTGACCTCTCCAGTGAAATATGGGTGACCTGAAAAGAAACCGGGAGAAGAGAGGTGAAGGAGAAGGTCATGTCTCCTCCACCCCGATATGGTCTGTGGCTGCTGCCCAGGGAGTGGTGCCTACCCCACGGATGAGGGTGGGAGCGATGCTCTATAGGGCCAAGGCTGTGCATGTCTGGAGAACATTAACCTGCTGTGTACGCTTTGATGTATGTCTTCAATGACAAAAACCCCCATAATTGCACTGCAAAAAGTTTAGCTGAGAAATCTGAAAGGCTCCAGCTATTGGAAGCACACTTACACAGAGCTTGATAAGAGAAAGTCTGAACGAGAAGATACTTTACTGCTTAGCAAATTGTTTCTAGCTATGTGAAGTTGTCCTTGGGGGTTGAAATTTCTGATTGTGCTATGCAGCAGAAAGTACTGGCCTCCTGGCCAGTGTCACTCCCCTCGTGGTCTCAGGTAAGCGCTTTCTGAACCCATTTGTGCTTTAACCTTTCCAATAACCCTGTGCATCTAGTCTCTGTGGATTTACTCTGATTTTATGGGTGGCCTTGGAGGGTCCTTGGCCAGGCTTTGGGCTCAGCATCTCACTGTGAGTTTAGAGGAAATGGGTATTTCTAACCTGTTCAACCGTAATGTGGCCCTTTCTGCTTGTAGTCTGGGCCACTTGCTTAATTATGCTTAATGTATGAACTTAAGTGCCCTGTTTCATCCTGATTACCAAAAAGCAGTGGAGTAATTGGGGAAGCACTGAGCACCATAGGAGGAACTAAAACCTCTGTTCTCAGTGCACAGGGTGGCAGAAACCCAGGGCATGTCTCTGCTTGCCATGGGACAGCTAGGTTAGCTCCAGCGTAGGAGGAAACGGCAATCGCAGATCTCTGCTCAAAGGCAGCAAGTGGTTGGGGACCTCTGGCCAAAATTGCAGGATCAGAGATAGGATTTACTGGCTTTTTGCAGGACCTGTACCCTTCCCTTTCCAGCCCACTCTGTGCTGTATCTTTGTCTGAAATGTTGGCAGTGCGCTGACTTCATCTTTTCCATGTCTTTTCCACAGCAAGACTTCACAAAGACTGAGGTAGGAAGTTTTACTTGTGCCTCTAACTCAGATGAGTGCTAACACAAGTGGTGAATTAAAGCCACGGCAGGGTATCACCTTCTTAAGGTCCACCTGGAAAGAAGGTGGAAAAGGCAATGAAGGCAGGTATATGATGCCATTCCCAGCACAGGGAGCTTCAGGAAATAGTCGAAGGGGTTGTGCTGGTTCAAGCACTCATAAAATCCTCCTCTCTGTTTTACTGCTCTTTCCTATTGCAGCACGAGCAGTAGAGCTGAATCAACCCATTTGGTGACTTGCAACTTAATTTAAATCTACCAGCATTGGTAATAGGGACTCATATCCTTAGGCCAAAGTGCTGAGCTGCATCCTGTTGTGCCAGCATCTAGGGTGGGAGCTGCAGGATGAAAAAGGGGTTGTGGGGGCAGCTTTTAGGCACACCCATATATGATCTGCTGTTACAGTGGCTGCTGATTGCTCTTATATTTTGCCTATTGTTGCTCTGCCTGTTGAAGGCTCTGGTCTGCTTTGTTAGGATCACATGGCTGCTCTTCAGTTGTATGGGATTGGGTTGCCTCCATGATTTCTCATCAAAAGCATACCTGAGTGCAGTGAGGGCTTCATAAACTCTGTGCTGGCTCTTACAGGACAGGTTTATCACTGTAACACACTAGTATGTTCCAAAACAGTGAGGAAAGGGGCTCGTTGCAGTGGCAGCTGCATGGGCTTGCATGTGCAGGTGGACACTTGCGGCACAGCCAGTCCTACACTACTTGCATCTGCAGCACAGGGGGGACAAGGCTTTGCAGGCAGTCTGGCGTGTGTATTGCTATGCAGGCTTCTTTGGGTAAAATCACTATTGCTTGGTGCATCCAGCTTCATTTAACCGTGTAATCAGCTTGTACAGCTGGTATGGCACCAGCTGGATGCATGGTCACTAATGTACGCACCAAGGAAGAAACACTTGCATAATCCCAGTATCAAAATCTGCCTCTTAAGGGTTGCAGTATGTTGTTTTTCACAACCTGCAAGTCAGGTTTACAGTTAGACCTGATGATCTTAAAGGTCTTTTCCAACCTAAACAATTCTGTGATTCCATGATCTTGAATTATTAACACAGCCTTATGCTGGAGGTATGTATTAGATGTGGAAATTTCCAGTGTTACCACCTGTTGGTGACTTTTTTGTGTTGGACATTGCCAGCTCATTGACATGATCAGTACTTTATTCAATGAAGTCTCATGTTTTCTCTTAGGCACTTACATAGCGCTACTTACCTCGTGACGTAATGACAGCTTAATTCGGTACATAATTATTATTGCTACTGTTACTGTGCCCCTGGAGTCCTCTCTGTACAAGGGTTAGCCAGGATGGCAGCAGCAGCAGACTTAATGAGTTTAAAATAGCAAATTAATTTCCAAAATGAGTTTCCAAATGTTATTCCTGTCCTGAGCCTGGATCGGATGTAGCCCACATTTGAAATTTAGGCATCACTCCAGTCTGAAAACTTCAAATGGCTTTCACACAAAGATCTCAGTTAACCACAGTGCATGAACACTAGTTAAAAAGCTGTTTATAAAGCCAAAATGTGGGGCATCCTTAGTCCATGTAGATGGGAGAAGGCAGTACCTGCTTTCATGCTAACTGCAACGTGACTCTCAAATTTTGGAGCTGAAGGCTGAGTGCTTGCATGCAGTCAAGGGAGCTGCAGCTGCTGGTCATGGCTTGACAGCACCAGAGCTGAGAGAAGATTATTTATTTCCATGTAGTAGACACAGAATGAAAAACTGCTTGCCTCAGATGGGCACGGTTCTCACCTGGCTCCTTCTGCACTGATGGATGGCAAAGTGAATGAGGTTTTACTTGCTTGTGGAAAAAAATCAGCAAAGAAAACCAGCCGATGCTCATCTCATTGGATGGGGTGCTGGGGACTTTTAAAACCATTTCTTGGGGTAGGGAAGTAGTGAGGTGATCATTATCTGAACACATGCATACAGCAAAACGGGTACATTTTCTAAATGGTCTTTTTTAAAGCAAAACTGAGTAGTAAGTAAGAATGCTTCCCTGCAGGCTGGCAGAAGGACGCAGTTGGTATCACACATTTTAGCAGCTGGCATGTTAATGAGGCCATTTTTATTGAAATGAGCTAAATACTATTAACGTTTGTGGACTCCCAACTGATTTCTGAAGCATTTACTGAACTTCAAAAAGTGCTTCAAGAATCAATTAAAAACAATTTTTTAGATTTGATAGAAAACCAAAAAAAATTGTACTGTTACGTTTATGTTTATCTGAACAGATCTTACCTTTGTGTCACTGACTTTAAACAGTTTCCTCTTTTTTTTTCCTTTCTGTGTTCTAAATAATGCTGAAAAATAGTTCTTTTGAGAAAGTGATAAGGTAATTTGTAGCCAAGATGATTTTGTGGGTTCTCTCCTGTGTAGGATGGCGGTCAGTGTGTGGTTAAAAGTGAATATATGGCTCTATTATACAGTGATTGTGCTTGGCCACTTTACTAGCAACCTTCAAATGTATTTAAATTATTAATGAATTTTTTCATTAAAATATTAAAAGGATTTAGAAAGCAAGATGGCAATGAAAAGCTGTCTGGTTTTGCATTGTGGGAGTGGGGGGTGGCAAAAGGCTCTTCCCATTTCTCAATTCCCCAGGTAGATCTGGGACACACCCTTGAGCTTTAACGTTTTCTGGGAAGCCTGAGCAGCCACGTCTGGGAGCTCATTGAGGAGCTGTTCACCACACCAGCAGCCCATCCAATTCAACACACCCAACTGCACCTTGGCAGGGGGAGGTGAAGCACTGCTGACTCCTTGTCTGCTTCCTTCGACTACATAAGAGCCGCAGCAAGCCAATATTTAAAGCGTTGTGACAAACTCTAGTATCTTCAAGACTGAGACAATTATTCGGTGCTAAGGTGAGGGGTTTGTTGGTAAAGACAAATGTTTAAAGGAAAAATCAAGCCACGCTCTTGAAAGTGACATTAATCTAGGCAGCATGTCAGCCTGCAGATGCTGGTGGAGTCATTATCCCAAGCTGAAACAACAACCTATGCAATTTTATTTCCCTTGTTTTGTATTTTTTGTCACAGTAGGCATTTGTTGCCTGCAAATATATGTAATGTTTGTCAACAGCCTTGACTGTGCACTGGGCAGCAGGAGCTAGGCATGTTGTGGTGGCCCGGGGACTCCCCCCAAGTGATGGGCTAACCATGTCCCATGGAGTCACTGTAGGTGGGAACAAATTCAGAGAAAGAGATGGCTGACTGGTTCGTTGAAATATGTTTGAATAAGGATGGCTGGGCAATCCTCTGGCCTTCACTGGTGTAGGTGCTCACTGTCAGATGGGCTTTACGGCCAGAGCAGAAAATCTGCTTGTCAGCAAGACTCCCAGGAAAGCAAGCTTGTACATCAAACACTGTTGGAGGGACTGACACATAAAAATGGATGGGGAATTTTAGTCCTTACCCAAGTGGATCTTGCCCCTTTACTAGTGAATCCAGCCTCTGGTGGAGAGATGCTATAAGCACCATTTAGCAGCTCTGGAAAGGAGAGTAGAGTGTTAGGCTATCATCTACGATTATGTACCAAAAATATGGGCTGCTAGGTCTGTATGCAGCCTGCAAGTCCACAGCACACCACAAATGTGCAACTGTGCAGCAGCTAAAATGAGCAGCGTTTCTTGTTCTATACCCGTTCAAAAAAGTTGTATCATTGCTGCTAGTTTTATCTTGTATCTAACCTGACAATTACTGGCCACTAGCATGATGAATTTTTCATTACTTTCCTTTGAAAGAAAGAGACAACAAAACAAACCCTTGAAACAAGCAAGAAGATCCCATGAGGAAAACACAGCATGTGTGAAAATAAACCAGTAGGCAAAAAAAGAGGCTTCTTTATTGTATAAATATGCCTAGAAGTGGTGGGGTGTTTTCTCATTCTACTTGAATCCTTTCCCAAACTTTAAAAATAACCTGAACGGAAGGAAGGAGAAGGAAACCAGAATAAACTGCCTGTCACTCTAGTGCCTTTAATAGCAAACCTGTGCTTCCCCAAGCTGTTGGGCAGCCACCCAGCCAGCATTTATGTGGTAGGAGTGTGATACGCAAGCAGAGGAGGCCAGAGCTCACTAGGCATTGAAGGAAAGAGCTTCTCTTACCTTTAAATGCTGGAGATGAGACACAGGCCTAGCAGGTTTGGTGTGGAAAAGGAGAAGAGAGGAGGAGGCAAGCGGCTGTGGTGCAGACTGGAGCTGAAGCAGCAGCACAGGGAGGTGAAGGCTCTTCCCACCAGGAGAGAAATGTCTTCCAGCTGCTTTCTTTGCCTTTCCTTGCTGACAGTATCCCCTGCATACTCATGCTTCTGGCCATTGGGAGTAACAGTGTGATGCTGGAATAAGCCTGATGAACTCTGCAGGAAGGTTTTGGGGACCTTGGTCACAGATGACAATGTCAGTAAACTAGAGCTGATGTAGGAGAAATTACTCTTTACATTTTCTTTGCTCTTCTGAGTCCAGTTTCATCATAGGAAAAAGAAATATGAATGATGCACTTGCCTAATTTAATTAAATATCTTCATTATTTAGCCTTGTGTCAAAACCTGGCTTACCTGCTCATTGTCTCTCAGGCCACACAACTGCTTTAAGCCTCATCTGGGGAGGGTTCCTTTTTACTATTATGAAAATCACAGACTGTTTAGCATGTGAGAAACCATCCTCAAGGAAGTGGATTTTCTGTTTGGCACAAGCACACATGAACTCCTAAGACACACTTCAATTTCTCACTGTTATACCTTCTGAGAATGATCTCTGTATTGGTATTCTGCATTTATTTAAGGAGCCCAGGCTTGGTCTTCTGGCTGACATGTCTGACCTCTTTTCATTGATACCTGTGTCATTCTAATGACATAGCGTGGCTGTGGATCTTGACCACTCTCTTCAAAATACAAATACACAATACTCCTATAATCCTTTACAAGTACTTTTGAATAACCAGAAACCTTCTTCCAGCTTCTTTCTGCTGAAGTTCACATTACTCCCTCAGTTTGCAGGACAAGGACAGTGGACAGTTAAGCCTGTTAAATGAGGGCTATAAGTATTGCTATGGCAGAAATCAGTCTGTGCTTGTGGTTGTGCTGCTATTTCAATGCACACGTAATTAATGTGCTCAAATGAAGCCCAGTCGAGGTGTTTGGTAATAAAGGCAACCTTCAAAAACTCCATAAGTTAATCCCTGGGTAGGGCTGAGACTCCTTGGGCCCAGGGGCTGGAGGTTGGGCCAGGGTAAGGGCTGGCTCCAGCCCCAATATCATGCAACTGGGCATAAATCCAGCAGGGTATTCTTTGTTTGTTTTACTATGTCTTAGGAAACTTGCCTGGGTCTTTTTAGATGCTGAATGGTTTTATGGCAGCAGCTGTCAGGAAAGCTTCATGTGCCAGGACCCTATTCCTGAAATAGTCATTTAGCTGATAACTCTTACTAAGGTTAATAGCTCCGTCCAACTGGGATGGGGTTGTTCGTAGTAGCTAACTATGAAAGATTTTGCTGGAGGTTGATGATCTAAAGACAGCAAGAGAATGTGATGACTGATAGTTATAGGGGGAGGCAGACAGGGTAACTAAGATGATGGCATTAGTGAGACAGGATCTCAGTTTAATTCTCTTTACTGCCACACAAATTCCCCTCTGTAGTTTTTTCTTGGTCCTGTTTCTGGGGTTTTTTTGTTGTTTTGTTTTGTGTGTGTGTGTTTCTACAAGGTTCTATTTTCACCTGTTATTGCTTAGGGAAATACACCTCATCCAGCCCCTGGATGTCTCAGTGCCTTTCCTGCTGCAGGGAAGTCCTTACTCCTGCCCAGTTTGGCCAGGAGGAGCACTGGCAGTGCCACCATGGGAAGCTTTGCAATTTGGATGCAGTTTCACTTATTTTTAATTTTTCAAATAAGGATAGGTACTAGTGGTGGAGACCTTGCCCATAGGACCCTGATAGGCCAAAATGAGTGGAGCCAAATGGTGTTGATTGTTGCTTCCTTTCCATACCTCGGTGCCAGATCCAAGCACCAGTTGCTGAAGCTGGGCAAGTACTGCATGAAATTGTGGACTCTTACATGACACAGTGAGAAATGTTAAAAAGCAGGCCTGGCTTTTACCCACAGAAAAAGTAGTTGACTGCTGATCAGCAGTAAAACAGTTATTTGCCACTTATTGCTGGAGAAGGCAAATAGCTGCTTTCTCTGGCTTTCTCTGGTAAATGAGAACGTGAAGTTGGCATGGGTAAAGATTATCTTCCCCTGCTGCCTCCTGTGCATGAGGCTGTCACTGGGTGAAGCTCATGGAGGGAAGGGTTTGCTGAGCAGGGACAGACCTGTGTGGGGACAAGGGAGGGGAGATTCCAGAAGAAATCATGGCCAAACCCCTCTCTTCTGGGCTTGGCTTTGCCTCCTCATTTACTGGGAATACATCTCCCTTTCTGGGGCAGCCAGCCCTCACTCAGTGTATGCATCATGGCAGAGCTACAAAGAGCTACTGCGATGGGTCACCTCCCTGAATGCAAGAATTAAAAATGAGCTTAAACGGGTGCTGGCATCTCCTTTTTACATACCAGATGTCAGCACCAGTCTCAGCCGCTGTACAAACCCAGAGGGTTTAACTTGAGGTGACTTATTCAGGAAGTAATATTTTCCCCTCTCCCTCTCCAACCATTCCTCTCTACCAAAGAAGTGGCATGGTGCCCTCTCCATCTGCTTGGCCCTTCCCCAGCCTAGCAGGTGGGAACACCGGCACCCTGAGCTTACCTCTCTGTGCCAGTGGCTCATCCAGGGCAGCAATGTGGAGCTGGGGCCTCCCCTACATATATGCAAGGGGATGACAGTTGTTTTGGGGAGACACACTGAAAACCAAGCAGCCTTCTTGGTACGATGCTGCCAGGGTTGGTGTTGCCATACACCTGCCCACAACTCATAGTGAAGCACCAGGCCCCTGATTTTTCCAGTCCCTCTCAGCTGTGTTCAAGAGACACCTCTCTTTATCCCTAAAAGAAATCTAAAAAAACCCTAAAACCCAACCCCTCCAAAAATCCATGATGTGGAAAGAGGGCATTTTAACAAAATGAGTCAAGCATCAGCATTTTCAAGTGAGCTCTTCTCTCTAATGTCGCAGGGTGGTCAAAGCAAAGAAACAAAAGTTTGGGTATTTTTAGGGCTTAATTAATTTTAATGCAAACAAAGCATAAGGGCTAACATGGGGTCAGACCTAATGCTGCCTAAGTACCAGTGAGTACCATAGATGTGTAAAACTAGGGAAAATGGGACTCTGTGGAGCTGGTTCATGGTAAAGTAGGATTTTATTCTGTCTTTCTGTTACATAGCTTGATTTCCTCAGACAGTGCACATCATTGTGAAGAAAGGACTAATTTTGTACTCTAGTGCTAACCCCATGGCCAGGGATGCTGCTTTGCTCCATCAGGCTGGGCATATAATGTTCAGGCACAAAATCAGCCCAATTAGTAACAACTCCTCTTATCATAAGCTCAGCCTTTTTCAAAAACCTGTCTGAATCATGGCCTTCTGCTCATAATGAGGAATATAAGAGGTCTTCTTCTGAATTACTTGATTCTTTCATTTATATCTAAACACCTCGAAATCACATGATGGTGCTGTAGCATTCTCCAGAAAAATACTGCTTTAAACAGAAATATCTTTGCCTGTGGAACTATAAAAAATGCATGACTCTGTAAACACAAACTAAAAGGACTGAATTTATCTTTCCTGTACCTTTGATAAAGCTGATGCCATGGTTTGTGTCTGCATGAATGAAGTCAGCCTAAACAGCAAGGGAGCCAACTTTATACTAGATTATTGCAAATGTTTGCAGATACTCCACTTTGCTACCAGAAGCGCACTGCTGTCTTGCAGATTTTAAGTACTGTGTATAGTGTAAAACCAGAAATAGGAAGCTCTGTTTTGTTAAATGATTGCATATCAAGTATTTATTATAAACACCCAGTTTTCTGAGGTATTGGAAAACTGCTATCACTTACATTTTAAGAGTTCACTTGCAGACCAGCAGTCTCTAGGAAAACCCAGAGTTTGAACCTCGATTTTGCAATGGGATGGTCTGAATGGTTAGTTTTGATGAATTTTTGCTGTTCTGGCTTTTAAGCTAAGTTATTGTTCTGCTGTTGTCTCTTCAGGAATGGTGCTGCTATTTTTTACTTCTCTGTGAATGGCAAAAATATAAAGCAAGCTGGCATCAAGGACTGTGCTTTATAAGAAAGGAAAGAGGAAAGATAAAATGGCTACATATGGCAATATGGACAGTTTTCAACTTAATGGAAATAAAAGAGTCCAATTTTTGCAGCATATACAGAGAATAGAACTGTATTTTTATGCAAATGCTATAGAAAATGCAGCTCAGCAAAGGCTGTTTTCCTGATGTTGGCTGGAAAGCATTCTGAGTGCCTGAAGACTTACATTTTCCATGAGAACTTGGTGAGAAAGACTATAAGGAGGCAATAGAGCGTCTAAAACCATTATGCCTACCACAGGTTTTCTTTTTTTATAAATCCAAGTTTCACCTCAAAAATCAGCTAAGAAGGAGAAATACTACTGAGTCTTTGACAAGCCTGAATAGTGATTATGCCTTGCTGTTTTGATTAAAAATAAAAAAAATGCTGGTCAAGAGCAATTTGTTTGTGTGTAAACTAGTAAAAGAATGGTTGTGTATCTGCATGGTGCTATCCAGCCCTCAGGGAGCCCACTGGAGGTACATATGGTGCAATATAGTTTTAACAGCATGGAGTTTTATATATCAGAAGGGAAAGGCAAAATATGGGAGGATAAGGGCTAGAGCACCTCCCATATGAGGATGGGCTGAGAGAGCCGGGGTTGTTCAGTCTGGAGAAAAGAAGGCTCCAAGGAGACCTTATAGTCACCTTCCAGTACCTGAAGGGGCTACAAAAATGCTGGGGAGGGAATTCTTACAAAGGCTTGTAGTGATAGGACTACAGGCAATGGGTATACACTGGAGAGGGGCAAATCTAGACTAGACATAAGGAAAAATTTCTTCTCTATGAGAGTGGAGATGGTCTGGAACAGATTGCCCACGGAAGTTGTAGATGCCCCATCCCTGGAGGTGTTCAAGGCCAAGTTGTATGGGCACTTGGGTAGCCTGATCTAGTGGGATGTGTCCCTGCCCATTCCAGGGAGGTTGGAACTAGATGATCTTTAAGGTCCCTTCCAACTCAAACTATTCTATGATTCTATGAAATACAGCAGCATAGCACTGGCCAACTGTGCTAATGCATCTCTGTTATGGAGAGGACCCACCCTCACCTCTGCACAGAACAGCATCGTGCCACATCCACTCTTTGTTGCTGAAAGACTCATACGTGGTGAATCAGTACCCCTATCAGAGGGAGCCCTATAATCTACAAAAACCTTTGGGATTGTGTAACTGGGATGTACCATAGGGTATAGGTGAGTGTGGCTCAGAATGAGGATGCTCTGTAAGAGAAAGAGCTGAAGGACACAATCCCTCTTGCTAGTATGGGTGGGATGGGCTGATGTATTCTGTTTCTGTGAAAATAAATCATGCAGCGTTAAGCCTGGGAGTCTATGCAGGGTATCCCAGGGAGTATATTGAATAAAAATGTTTAGAATAAGTCCAAAAGAAACTAATTTGCTGTTACAGTGTCTCATACTGGAGAGACAAGGAGTTTTAGGCTGCCTCTCTGTCACAGTAACTTCTTAGTATATCTGTTTGCCATTAAAGTTAATTGTGAATGAAGGAGATGGTCTCCTGCTGATAGGCAGAAAGTGGCAAAATATAAACATAAAGAGGCCTGAAGAGTAGCACACTAGAGACCTGCCAGGGTGGGGGAGCTGACAGTTAATATATAGAGCTGTATTTAGGGGAGACATTTGTATGATAAGCAGAGCAACAGGAAGGCTAGAGGGAGTGGGTGATGCCATTTCTCAGTTTTGGTGGGCAAGCTGGTGTCATTTGTATATGGGAGGGTGGCTGAAGAGCAGCGGGCGGAGACATCAGAGGAGCACTGGGATGGATTCCAGAGGCAGGGGTATAAGTACACCTGTGAAAGCCAGAGTGGGGGCTATACCAGCCCTATGTGTTCCCTAAACCCAAGACAGAGTAAGTATTACTGGGAACTGCGAAGTCATCACAAACCCCTGGCTGTGAGCAAATCGATACCTGATTCCAACACTGTAAGATTTATTCACAAAAGTTTTGAGAAAGGGGGAAATTTGCTTCTCCAGGTTGGTCCCAGGTCTCCCAAAAGGATCTGATGATGAACATACCTGAGGGGCTATTTACAAGCATGACACTAACCCTCAGAGTGGCTAATCCATAGGCACAGGATGGGGAGGTTGGAGCTGTTAGCTCCAAAAAAAGCTGTTAGCTTTTTTAGATGACAATACATTAATGAATGAGATAAGCTTAGAGGAACACTTGTAAAAGCTGCAGGAGAACCCAAAGAGATTGCACATATCTGGCTTTGCTTTTAACAGAAGTAAGTTCATCTTTCGTTACCAGGTCTATTTGGGCATTGTATAGGTGCAGAAGCAAGCCACTTACTAAAACGGAAAACAGAAATGACTGAGAATGCACCAGTACCACAGAATACAACTTCTGGTCATGTTAAGCTGTAATAATTTAAAAGTTTGCTCCAAATCTGTGAACTCTGATCAGCTCTGTGTCTGGCTTGTTTAAAACAAAAGCTTAGTTTCAGGAGAATGAAATTTTGTATCTTAACAATCAAATAGCTTAAGCCCTTCGATACATGTTAATGTTTGGCATTAACACTACTGTACCTCTATTGGAAGGGCTGATTCCTGTAATATCAAATATCTATTAAGAGATGAGTAAAAAAACCCATGCCATATTATCTTACTGAACATTTTCAAAACTGGATAGCATTCACTTAAATAATACTACTCTGCTTCCTTCCTTTCACCACAAAAATCTTTTGCCCATCATTTCTGGATAAATGCTAAAATGATCTGTTGGGATGAAGCTACTGTCCTCATCACTCAAAACTCCTGTTAGAAGCACTGACGCTGAGAGTATGTATTTTTTTGCAGGCAGAAGCCAGATAGCAGATATTGAGTTTTGCTAGGTAAGCATTTTACCAAAATATTTTTTAGAATCAACTCACAAAAATGCTTTTATTGTATTTATGGGGGGAAGGAGAAGAAAGAAAAGCAGTTAGTTGTATATTTTCTATTCTACAGACTTTTTCTTAACAGAGCTAGAAAAATTTTCTGGAAACGAGAATTAACTCTATTTTGCTTATTGCTGTACACTCTGGACTTTAGGGATGGCCACGTTACATCAGCAGCAGCAAGCTTAAGCTAGAGTACTTTTAGAAAATTGACAGTTTCCTTCATTCTTTGCCAGGGGGGATACGGAGAACAATAAGAAAAGCTTACAAAGAGACACACCAGTGTAAATACCTGAATAGCACCAAGAGACTATTAAATTTCAAAGGAGGGAAAAAGTCATTTTGCTTGCTTCCTGCTTTTCCCCAGGGTAGACACAGGCAGCAGTTTGTGTCCTTGCAGCAGGTTGTGGGATGTGCCAGGGCAAGGCACAGGGGATGCATGCTGTGCCACCAAATGTTAATTTGGCAGGGAGGAGAAAGCCTACTGCTTTCACCACTGGCTGGTGTACAGTGCTGGTGCTGGGAGTGATGTGTGGGACAAGAACCTATGGTGTAAAACAGCCCAAGCACTTAATGAAGCAAAATATGCTGAAAGCAGACCCAGTTGACCTCAGTCCTGGAATGCCCACTGTGCCAAAAGGACCGGCTAAGGGCTTCAGAATGGAAATGCTGGGAGAGACCTGCTTTGGTGTGGTGCTACAGCTTCCCTTGGCTCACACAGGTTGGCTGTGCAGAAATGCTGTCTCCAGGTGTCCCTGATGTAACACATTCCTCATCCTGAAATCGAGCAGACTCAAAATGTCTGGCAATGGAAAATACCCAGTACGAGTCCCTGCTTCCCCCTATAATGTCCTATGTTTCTGCTTGGAGTTGATGGTACTATTGGATGGGACAGGAAAATATGGGAAAAGACACAATAAACCACGTTTTGGTGTTAGTGATTTATTAGAGGTTAAATGGATTTTGATGAAGACATATGCTGATAGCCTAGAGAAAAACTTAGACCAGATGTAATACGTAGCTTCAAAAGTTAATAAAAATGGCTTCATCTTCACAGATTTTTGTTGTGTCTGAAGATGACAACAAGGAAAGGAAGGGATGACAAGATGTGCCAGGTCCCAGAAGGAGTGAAGAACAAGATAAAAATTAGATATCAGGTTCCCTCCCTGATGCCCAGCACAGACCATTGGGAATTCAGACAGCTCCCCCAAGGTTAGGCTTGTGATTTATGTTTTTCTGTTTGGGGATGTCATTTGAGTAACGCACAAATGAGAAGTATGCTGTATTGACAAGCTGTGCTTTAAAGTTTACAGAGCTGCTGTTCTCCAACACACTGGGTAAAAAGTGACTAACTTTATGTTCTTTGTTTTGAATATGATTAGGGTACAGTGGAGCCAATCTTTAAATTTTTTTCAATGGGCAGAACTAACTGCTTAAAACTGATGCTCTTCATCAGAGAGAAGGTACCTTGTTCATTGGGAAGACAAATACCCACAAACCTTTAAGAGACAGGTCCCTAGTGAGCACCCACCCACCCTTCCCCACAGTGTGGCTGCTCACTTAGGCACAAGCCAGCACTTGGTTCAAGTAAATGGCTGCTACATGGCTGATGGGAACCTGGCCAGATACTGACTTTGTTGGTTTTGTTGACCATCAGGCAAAGGCAGGAGAGAGTCTGTGTTAGGTACTCTTGTGCTCTAGGTTTGGTGGGGGTACCTCTGCTGGGGTTAGGCCCTCCCCAGAGGCAGAAGGGTGGCCCTGCATAGTCCTTTGCCCTTTCTTCAAGGGCTAAGCCTTGTAAGACGTTTATACTCCAGCTGCCTGTTTTTAAAGTCTGCCACATTCTTCTCCTATGTGACTAAAAAAAGAAAAAAAAAAAACACATCATAATGCTCAGCTCCTTTGGAGGCTGTTAGTATTGCCAAAGATTACTTATTAAATGCTTACCTCTTACGGACTGACTCTGTAAGTCTCAGAGCTGTCTGTACCTTTACCACTGCCAAATCATAAGCCGAAGGGGAGAGAGAGCTTTCTTGAAGCTCTATGTCTGGGATTCATGATTAAGCTGGATTCTCATTTTCCATTGAAAAAGTAAGTTTCCAGCTTCTGTGATGCAAAGAAAAGGTTGAAAAAGTGTAAGGCTAAAGTACGCAAATCAAGAGAAGCAAATATAAAGAATATATATTTTTTTTTCATTTAGTCCTATGTTTTGAACTACTCCTCCTTCCTCCAGGATGCTGATTCATTCTTTTGAATGGATTGTGCTGGCAATACTGTATTTTTGTGTTCCCCAAGGGATAACTTCAGAGCCTTTTTTTCAAACCCACTTTGCCTAGTTTAGACATCTCTCGGAAAAAATAAATGAGAAGGAATTTGTAAGAAAAATTAATGATGTGCTGCATAAATTTTTCACAACTTTGTACACGGATGGAGTGGGTTTGTAGAATTACAGAACTGCAGTGACTAATAATAGTAATAAAGTGTCTGATTGTATTATGTGGTTAAAGATAGTCATAATACCGTCATTGTCTTTGCCGTTTTCCCACTCCTTGCTGTGACATCAGCCTGTCCCAGACCATCACATCCTGCTCATGGCTGTGTCTTTGTTGATAAATAATGAGTCATTATACGCTCTGCTGTATGACTCGTACAGCTGTATTGCCCAATTTTCCTCCCTCCAGAATTAAATCCCCCTTTGCAAGGATTTAGTATGCCTCTGAAACAGCTAAGTTTATCTGGTGACAAATGTGCACTTCAGCAGAAGGAAGAATGGATGAAATAAAGTTCTTTCTGGATGTTTGGTACCTGAAGTAGGCTCACCTACTATAAATGATGCCATTTTATTGACAAAACCCCACTGCCACTTTGTACTAATGGTGCCAACTCATCGGATATTGAAGACATGATTTCCATGGGTCATCCCCCCAGGGCACACTCAATCCAAAGACCGTATGCCACATAGGCATCACAACTCTGCATTAAATGTTTGGATACTTACATGTAAACAGACACATGTGGAAGTTACAAGATTTCTCCATAAAAACACCATACTGATTTAGTAACACTAAAATCAAAATTTCTTGCTCTCCAGCACTGCTGCTACCCACACAGCATATTCAGGAAACTCTCCTAAAAAAAAAAAAAAAAAAAAGCAAGAAATAATTGTAACGTTTCCCAAAAAAGACAAATGTACTTATTTACCCTTTGCTCTGACACTGAGAACGTTGAAAAAAATACCATGAGCAGCTTGGCGCTCTAAATAACTGATGTGCATAGTTAGGAAGTAGTTGTTTTCCTTCATTTTAATTTAAAAGTATGATCAAGCATACTTCCAGCTCTGCAGACCTGCTGAACTAGCATGTATTTCTCACCAACAGCCCGTGTGCAATGCAGTAGGCCTACTTTTTACAGAGGAGGTTGAGTCCAAAAGTATAATAGATCCTTGGTGAGGCATGACAGGCAAAGTGTTTGGTTTTCCTTCCTCCATTTTAACTGATTATTTTGCAACTCACCCTTGCAAAGCGTGAGAGATCAGGTGGTCTAGGGAGTGGCAGTGAGTGTTCACAGATAATGGAGGGATAGTTGAAAACCAGACCAAAACATGTGGTCCCTGGTGCTGCTTGATGGATGGCCTTCAACCTCCGCTCACATCTCTGCCTCCACACCCTCTCTTTGCTTTCTCTAGATCGATGGTCCCAAACCACAGCCCATCAGCTTCCAGACCTAAGCTACACATAGGCAAGGGTCTGTGTGCTTTCTGGTGTTCTGAAGTGGTGGGTGAGGGTGGCTTATTGATGCCTGTCACCTTGCTAGCAGAGCCTGTGTGTAGCATTAAGCTTGTCCTTCCCTGTGGTCTGGCCTGCAGAGCCTCCTCATGTCCATCTAGTCTGTGCATGACCTAAAGTGATCTAGGGAAGTCCCAACTTGAATCTTTCCCAGAAGGATCTTAAATGAAGCGTTCTCACCCCTACCCATTTGCTGTGAGCTGGCGTGGGGGTAGGTGCTAGGATGCTGCTCTCACCTTGCCAACAAACCTACTGCAGAAATGAAGATATTTTGACTATGACATAGCAATGCATTTCACAGCAGATCAACTCCTGTTGACTGCTTGTGCACCTGTTCTTTTTTTTCCGATTTCACAGTCTCCTTCCTGAGGTTTCCAGGGGCTGGGGGCACAGTAAAGCCCTGTTTGAGGTGCACCAGGAATGGCAAATCTACAGAAAGGCACTCCCTATTCCATAGCCTTTCTTGTGCAGAGGGGGGACAAACAGAGAAGTGCCCTTGCAGCTATGCATGGGACAGGAGTCAAGAGCCCTTTGGCTGCCTGTCTCTATTCCTTCTGATGTATCTTCAGGTAGAGGGATCGCAAATTTGACTTGTTAAATGGTTTTTAAGAAATGTGAGTGATAATTATAAAATTCCATGAGTCTTTTTTTTAATGATAAATTTTATGTAGCTGGCAGTTAAAATAAGTGATTACTCCATAAATACCATTTTAATAGCCTAGTCAACAGTGTAGCCTCTGCTGTTCTGAGATTTTTATCTCAGAGAAGGGAGGGAAAAATCCTTTCCCATGGATTTATATTGCTGTAGCGGCTGCTGCTGCTGCTCATTACTTGCTGAGTAAATTGGGGGGAACATATTCCTCTACTGCAGGCAGCCACAGATGAGCGAGCATAGATGCTGGGGGAGACGGCCACCCTGTGCCCGCACAGCTGGCCAGCACATTGAGTACTCTAGATGATGTTTTTGGGGGTAACATCCTCACGTTTTCCAAAGCTAGTCATTCTTGCACACAAGCACCACCCTCCTCCAGCAGCAATGGCCAGGCAGGCCAGATTTCTGCCAACATTCTTGTTACTAAGTTCGAGAGAGCTGGGTTTGACTATTCCATGGACAAGGAACTGTCTGGCTGGCCATGTCCAAAGACTTGCAGCTAATGGCTCCATGTCCAAAGGAAGATCAGTAATAAGGGGTGTTTCTGAGAGGTTTGTGTGTGGACTGATACTGTTCAACATCTTTATTAATGCCATAGATAATGGGATTGCATGCTACCTCAACAAGTTTGCGGATGACAGCAAACTGAGCGCTGCAGACAATTTCCTTGAGGGAAGAGATGCCATCCAGAGGGATCTTGACACATGTAGACCTCATGAAGCTCAATGAGGCCAAGGGAAATCTTATTGTGGCCTTTCATTATATGAACTTTTAAGAAGGCTTTTTGTCAAAGCCTGGAGTGACTGGACAAGGGGCAATGGTTTTAAACTGAAAGAGGGTAGATTCAGACTGGACATGTGAAAGAACTACAGAATCACAGAATGGTTTGGGTTGGAAAGGACCTTAAAGATTATCCAGTTTCAACCCCCTTGCCATGAGCAGGGACACCTCCCACCAGACCAGGATGCTCAACACCCCATTCAACCTGGCCTTGAACTCTTCCAGGGATGGGACAGCCACAGCTTCCCTGGGCAACCTATGCCAGTGCCTCACCACCCTCATCGTTTAGAATTTCTTCCTAATCTCTAGTTTACATCTTCCTCCTTCCAATTTAAAGCCCTTTAAGCAAAGAAATACCTTATGATGAGGGTGGTGAGAACCTGGCACAGGTTGCCTAGAGCAGCTGCAATGACCTGGAGATATTCAAGCCCTGTTGGATGGGGCTTTCACCAACCTGGTCCAGCAGAAAGTGTCCTTCTCCACAGCAGAGGGCTGGAACTGGATGAACTTCAAAGATCCCTTCTGACCAAAACCATTCTGTGATGGGGGGGGGCTGGGATTTCAATTAAAAAAATCATTAAAACCCAAATACTCCCTTCCCAAACCCCGATGTGTATTCCCAGAGATGTTCAAGGTCAGGTTGGTGGAGCATTGAGCAGCCTAGTCTGGTGGGAGGTGTCCCTGCTCATGGCAGGGCGGTGGAACCGGGTGATCTTTAAGCTCCATTCCAACCCAAACCATCCTCATTCTATGGTCTGGTGGGAGGTGTCCACAGCAGGTAGGTTGGAACTAGCTGATCTTTAAGGTCCCTTCCAACTCAAACCATTCTCTGATTCTGTGATCTAGCTGGAGGTGTCCCTGCCCGTGGCAGGAGGGTTGGAACTAGACGATTAAGGTCCCTTCCAGCCCAACCCACTCGATATTTCTGTAATTCCTTGGCCCGTTGGGAGCTGCCCGAGGCAGCGGGTGGAACTGGGTCTAGAGATCAGGAGAAAGTTTTTCACGGAAAGGGTCATTGGGCATAGGAATAGGCTGCCCAGGGAGGTGGTTGATTCACCTTCCCTGGAGGTGTTTGAGGGACGGGTAGATGAGGTCCTGAGGGACATGGGTTAGTGTTTGATAGGAATGGTTGGACTCGATGATCCGGTGGGTCTCTTCCAGCCTGGTTGTTCTATGATTCTATGATCTTTCAGGTCACTCCCAAACCAAACCACTCGCTGCTTCCCCGCTGCCTCAGCCACGCAGGGGGCTCCAGGCGGCAGGGGGCGCTGCGGCGCCGCCATTGCGGCCGCCCCGTTGATCCTAATTGGAGGCGACGCGCGGCTCCTCCGTAATCCATCGACATCTCCTCTCCCCACGCTTCCCCCACTCCTAATTCCTGGGCGGGCGCAGCCGCTGGCTCCGCGGGGGAGCTGCTAACGCCGCCGCAGCCTGGCAGGTGTCGCCGCCGGGCGGGTCGCGCCGTGACGCGTCGCCTTCCCCTCCACCACCCCCCGCCCCCGCTTTCCCTCCTCCCTCCCCTCTCCCCGCCGTGGCCGCCATGTTGTGTCCCCGGGGCGCGGTTAGGGCTGCGGCGGCGGCCACGTGGTCGCGGTCGGGGAGGGGGAAGAGCGGGGGGGGGGGGGGGGGGGCGTGGTCACATGGTCGCGGCTGCGAGGCGGGGGGGGGGGGGCGGTCACGTGGTGGCGGCTGGTGCGAAGCGGGCAGGGCTGTGCTGTCCCCGTCGCCGTGACGGAGCGAGCAGGAGGGTGCAGCTCCCGCCCTCTTCTCCTCCTCCCCCTCTTCTCCTCCTCCTTCTCCTCCCTCCCGGGGTGGTTTAATAATTAAAGGCGTTTAAAAGTCCCTTGTACGCCCGTAATTGGCGCGCGTGGCCCCGGCGTGCGGGAGGAGGAGTGGGGGCGGTGGCGGGTGCGGAGGTCCCAGCCCTTCCCTGGCAGAGCGCGGCGGCAGAGGCCCTGCTCGGCTCTTCCCCCGCGTGTCTCTCCCGCGGAACGCAGAGGGGGATGGGATGCCTGCCCTCCCCCCCAACAATGCCTCCTCCTTGGGGCTGCCCTCTCCCCCATGGTCCTGTTTTCCCACCCGATGGTGCTGCCACCTCTTAAGGACTGCCCTCTCCCTCCATGTCTCCCCGATAATGCTGCTCCCCACCTCCCCCCCTAGTGCTGCCTACTCCCATAACGCTGCTCCCTCTTCGGGGCTGCCCTCTTGCCCCCCCTCCTGTCATGATGCTTTCCTCCCCCGGCGGCCCCCTCCCCACCATGGAGAGATTGCTGGGCAGACTTTTTAGGGTGTGTAGTGATAGGATGAGGGGGGTTGGCTTTGAATTAGAAGGGAGAAGATTTGGATTAGACATTAGGAAGAAGTTCTTCATGAAGAGAGTGGTGAGGCATTGGCACAGGTTGCCCAGGGAAGCTGTGGGTGTCCCCTCCCTGGGAATGTCCAAGGCCAGGTTGGATAAACTTTGAGCAGCTTGGTCTGGTGGGAAATGTCCCTGCTTATGGTAGCAGGGCTGGAACTGGATGATCTGGGCCCCTCAGCACAAGAAGGATGTTGAGGCTCTGGAGTGAGTCCAGAGAAGAGCAATGAAGCTGGTGAAAGGAGTGTCTGAGAGAGCTGGGGGTGTTTATCCTGGAGAAGAGGAGGCTGAGGGAAGACCTCATTGCTCTCTGCAACTCCCTGAAAGGAGGTTGTGGAGAGGAGGGAGCTGGCCTCTTCTCCCAAGTGACAGGGGACAGGATGAGAGGGAATGGCCTCAAGCTCCACCAGGGGAGGTTTAGGTTGGACATTAGGAAAAAAAAATTCACGGCAAGGGTCATTGGGCAGTGGCAGAGGCTGCCCAGGGAGGAGGTTGAGTCACCTTGCCTGGAAGGTGTTTAAGAGATGGGTGGATGAGGTGCTGAGGGACATGATTTGGTGTTTGATGGGAATGGTTGGACTTGGTGATCTAGTGGGTCTTTTCCAACCTGGTGACTCTATGATTCCATCTTTAAGATCCCTTCCAACCAAACTGTTCTATGAATCTGTGATTATATGGTTCTGTGACTGTGCCTGGGTGGTATTCAAGGCGAAACTACCATGCAGCCCTAAACCTCATTTGTGTATGTATCTTACTTTCATTAATAATGCCAGTGACTTTTAGGTTGCATTAGATCTCTTCCTTTGGTGTAGTCAAGGAGTTGCAGAGTTCAGTGTAGTTGCTGGTCAGTAGGAGAAGCTGCCAAGTGCACTCTCTTCTCTCCATCACATCCATCTGGAAGCCTGAGAGGTGGAGTTTTCCAGCTCTTGCACTCACTGAGAAGAGAATAGACATTGATTTTGCTCCTTGGCTCTGTGAGGCCCCTGGACCTTCCACAGTTCATGTGCCAGGGCCAATGTAATATATACAGGTGTCAGGGCACAGGACAGAGATACCAGGGCTTACCGACTCTCAGTCCTGGCTAGTGTTGTCAAATGAGCACTATTTGTCTCTGTAATTGCATAGGTACACATTTTTTTCTCGTGTCTATGTGAGCACACAAATCAGTCTTGCTAGAGCCTGCATGCTTCTGCAGGTTTGGCAGAAGTGGAAATGTGAATTGTTCATGCGCTGTCTTAAACGTTTGGACCCCGAGATTGTTTCCACCCGTCTTTCAAACAGATGAAATGTAGAGTTAACTGCTGAAGGAAGAGTTACATGGCACAAAACTATTGTGGGTGTCTGTGAACACAGCAGATTGTTGGAGAAATCAAAATAATGAAGTAATGGTGAATAGGGTGGATGCCTTAATTTCAGCCATAATATGCAGAATTTCTCAGAAGCAGATGTTCTCCCTCTTACAAGTGCTGGTCTGTAGCTGAACATGGCTGAAAAGGCAGAGAGGTCCCCTGAAGGCAGTGTGAGGTGTGTGTATATTATATATACAGGCTTTAATGATGTCTTAGAGGCAGAGTCCCTGCAATCTGATCCTTAGATGTAGAGGCACAATATTAGATATGCTGCCAGACATGTTAGAGACATGGATTGGCTTTACAGAGATCAACCTTTGCATGTCTCCTCATGTGTGCCATAAGCTATTAAAGCAAGATTAATGGACGTATTCTTCTGCAGCTTTGTTCTCTCAGGGCAGATTTATATCCCTAGGTGGGTCCCCTAAGCACTCATGCCATACATTATACCTTCTGCTGATTGCTAGTGCAGTAGCATAGCATGTAAAAGGCTCCTTCAGTCCTTTACAACAGGTAGTAGTGCCGTTTTTGACAGAACTATTGTTGTGTATTAGTGGGATTGATGAAGGTTTCTTCTGTCCTTTCACTTTAACATGCTCCCTGATCCCAGAAAATAGCTGTGTACTGAACTGGGACAATGCTTATCTGACCTTTAGATGAGCCTGGAACAAGCACGAAGCGAAACTCTTCACCTAGTCTGCTCCTCTGTTGTTTCTACGTTTGGACTAGAGGTAAACGTGGCCTCTAAGAATTCTCCATTCTGAAATGGAAAATTCTGTTTTTCTTCTTGTGGCCGTCTAGAAAAGACTGCTTATCTTATGATTTAAAGAGGTTTGTTTCACTGGAGTTTCTGTTTCCTGTATTTAAAGAACCTTTCTGTTTCTTCATATTGACTTTCTTCCCCATATTACACCTGTGTGCTTTCTTCTCACAGTCACCTAGAATGGAAAGCAATGATGTATTTATTTATCTTTCCTGTTACACTGTCAAAGAACATCCTGCATTCCCCAACAAGAATTTTATTTTCTAGGTTTGTGTGTTTACTATTGGATCTTCACTTGTGCTCCCGGTCTCTGTGCATTTTAATACCTTTTTAGCTATTCTCTTTTCAAAATCCATCAAATTTTTGTTTCCTACCCCCAGCCTCAGCCTTTACCTTCTGGAGTTCTTTTTGAATTTCTTCTTTTTCATTCTGCGGCTGTTTGAAGTCTTGGTTCTGCTTTGTCATTGTGTCTTCCAGCTTCTTCGTGTTGGCTGTCAGGTTCCTCTTCACAGCTTCACTTTATAGCCATTCCCCTCCTGTGCAAAGCTGCTGGTAAACTTTGAAAGAGCTTGCTGTCTTTTCTAGTTGTTCTTCCAGGGGTTTTAATTTGCCCATGCCCTATAGCCTTTTCACTTTGGAGCCGAGTATTTCCTGGAGTTGGTCACAGCAATATGAAAGGTTTTTATTCTTCTTTTGAATGTCTGCACTTGCAAATGCTGAACAAGCTGAGTGTCATCCTGGGAATGGTACATGATCTGCAGTGTTGCTGCTTTGGGTATGGGCTCATATCCTCTAACAAATATGCAAATGCTGCACTGTTTTTTATGTTTGGTTATTGTGTCTTTCTGTAGCTTTAATAATTTGTCTCTTAAAGCCTTGGCTGTCTAGGGAGGCTCTGTGAAGGTGGGTTAATAAACCACGATTTGCATTGTGGTCTTGTGATCCAAGGCCGCAAACTCTTTTCTGGACACTAGTTTGTAGAATACAGCATAAATATTGGCTGGTGTTTCATTCAGCATGTAACCTGGGTCTGGGGAAAAGAGATTTAAACAATTACCTATCTCTTACTGTCTTCAACAATCACTTACATACAGGCTGGGGGACTGGCCTTTGTGATTTGGGATTGACATGGAGACTTCTGAATCTTTCCCAATTTTGTCATTCTGAGTAAGCTTTATTCCAGTTTTGGTATATACCTATTTATATCTGTTTGTTCTAGTAAATGGTATTGCTGATCTTTACCAGTGGCAGTTCTATGGGCTTCTGATTTTTGTCCTTTTTGTCCTGAGCAAATTTCATTTTGGTTTTGATGTATATATTTATGTAGCAGAGGCTGGATCTTCACACTTACTAAAGTCAGCTGCAGAAGCTTCTGAATCCAATTTAGCTCATTCTGTGGAAGTAAAGGAGCCAGCCACCAACCCAATCAGTCCTTGGAAGAGTTTAGGATGACTGATAATCAGACTGATTTCAAAATGTGCCCAGCGCCAGCCACACATGGAAGTAACAAGCTGCACAAGCTTAATAGAATGTATATGGTGGTATCTCATGCACTTTACTGGCACCATCTGTACCTTTCATTTCACATAGGTGCTACAGCAGGGGTCAAAACAAAACATCAGCTTCTGAGTGAAGAACTGCCTGTGGTTTAATTTATAGGAGAACAAAACAAAGGGCTCAGAATTATAATGAGTAAGTGCAGCTGCTAGTCTCTCCTCCAAAGAATGGTATTTAGTGGAAGATATTTGGCAAGCACATTTTTGATCCATAGTAATTGAGTAGGTCAGTCTTCTTACCTGAAAACTTGACTCTTTCTTTTTAAATAAAAGTCAACAAAGTGTTTTTAAGTCATAGGTTTGCTGAAGGAAACAAATTTTCCAAGGAGAAAAAATCTACTTTGTTGTGACAAGAAATTTGGTGAAAGTTTATTACAAAAAAAAAAAAAAAAAGCCCCAAATGCAAAATCAAAGAGTGAGAGAAAAGGAAGGGTTTAAAAGAATGATTTAATTTTGTGGGCATTTTATTTTCCCTTTCAGGTCAGAAATAAAGAACAGAGGACTTAACTTTAAAGGCAAACATTACTTCCTTTGTTTTGTTTTGTTTGTTTGTTTTTCCTTTTTTTCCTTAGCCAAACCACCCTTCTTAGCTTTTATTTCAAATAGATTCAACTGATTTTTTTTCTGCCTGTGATTGTTTTTTGTTTGGCCGTTGAACCAGATAATCCAATATTTGCACAGCTCTCCCTGGAGCTGCACAAAGAGGTAATGCTGTCATTATGACAGGTAGTCCTCAGGAGATAACGTGGAAGCACAGGGTCTCCTAGCAGAAGCTCCCTGGCCTTTAAATATTCACTTTCAGTTCCTCGGGGTTTCCCTGCAGATCTCTGGACTGTGTTATATTAGAGGGGGTTCAAGTGTTGAGGGGTCTACGCTTTCCCAAAGGAAGGCAGAGGAAAAATTGTATTCAACACCAGGGCATGGAGTTCTTGGACTGTTCATGAGTACTTTTCCCCTAGGGAAAGATAAGGCTTCTAGTGCTAAATGGTAGGGTTTACTCCCATATATATTTGAAATTTCTTTTATTTTTAGTTTGTGGGGTTTTTTACTGTTCTGAAAACATGATGACATATATACCTCTTTCTTGCTGTTGGTTCTTGCTTAGGTCAATGTACCTTGCCCTGTTTGTACAAAAATATTTGTTCCTAATTAAACTTGCCTTCTGTTCACACAAAAACATCTTGGGCTCATGAAAACTGCCTACCCATGAAGCTGTCTGCTGGGACAGACGGCTTTTGCAGATTGCTATGTTTGCATGTTTGGCCTGTCTGGCTTAGATAGTTAGTAGTACAAATTTTCTAAGAAAATGCCCACTGTTACAAGGAGGTTTTGTACTTGTTAAACCTGTGTGCACAAATATTATAGGCCACCAAAGTATCCACCTAAATCTGCCACAGTTACTCAGATCTTCCAACAATTACAATCTAATTAGACCCGGCATTCAGAGTTGCCTCCAGCATTTGAAACAAAAGTAATTTAGTGGTAATAAAAGTGGTAGATTGACAGCTCTGGAGGCTGATTTCTGCTTATCTGCAAAACAGCTAGCGTAGGAAGGAGCTACAAGAATCACTACAGTGACTGTCTGAAGGGCTTGACCCCTTGCCTTGAAATGACAACCTCCAAGGGATGAACATATGGGTAATTTTCTACAGGTCCTTCTATTGCCACTGCCAAGATTGCTGCTAATTACTGACAATAATTAGTATATTGTATGTGGCAAGAATACTTTTCTGCTAGGAAAACCACCTGATTCATTGTATGATAACAATCAGATGTCCATCATGTAGTGACGGTGTTTATGACGTTAAGAGTTATTATGAATTTGAGCTGGAGCCTATGAGGTGAAAGGCTTTATCCTGTTACCAGTTCCCTGGATTGTTCAGTCTACAGTGTGTGAGGCGCAGGGCTGTGATTACCAATTCATTTAATAAAGGCTAACCATTTAAAATTCTCTCAAACTAGCAGCTGCTCAAGGAATGTAAAAGCACCTGTGTCTGGACAAGTATCTTTTCTTCTTCTGGGTTAATTTAAAGAGAAAACCAACAGTTCTTCCCCTGACAAATGAGACTTTCAGTCAACATTGAGTGATCACTGCAGAAGGCTTTACACATTCTTTCTTACTTGACATATGGGATTCTTTCAGTTCCAGAGGTAGAAGTCATGGATAGGCTGAAGAGCACTTAAAAAAATCAGCTGCTTTGTGTTAGCGGTTAGTAAAAGAGGGAACATTTGGATTTGGAGTGTAGAAAAACATAGGCAATCCACCCAATCCAGTTTCTTGTAGTGGTGCTAGATTCTTTTACTGCTTATAACCATAGTCAGATACAAGAAATTTATTTTCCTTCTCTTATATAATGTTTGGAGTTGGAAGGGACTTTAAAGATCATCTAATTTCACCCCTGCTGCCGTAGGCAGGGACAACTCCCACCAGACCAGACTGCTCAAGTCCCCATCCAACCTGGCCTTGAACACCTCCAGGGATGGGGCAGCCACCACATCCCTGGACAAACTCTGCCAGTGTCTCACCACTCTCATTGAAAAGAAATTCTTACTTATGTCTAGTCTAAATCTTACCCTCTGCAATTTATTGCCACTACCCCCTCCCTCCTCTTCCTATCACTCCATGCCCTTGTAAAAAACTTCCTCCCCAGCTTTCTTGTAGGCCCCCTTCAGATACTGGAAGGTTGCTATAAGGTCACTCCAGAGCTTTCTCTTCTCTAGGCTGAACAACCCCAGCTCTCTCAGCCTGTCTTTATATGGGAGATACTCCAGCTCTCTGATGATCTTTGTAGCCCTCCTCTGGACCCATTCCAATAATTCCATATCCTTCTTATGTTAAGGATTCCAGACTAGACACAGTACTCCAGATGAGGTCTCACAAGAGAGGAATAGAGGGGCAGAATCAACTCACTCAGCCTGCTGGACACGCTTCTTTTGATGCAGCCCAGGGTATGGTTGGCCTGGGCTGTGAACAGGAATTGCCAGGTCACGTTGAGCTTCTCATCAGTCAGTAACCCAAAGTCCTTCTCCACAGGACAGCTCTCATTTATCCTGTATTGAAACCGTGGATTGCCTCAAACCAGGTGTAGGACCTTGTATTTGGCCTTGTTGAGCCTCATGAGATTTTTATACATGCCCACTTCTCCAGCTTGTCTAGGTCCCTCTGGGTGACATCCCGTCCTTCCAATGTGGCAACTGCACCATTCAACTTCGTGTCATCTGTGAACCTGCTGAGGGTGCACTTGATCTCCCTGTCTATAACATTGATAAAGATATTAGACAGCACTGGCCCCAGTCCTGAGGGACACCACTTGCCATGGATCTCCACCTGGACATCAAGCCATTGACCACTCTGAATGCGATCATCCAACCAGTTTCTTATCCACTGAACAGACCATCCATCAAATCTATATCTCTCTAATTTAGAGAGAACAGTGTTGTGGGGGACTATATCAAAGGCTTCATAGAAGTCCAGACAGATCACATTGATTGGTTTTCATGTGTCCACTGCTGTGGTTACCCCATTATAGAAAGCCACTAGGTTGGTCATACAGGACTTACCCCTGGTGAGGCCATGCTGGCTGCTCATAATTACCTTCCTGTCCTCAATGTGCTTTAACATAGCTTCTAGGAGGATCTGTTCCACGATCTTCCCAGGCACAGAGGTGAAGCTGACAGGTCGGTAATTCCCAGAGTCATCTTTTCTACCTTCTTTAAAAATGGGGACAGTGTTACCAGGGACTTCTCCTAAGTTTCCAGATATCTTGGAGAGTGGCTTGGCAACCACATCAGCCAGTTCTTTCAGGACTGTGGGATGCATCTCATCAGGTCCCATAGACTAATATATGTTGAGGTTCTTAAGGTGGTCATGAACCTGATCCTCCCCTATGGTGAGAGGGACTTTACCGCCCTGGTTCCCATCTTGTTGTCCACTGACCCAGGAGGGGTGAGGAGGCTGGTTGTTAGTGAAGACTGAGACAAAAAATTTGTTGAGTATGTCAGCTTTCTCCTCATCTATTGATACGAGGTCATTTTGATCCATCGGTTGGGGTACACATTCTTTAACCTTCCTTTTCTGATTGACATACCCGTAGAAGCCCTTCTTGTGAGTCTTTGCTTCCCTTGCCAAATTCAGCTCCAGCTGCACCTTGGCCTTCCTGACCCCATCCCTGCACAACTGGGCCGCTTCTCTATACACTTCCCAGGTTCCCTGACCCTGCTTGCACCGCCTGTGCCCTCTTGTTCTTCAGTTTGACTAGCAGGTCTCAACTCAGCCATGCTGGTCTCTTCCCTTCCCTGCCTGATTTCCTGCATCTGGGGACTGAGCGCTGTTCTGCTTTATGGAAAGCATCCTTAAATATTTGCCGGCTCTGTTCTGCTCCCTTGTCCTCGAGGACCATATCCCAGGGGTCCTACTGAGTAACTCCTTTAAGAGCTGGAAGTCTGCTTTCCTGAAATGTAGAGTCCTGACTGTACTCCTCGCCTGTCCCATATCCCTCAGGGTCTTGAACTCCACTAGTGTGTGATCATTGCAGCCCAGGCTATCTCTGACTTTGACATCAGTGATGAGCTTACTTGTACTGGTGATCATCAGGTCCAGTACTGCATCCCCTTGCTTGGGGGTGTCTGTTAGCTAAGTTAAGAAATTGTCTTCAATGCACTCTAGGAGTCTCCTGGAGTGCCTACAGCTTGCTGTGCTACTTTTCCAGCATATGTCAAGGTGGTTGCAGTCACCCAGGATGATGAGAGCTTGCGAGCATGAAGCCTTTTGTAGTTGGAGGAAGAAGGCTTCTCCTTCATCAGGTGGCCTATAGTACACACCAACCACAAGGTTACTTTTGCTGCCTTGGTCTTTTATTCTGACCCACAAGCTTTCAACCTGTTCGTGACTACTCTTTTTCAAAGACAGCTCTTCACTTGCTATCCATTTCCCGATATAGAGGGCAATGCCTTTCCCCCACCTCCTTTCCATTCTGTCCCTTCTGAACAGCATGTAGCCTTCAATAGACACACTCCAGTCATGAGATTCATCCTACCAAGTTTCAGTGAAGGCCACCAGACCATAGCTTTCTAGTAGCACAGTAGCATCCAGCTCCTCTTTGTTACCCAAGATTCATGCTTTTGTGTTGAGGCACTTCAACCGGGCATTTGGCTGCATTGCCTTCTTAGTGGAAGACCCCTTATTTATGTGTTCTGTGAAAGTTTCCTTCCCGGCACCTACTACTTCAGGAGCCTCTTGCTCATCTCCACAGGGCAACTGTGCCACAGCATACCCAGTGTGCCCTGGGGCAGCAGGTGGAGGGCTCATACCATCCCTCCAACCATTTTGTCTTTTCCCACAGCTCGTTATAGGCAAGCCTGATACCATTCCCCCCCCTTCACATCTAATTTAAAGCCCTATCAATGAGCCCTGCAAGCTCCTG
Organism: Coccyzus lansbergi; assembly: GCA_033558105.1. Classification (NCBI taxonomy): domain Eukaryota; kingdom Metazoa; phylum Chordata; class Aves; order Cuculiformes; family Coccyzidae; genus Coccyzus; species Coccyzus lansbergi. The sequence goes on along the minus strand of JAUMJK010000259.1, from coordinate 475,233 downwards.
TCCTCCTTTCCTCTCTCTTCTATTTTTCTCCTCTTTCGTCTATTCATATCTTCCTATGCTCTAATATACTGAGTTATTACATAGGAAGGACCAGCAGTGACTTCTGAAATTTAACAGGACTTAGCTTTTCTCCAGATGTGGAGTTAATATACACCTTGCTGTGGCAAGCAAACCTTAATTCAATTGCCAGTAGGATTACAGCAGGTATGTTTACCCTTAAGAGTACTCATTTTCAATATCTAATTATCTCTTCATCTGCTGAGTCAGGAGGAACATCAAAATTATTCTCTGTTTTAGATTATGTTTTCCTAGGACTGACGTGAGAATTCAGGGTGACATTCTCAGAAGCATCTAATTTATATAGGATCAAAAGACCAAAGCTTTCAGGGGATCATCTGCTCCTCATCTGTATTACAGACATTAGAAAACAATTGTTACCTGTGGTTTCTTTTGTTGGATATGGAGACATAGATAGAAGATTGATACTTCTATTGCTGTCAGTTTAGGATAAGATCATAATTTATGTTTTCAGATTAGGCTTCAAAATTATGATCTTGTGTGTTCTAACTGGAAACTGAATTGCCCATGGAGCGTTTTCATTGTTAAATCCACAATGTTTTTTTAATACTTCGTGTCTCTGCAATATATTTTTTTCTGTTAGCCACAGCCACAATCCACTTGAGAGGAGGAAGAAGAAGGCTGGGAGCTTTGTGTGTGTGTTAGAAAGGCTTTGGATATATGCTGGGGGCAGCTGGTTTTTTTTTTTTTTTAATCTTTCTGCCACATTCCTCTGTGATCTTCAGATTAGTATTCTCTATTTGAAAATTGGGTATGAACAAGATGCTTTTCTACCTCCTTCACTGGTCCATTTCACTTAGCCTACAAGTAGTTTCAGATAGAGCTTATATCTTTTCAGAAGTATGTGTGCCTCCAGTTTGCATGCCTTAATGATGTATGTAGAAGCACTATGCTATCCCACTCACTAGCCAAGGCTGATATGGAGCAGTTGTACCTACAGAGACATGCATTGCAGGTCCTTTTCTCATCCAGTTCTATTTCCTCACCCCTATTTGAGAAAAGCAGACTTTCCTCAATATAACCATGTCTGTGAATAGCTTTTACAGGCAGCAACTTGTCTCCCCAGCTCTGACTGCACATAGCTACGTCAGGAATTTGGCCCAGCACCTAACACATCTCCTGAATCTCACCAAAATACAAACACTAAGATAACAATACAGATGGAAGCGTTTTAAGTTAGCGTATGATTTATAGAGTAGTTTTGGATCCTTTGGGTTGATAAATGCTGTGTAAGTTTAAACCACTATTACATCTCATGCTCACACAAGCTTTCCTTGGCTTTGCATTTTTCTGTATAGATTAAGTTATAGCAGATCTATCTGGAACACCCATTGAGGCTCAACAGTAGTGCACCTTCTGCTTTGTTGCTTAATATCAGATGTTTTATTATGGTACTTCAAATAATGCTTGACCTATACGATGCTGGCCCTCCTGCTATTTTTAGAGCATTATTCTATGTCCCATGTCTGTGCTTCACAGGCCAGTGTGTAATTAATGAAGTGTGTCCTTCCTTCCCTTGTTAATTGATGCACAAGCTTTTGAGAGGTATGTATTGTTATGTGATGTAATCATGCAGAAATGTGAAAAGTGGAAAAGGAAAGAAAAATCTGCATGTTTTATCACAGTTGAAGGGGAGGTGCAGGTGGTGCAGGTCACCCTGGCAAGTTTAGAACTGGGCTGCCGCACAGTATTGCCAGAATCTGTGAGCTTTGAACACTCTGGCTGCAAATGCCTCCGTGATCATGTTCATAGAAGTTATTTTAAACATGTCTGTTCCTTCTGTTGCCTCTTGCCCTGGCACCTGGCAAGAGGGCAGCGGAGCCTCTCCCTCCATTTTCTGCTCAGTGATCTCCATCTCCCCGTCGTTCGCTTTCAGGTTGGAGGCGGGTTTGCGTCAGACCGTAGGTTCCTTTAATCCCTATTAAGAACAGCAGATCACAGTGGCCCCACTGGCCTTTTTCCCCAATGACTATGAAACTAGCTTTAGCAGCACAGAGATTTAATCTTTCTAGTGGAAATGTAGTGCTGGTCAAAGGTCAGCGCTGCATCTTTTAGGATAGTTTCTTAGCTGTGTGAAGCTAATCGTGAGGCAGTGTCCATTCCAAATCGTAGATTTTAGCAGAAGGCTTGTGACAGACTTGCCTTTCTGCAGCTTTGCTCTTTTCTTGGGAGAGAACCCAAAGAGGAAAGCCACAAGTTCTGCCAAAGGCACAGAGTGGGTCATTGGCAGACCCTCTTGTAGCCTCTATTTCTTTACTGCCTCTTTCCACCACCTACTTGGTGACCAGAGGGAGAGGACGGGCGGCTCTGGGGTGCAGTACTAGCTGGGTGGGGATGATAAGCAGCTTTGTGTCTCTCTGTTATCTTTAAAGACCACCCAGTGCAGTCCATCAGCAGCTTTGAGTCCTCTCTGGGAGCATAGACACATGTCTATGCTACATATCTCCGCTGCTGTACCTGTACCAGTGCATGCAGCAGATAGGATGGACTGATAGGAAGCAGCCAGTCACTCCTTCAACTGTTGCTCCCCATTTTTTTCCTCCATCTTCAGTTAATTTAGATCATACCTAAAGTGCATCCACAACTACGTTTAAGCAAAAGCAGTTACCATAGCAACACTGGAGATTTTCTAAATGCAGTCTATGATGTAAACAACAAAAGTGACTGTCACCCCAAATAGTTGTTTATTTCTTGTATGTAGTTTATTGAGTATTTAAATCTGTTGTAGCACACACAGATTTACCACTTCTAAGTATAACTTGGAGGAGTAACACATTTTTTCTTATTGCTTCCATCTCAGCAGATCTGTTTCCATGTCAACAGCTCACATTGATAAAGAATTGACATTCTGACTGCATTTGGCAGCATAGGGTACAAGGTGACAATTAAATAAATCAGTGTCTCTAATGATGGTGATGTTAAAAGTGTGCCAAAATACTGGGAATCCCATGCACTGTAGCCAGAGATTGATTCTTGGATCTGCAGAGAGCGAGGCAGGAATTCTCATGGGAACAGACTTTCTTTGCAAGGTTTTCAAGCCTTCCTGCTTACAGATGCAGAAAGACTGGGAAAGCAAACTCTCTCTCTTCATAGAAAAATGCACCTAGCACTGTGTGTGTGCGTGCGCATGTGTGCTTGCTTTGGCTCATCCAATTCTTATCTAGGCAAGGTCTAGAAATGCAGAAAGTGTGCAATAAATAATAGAACGCAATTCTTAGACTAAAAACATGTTTTGAGTCAAGTTTCTAGAAAGAATTGTGGAGTAGGAGGGCTTAATTAACCCATTTTCCTTCAGCTCCTAATTTCCTTGTGCTGAATATACATATTGAAATTACTGAGGGACAAGAAACGTGGAGATCCAGAAGAGCATTTTTTAAGACTGCAAGCCAGTTCAACAGAGACCCACACTTCAAACTGTGTATTTGGGGAATGAAAGTGGACTGTTTTTCTCTGTCTGTGTGAGCAGCATGTAGATACACAATTGCACAGTTGAGGTGTCATCACCGTGTTTGTTTTCCCTTAGTGCCTAGAGGGCCTGAGATCAATAGCCCACTGTGTGATAGGAGAGACAGACACAATCCACAAGAATTCCCAGACTAAGCAGACAGCAAACAGGGAAAGGAAAAAAAGCATTACCTTCCTTTTACAGGGGCAGGGAGAGATTAAAAGGAGTTTTTCAAAGCTGCAGAGAGGAGTGACTTCCAGGGGATGCAGGCTCCTTACCTGCAGTTTGGATGCCGGAAAATCTCTTATCTGGTGTTTGCTTGGGGTCATACTAGAGCCTAGTGGCAGACTTGGAAATCCAGTTCAGCACTGCTGAATTGAAATGTGCTCAATTTCAAGGATGAGCAGAGTTTGGGAATATATTTCCACAGAGGCCTTCAGCTGTCTGAAGGTACTCTGTCTAGGTTGAAGTAAGTTTGAATCTATAATTTCCATTGCATTCGGGGACTATATATATCTCCTGATCATAGAATCATAGAATCATAGAATAGTTTGGGTTGAAAGGATCCTTAAAGATCATCTAGTTCCAAGCCCCCTGCCATGAGCACTAGATCAGGCTGTTTAAGGCCCCATCCAACCTGGCCTTGAACACCTCCAGGGATGGGGCAACCACAGCTTCCCTGGGTAACCTATGCCAGTGCCTCACCGCTGTCATAGTGACAAAATTCTTTCTTATGTCTAATCTAAATCTGCCCCTCTCCAGTTTATAACCATTGCCCCTACTCCTATCACTAGAAGCCTTTGTAAACAGTCAAGCATCTAAAAGATGTACCTTGTGATCAGAGTTACCGTGGGTTCTTTTGGTAGCCAATGGAAGAAAGTGCTTATGTCCAAGCCACAGTTATGATTACTTTCAGCAGTGTGTGGCACTGCCTGATACTGCTTTGTGAACGGTTAAATTCACTTGTTCACTTATTGTATCTTTCATGTCATGGTTTCATATAATTTTTTGTTGGTGTGACAAGTCCACAAGCTTTTTGCCTAGTGAGGCTTCTATGTTTTAAATGAAATTCTTAGTTATAGCTCCAGAGGAAAGAATATAAAAGAAGAAACACTGGTAATGTAATTCCTGGTACCACTAAGATATGCCAAAATGTGGTGAGCTTTCACTGTCATTTATACACAAGTGCAAACTCCAGACCCAGTCGTCTGTGTAGTGGAGAATGGAGGTGAATACGGTAAACCTCCCCGCATGTACTAATGATAATTTTATTTCCAGATTGCATTATTTGGAGGATCTCTGAGAACTTCAGAAGGACTACTGAATTATGCTTCACAGCAGCCCACAAGGTAATGAATTTTATTATTGAATTTTGTAAATGTGAATGAAATGTGGAATACTGATAAACAGATAAACTGTCAAATCAGTCAGGTTTGTGACAAATAATTTTTCTGCATAGAAAAATACCACTCTTTCAGATATAAAGCAGGTGCAAAGTTTACATGTTTAAACTAATGAGCCATTGCTGAATGACTTTAATTTCATTGCATAGGAGGGAGACACTATTAGGGTGTATCCTGTGAATGTCACTGAGGTGCTGTAATATTAAAAATAGATTGCTGCTGAGAAGGGATGTGTAATCTCTGTTTGTTGGTCTTGAATATTGGCTGTAGCTGGCAGTAAAACAGTGGCTGCTTAGATGGGTCTGCACAATAACAAGAGCTAAGAAGATCTAGCTTTCTGTTGAACTGCCGTTGGCCTTCCTTATCATATTACCTTGTCTCCTAGCTGCAGGGGTTGGCAGTCTTTCAAGGAGGTGCGCACAATATTGTTTTCCCTTGCCTTGAATTGGAGGTGTTAAAGTAGCAGAAGCTGTTAAATACTGCTTCCCAGAGGTCTGACCACGTGAAGTGTCCTGCAAGGGATAACCTCCAGCATCTGTGGGATTTGGCTTTGGAGGGTGCCAAGGTCAAGCAGGCATCCCTCCTGGTGCCACAGCTTCCAGTACCTGGCTCTACCTGGTGTCTTCCATTGGAAGACCTCTGAGACAGGCTTGTGCCTGCAGCTCTCTAGCTATGTTTCAGTACCTATAGCCATTGTTCCATGGAGACGTGACTATCCATATGGTAGTGCTGTTTCTACCCTCATTTTATTAGCTAAATTTAATTAACAGGCAATTATAATAACCAGACAGACAAATATAATAACTTAATGTCATGCCTCATTGTAAATAATGGCTGTAGTAACCACACCAGTATTATTAGACTTAATACAAATGTGTTTGACATATTCCATCAAGAATGAGATGAACATGATGCCTAACTGTATATTAACATGTGGTCTCTATTTTTCATAAGCTCTGGAAACCCAGCTGTAGTCAATAACAGTAAAATTCTGAAGAATAAAAGGATGGTCACAACCATTTATGTGTGAGTTAATGCAAACCAGAAGAAACGCGCAACCAAATGCAGACAGGAGTTGGAGCAAATATATAACGTGGTCCCAGAAATTCTGTACTAAAGGACTAGACTTCAACAGAAGTAAACAAGACCTTTTCCTAAGACATCTTCCTCCTTTTCCTTGAGAAATCTTTGTGCAAAACAGAAGGAATGTAAAAGTGAAAGATGTCAAATGGTGTTTAGCTGTAATTGAGTACAGCGTGAATGCTGTGATAATGTTAACCTAATTCTGCCCCAAGCCTGAAGCAAAACATGGCTTTTCAGCTAAGATTTTTCCTGAGCCTTGCTGAGGTGCAGTTGTGGCACCACAAATTGAGAGAAATCCGTAATTCTAATAATTGAACGTGCCCTTCTTTCACCAGTGTTGTCCAACACTAGAAAGTGGAAGAGAAAAGAAACTGGTTACTTTACAGCCCTTTGTGTAAAGAAAAACAAAGCAAAACCAAAATCAGACAACAGAAAACCCAAACCCACCAAAACCTGAGTGAGGACTAATAAAAAAATGTAGTTTTGCTAATAAATCAGATATTAATCTGATTTTTTTCCTAATAAATAATTATATAATAATTAAATCAGATATTTTGTTAATAAATTAAGTTGTAGGCTTCTGCCCTTCTAAAATAAAAGGAAGCAAGAGATTGTTTGTGGCAAAAATGCCACCTTGTAGGATTTTAAAACCCATTCCCATGCCTTTGGGTTGAGGTAGTGCAAATGCAGAGTGTTACTTACAGTTCTGCTTGGTTTCATTCAGTATCTTGAGTTGCTTTTTGTCGTCAGTGGAGTGCAGTTCCTATAGAGCGCAATGGGGTGCATACAGCATGGACTAAAGTGCCTCGTAACAGCTGTGTGGTGCCTTGAGCAATACCTCAATGGCTAATAGGACTAATGAACATGCACACTAACAACAGTGAATGCAGCCACTTTGAGGATCAAAACCAAAGGTTATTTTCAGATAAGAGGAAGGAGGAGGTGAATATATACAGGTGTGCAGGAAAACAGCATTGTCAGTGGAATTGGGGTCTTGGTCAAAGCAAAGATGCCGTCACTTTGGAACAAAGGTTGCAACCTGAAACATACGTACCTAAAATACTGCTTCAAGTTTCCTTAAACTTCAAAAAGGCTCTGTTCTACTGATAAGAGTTGGGCAGAGCAGAGGAGAAGGATAGTAGCCAGGGCTTGCTCAAAACTAATGGGTTTTTCTGCTGGCACATACATCACTGAGCAGTCACTTCGCTGCCTTTTGAAAGGATAAGAAAGCCCCTCCTTGTCTGTTCATGCTGGTGAAGATAGGTGTGCAGGCACAGAAACCTGGTGCCAGAGAGGATGCTGCTGTGGTAATAAATTTTTGGCCAAAAGGAGGGTGGAAGAGCATGCAGTGACACAAGTGATACCTCTCTCTACCTTTGCTGCCCTGGTTGTGCTGAGTACAGTCCAGTTCTTTTTCTAGTCCACAGCAGAAGAGTGACAAAGCAAGTAATTGTCCAGCAGGTTGCTGCATTCACTCTCCCATACCTTTAAGATGAAGAGCTGTTGCTTTTCCAACAGGAAGAGTAGCAGTAGGTCACTGGTCACAAGGTAAGCAGGTACCAGTGACTGGAAAGTGCACACTGTAGCAAGAGATCTGAGGGTGTCAGAAATATCTCACTTTGGATTGAAATGCTGAGCCAGCATCCAATGCACTGTGTTATCTGGAAGAAAGTTACTCCATTTACTCGTCAGGTTCCTGGAAGGATTGCTGGGGTCAGAGACTGGTCTATAATTGCAGCTGTCAGCTCGCTGTTAAATGCAGAGATATAAAATACCTTCTTGCATATCATTTATTAACATTTAAAACCCATCAGGGGAAATATAAAACATTCCTTTTTTTTGTAACATTTATAAACTACTGAGGACCACAGACACATTCCCCTATATTAATTACCCTAATTTAGGCAATGTTCATGGAGGACCCGTGAGCACAGCAGCTACAATTCCTCCCTCCCCTATTCTTTTATTTCCAGGCATTGAGGTTCCCCTGAGCCCACTGCAGCTGCAAATTCTCCTGGCATGTTGGAGGGTAGTGCTAAAGAGTGAATGTATTTTCAGACCTTGTATACATGAGGGAGTTGCACTAAAATTACTGGTAAACTTGCTTAGTTAAACCAGTGCAAAGTGTGACATGGACCGTCTTATTTCATCTGGTCACTGCTTTCAGATTTGGATTGGGTTTGAAATCGAGTAAACCCCATTTAACATCTTTAAATAAAGATGTATGAAGGCATTCACATCAGTTTAACTTGAATCATTTCAGTCAGATTTAAATGAAACCAGTGAAACTTTCTTGTACTGAGATGACTGCAGTAAATACAAATTTCTGTCTCTCTCCTACAGGCCTGAGGGGTTGCGGCTCTTCTAGTTTTCACAAGGCATAAGTTTAAGTCACCTAAGGTAGGAGCCAGTGGGAATTATAAGCTCTACTGGATCAGGGTAGAACAAGTGATGAGCATTTAGTGGTCAAACGGCTCCGCAGCCACAGCCCTGATGGCATACAGGATGCAGCTCAGGATCCATCCACGACTTCAGCCCAGGGCTGCACACATCCAGCCTCAGCAGACACGGAGCCCCCTCAACTCCCAGCTTTGTGGCTGAGGTCATTTCCTTGGCTGGACGGCAGGACCGACGGACAGCAATCCTGAGCTGCAAAGCGTGCGAGGGATGGACTGACGGCACCTCATGCTGTCCCCATGAGAGAGTCACCGCACGGCCAAGTGGCAGCAGGAGTGGAAGAGGAGAACCTCCAGAGCCATGCAATGCCCAGAGCCACCGCAAACGAGCCATGGGCTGATCCAGGCACCCCGAGTACCAGTGCTGGTCCAGCCCCAGCCAACGATCCATGGGCTGACCCAGACGCCCCGAGCACTAGTGCTGGTCCAGCCCCAGCCAACGAGCCATGGGCTGACCCGGACGCCCCGAGCACCAGTGCTGGTCCAACCCCAGCCAAACTTCGCTGCAGAGACAGCCCCAACAGCCCCGATGGTGCCCAGGAGGCGGCTCCAGTTCCTCCTTCTCCTCCACCCCAACGCCGCTCACCTCCTGCCCCACTCATCTTCGGGCCCCCTCCACAAGCAAATGAGTGGCCCGGTCCCAATGCTGGGCAGGCACCACCACAGCGCCCAGCTCCTCCTTCACCTCCACCCCAACGCCACTCACCTCCTGCCCCACTCATCTTCGGGCCCCCTCCACAACCAAATGAGTGGCCTGGTCCCAATGCTGGGCAGGCACCACCGCAGCGCCCAGCTCCTCCTTCACCTCCACCCCAATGCCGCTCACCTCCTGCCCCACTCATCTTTGGGCCCCCTCCACAAGCAAATGAGTGGCCCGGTCCCAATGCTGGGCAGGCACCACCGCGGCGCCCAGCTCGACTCTTCCGCCACTGCCCAACCTGCTACTGCCCACCCTACCTCCAGATTGACGACCAAGGGGATGGACGTTAGTGGGGGCAGGACTAGTAACAGCAGTGGTCAACAGGAGGAAATTAGATTGTAGAGGTAGCAACATGTTAGCCTAGGAATAAGTAATAAAGTATTGAATGTTCTTCTCAAAAGTGCCTCCTCTCAAGTTGCCTTGTCCTTTCTCTGCTGTGTAGTTTCTCTCTCAACACACCATGTTGTCTTCAGGGACATGAAGAGTTTATCCCTAGTCCGCAAAAGTCTCAAGGGGAGTCAACCTCAGAGTGGCAAAAACTTGCCAGGAGAAGCTCCTTAAGACTTGGACTGCGTGACTAGTGGGTCCAGGGAGGAGTGGACCCACCCTTCCACCCGAGCGGAAGAAATATGGAAAAAGGCAGCTTTACTTGTTTTACTTGTTGAAACTGATAGCAGCAGCAGCAGCAGCTTTGAACCTCTTCATGCTTAGTGCAGTGAATGGTTCGGGCCGGCCATAGATCCTCAGCATGTTCTTGTTGCTGTTGAGTATCACGTGGGCCTAGCACACATGGGGTAGTCCAAGTGATGCGTCTGACTAGGGTGGGGTCAGCCTTCAACATCTTTAGATGGCAAATTCCATTTAGAGTGTTCACTTCTCTCTGCTGGGCTTTGGTACTCATACCTGTGTGTGAGAGCAAGAAAATGGGTAGGTATCTATTCCCCTTGGGTTATATCAGCCAGTTGATAAAATGTAAGAATTGTGGCTTTGCTCAGTCCATGAAAAGTTGGCAGTAGGCATGTTTTCCTGCAGGAGTGTGATGTTTGGAGAGTGAAATAAATATGTTATACTGAATGTCATCTTGAGTTCCCCCCATGAAATAATATGAAGAGTGTTAACTAGCTGCATGTGTTGAGCTGCAAGAATTGTTGCTTAAAGGACATAATGTTATGTATACTTAATTTTAAATGACTTCACCATTGAGAAATCTATGTGTTACAGAATTACCATGGTTTTGAATGCTATAACTATAGTTTTCTTCATCGGAGGTGAAGCCATATAAATGCTGCTTGTCACTTTCTTGCTATGTACTTGCTATGTCACCTGTGAATGTTTTAACAAGTGTTCAAAATTAGTGATTGAAAAGGACTGAAAAATACCTGTAGTAGTAGGGTTCTTGTGCAGAGGGGAGCAGATGTGGCCCAGAGCCTGGAGGGTGATCCTTCTGCAGAGGTATTCTTCCCATTAGATGTGCCACTAAGCCAGATATTATAGGAGGGCTGAAATTGTTTTTATCAATTCAGAAACAAGATCCTACATCTGTTCCTAATTATAGGTAGGGGTCTCAGAGGAGGTCTGGCTTACAGTGTATGTGGATATCAAAATGCATAGCTCTCATTACTTGAATAGGTAAATAATTTTATTCATCATCTGTGCGGGGACATAGGAAGCATAGCCCAAGAGATGTTAACAATTAACTGCAATCTCGTTTGCATTACTAGCTATCAATATCTTCAGCTTTTCTGCACAGGAATTTAATGTTGACCACAGAAACCTTCTGAAAAGGGGTTAGTTTTTTTGTGTGCATTGGGCATTTACAAATATATTTCTATTTTTGTCAAATCAGATTTACATAATATTTTTCTACGGAATATGTGTTTTTATGATTCTTTGCTTTCTTTTGGGGAAAGAAGGACTGTGGAGTTTCTGTAAAATCTGTGCTATCATGGCTTATGACTGGCTGCCGTTCAGGTCAAGTTGCTAAGCACCATGCAAGACTGTTTAATACTCCTTACTGTGTCTGAAATAGATAATTTCCCTGGACCCAAAATTTTAATTTTGGCAGATCTGGCATTGTTGCTTAAACTTTTGAGTGCAGCTGTCTCTGACCCATGCCATATACAGATTTTTCAGACCCATAAATACAAGGACTTTCTTTTTTTTTTATTTATTTTTTTTATTTAAAGGACTTCCCCTCACTGTAAGATTACTCTAGTTGCTTCCAAAAAAGTCACATGTAATAAATGTGATAACCCATATTGAGGTTGTCAATTGAGACAACCCTTTGATACAGTTTCTCACAGCATTCTGCTACAGAAACTGTCAGCCTCTGGCATGGACAGGTGCATGCTCTCCTGGGTGGAAAACTGGTTGCATGACTGGGCCCAGAGAGTGGTGGGAAATGGTGTTAAATCCAGCTGGAGACCAGTTACAAGTGGGGTTCCCCAGGGCTCGGTGCTAGGTCCAGCCCTGTTCAATGTCTTCATCAATGACCTGGTTGAAGGCACTGAGTGCACCCTTAGCAAATTTGCAGATGACACTAAGCTGGGTGGAAGTGTGGATCTGCTGGAGGGTAGGGAGGCTCTGCAAAGGGATCTGAACAGGCTGGACTGCTGGGCAGAGTCCAATGGCATGAGGTTTAACACGGCCAAATGCCAGGCCCTGCACTTGGGGCGCAACAACCCTATGCAGAGCTACAGATTAGGAGAAATCTGGCTGGAAAGCTGCCAGGAGGAGAGAGACCTGAGGGTGTTGGTCGACAGCTGACTGAACATGAGCCAGCAGTGTGCTCAGGTGACCAAGAAGGCCAATGGCATCCTGGCTTGTATCAGAAATGGTGTGACCAGCAGGTCTTTCGAGGTTATTCTCCCTCTATACTCAGCATTGGTGAGACTGCTCCTTGAATCCTGTGTTCAGTTCTGGGTCCCTCACCACAAGAAGGATGTTGTGGCTCTGGAGTAAGTCCAGAGGAGAGCAACACAACTGGTGAAGGGGCTGGAGAACAGGCCTTATGAGGAACAGCTGAGAGAGCTGGGGTTGTTTAGCCTGGAGAAGAGGAGGCTGAGGGGAGACCTTATTACTCTCTACAACTACCTGAAAGGAGGTTGTAGAGAGGAGGGAGCTGGCCTCTTCTCCCAAGTGACAGGGGATAGGACAAGGGAGAAAGGCCTCACGCTCTGCTAGGGGAGTTTCAGGCTGGACATCAGAAAATAAATTTTCACAGAAAGGGTCATCAGGCACAGGAACAGGCTACCCAGGGAGGTAACTGAAAGACCATCACTGGAGGTATTTAAAAGATGGGTGGATGAGGTCCTGAGGGACCTGGTTTAGTGTTTGATAGGAATGGTTGGACCCAATGATCCTGTGTGTCTTTTCCAACCTAGTGATTCTGTAATTGATACAATTTATTGCTATAGATTCAAACAGACATGAGACAAAAATAATGGGAAGTGTAGCTGTTTGCAAGCAAATACAGTATTATTCGTGTTTTTAACTTGAGCTAGCTTAACTGAAGTACACTGGTGTCTTTTACTGAAGTTGCCTGCACAGTTGGAGAAGTAAAAACCTGAGTTAATAGCATGCACCAGTTGCTAATGCAACTCACCTGTATCGCTTAACCATGACACTAAACATGACTGTCCTCCCTTTAGTAATCCTAACTCAAGGGCTGAGTAAGTAACTGCTGGGAAACCCTTTTCTTCTGTTAGAAATTCCAGCTGTATTGCAGGCAGTGCGAAATACTGCTGACAGGTTGGTTCTGCCTTCTGCTAGTTGTGGTAGCAGAAGTGCTTGGATAGTTTTTATGTATGGGGTTGGGAAATCCCTGTGAGAACCTTTACACATGGCGTAATGTAAAATACGCTGCTGCTGTTACTTGAATTGTCAAGCTTGTTGAAGTGAATGGAAGTTACCTGCAAATGGGATCAGGACAAAATGTGACAATTTCAAACCGGTGCATTTAACTTGAATTTGGTACCAAGCATGTCGTTGGAGTTACTAGCAGAGCAATCAGTTTGGAAGCAGCTACAACAATATGGGTGTAAATAGATGGCAGCATGGATTTATTAAAAGTAAACCATACAAACTAACTTAATTTCCTTCCCTGATAGGATAAAAAGCTTAATGGATAAGGTAAATCCGCCAGAATAATGTGTCTCCATTTCAAAAACATTTTTCTTACAATTCCATACAACAGTCTCATAAGAAAATTAGAAGATATTATTTTTATAAAACATGATGATGGATTGTAAGTAATTTTGAGTGATGAGGTACATCAAAAGTGCTTGTCATATTGACACTTGTATAAAAAGTAAGAACTCCGTTTTGAGATAGGACGATACTGTCTTTCAGGAATCAATTCTAGCTCTAATACTAATGAGTTAATGTGCTTTATTTTCATTAATTGCCTTGATGGTAGGATTAAGACTTCATTGATTGCATGCATGAATGATATTAGTCTTGTTGGGACTGCAAATACCATGCAGACTAGTCATTAAAATAGATCCTTCTGTGGATGTGTCCCTGGCATACGCCCTAGAGCCTCAGACAGGGAATGTGTGCATTGCTGGATTTTCTTTAAAAAGTGAAACTCCCTCTGTCATTCTAGAGTTTGGCTCTCTATGTGCAATTACATTAAACAAAATAGAAAAAGCTTGAAAAACTTATATTAAAAGAACATTAAGGTTGTAAAGCCAGCCACTGAGTAATTAGCAAAAAATAGAATTCAAGTGGCCTGTATAATTTTATTTCAGCTTCCTAATGCATATGTATTATAAGGGACTCTTAATTCCAGGAATACATACAATTTTTAACTTGGGATTTTCCTTTGGTAGCCCTCTGCATGGGAAGGAATTTCTTACAGGCTGAGGTTTTTTTGGTGCAATTTCATGAAAAATACCTCAGAACTTCATTCCAGGCCAGTTTGCAGCTCACTGTTTGTAATGACACTCTTGTAAAATGGAGATGTTTGTGCAGAAACATGGAAGCACTTCAGTGTAATGTTTCTGAAGCACTAAGAAGAAACATGCAGTTCTGAACTGCAACTATGATATAAGGAATTGCTGAAGTCTAATATTTTTTGATAGATCAAATAAAACTGAAAAAAATCCTTCCAAATTCAAGTTTCAGTGCAGATATTTTGCAACACTGGTAGTTAAAGTCACAATATGATCTATATGTAGACTGAATCTTTGTGTCTGAAGGTTTGCACTGTTGCCTTAGATGCATGACAATTAGGCATTTTCTGTTGGATGCTCTGGATAATACCATTAAATGCACAATAATTAGATGTTTTCATCTCATTAATATTCATTTTCATACATTTAAATGCCTCTCTTATAGCATTTGTTAATTAACATACATTTACAATGGTATATTCCTCTTCCCCATTCACCCATTCTGAGTAATTTAATGAGCTGACATATCAGATGACTTCTCTTATGGAATTCTGCTGTTGTGTCTTTGGTGGGAACAAAGAAGTTGTAGTTATCGTGCTGTTTGTGAGCGATATTAGTGCAGCTATTTTTTTCTCACAGGGAATCTGGGACATGGAGAGTCTGTCCTTAGTGATGCTGTTTCAAAACAGAGGGCTCCTTTCTGTCTATTTCCTTTTATTCATATTACTAAAATCTGCATCCCAGATGCAAAGTTTGGGAATTAATGTGCTTTTGTATTTGAAAGTGAATACAATTTGTACCCCTAAAAGTTTGTGTTTCGTGCATCTCTGACAGTAGAGAACAGCCTGCAAAACTGTAGTGAGGGACACACCAACATTAAAAAAATCTTTCCTCATTCTCATAAGTGGGACTAATTTACAAGGTAAACTAAAACATTCAGGGGAGTTGAAGGAAATCCCAGTCTTCTGAAAATATCTGCAAGGAGGTGAAGTAGTAGCTGAAATGTTCCTGTATAATTACACCTACTGGGGATATTCATTATGATTCTTGGGTTACTCTAGAGTCTGACTATTAGTATTAAGTTAGACAGCTTGCCTGTGTATCGTACAAATATTTTAACAGACTGTGAACAGCACCTCCCACAATAATGTCTGTGGTTTTGGTTTGTGTGTTGCTGCTGAAGTACAAAAAATAATAATAGTAAATACATATGGAAAATAAACAGTTCCTTCTGTAGATTTGTTAGATAGAGGTTTTGTGATGGCATGCTACATTTTTTTTTTGAGTCTCATTTAATAAAAAACTAAGGGGAAAAACTCCTGCAAAATTCTTTATACTGATAAATCAAAAAGCAATCTCAGCAGTTAACAGATTATTCAAATTCAAATGGAGAAAACACACCTGGAGGGGAATTTTCAAAAAGGCTCAATGTCAACTTAATTCTGTTCCCACTGAAGTCAATGGGAGTTAAGCCAGTACAGAGCATTTTTCAAAATCTTAACCTTAGGATCTGCATACCCATCTAAGTTCGATGAGGCTTATTCTTCAGGAGATTCCAAGTTATTAAGGAAGAGATTTTCAGTAGCACCTGGGGGATTTAGAAGCACAGTTCAATTAGTCTTTCACTGCAATTTGTGCTTCTAAATACCTGAGACAGGTTTGAAAATCTCACGCTAAAACCCTGTCTCAGCTGTTGGTTAAAGCCTCAGTGCACATGTCTATTCTGATAAAAATAGGATTCCAGTCTGAGGCACATGCAGAATTTTGCGTGTGGTTGGATGGTATGCCAGGAGAATAGGCTGTCACATTATCGTTAACTATAAATGAAGGGCACTGTCAAGTGAGGAACATTAGAACAACATTTCAAACACTGCCGTCGTGGTCCTGTAGTGGGTTCTGCTTAATACCAAAGAGTCACATTCTGTGACCTGTGTTAAACTAAGAGGCGTTTAACTCCCTAAAGATGCCAAAAGGGTAAGTTAGTATTCATTTCAGGCATGATTGAAGGATCTGGTGCCCCACTTTTTGGATTGGCGTATCATTTAGGAGTGATGGATGCGGTTTTACGTCAGTGAACATGATTTACATGGGTTTA
The DNA here is from genome assembly GCA_033558105.1 of Coccyzus lansbergi. Taxonomy (NCBI): domain Eukaryota; kingdom Metazoa; phylum Chordata; class Aves; order Cuculiformes; family Coccyzidae; genus Coccyzus; species Coccyzus lansbergi. Next base: position 459,078 of record JAUMJK010000259.1, on the reverse strand, counting down.
AATGGCTCCTTTTGGCGTGGTTTTTATACAGTGTTACTGCAGCCGCCCAACAAAACCCTGCCCAGCAGATTTGGGTGTCTTGACAGCCCTTGCCTTTTCTACTGGCAGGAAAAGACATATCCCCACTTTCCTGAATTTCACAGAAGAAAAAACACAATTCCTTTTAAGTCTCTGGAAGGGAAAAGAGGAGAGAGTTCTGTCAGTGTGTTGAATACTGGGAGAGTTTCAGCCGTGGTTCTCAGGAGGTAGGGTTCAAAGCCCAGTGTTACCTCATTTTAGAGCAACTTGGCTGGCAGTGCTGAGTTAACCCCCTCACTGTTCGGGAGCTCAAGCTGACATACCTGTGGTTCAGAGTTCAGTCTGCCTTTTTGGCTCATAGGGTGCAGTGTAGGCTTCACACAGAAATGGGCATGTGCCTCTTTGTAGAGGTCAGATTCTCCTTCAGATACATCTAAGCACTCCTGCTGATCAAAACCAGTTGATCAGCTGCTGAACGACACTACTGCCAGAATGATGTTCTGTACTGGTCTGTTTCAGGACCTCTTGTGAAGGTGCCTTGCTTTACATTTTTAACTCTTCTGCAGAGTAATTGAACAGAAATTTGGGGGCTGGGAGGGGGAATTGGGAGTAAGAAGTTGATAAATATTTTCCTTTAAAAATGATGGCTAAAAAAGGATAATAGATCTGAATTATTTCAGTGTGCAATATACCACAAAAAAATGAAGAGGCAGCTTTTAATTACAGGAGCTGTCCTAGTCATACTAAAAGTAAGCCTAACAGGACAGCCAGTCTTAGTCTTTACTTGAGTAAGCAGATGGATGAAGAAGAATAATTCTGGTTTTGTAAAATCCCTTCTGCTCAACAAGCCTTGTACTCATGTCACAGGGAGGAGAAGCAGGAATGTTATGGCAGCATACCTAGAGAAATGCCAGATGCTCTTCTCCTGTGAGCAAAGGGGGATGAAGTGGCAGGAAATGAAAGGAGCCTCATCCTGATGAATGCAGGGAGGTAGCGAGAGCTGCAAAGCAGGGTGTAATAGCTCCCCATTCTGTAAAACGAATGAGTCTGGGAGGTGAAGTAGCTGTAATTCACACAACCTGTGCCAGCCTATTCAACGGACTACTGTGTTATTCAATACAGAGTGAAGAAATACTATCTTTATACACTGTAGAACCTAAATCAAGCCTGTTCGGGCCAGAATATTTCAAGGAAGAGCATTTGGACTTACATTGAAAATAATAATTAATTAAAGGCTCCAGAAGGTACAGATTACATTACATTAAGAGTTAAGATTTCCTGCCTTACCAGGGTATCACTTTGTGACAATGTCTTTGTTTAAACATAGGTAACTCTTTGGAGCTGCTTGATAAAGGCAAATATGAGTAAATATGAACAATGATGTCATGTGGTTAGCCCTTGAGGGAGAAGGACTCTTGCAGAGAGCTGCTGCTCCTGAAGTCTTCTAAGTACACTGAAGCAGGGAAGTTCTGGGCTTCAGGAAGGTGGAAGAGGGTTTAAAACAGGAAACCTGTGAAGTAAATGAGGCCAGGCTGCATGGTGCTCACCATCAGGTCAAAGAGCAGTTGCATCACGGAGATGCTAATGGCATGGGACCCTATGACAAGTCAGGAGGCTGTTTAATTGTAGGTGAGAAAAGTGAATCATAGAATGATTTGTGTTGGAAGGGACCTTTAAAGGCTGTGAAATCCTTTAAAGGCCTCTGCAATGAGCAGAGGCATATTTAACTATATTAGGTTGCTCAGAGCCCTGTCCAACCTGACCTTCAATGTTTCCAGGATTGGACTTCTGTCACCTCTCTGGGGACCCTGTTCCAGTATCTCACCACCTTCACTGTAAAAAAATTCTTCCTTATATCTAGTCTAAACCTCTCACATCTTTTAGTTTAAAACTGTTACTCTTTGTTCTGTTACTACAGGCACCACCAAAAATTCGTCCTCATCTTTCTTATAGGTTCTTATACTCATTTAAGTATTGAAATGCTGCAATACAGTCTTCCTGGAGTCTTCTCTTCTACAGGCTGAACAATTCCAACTTTCTCAGCTTTTCTTTGTAAGAGAGGTGCTCCAGTCCTCTCAGAATTCTTGCTGCCCTCCTCTGGACCCACTCCAACATGTCCATGTCTTTCCTGTGGTGAGGGCTCCAGAGCTGAATGCAGTACCCCAGGGGGCATCTCACCAGCAAAGAGGATGAATCACCTCCCTCAACCTGCTCCCTACATTTTGGACACATGCCATTGGCCACCTGGGTTGTGAGTGCACATTGCTGGCTTGCGTCCAGCTTTTTATCCACCGGTACCAACAAGTCCTCCTCAGCAAAGCTGCTCTCAATCTTTCATCCCTCAGCCCATCTTGGTACAAGAGGTTGCCCTGATCCAGGTACAGGTCCTTGCATTTGGCCTTGTTGAACCTTATGAGCTTGTTCAGGTCTCTCTGGATGGCATCCCGTTCCTCAGGCATGTCAGTCACAGCTTGGTGCCATCTTCAAATCTACTGAGGGTGTACTTGATCCCACTGTCAATGTCATTGATGAAGATATTAAACGGTACTAGTCTTAGTCTGGACCCCTGATGGACACCACTTGTCACTGATCTCCATTGGGACATTAAGCCATTGACCACTACTCTGTGGAGACAAGCATCCAACCAATTCCTAATCCACTGAACAGTTCACCCATCAAAATCATCTCTCTCTAATTTAGAGAGAAGAATGTTATGGGGACCATGTTAAAGGCCTTACAGAAGTCCAGATAGATGACATCCATAGATAGCTCTTCCTTTGTCCACTGAAGGCCTAAGCTGTAGGAGTGGTCACAGAAAAATGTAGCAGGTAGAGAAGTAAGCAAAGGAGTGAGAAGAAGACAGTAGTATCCTCACAAGCCAGACAAAAGACTGAAGAGCTCTGAGCAACTTTTCTGATTTAGGATGGAAGAATGCCTGATGCACAGAGATGCCTATCAGATGGTCAGTCTCTGAATGGGTACTTATGCAGTCTGTTTTACCTTGGTTTCTGTGAACAACTGCAGCTCCTAATAAATAAAGGTTAGAAATATTCTTTTGATTCTGCATGGCTTGTCTGGCCTGTAGGCTCAGTCTAGAGTGATGTGTAATGGGAGCTTTACTCTGACAGGAGCTTTGCACAAATTCGTACTGTTTTCTTCCCTCTTGGTCTAATCTTGGAGGAAGTTAGTCATTGCTATCTTTCTTTAATTTGCTTGGAGATTGTGCTGGTAGGGAGAACATTCTAGAAGAGTCAAGCTTCATATGCTTCCTTTCTACATCTGTTTCTCTCTTGCACTAACTTATCCCACTTAATGCAGAAGAAACATTTGGGCTTGAAATGGAGTCCATGAAGAAGTGGCTCTGAAAGGGAGAGATGAGCTATTTAATTCAAGGTTTCTGTTTGACACTGCTGCCCATCCTAGCCTATTTCTGCCTTTACCTGACTCAAGCAGGAGAGATGTTAGGGCAGCAGTGCTGTACTGTTTCCCTTCAGGTAGAACCTGAGACCTTGTCAATTTCATAGGGAAACAATGAACCTGCAGCAGTGAACCCTCTGAGATGTTAATTGTGTTGTAAGAATGATAGCAGTGCAAAGCTGTCTTAAGTCAGTTAGCAGGATGAGCAGGTGAGGTGTAATGAATTTCAGGACATTCCTTGGGACCATCCAGAAACTGATGCAAATACAGGGCTTCTAAAGATGCCTTCCCCAGCTAAGCTGCTCTGACAGTGCTGAGGCTGAATGCTGGGACACGGTACATATACTAAGCTAAGGTGGAAATAGAAGCGTACACTGCATTTTGTGCTGTTCTCTTTCCTGACATAATCAAGTACTGTAAGTTTTACACGCCAGTGCACAGATTACTGGCATTTACTAGGAAGCACGAGGAGCAGGCTGGCAACTGCTCGGAGGCACACGGAATATACAGACAATTGCTCTGGAGCATAGGGAACACACAGGCAATTCAATTCCCAACTGGTTTCTAGGCAGGAGCTACCAATTAAAATTAAAAGAATAAAGGACTGCAAGCTTGGGACTGATGATATGCTCTGGAGAGAGGAGTTGCCGACAGCTTGTGCTAAAAAGATGCCTCTCTTTCAGTGGATTTCAAATGGCGAAAGAAACTCAGGTAACAGATCATTCTTTTCTTCTGGCTTCCCTGATTTTCATGTACTCAGTCGTGCAGCCAAAATTCCTACAAAGACAGACGGGGCTGCTCCCCATGAATTCCAAGCAGTGAGCCAGCCTTTTGAGAGCTGATGCAGTGAATATGCCAGCAGTCAGCTATACCTAGGAAGAAAGATTTTGAAACCAAGCGTCAGGTGCCTGAGCAGAGAGTGTTCAATGATGGGGCTCAGATAATATACTAATGAGAGCATAGTATTTATATATATATATGAAGTTATTTAGGATAAAGAAAAAATACATCTAATGTGTCTTCACATTAATTGTTAATGCATCTCTGAAGCAGACCTTGCCTTCTGATGGAGGAAACTGAAGCCTAATCAAAGCCTAACTAGGTGAGGTTATTAGACATACACGGTATCTGCAGAGTTGGGATTTATGTTGGAAGTGGGCAAGATTTAAGTGTGATTACCAGGCTGCAGCTGCTGTGAGGCAGATGAAGTCATAAGTCACAATCTGTCATTGGTTATGAAGTCAAAGCTTGCTTCCCTTGCTCCTCTCAGGAATTGCGTGAACATTTATGAACTAATCAAGTGGAAGCTGCTGGAGAATTTTCCCATAAAAAGCAGTGAGTTTACCTGATTTTTTAAATGATTTCTACAAAAGAGAGTAACACAAAAACTAGTACTGCTTCAAGAAGTAGCTATGGTGGTGCAAGGCAAGAACTATGATCTTACTTTAATTCCCTCTCAACCAGAGAAAAAGCTGTGCCCGCCAGCCACTGATGGCACTAATCCACTCAAAATGTCTAAAGGTAGCGTATACATTATTTTAAGATGCATTTTGTCACATGTGGCCTTTACTTGGGAAACAGAGTAAGAAAGTTAAAACCTTTCAGGCACTCCACTTCCATCAGGTAACTTGGGAATCACCAGACTCTACACCACAGTACTTCAAAGTCATTGCAGTACCTTGTGTCAACACATTTCTGCTACATTAGGGTTTGCTTTGTGAAGGATGAACTGTGTGGCTTTCAGATTTCTCTTTCAGAGAGCTTCATGCAGAAACTGATCCACTAGCAGGTGTGGGATCAATTACAATGTTGAATGAAAAGGCTGAGCTGGCATTATAGTATTTGACAAAAGCAGCATTTTAAAATGTTTATACTGATGCATCAGTATTGTTTTTGGAAAGTAAGAGAGTTAACATACAGTGTTGCATAAGGTGCTAGATGCTTCTGAATTAATTTACTTAAGTTTTGATCTGAAAATCAAAGACACTGTATGGCAAAACATGTTCACCCAGAGTTCTTGTCCCCGTTAACAAACACAAGGCAATGTTTGCTCTATCAGTTCACCAGATCAATGGCATTAAAGCATAGCAAAATTACATTTGCAGCAACCCCAATAAGTTCAGTAGGATCTCCTGACAGGATAAACATGTCGTCTCTGCCCTCCTTCCTCTCCCCCCCCTCCCCCCAAATAAGCAATAAAAACATTTTGCATAAACAAATTCCAAATTACAAGTAATCATAGGAAAGCTGACAAATGTATGCTATGCTAGTCTGTGAAAATACTAATCAAAGCAGCCTGTCAATTGTTAAAGTTAATGATTTAGATATGCAAAACTCTGACTAAATTTTTGTGGGTAATTACATAATTACGCCTGGGTTAACACAATCAAAAATAGCAATTGCATGCTCCATCTTGAAATCACCATGGCAGTTCCGTGCAGTCTTTTCAAGACCTCTTTACCCTTGTTCCCCTGCACACAAGGTGCAGTAGGGAATGGAGAAAAACCTGAAGGAAAGAAAAAAACTTGGGAAAGAAAAGCCACTGCAGTTGGTGCCTCAAGCCTACTCCATCCACTCTTTGCCTTCTACAAAACCAATCCCCTGGAGAATGAAGCACTCATTAGAGTGGCTGGAGATGTGAAAAAAAACCAGCCAGGTAATGGAGGATTGGAATGTTATATGCAGCAGGACCAGCACCTTTACCTATGGATTAAAATATGTGTAAGTATGAGCTTTTCCAGTGGGAGGCCTTTCCAATTGAAGAGGAGGGAGTTTACAGTTTGTTTTAAAGGCCTTGCTTTGATAGAAGATCCCAAGACTGTCAAGGCTTACCTAAGCAATTCAATTTTTTCAAAAGTTCGTTTTGACCCCAAAGTCCCCTCCCAAGTCTTTGATATAGAAGGGGCTATCAAGGCCTTCCATCCAAACTGCCACCTCCATAAGCTATGAAATGTTCCCTCCACCTGACCACGTGCTTAGAGTCTTTTCTTGTGGTGCCAAAGGTAGGGAGGCGCTTGATGGAAGGGAAATGCAAGGCTGGAAGGAAGCACAGAATCCTGTTGGCCACTGGTCTGTTTTCAGCTACCTTGAACATAGCTCTGAGTCTATGCTGAGTAGCTTTGAAAAACCTAGTCCTCAGAAATCTTGAATTTCTATTGCAGAATGGGTTTCTTGCTCTCTTTTTATACTAGGTCTAACTGATTGGCCTGGTTTCAGCTCAAATAGAGTTAATTTTCTTCCTAGTAGCTGGTATAGTGCTGTGGTTTGGATTTAGTATGACAGTGATGTTGATAACACACTAATGTCTTAGCTATTGCAGTACTTACATTAAGTCAAGGACTTCTCAGCTTCTCAGTCACCTGCTGGCTGTCAGGTGTGAAGGAAAGGTACCCCTTCAAGGAAGAAGTTATATGTCACCCAGGCAAGTGGACCACCACAGAGAGTGGTATGCAGTATCTCAGGGAATTAACAGTGCTGGAGGTGATATATGATGGCCTGGACAATGAGCAGTTATTCAAAGATCCCGATGAAGTCCAGTGCACATAATTCATGTGGCGGAAGTTTGTACAGAGCACATCATCATTATATGCCAACTTATTGGCAGTAATGACCTGGAAAGATAGAGAGGGACAAACTGTGCGTGAATTGGCTAGCCAACTCTGGCAGTATGAATTAAACCTCTCTTCCTTCCTACAGGCCCGTGAAAAAACTGTCCTGGGAAGTTCCAGCAACTCAAAGTCAATATGTCCTACTCCCCACCCATACAGACCAGTATTTCAGCTATTAGGAGTAAGCATTCCTCTGCTCAAGAGGGAGGATGTAGAGGGTGCACACTATGGCCCACCATGTGGTTTTACCTGCATAACCATGGGGAGGACAGGAGGAAATGGTATAGAAAATATTCCTTGACCATAGAGACACTGATACGTGAGTTACAAATTAAAACAATCACAGAAGGGGGATTCTTCCAGGAAAACTGCTGCTCCAGTTTGGAGTGGGCAGTTCCTCAAACAGAGCAGAAGAGCTGCTATTGCTTCCAATCTTAATGAAAGGACTTCTGACTCATATTTACAAAAAATGAGTAACAAATACTATGACCAGGACTGCAGGGGCCCTGCCTCCAGCCAGGTAGATGAAAAGGTCAACTGGTTTTATGGGACTGAGTGGATTTGTTGGCTTGGCACATCAGACCTACAGAGTATAAGGTTCAAGTGGACATAGTCACACAATATGCTCCAATGCCATCAAGCTATAGTGGGGCAGAACCCATCTGTATTTGTGGAGTAACCATGGAGATTAAACAGCTATTTATCTTACCCGGTTTCCCAGAGGGCCCTTCTGATGTGGGATTGCTGAGGGTCAAAGAACAACAGGTGCCAATTGCTACCACAACGATGCCTCAGTGGCAATATTGAACCAGCTGAGACTCCCTGATTCCAACCTGTAAGCTGACCCATCAATTGGAGAACCAAGGAGTGATCTGCAAGACTCACACACCCTTTAATAGTCCCATCTGCCCAGTGCAGAAATCTAAAGGAGTGATGACTAATAGCAGAGTAGCATAGCCTGAATGAAGTTTTAACAGGCTACCCAGGGAGGTTGTTGATTCACCTTCTCTGGAGGTGTTTAAGGTACGGGTGGATGAGGTGCTGAGGGGCACGGTCTAGTGTTTGATATGAATGGTTGGACTCAATGATCCGGTGGGTCTCTTCCAACCTGATGATTCTATGATTCTAAGTCTCGCCACCAGAGTGCTGCTCTGCTGGGCATGCTAGAACTTCAGCAGCCAAGTGGTGTGCCACAATTGGCATCACTAATGTGTTTTCCTCGATCTCTTTGGCAGGAGAGCACAAGCCACAGTTTTCTTTCAGTTGGGCAGGTGTCCAGTACACCTGGAATCAACTGCCAGGTCAACAAAATCATTGTATGGGGCAGCACAGCAGAAATTTTCAAGAAAAGAAAGAAAATAATCCCCTTTTTTTTTTTCCAATTCTCTCCCCCATGTCACTGGAATGGGAGTGAGAAAATGGCTGTGTGGTGTTGAGCTGCCTGCTGGGTTAAACTGCAACAATGAAACAATGTAAAGATTCCAGACATCCAGGGAATCTCAGGGAGGTGACACAGTATAAATAAAATTGATATTGGGCACTTTCCTGAATGTCACACAGGCTGGAATGGGATAATGATAGTGATGGGGATTTAAAAAGCAATATATCTCTTATGTAATTTTTTATCATAATTTTTCTCTATAGTTTCCATTAAGTAGATAAATGACCTAAATGAAAAAGAGAAATAAAGTGAGAGCATAAAATTAGTCCCTGTCAAGAGCTACATTACAAAAACCAGGGTCCCAGCCTTCTGAAATTGGCTGCTTTTACTAGTGGTGTACTAATAGTAGGACCATAACATGTAAGGGAAGTAAATGCACTTTGATGTAGAGGTATCTACCCTCACCCTGCCAATACACCATCAAAGTCAGCTTCAGTTAATTGATGTTATGGGGCCCATTTCTGCTTTTGTTATATTTTCAAGAGTTACTATTGCAAAGACACTTGTTGGGTGTCTTTACTTGCTTAGCCTGTAGTAAGGGTGTCTTGGTGGGTGTCTTACTTGTTTAACCTGTAATAAGGGCATGAAATTAAGTAGCAGTGAGGTTGGGTATCTGGATGAAATCTGAAATGTTGTTTTGGAAACCTTGCAAGCATCTGGAGCAATAGCAGGGCTCTGAGGCACTATTCACCAGTCTTACACTGCTTAATTCTGCTGCACTGATGAAGCAAAAATAAACTTCCTGTACTTAGACAGATTTTAAACATTCTTCTACAAGACAGAAACCAGATGGAATATTTTCACAGCTGACACCAAAATTCGCAGTTTTTGTGACTTCTGTGATACTGTGATTTATGTAGGGACTTTCTGTATCAGCAGCCCTGAGCAGACAGCCTCTTGCCACTCAAGCTTTTAAACATTATTTGGATTGCTAGGTCAAAAGATTTTATTAGCTGTGCAAAATGTGAAGCAGCAGTGGAATTTAAATGATAGTTCTGTGTGCTGTTCTGTTTGTGCATCTCAACTGTAAGTCATAATAATAAAATATGTTGAAAGTACATTGCTCCAAAATGGATAGCAAACCCTTAAATGCCTGGAAATTAATCATTTCTAGAAACCAAAAAAATTTATGTCGGGGCATGAACACAAGGCAGGCTATTGTCTTCAAGCATTTGCTAGGTCCCTTAAAGGGAGGACATGAGTGGCAGAAGGTATTCTGCTTGGGACTGTGCATTTCACAGGCAATAGTTTCAGTTAAAGATAAACCTGACAAAAAGTGTGGAAGGCCGGTTTTATCTTTGTTTTGTTTTCCCCTGCTGGGGATTGAAAAGCCAAGTCAAAGCTGCTGGTAGACCACATGGAAAGAACCAGTAGAGAGCAAGAGCATGGGACCTGGCAGAGCTGGACACAGGCAGGGTATTGTTCCACATGTCCTGTTTGCTTTACTCTCTATTTTTGCCTGGATCAGCTTTTTTATCTGCAGTTGGGCTTCTTCCCACCTTTTGGGGGAATTCGTGGTTTCCTGGGAAACTTGTGTTGACCTGTGCTTGAAGAAAACTTCAGAAATACATTGATTTTTCTGTTTTCACAAGGCTTTCTCTATGCATGAGAGCAGTATTTCAGCAACCCTAGTGGCTGTCTGCCTGTTGCCAGATGCAGTTCCAAATTTTACATTTTCATTTCACAGTCATAGGTGATGTGGCTGTGGCTTTGGCTGTGTGATATCCATACAAATCTGGAGCACCGTGTTAGTCTTCCTGGTACTAACAGTACTCAGGATCTCAGCCTGTTGAGGGAGGCAGTGTTGGAAGTATTCCTTGTGCGTGTGTATTTATAGAATCCCATACTCTGAAATTCACCTCTCTCCCCACCCAAGAGAGCTGGTTTGCACGGGGTTCCAGAGTTCAGAGAAGTGCCTTGTCTTTAATCAGGTGTTTTCTTAGGAAGGGATCTGTCGTTGCTAAGGGATGTAATTTCTTTCCAACTCTGAAATAGATGGAAGTATATATAATTTTAGGTGCTTATAATATGTGCACCTTATCTTTATAGGACGATTTATAGTGTAAATCAATGACAAAATAAATGGTAACAGCTCCCACGCAGACAGAGCAAGGGAAGGGCTAAGTCTCTAATGCGTTTTTCCTGCTCAGCTAGGTCTTAAAGCTACTAGAATACTAAAGTGTTCTTCAGTCTGCTATAACATATGTGCCAGTCTCAAGTCCAATGCAGTGGTCAAATGAAATAGCATGAAAGCACATTTATCCTTCACAGTGAAAAGGTACTTATTGTTTGTACCTGATGTGGGAGACTCCCTCCAAAAAAGAAAAGGTGGATGTCTGGTAGAGACAGAGCAGGAGCAGAACGGATAATAATCTGTAGCAAATCTTAATGAATTGTATGCTAAGTAAATGTTGGTTCCAATGATATCTGCTGAAAATTGGCATACAACACAACATTTGGTGATAACATATGGTAGGAGGTGTGGGAGACAGTTACAAGAAACTTTCCACTTTTCTGTACATGTTTATAATCTAGCATCCTCAACATTATAGGTACTACATATTGAAACTGTCTGGATGCAACCTGGATTATGAAAAAAAAAAAGTGCTGATATGAGTAGAAAAACCTCCCATTCTTAACATAATATTTCTCCATTTGGACCTTTTTGGCTATTTTCACTCCCCCATCTTCAGTGAATGCAGATATTGTATGATAATGTTCATGGTAATAAGAAATTGTATAGAAGGCTGTAGCACAAATCTGCAATGTTATCCTTTTGTAGACCATCACTGAAATCCAGGAAACCACATTTTACATATAATGGTGATGTATATCTAGGGCAGTTAAAACAAATGTCACTTTTGCAAGATACTTCCTTTGGCTATGCTGATCTAGCAAATTACTTAAATATATGCTTAAATCCCATGTGTACTTGCTTTGAAGTCAATAGGATTACTTATAAGTTTATATACTCTGGTGGTTTGAGGCCTTAAAACACAGGAGGACATTTAGCATTTAGAAAAATAGGGCTGGAAGTCCCCCTTCTGCCCAATTGGTTATATTTATGTCATTCCTTGTAGAATTTTTTTTTCTTGACCGTTCTTAAAAACATCTGGTGATGGAGATTCCAGACTCCATGGCTTTCCCAAGCTCCACTCAAGCTTTCCCAAGCTTTGCTATCTTAATTATTATAAATGTTTCTCTAATGTCTGACCTGCATCCGTCTTGATGCAAGTTAAACCTGTTATTGGTTGAACTTTCTAGCATGCAAGAACTCTGTGTGTGATAAGCTTTTACACATTCAAAGTCTTAACATTGCCTTCCTAAGAGCTCTTTTCTCTGAAGATCTCAACATGTCCAGACCTTTTCTGAGAAGCACATTTTCTGGACCTCTGGTTTCTTCCATTGCTTTTTAATTCTGGTGCTCTCCATACATCCATCTCTCTCTTGCACTACTCTCCTTCCCATTGCCCATTGAATTTCAGCCCTTTTCTTGGCACCCCTGTGATTGTCAACATCCCTTCAAACTCTGAGCCTGCATACTTGCAGTTGCCCTACATGCACCATTTGTATAGTCTCCATACATAGTAAGTATGCTGTTTCATGGCCCTATGACTTATGAAAATACTGAACAGAATCATATCCACAGCAGAGTTTTATAATCCTCCTGTCCCCCTAAATGACTTGCTTTGACTACAGGCAAATAATAACTTTCTCCACACATCATGCCCAACCACTTCTGTACTTGTCTCGCACTCAGTTTGTTCAGACCATGTTTTGTTAGTGTGTGTGTGTGTGTGTGTGTATGAGTGACGTGTGAGACAGCACCAAAAGCTTTACTAAATCAAGAAATGTGATATCTCCTGCTTTGCTTCTTCTATGAGGCCTGTTCCCCTATGGCAGAAGGAAATTAAATTGATTTGGCAGGATTTATTCTTGACAAATCCATACTAGCTGCTATTAATTTCCATGTTATCTTCTAGGCGCTTACAAATAGTTTGATTACTTGTTCCGGTGTTTTTCTGAGGTCTGAAGACAAATTGACTGGCTCCTTAGCTCTACTTTCTCTACTTTGTAGAGCTAGATATTCTGCTTGCTCTTTTCTAGCCTTTTGGCACCTCATCTTCTATCCTTGCATTCTGCGAGGTGACTGTCCAGTGATTCAGAGATTATTGCATAAGTGGCTATTTAAGAATCCCAAGGTGGAATTCATTGTGCCCAGTCAATTTAAATACCTCTAATTTATTTAAGTGCATTTTAATCTGCTCTTTTTAGGTTATTATCTTCCTGGTACCACATCTTCTGTTCCTCTACTGCACTGATATCTGTGTCCTTTAGAAATTTCTCAGCAGCACTCCCAATTCTCCGAAACTTTTTATTTTTCCCTTCCATGAGATCTCTTGGTTTTAGGTCCGCTGCCAGGGTTTAATCCTGCTGTCATCAATGGTTGTGTTGCTTCTGGGTCAAGGTTTAACAGAAGACTATGGAAAGAGCCTCAGTTTCTGGTTCTTTCTTGGACAGTAGTTTTGCAAAGTGCGAGAGCCCTGAATTAAACCAAGTACTGCAATAATGGGACCTGCAGTGGGTTGCGATTTGGGATGCCTGCTGACCAGCTTGTGTAAGGCAGGGTTTGACCTGGTATATTGATTTGTTTTCAACCAGAACAAATATCTGAACTGTCTCTCTGGGTGCTTAATGAACACTTGTGCTTCCGTGTCTGCTCCTGTTTGTTAGAGCTGAGAATTTGTTTCAACAAATAGTATGTTTACAGAATAAACTGACCATTTGTATTTACCTCCTGAAGTTGTTGCTTGTGGTGGCACCTTCTTGTTTGCAGTTCTTTACTGTTTTTCATGTACCAGAATAGTAAGTTCATCCTTTATCTGTTTCTCAAAAAAATGCGAACTAAAGAGCATCATTGGAATCTTACATACTTTTTCATTCATGAAAATTTCTGTGATGTCTGTTTTTCTTTAGTCAAAAGAAGAATGTTCAGTTGAGATCAATCTTGAACTAGTAACAATTCACTGTATATAAATGAAAATTTATGTGCTAATATAATAATTTTATCAGAGCTTTTAGTTTCTCTTCTACAGAACCGTATTTTCATTTCTGTTATGTTTTTTGCATAATCTTTTTTTTCTGAAAGGAAGAAATGCAAAAATTCCGTAGCTAAGGTTGTCATTTTAAAATGTGCAGTGAGAAGCTAGGCTAAAAGAAACTGCAACATTCTATATAATTTCATGCGGTTTTCTAAGGAAACACACCTATTTTATGAGGGCTTTTATGGAAAAATTCTGATTTCATGTGAATTCAGGTGAAAAGCTAAATTTCATGGGACTTGTGAAAATGGCTGGATTTCACTAGTTCCATGAAATCCATGACAGCCATGGAAAAATGCACTGTTCTTGTCATGGAGTAAATTTTTATTGCAGTGTGCAGAACTTTTGTTTTCTCTGTACATTGGTTCCTCTGACAAATATTATGCATTCTGGACCTCTTCCTCATCTTGTAGTCTCTTCCTGTGAATATTTTACACTTCTTGATGGATGCATAGTGCTCTGATCCTCAGATGATAGAAATCCATGACTCTCTACAAAGGAGGTTCTGTGTGCGAGTGTATGGGGGAAGGGCATGGAAAAAAAGAAATACTAAATACAGTCCAGAGGATTTAATGTTTTATGGTAATGCCAGCTTATTTTATGCAATATAGGAGGGAAAATAATCAGGACTAAGGAATAGGAATGATTTATTATATTCAACGTGAGATCTAAGCAGTGTAGCATCAAAAGCAACCTACTCACACTTTGTAAAATCCCAGCTTGTGCAGAGGGTCCCTCACAAGACCACCTGAGGAGCATATAAAGCTTCAGAGGAGAACTACTGCATTATAGCATCTCAATTTATCCTGTAAGCAATGCTTTTGTCGGGTAGGATACAAGTGTGACTGTAGTATGCTTGTATTGTTCCCTGTCTTGATAGGGCCAGCAGAGCTGAAATAGATCTTGCTTTTCAAGGAGAGAAATTAAGACACAGAGCAGAAAAGGACAACATCTTCCTACAGGGCTTAAAAATCAATGGTGAGATGAGGTGAAAACTTACAGGGAGGCTGTGTCAGAAAGGCATGGGAAATGAGAAAGAAAAAAGTGATGTTAGGTAAGTGGAGGAATCAGAAAGGAAAGAATTGTGAAGAAGATTAAGCCAAAGCTATGCAGTGTTTTAAATGAAAAAGTCTCAACAGTGTTTTGAGATGAACAGGGAGCCATCTGATTAGCTTTGATTTAGTGACATTCTTGAACATCTTTGTGTGCCTCAGCAGCCAGAACTGAGAACATTTCTGACAGTGGAGATGAAGCCTCTTCTATTGAATTGCCTTTCCCTCAGCTGAAGGGAGATATGGAGAAATGTCACAAAGTACAGCAGAGACAGTGGGACAGTGGCTTGTTCTTCACACAGGAAAAGGAGAGGAAATAAATATCAGGGCCCCAGATGATATCCTGTACAACTCCCACTTCCATGAGAAATGGGAAGCAGAGAGCTGAAACTAAGGCTTGCTGTTGATGCACATCAAGGCTTGTCTATATTTACTGAAGTCAGTGGGAGGTTATGAGGGGCAAGAAGGACAAAGAAAAAGTGGTGTCTGGTGTATGAAAGAGTTGGTTGAGTTAACTGCAATGGGAACATTTATTTGTGCTGCACATTATGTTGATATTTATTACCTGCTACCCACTCTCTTCATTGAACCTACTAAGTTCCTGGGATCTGTATTCCCTTTTGCTTGGTTTCTGTACAGGCTAAATAGAATTTTGCCATGTATAACGTTTTCCAGAGAAAATATCATCACCTTCTGTTATATTATTTTGAAGGAGGTTTTTGGCCTGCTGGGACCTAGAACTGATTTCCCCCCCTCCCTATCAAACATTTTACAATCCAGCTCAACTTTGCATAATCCTATTTCAAATATGAACAATATGAATCCTCCAGTTTATGTTAACAATGAAATTTGGGTGGTTATATTTCATCATTGCCTTAGAGAAGAAGGGCAAGGCAGCTGCCAAGCTCTCTTTGAACAGCTTTTCTCCGCTTAAATCTAGTGAAGAAACTGTAGTTGTGTTGATAACGTATTCAGGATTTCCCCCTCCCCACCCCTCTTTTGCTAGCTTATGCTATCAGCAAGTTATGGCTGTGCATTTTTTTACTTGCACTAGAGAACGAGAGCCTGCCCACCTCATCCCCAAAGGGTTCAGATTAGACAAGGTCCTGCTATCTTTCTCTAGCTACATCTTCCAGTATTTCTGCCTCTATCTTGGTGACCCTCTAGGGATGCGTGTATCAGCTCTAGGATTTCTAGTAAATACTGGTCAGTTAAAATGTTCTATACTAACATGTAGTAAACTCACTGGAGACCTACCTTTTAGCTTTAGTGAGCTTTTCAACACCAAAAAGGAGTGTACAGCTCAAGGATAGCAAAGCCCAGAAGGAGATGTCTGTAATAGTGTTGAGCAGACAAGCCTATAGGTCAGGAGGAGGCATAAGCCTTCAAGACTTGTGGAAGGTTGGGGTGATTGTTCTGCATCTGACCTCTCCTGTAGTGACCTCTCCTTTGACAGGGAGCTGAACTGTGCTCTGCAGGGTTGATTACCAGCAGAGCTTCTCCAGTCCCACTCTTCATGTATGGCAGGGCAAGGTTGGAGTTTGTCTCTCTTTGGGGCTCCCATGCTACACCTGGTCCTTGTGATGTAGGAATCAAAGCCAGGTGTGAAGTGTTGTGCAGTCAATGGGATGTGTTGGTACTTCTAGTCAAGAACATAGATCACTTTCGTTATTTGAAACTTTCCAGTTACTCCTTTTCTGTAAATACAGTGTCTACTTGCCTTATATATTTGTCAAGTCAGGTAAGAACAAAAAGTCAACTTTGTAATATGTTTTAGTAGACTACCTCATTTTCCCTAGAAGTAATTTGTGCCAATATCTAACTGCAGCTACCAGCTAAATATGCATGGATAATGCCTACAGACTCATTCATGCTGATGGGCCCTGCTTGCTGGAAGTGTTCTGTTCACACCAGATTGTGCAACCCTGAACGTATATTTATGCATTCGGATGTTTAATTAAACATGTGTACAGAACTGGACATTACAGTGCAAGGGAGGTGGCTACCTGAGCCTTTAATCTCAAATGTACGCCATAGGTAAGGTAGATGGATTAATATCATCACACGTAGTCATGTAATTTTACCTCTCAGCCCCCTTGATTGCCCCACTATGGGAATCCCTGAATATCCATGGAAAGTTGCAAGGCCCTGGGATGCCTATGTTCTCATAAGCAAAGATGCACATTACCTACGGTTGTTCTTTCCACCAAGGGAGAAGTTGGCAACCCAGCTGTTTTGTTTTGGGTGTTTCTTTTCAAGACGGTTAAAAACCAGTGGGACTTGGGATGCCAAATACCCTACTGTTTGCCTGCATCTGACATTGTAAATTCATCTCCAGAGTAAGCTGGCTAAATTAATTTGATTTTAAAGAAGTGAAGCACTGAGACTGTGCCTGACATTTTCAGGATTCTAGGACGCTGTGTTCCCAGATCAATATGCTGATTTAGTAGCATAACTTATGCTCAGGAAGGCCATGTGACACTCTCATACCCATCCATCTTAGTCGAGCATTTCTATTAGAGCTGTGCAATCCTTTCCAGGCCAGCAAGTGAGATTCTACAAGTTTCCCATTAAAAAGGAATAGTGTGGAATTACAAACACCCCCTTACGCCCCTATGGCAAACACCAGTTTTGAATATACCCTTTTTCTTGTGTTTGAGTCTCAAGCAGACCCTGACATGAGACTACTTCTGTGTCACTAGCAGTCAAACAGATGGGCACACATATACATAGATATAACAATAATAGCCTACTGCCCATAAAACGAGCACTTGTGTGTGCAGATAAAGAAGATCCATTTTTATGCAGGCACTTTTTTGTATTGAAAGATTCGCTTGAAAACATGAAAGGGCATCTCAAGCACCAAGTCATCACATAGTTTTAAAAAAACAGGAAAGATTTAAGGTTTTCACAGACTTAAATAGAACCAGAATAGTGCACAAATGCAGTCGAAGTTTATTTACAGGAAGACAAACCAGATATCATTTGTTCATGTAGCTCACTTAATATATATCAAAAGTGTTTGGTGAGAGGCCACTCATGCTTATGATGCCCATAGAAACAGCACATTGGAGTGTTGTGTCACTCAAAAACAAAGTGACTCTAGGCCACAGACAGTATATGTGAACTTCTTATGCTGGTAAACATCTTGATAAAAGTATATCAGAGAAAACATTACTCTCATTTTCCATGTTAAACAGCTGGCATTGTAACTTTCTTACTTGACACAGTGCCTAGAGTTTAGGCTTCCTTTTATTTATAAGGTACTGACAGCTGAATCTCCTGATAGTGCTAGAAAAATCTTTGTATGTTAATTATTTCAAGGTACATAGAAACTATTTTAAATAGAGTCAGCTTTCTTTTCTGAGCTGAGCAGAACTGAATATAGCTAGTTGATTGTAGCAGTGAGGTTGCCTAACTTCTAAACTGATGCCACTTGTTTCCCTTCTTGCCCATCTTTGATGTGGGATATTTCAGTTCCATACTGTTTACCTGCAAGGACATTTACCTGACTACAGCTTTTAAGAAAAGGTTTAAATTTATGCTGGAAAGTGTCTGCTCCTTATCAAATGATACAGTTTTTCTTCTAAGTGCCTTTCCTACTCCGAAGTCGCCCAACTACTCCTGAAGGCTTCACATCCTTTATGCCACATGTTGACAGACCCTTGTACATCAGAACCCTTTGTGCTCGCTGGGGAACCAGGATTTGAAGGATCACTAAACTTAGCCATTTTGTATATCAATCCACAAGGCAGCACTTTAATCATGTATTTTCAAGGGTAGAGTGTTCATTTTGGCCTCATACTTGCTAAGTGGCATAGAGCTGTTGTGCACAGTACATGGTAATGCTGTAATCTATTGCCTTCCAAAAGCCACCCAAAGTACTGCACTGTAATCAAATAGCACTTCTTGATGACATTGCATGCTCCAGATGTATCTTGAAACAGACTGACACAAATAAGTCATTAAAGATACACAGCCAATCAGGAAATCTTGCTAAATGGAGGACTTCTGTATAAACAGTTTTCTATCTTTTTGATTTATGGTTTTGTTTTAATGAAGCGTTTGCTAACAATGAAGTTATGTACACACATTTGGTCTGTCCTTGTTATTCTCAACAAGGTAACTGATGTGGCCATATTCTGATCAGCAACGAGGGACTAGCCTCAGGTTAGTTTGTCCCTATGAGGAAGAAAATAGGCCTGTTACTTCTGTTCGACTATGATTGCTGACCAAAACCACCACACTATGTTTATACTGGGAAAAAACCCACAACAAAACAAACCAAAAATACAACCCAAAACCAGTCCAGAGAACTTAAACAGATGTCTTCCACCTGTGCTGCCTTTTTGGCTCTACCAGACATCTAGTGCTTAATATCTGCTTGTTGACTGGGGTGTTGTATGGCCCTGTCCAGGCATCCTTTCTGCCATGCTGTCCTACTGTTTGCACACCAGGTATGGGAGCTGCTTTTCCATCCCTCAGGGTACATTGTTCAGGTACCTTCAGGTACAGAAAGCGGCCTCAATTTCTCTTGATTGCAGGAGACAGATAAATCTTGGCACATCTTTTCACTGAATTTCTAAGACAAATGAAGAACTGTTTGCACAGGTAGGTCAGGCTCTACCTCTATGTGCGAGAGGTAGACACATTTATAATGTGTGAGCCAGAGTTTTAGAGCTCTGTGGAACAGGCATGCCTTTAAGCCTTGTGTGGAATACATAGCACATACATCACCAAATACTGTTGTTGCACTTTAATTTGCAGAAATGTAATATTTAGTTGTGTCTGATATAGTTGAAAATGCTTTTCAGCATGGGTGGCATGAAGATAACCTATTTTGTAAGACGACTTGGCCAATGCTACGATTCTTGGAGTCCTGTGTTCCATAGCATAAATAGAAGCTAGCATATTTACGCCTTCCAAAGCCAGTGGAAGTCTGTCTGTTGACTTTCATGGGGCTTTGGATTAGATCTTTAATGAACATCTCCTGATATCATTATAGGAGCAAATATTGGAACAGCGTCATGAAAACTTCAGATTTAGTCGATACGAAGGATTTATTAAATTTTTTTAGAACATAAAGTAGTTTGAAAATTGCTTCTTGAAAATTGCTTCTTCACCAGCTGCTCTATTCATGCTTATCCCACAGTGACCTTAGCCACCCGAAAGAATATTTGGTCAGAAAGGAGCTGAGGCCAAGATTGGGACAAAGGAGAAAACATGCAATATAAAATCAATCAGTTGCTTTCAAACAAATAGACAAGCTGCAAATTCAGAAATCAAGTCTGAATACATCCAAAGAGCTGTGGGGAGAACTTGAATCTGATAAGAATTTCATAGGTGTAGTGTGTTGAGTTGCAGAGAACCTGATAGTTTTGAAATGTAAACACAAAATATGTAAAACACAAGCCGCAGAATTAATGAATCATGTTAATTTCACACTGCCCCCTGCTTTGGACTAATTAGTGCAAATTAAATCCTGCACTTGTCAGGCAGAGCAGTTTGTGCACTGTGTATTGCATTAAGAATTATTTTTTGATCCATTTGCACAATGCAAAAATAGTGGGAAAATATTTTTATTTCAATTAGTGGTAGTTTTACAGTCATTAAAAGATTTCTTTAATAGGCTTAGACTCCCATGGCCTGCACAGCTGCATGAGGTCTGGTTTGTATTTAAAGGTGGGAAAAAATGTAGCGGGAAGGCAGACACTTAGCTGACTGGATTTACTTAATTACCCCCCACCCCATTCTAAAATGCCAAACCAGGCTGATCAATTATCTGTCCCTTCATCAGAGGCCAATTGCTTAATTGCAAATTATCCCTAATAATTACACAGTCAAATAACTGCTGGATTTATTTTTAATGAATGTGGGAGCCCTTAACAAGGATTTAAATGTACCCACCAGGATTACTCAAAATTGACAGTTATCAAAGGGCTGGAGTCTGCCACTCTCACTTACACAGAGGAGAACCTCATTCCACTCGTTTTCTGTTCATTCTCAGTGAGACGCAGGGAAGTAAGGATGCTGTGTGTGTGCTCGGTAATGTTTTTAGGGTCTAACATTCCCATTGTTTCAGTGAAATAGACCAAAAATGAGAGATTACTGAAAATGAGAAAAGGTATCAGAACGTGGGATGCTGTGAAGCCGGGGCCGAATGTAGGACAGAGCGTGGAAATACTGCCTTTGCTGAAATGAGATGGAGCTCTGCCAGGCAGCCAAGAAAGGGATTGTCAAAACAGCAGCATGCTCGCCTTCAGAGGCATCCCTGGTGTGGGGAGAGGGGGTCTCCCTGCCGCGGGGTGGGAGGCCTCCCTGCTCGGTGGGATGCAGCGTTTGCAGCTGCCCGTCAGTGGGGATGTAATTAGCGCTGACACAAAACACACGCTTGCCCTCCAGTTTTGATAGAAAGGCGAAATACAAGAATGGTGTTGGGTTTTTTTTTCCTTTTCCTTTTTCCCTCCTCCCTCTCTCTCTCCCCTTAAATAGCTTTCTCTTTTCAAATTACCCTCAATCACTGGGTATGTGGACCATGTTCTGTGGTGCTGACCACTCCTCAGCACTTGTCAGCCTGGAAACAAGAGATGTACTTTGTTGAAATACTAAACCAAATGAGAATGGGAATTTAAAAATACTGTTGTGTCTGCTTACAGGCAGGCGAAGAAGATTCTTTTATTGTATAAGTTACGGAAAATTTGGAGTCTGAAGGAGGAAATAAACGGAATGCAAAGGAGCATGCAGAGCTAGGGGGCTAAACTGCACTGTGTTAGAAAGCCTATGTAGGTATTAATACATTAATGTGGCTGAACTGTTTTTGAAATAGAAACTCAGCATCTGTCTTTTTCTTCTTGTATTGATGTCCAGAGGTCCAGGTTGGAAACTGGGGTACCACTGTGCTGACCATGGTAAAACCGCTGCAGACTAGTGTCTCCCACCACCATTGCCCAGCAGCAAAGCAGAAGCAGCCTCTCAGTTCTGATTTTCTTTTTCGCTCCTATGTTGCCTGCTCTTTGTAGGTCATGTGTAAGCAATTTTTTCTGCTGCTTTTTCTAGGAGGTTAAGTAATTAACTTGGAGGAGAATGGAAAGCTGTGATCTTGCCTCCCTTTGAAAGGCCTTTCCCAGCGATTTCTGCAGCGTGTCTCTTCCTCCAAAATGTCTTAACTCTGGATTCTTGCATGGGGGGAGGGTTGATGTTCCTGATATCAAAGGCCCAGCTGGTATTTTTCTTGATTGTGAATTATCCTATGGTATATTATACTCCTAAAGAGATTTTAACAGTGGCAAAGTGAGGCGTGAGGGAATATTGGATTGTTTTGTTTTATGGGTTGTTTTTTTTTAATGCCTAAGCCTTGTTGCTTGTACTCTGCTATGTTAGGTGTAAAAGTTTGCTTATGCAGTGATAGCCTGGATGTTTCATATTGTGCTTTATGGCTCAATGGCTGGAAGACCAAAGTTTTTGAAACATGGCTGGACCCTCCAGTTGTCACTGTGTGAAACAGTGACACTGTGATTTATGTAGACTTAACTTGTCTTCTAAAATCTGGATTTATTTAAAATGTAGATGATCCCCAAAAGATAAAACCAGCAGCATTCATCATTTTCACGTATGACTGAATATCTTCTCTGGTCTGTGCTGCTGTCCCTCTACTGAGTTTTTTCCTTACGGGGTTTAGCGTGTGCTCTGATTTGTACACATGGAATTAGTGCAATAGAGTTGATGTGGGGTTCTGTAATACTTAAAACACTTGTTCACAGAAAAGAAGCCAAGACCTTGCACCATGAAAGCAATTTATTCTCTGTACCAGATGTGAGTAGTGGGTTGAGGAGGAAGAATCACCCACCCCTGCTTTTAAACTGAGCAGATCTTTTCTTTCCTATTTTTCTAATTGATTTAACTCGCCTTTTGATGTTCTTATTATTGGTTTCTCATTCTGTCTGCCTTGGATACACATCCTAGTCTGTACTACAGTTTGGTTTTCTTAAGTTGTGGTGTGGTCTACTTTTATTTGTGTTAAAATGCCCTTTTTCCAGTATTTCAACCCCTGAAATAAGTGGCCATAGTGGTTAAGGATGCAACAATCAGGTTCAATATTAGTAAGAAAATACCAGCACTGTTGGTTTTGTTCTATTTTTCTTTTTAATCTGGAAGCAGTGGATCTTCAGCTTCTCTGTAATTTGTTCTGTGTAATCACTTTTCCAAATGCAGTACTAGGTACAGGCATCTTACATCTTTTTAAGATCTCCTTTTCCATCTTACGTCTAAGGTAGCTTTTTATGCAACAGAAATAAAGAGGGTAAAGCAACCTTTTCCTTAGCCTAGTTTGAAGTGCATTTCTCAACACATCTTCCTTTCCCCTGTTCTTTGTCTTGT
The DNA here is from genome assembly GCA_033558105.1 of Coccyzus lansbergi. NCBI lineage: Eukaryota > Metazoa > Chordata > Aves > Cuculiformes > Coccyzidae > Coccyzus > Coccyzus lansbergi. Next base: position 436,064 of record JAUMJK010000259.1, on the reverse strand, counting down.
CACAATAAACAATCAACAGTTCCAAAGAATGTTGTAATTAAAATTTCCTCAAGGAAGAGTGGTTGTTATGGATACTGCTAAGTATACTGAGAAGTGTCACAGGTTACTGAGACAGAAGAAATACTAATGCAGACTTTTGACCTTATGTTGACCTATGGAGGGGAAAATTTAAAAAAAAAATTACCCAAATAATATGCCCTGGCTGGAATACAAAGTACTCCTTTAGCTTCACTATGTGCCCCTGGAGGGAACCAGGGATGGGTACTGCTCCTGCAGCCCAGGGCTGGAGCCAAGCTGATGGGAGAGAGGCAGCTCACTGGAGTTCACCTTGGTGCTCCAGGAACCTTCCTATTCTCAGAGTTGGAATGGGGCTGCCTCAGCCAGGCTCCTGCACTTGCTCTTCTTGGCAGCTGGGAAGTGGGGGAAATCCAGCAAACGCTCTTGGGAAGTCCATGTCTTCTGTGTCAATTGAGTTTTCTCTCCTTGCTCTTACCCACAGCCTCAGAGTAGTCCATGACACTGGGAAGACTCTCTCTTTCTTTTCTTTTCTTTTTTTTTAAAGAAACAGGACAGATTTTTCCTTCATCCATTTACCTAGCAAGAGCTTCAGCTGCTCTTGTCTATACTAAAGGAAAGCTACAGGCTGTGCAGGCATGCTTAGCCGTAGATAGATGTAAACTTTGCTTATGGCATGTTTGTTTTTAAAAATACCAGTAAAAATCTGGCAGAAAACATATTTCTTCTCTGCTCAGCCATTTAACGCTTCAGATTTTTTTTATACTGTTTAATCCAACTCATCCACTTTGTTAATTTGGCCTGCTACCCTCATAGAGTAGAATCATAGAATGTCCTGGATTGGAAGGGACCCAGAAGGATTGAGTCCAACTCCCGTCCCAACACAGGACAACCCCAACATTCACACTGTATATCTGAGGGTGTCCAAATGTTTCTTGAATATTGTTAGGCTAGGTATTTCCCTCTGGAGCCTGTTCCAGTGCTGCACCACCCTCTGAATGAAGAAACTATTTCTAATATCCAACTTTAACCTCCCCTGGCACATCTTCTTGCCATTCCCTTAGGTCCTTTCATTGGTTACCAGAGAGAATAATTCAGTGCCTGCTCCTCCTCCTTTCCTTATGAGAAAGCTGTAGGTTGCAGTGAGGTCTCCCTTCCATCTCCTCTTCTCTAGGCTAAATAGACCAAGTTACTTCACCTGCACCTCATACAGTTTTCCCTCTAAACCCTTCACCAACTTTGTGGCCCCCTCTGGACACCCTCCAAGGCCTTGATATCATTTTTATATCGCAACACCCAAAACTGTGCACAGTGCTCAAGGTGAGGCTGCACCAGGGCAGAATAGAGGAGGACAATCAGCTCCCTTGACTGGCAAGGATAGTGCAACAGCATTCTCTGCTGGGAATATGCATTTAGAAAATCTCTTTGAGGAACAGATAGTGCTTCACCTAAGATAGCGAGTTTGTCATTGCTGCCACAGCCTATTTTAGCATCAGTGCTGCTAGCATTGCCCCCTATAAAGGGCAGCAATCTGTCCAATAATTCTTTAAAATGCATAAACACAGATTACGGGCACAAAATGGAGAGGACCATGGAATGCCCTGGAAGCACTGGAAAGACCACAAACAAAAGCAAGAGAAGTCTGGAATGACCTAAAGGAAAGATAAAGCTTGAAAAACAATTAGAAAGGGGAAAGCACAGTCTCTCAGCTGCTGTGAAGGCCTCTTGTATTTGAATACCTCATTAAGCAGCTGCATGGAAATTGAGCACCTAAGTACCTTAAAATGTGGCCTCAAATAACTGAGATTTTAAGCTGTCTGAAAAGGGAAGTGAACTTCTCTTTTAGGATCTGAAATTACGTGATGAACAGTTACTTTATGGTGGTTACTTCCGTATTTAAGATTTGTCTCATCAATCATAAGCCTAGGAAATAATAGTGGAGATTTAAATTCTGTATGACTGTGTGCTGGATTGTTCTCAGAGATAACAGAATGAGGAGGAATGCTTGAGTCCTACCTTATGAATTACATATCTTGTAAATAGAGGTTGTGTCCTGTGAAGTGTTTGGCTCTGAGCCTGTGTAGAACTCTGTGGGACCATACCTATGCTTGGTTAAGGGGTACGTGTGCATCCCATGCTAGAGCAAGTCATATCATAGTTCAGCCTGAGGAACCTCATAGGCTGGGGCAAAAGTATTCAAGCTGTCCAGAAATACTCTTACCTACTAGAGGTATTTCAGAATTCTGCTCTTTTAAAAAGACAAACCCAGTGCTTTTCATTCAGTTCTAGGCATGACAAATCTGGAGTTTTAAGAGAAAACTACTTTTGTCTTATGAAGCTGAACTAAATTAGGAAATGGAAGGCGGGGGGTAAAGGCATTCCAAAGGTACAATTTGGAGTTTAATGGTAAAAAATTTCAGCATATAGATGAAATTATAAGTAGCTAAGAATAGGAATTTAAAAACTGCTGTGCCCTCTCAGCCGTGCTATTGATGTTACTACCATGACACTACACTAATTTATTGTTGCAGAACATTCCCTCCTAGAACACTCTAAATATTTTAAGGAATTTCAATTACTTATTGCAGGGGAATGTCTTTAAAACTGTTTGGGTTTGCTACCTTTAGGGACCTTAAAGGAATCCATATGCAGAAGAGCAAACAAAATCGGTAAGAAATGTACACTGTTTAATTAAAATACTGGCTTTTGGCATGTTCCTTTTTCTTGCTAACCATGACTTATTAAGGTAAAAAAAAAAAAGCCCTGCATAAAATCCTGTAAGTGTACAGATAGATTTTTTTTCCCTTCCGAGTTTTATTCCAATGACTTATAATGTCACTAGAAATAAATATCATATTTTGGGATGTATTTTTTGTTCTTTTTATATGTTCTCAACTGTTTTGGGCTGTTTATGTGATTAATAATTTAAAGACTCATTGTCCTGAGAAATGGTGAATTCATTATGAGACAGAGAAGTAATAAATTCAGTACCTTCATCCCTGTGATCAATTGATATGATAGATGTCCAATGACTGTGGATGCAGGCAGGAGAGCTGCTAGGTGGAGAGCACTGCCGCCCTTGATGCCAGCCACAACTCTCTGGCTCTCAGGTTTCATGTGGAAGCACATGCATTATTTTTGCTACATGGGTGTATGCGACTAGGAGGTGTAGTTTCCAGGCTGTTGCAATAACAGAGTTGGTATTTTTGACACAAATCAACTCTCCTCTTTACACTCTATGCAAATCTTAGGTGATTTTGAAGAGTATGGTTAAGGAGGGGAGGAAGGCTTGGATGCTTCAGTAAATTGTTATGGGCCTTTTGTCATTCAGTTAAGGGTGACAGTTCTGCACTACCTGTTTCTGCGGTGAGGGGCAAAGTGCTTCACCGCAAAGTAGTGCTATGTAAAGCACACTTCAAAATTTCTGTCTGGGAGGCAGTAAAGATAGTTTCTGTTTTCTAATTGGCTTTAGGTGGGAACCCACATTTTCCTGATTTTTGGACAGCTTTGGCTTCTAGATTACTATGACTTCCTCCACTTCACTTTGACATTGGACTTGACTTTTGTCTGCTTTGTTAAACTTCATTTTGGCACTGGTGAGAGCACACTTCAGTGGGGTGTGTTCAGTTCTGGGCCCCTCACCGCAAGAAGGATGTTGAGGCTCTGGAGCAAGTCCAGAGAAGAGCAACAAAGCTGGTGAAGGGGTTGGAGAACAAGCCTTACAAGGAGCAACTGCAGGAACTGGCGTTGTTTAGCCTGGAGAAGAGGAGGCTGAGGGGAGACCTCATTGCTCTCTACAAGTACCTGAAAGGAGGTTGTGGAGAGGAGGGAGCTGGCCTCTTCTCCCTAGTGACAGGACAAAGGGGAATAACCTCAAGCTCTGCTAGGGGATGTTCAGGCCTCAGAGAGGAATTTTTCACGGGAAGGGTCATTTGGCACTGGCAGAGGCTGCCCAGGGGGGTGATTGAGTCACCTTCCCTGGAGGTGTTTGAAAGAAGTGTGGATGAGGTGCTGAGGGTCATGGTTTAGTGTTTGATAGGAATGGTTGGACTCCTGGAGGTCTTTTCCAACCTAGCGATTCTGTGATTCTGTTCAATTCTGTGATAACATAAGTGGGATGTCTCAATCTTTAGCAGTAAATGTTTGCTTCCTTTCAAAGTCCAAACCAAGCTCACTGCTGATAGATTACATTTAAAGGAGCGTTAATGCATCAGGAAAAGCAGACTCATTCCTTGTTGTTTTCTATCTTAACAAGAACCAGTGCTACCAGGAAGGAAGGGGAGATCCTGGGCTCTCTTTTGGGACTTGTGGATTAGATTTGGCCTCATGACTCAGAGAAGTACTCTACTTCTGCTTGTACCAGTCTAGTTTCTCCCACTGGGTACACCAAGGGATATGCCATGCAGGAACTCATGAGTAGCTGTGCCCATCTCTTACACAGTTATGACCAGTATTAAGAATTTGTTCCAAGTTTTGCTCTCAGTAACACCGGTGTTCTCCTAAAATTAACCAACATGTAGCTGAGAGCAGAATGTGGCTATTTATTTTTACATTCTTTTGTATCTGTGGTGTTTCTCAGTAACACCGGTGTTCTCCTAAAATTAACCAGCATGTAGCTGAGAGCAGAATGTGGCTATTTATTTTTACATTCTTTTGTATCTGTGACAGGATCTGAGGCTATCAGCACCCTAACTATGAGTATTTCTCAGCAGTCAATCTGCTCACCAGCCCATACGGGGCTATACAATGCTACTTAATTCCATAGAGGGCTAAGTGGGTTCTGGAAGTGATGTTATTAGTAGTGAGATAACTGGGTGACACACCAGAAGAATCTGAAATTGCCAGCTCAGTTATGAGCACAGGCAACTGTTTTATTCTTCCTTAAATACATTCTTTCTATATTCCCTTGACTGCAACTAAACTGTAGAATATTTACCTGCCTGATTGTTGTTTGTAAATCTAGGCTCTCCCCCACCATCCTCCCTCCCTTCTAAACCTTCCTTCGATGCTGAGAGGAAAAAATAGCATACAAGAAAGTGACTGTAAAGCATTTCTTTTCTGTTCTGCCTCTCTGCATAGAGTTTTTTGTGACACTCAGGGGTGCAGTAGGGCTTGAACAGTCCAGACAGTGTGCCAAGGCATATTCCTATAGGACATCACTAGAGATCCCTGCTCGTAAAGCCTGCCCGCACAGCTGTAACCAGAGAGAGAAAAGAGAGGGAGGGAAAGAAAAAGGGAAAGAGGTGAAGCAGAGAGGACACAGAGGTGTGATTAAGGGCTTCCAGAGAAGGCAGAGAGGGAAAACTGAGAGACAGAAAATAGCAGACAGATTGGGGAGATGGGGAAAAAACAGCATGCAAGGGCTAGGCTGAAGACAAAGGGGCCAAAACAGAAGGTAAAGGGAAAAAGGAAATTGCAGTCCTGGGGTAATATTTTAAGATGAAAAGCTGGACCAGTCACAGCCAGCCTGCATGAGTAGTCCAAGTGCTGGCTGGGAGTCAGCAGGCTGAGGATGTCAGAAAAAAAGAGAGGTAGAAGAAAGAGGTTGGCCATGAGGGTAAGATAATGTGCTGTGCTTTGCGAGGGACTGAAAATTGTTCTGCTGGGAAGATCTGTTTGGTTGTGGACAAAATGCTCAGTAATCTGAAGGGTAAAATGGAAAGGGTCTTCTGCCAAGAGGCAATCTGAAGAACTTTGCATAGTGATAATTTTTAAAGTAAAAAGGGCAGTGATTTCATTAAAAACTGCTTAGCACAGTTGCATCTCAGGCCACTTATCTGAGTATCGAAATGTGGATTTAAGGGCACAACTTTATACATGTGACAGGAAAAGAAGTGGAGCAGGGGGCTTGGTCTGCCTTCTTTGCTGCTGTAAATGCCTGGAAAATGGAAGACTTTCCTGGACTGCAGAAGGCACAGATTACAATCTGGTTTCTAATGAATGATTTAAAAACTGTTGCCCATTTGTGAGAAGTGCATGTGTACTGCTGATATTCTCATCTGTGTTATCTTGTTACTCTTGTAATTTATTTCTGCATTTGGCTAGCTTTCCTCAGACATGTATAGTCTGAAATTGAACACGAGTTCTATACCACCCATGGTGTTAAATACCAATTTTAATGCAGGATTCTATTGTAACTGAATGGAAACTAATGAATCTAGGCAGCATTAAGAGGCTTTTGAAAATTTCAACCAGTCCCCTTGTTCTGACTTCTGATGTCATAAGAATTTGGAAGTGGAATAAGAGAATGGGACTGGTTAGTGGAAGTGGAGGACTGTTTATCTCCCCTTCTTCAATTCATTGCGACTTTCAATAAACTGTGGATAAACTCTCAATAAGAACAAAACAGTAAAAGCTGAATTTTCAGATGCTGATGACCTAAAAATTACTTTAAAGAAATAGGGAAACATCAAGGACTCAAATGTATAACTGTAAACACACTTTATATTGTCTTTTCTCAAACAGATTCAGCTTCTGATATTGATGTTCATGAGTAGCCCATTTCAGTGGCATTACTGGGACATCATCCCTACAGGTGTAATTCCTGTTACTTCACTAACGTCATTTCAAGACAATATCTCTACACAGATTTGAACTTGCTTGATGAATTTTATAAGGTTCATGTTATACATGCAACAAGATGTGGCTGCCGTCACTGAATGGAGATACAGTGGGAGGTGGCAGCAAGTACTCTTATACTGGCTGTGCAGGGAGAAGGCTGCAAAATGCAAGCAGAGTAGTCCTTAATCAAGCAGCAAAGGACTAGGTAAAGTGCTCTGTGTAGGGAAGAGTGGGAAGGAAGGTTTTGAGTGGAAAACATTGCAGAACTAAGGACTTCCAGGGCACGGGTATTCTAGAAAAACATAGGATGCCCAAAAGCAGTTCAACAGATACATTTTTATGAAGTGGAGTTTCCAAAAAGGAGTATGAGCAACAGGTGAGTAGCTTTCTTAGTATGGCTTGTTCAGCAAGCTAACATTATTTAATAAGCTAAGTGAGGAGGTAAGAAGATGTTACCAAACTGTTGCAGAATTATAAGGAATATTGAGTTGGGAAACCTGAAACACTGGAACTGAAGTATTAGTTTCCTCCGAGAGGCCAAAAGAAAGGAGGACACTTGAAACACTTATAACAGGTTTAAGACTTAGTAGTCATACAAGTAATTTGGAGTCCTTCGTTCACAAATAGTTGGTAATGGGCATCAGAGACTCAAACTGCGAACAAAGGTGTTAGAAGACTCTGAGCTATCCTTGAAAAAAGCAGGCCAGACTGCAGGTGCTGGAAGGAAAAACAAGGTGACAGTCCCCTGAATCAGGGCTGCAACCCATCATAAGCCCACGGGAACACAGGAGGCAGAACAAAACCGATGACTCCAAGGGGAAATTGCCAAACGTACCCAAAGCTCTCTTTAAACACTGCCCCAGCACACTGCATTATCTGCATGTGATGGCTTTCAGCAGGCTGTGTGAAGTGATTTGGTAGCCTTAGCTGAGTTCCACCACAGAAATGCCAAGCTTCTTAAGCTGCTTAACTGGCTTGGCGAAGAGGATAATGATTAACCGTTTATTAAAGTCAGCCCCTCGAGGTCAGGATGAGGGATATTGGTAGTGAGGAAGCTTGCACTGCTCATACCTTTTATGCAGATAGGGGACTTCAGCCTTCGGGGATACAGTCGCTGGTATTAAATTTACTTAAAAGTATGAAGTGGCTTCATTTCTGTTCTGAATACCACTGTGGGCCATTGTAAACTTCCCTCATGCAGTCTGAATCTCCTTAAAGGGAGACATGCACTGGTTTCCAAGAATAACTCTACAGAGAGCAAGCAGTGTACATGTCAATTTAATTAAATGAATTTGTTTAAAATACGATCGATGGCGTGTGAAATTATATAATTATTCCATAAATACACTTTGTTAATTAATTAATATTTTAATTAAGGGGTAATTGGAAACTTTGCATTACTACCTTTTCTGAAGGACATGAATGTGTCTTTACCTCATGCTCACTGATTAGACCAAAAAAAAAATCTAAAATTATATTGAACTAGGAGCCCAGGAGACTTTTTTTAAAAAAAAAAATTATAAAAAAAAGCACAAATGACAGCTATGTCCCAGTTTTCCACAGGGAGGAATTTGGCTGCCCTTTAAAATCTTCCTTCTTAATCAGCCTCTAGTTTTTCTAATATCCTTTTTGTCTCTCATTCTGGGAGAGGGATTGTCTTTCTGGGAGGCTTCCCTTGAAATGTCTCCCTGGAAAACAAACTTGGAACAAAGTGATGTGGACTAGTTGTCGGTTGAGAGAGCTGGTATTAGCAGTTTGTCAGAACTAGACATAAATCCTTTTTTTCCCTGTGATAGTTTTCCTTCAGTATCTTTCAGTTCACCTGTTTATTTTAAAGGCTGTTCCTATTAAGAAACTCAGCCTCCATATTACCCACTGCCAGAAGGGCACTCCAATCCCCAGACCACTTTTTGTAACTGTTAATGTGGAATAAATGAAAAGAAGTGGCTGGAAACTGAGAAGAGAGAGGAATAACTGTGGCCCTTATCTTGCCCCTGGAAATTCATATATAATTCACACTGAAGCCAGTAGGCTAGGAAGGGTAAATTTGAGCCCCGTCTGTGAAAAATTGTCAAGAGCTCCCAAATTAAGGTCTTGATGTTGGACACTTGCATGGTTAAATGTGAATGGCCCACATGAAGATGGTGGACAGCATATTGCTTGCAGACTTTAAAGTGAGCTCATGTTTTGATTTGTGGCTTTGGGGCATAGACGTGTAAACCAAGACATTTTGGACAGAAGATAGGTATTTAGTGTGTTTAGATCTTCTGCTTACACTACAAAATTAAACTGATAACTTCCTGCATGTTAACTATTCTACAACTGCTTGCTACTCCTGAATGCATTAAGAGCAAGTAAGCATTTTTCGACTGTGAATGATCTAAAATGTCAGTGCTTTTGGATTTCTAACCTGTCGTGCAGTGCCACGCCCAGTGTAGACTTAGAAGGTCCTAAGAGAAATCATAGTTCACGACAGTGACAGTGCTTTAGTGTGTGACATAAGAGGATTATATGAGGCTAGCACAGAAAGAACAAGGAGCACCATAACTAGCATAGGGACGAGTAAAAACTGAGTCACGAGTAGATTACAGCACATCTAAGACAAGTAAAGGACCCAGTGTGCATATATTTTCACAGAAAAAGTTACACAGCTTCAGTGATTTATAGAAGACAGTTTGCCAGGGAACGTTTTTAAAACAAGATCTTATTTGAGATTTAAAATATTTTTTAATTCCTAATTTCAAAATTGAGCTCACTGTGCTGTGTCCTTATAGATAGCTACTCTTATTTGTCTTTAAATTCAACAGTGAATCACCAGTCATGCCTGTCTTATTCATGCGTGAGATGTCAGGTGCATGAGAGCTTACATCACATGCCATGCCAATGCATAAAATTTTTAAATCTGCCCTTGACAACTGAACAATTTAGCAACCTGGACGCAAGCTGCAAGGATCAAAAAGTAGGACAAAAATTACAACTGTTTATACAGCTTTGTGCAATGCCATGGCAGTGCTTTTTTTCAAGAAGAAATATTTACTGAGAGTAAACACAGTTTAGAATGAGATTTAATGTCTGCGTCTTCTCTGTGGGGATCTACACACAGAATGCTGGGCTTAATGCTGCTTGAAGAGCCTGAGCTTTTACCTTGGTGAGTCCTCTGTTTCTTGAAGGTACAAGAATGACTGGGGTAAGAGAAAGTGTCCATGACATGATAAAAAAATTGTACAGGCAATAGGGAAATTTAATGTAAGTGCTGCTTTTGTTTTTTGCGACACAGCAGATTGTTTGACAAAGTTGATACCAATCAGTGCCAACGATAGCATAGTTTGTGATACTGACATCTATCCAACAGAAACTGGCCTGAAAACATCAAATTTATTTTGCAGATGTCACTGAATAATCATTAGGTGCTGATAACTTTCAATTTTCCACTGAGGAAAGGTTCCAGCATATTAAGCGGACGAAAAGTTTTTGAATTTCGAAAGTATTACAGTGAGAATTTTCACTTGAGACAGCAGGCTGAGAGTTTGCAATTCATCTTTTATTTCCTTATGAAGTGTAAGAGCAGAAGGAATGGTCTTTTCAGGAAGGCTAGAAAAAGTCTGAAATATTTGTAGGGTTCTGTGTTCTAACTGAATTTACAGGTCCAGATTTATCTTAGGGCTAACTCCACTAGTATCTCTGAAGTTGTGCCTGTTTATCTGCAGACTGAATTTGCACTAACAGAAAACCGATCATTCTGGCAGGGACATTTTATTACATTCAGGAGCTATCTAAATGTTTAGGTGATTTTAGTCGATACCTGTTTCACATCTTTTTATATCATCTGCAAACATTCAGGCTTACAAAACTGAAATTACAAACCACTGTCTATAGGAAGTCACCTAAATAAATGGCTTGTATTTTCTCCCCCCAGAAGTGCTGTAAACAGGCAGGGTTCAGCAAAAGCGTCAGCCACACAGCAGCTCTGATTATTGAACTTCCCATTTAAGTGGATAAAAATGAAGTTAGGTGGCACCAGACATTGGTGTGGCTTGCATTTACAGATCTGAGTGTCCCCTCGGTTATACTGGGCAGTGTAACTTTATATATCCTTTTTGTTTGTTCATTTAGCTCCAGAATTATCTCCCTGTAAGAAAGCACCTCTCCAACCATTTCCAAACAAGGCCATAAATTTAGAAGATACAAGTCTACAGAATACTTGTATCAGGCCCAGTGTAGGAGATGAGCCTGAATAAATCTCAGCTGCTATATTGTTTGCTTCCCGATTCCTCAGCCTTTTCCTGACAATGAGAAAGGGGTTGGGATTCCTTTCCATGTAAATCCAGGAGGAGCACGGCCAAAACCTACAGGAAAAATCTTGTCCCTTTTCACACTTCAGTGTGGAATTTATACCTTCTTACACATCAGCTTTGAAATTAATCTTCTTGGTCTAACTGAACCTTGAAGGAGTCTAGCATAGAATAATTTACATGATGAGGGGCTGAAAGAGATGTGTAGCAAGAAAGACAGCAATCAGAAGGATGCAAGAATATAGAAATTAAATTAAGTGGTAGCTTGCTTACACTGGATAGCTCGCTTTAGGTGGAATACTTCAGAGTCACTTAGATTTGTATGTATCTCAGGGAGAAAGCAAGACCTCATAATTATTTCCTGTTGCTAGATAAGAAAGATGTAATATTAACATTTTTTTAATTCCTATATATTTGATTTTAGAAGGACTTATGAAATGGAAGTGATTCTTGTAAAACAAGAATTGAGTTGTATGCTGGGAAAACAATGCCCTCATGTAGTTATGCACAGAAATCATTGCAGCCCGTTAAAACAAATTAGGAAACATGCTTTCAAATTGTAACATAATTTCTAGAGGAAGGAGCCTCTTGACTTGCATGGTAAAGGTCTAAAAATGGTCAGAGAGAATCACAGAGCTAAGTGGGGATCCCAATTACAGATTAGCAATAATGCAAGTGTGGCTGCAGAGGGACCACTCAGCTCCTACAGCTTAGTTGCTGTGGCTGTGGATAATGCTCAGGCATAAAAATCCTCCCTTTCATTATTGTTTTTAATTATCTGCACAACGACAGAGCTGGAATACCTGCTGCACACTGTGGCCCTTTGTGTGAGCCCATCAGCAGAGGTAATGCAGGCCAAAGCCTGTATTTTTTGCATTCTGGAGGTCTTTCAGCTGAATTTTGCTTTCATGCAGATGTCTGTCTTTTCTGTTTGCTCCTTATCTTCACTGGCTATTTCCCCTACTCCACTGAACACAAACAACAGATGCAGCCTTACGTGATGATACCAGGACTCGGCTATCCTGCTGCAGCCCTCAAGTTCTCACGTGCAACTGTGAGACTCTGGTGTTCCCATGAGGAAGAGAGGGTGCTCTGTGCAGGGCTGGCCTCAGCGCAAACCCCTCCTGCAGAAGAGCAGTGAGTGTCTAGCCTCCTCCCACTTTCATAAGGGAGCTCACAGGTTCAGAAGAGCAAGAAGCTGACAAGCTCTTCATTAAACTCAGGAATGACGCAGTGGTCTGTGCTCTAGTCTCATATATTAGATTAATGTTCCATGTGCCTTTGTTCTTGTAGCTCATCCCGGTGTTTTTCCCATGTACTTGGGCACAGTATACCTTCATGAGAAGGATAAATCAACCAGGAAATCTAAGAGGAAGAGGCGAGAGTTGGCAAAGGGAGGTTCACTTTCTCACAGTCACTGAAACTAATCCCCTCTGAGAAAGTCTTGCCAGTTATATTGTAAGTTGTGCTTCCAGCTAGAGGCTGTATAGTTTGATAACGTGTAGAAACTTTAAATACTGCTGATGTACTTTTGACTTGGACCTACTTGCTCATGTGTTGGAGATGCTGTGTGTGCAGCACTGGGACAAAAGGAACCTGACTGGCTGGACAGTATTTGTGTGTCTTATGGTAGGAGGGTCCAGGCCAGGACACGTGAGCACAAGACAAGAGGAGGACAGGCAAAATGAATACCCACTGGGCATAGGTGAGGAGTGATAACTGGAATCAATCAGAAATAGGCAGGTGCAAGGAAACTCATCCCATGTTTTTAGCCCCTTGGCAGTGCCGATCTTCTCTAAGAAGGCAGGAAAGATACGGGAACAAGGTAGCGAGCCACTCTGCATTAATGAGCACTTTCTGGCCCATTGTAGGGGCTCTGCCCCCAGCTTGATCTCATTGTGAAGAGTTTGAGGAATGATTAATAGCAAAGAATACAGGCAACTTCTGACGGATCCTGCTGAGGTATCAGGACTTGCGGTGATGCAGATACTCCTCATTCACCTTACCTGTTTTCCTGATGGCTCTGTGCCAGAGGTTCATGTGGCAGCAAATTTCTACCTGTTGTAGACACATGAATGATGACTAGTGTATACGAGTGCATAAGGTACCCTTGTGTCAACAGAGAAGCAGGCAGACAAAAGCAAGAGTACGGTCAGGAAAAAGCTGTGTGATGAGGATGGGGAAAAGCAGCAAAGTTAGCTAAAGCTGGTCTGGGCAATGAGAAACAAATGTACAAATTTGCTCTCTACAACTATCTGAAAGGAGGTTGTGGAGAGGAGGGAGCTGGCCTCTTCTTCCAAGTGACAGGGGAGAGGACAAGAGGGAATGGCCTCAAGCTCCACCAGGGGAGGTTCAGGCTGGACATTGGGAAAAACTTTTTCACAGAAAGTGTCATTGGGCACTGGCAGAAGCCGCCCAGGGAGGTGGTGGAGTCCCCATCCCTGGAGGTGTTTAAAAGATGGGTAGACGAGCTGCTGAGGGACATGGTTTAGTGGCAGGTGGGAATGGTTGGACTCAATGATCCAAGAGCTCTTTTCCAACCTGTGATTCTGTGATTCTATGAAATCTATCAGCAGGAGGACCGACACCATGAAGAGTGTGTCCATTAATAAATGAGGAGGAGAAAAGGAGTGATGAATAAAGTCATAATGACACCAAGCTTATTTTAAAATAAGGGAAGATCAGAAAGTAATACAGATCATGGGAAGACAGCTCTTAGAAAGCAGAGAAGGGATAGTGGGAATAAATGCAAATCAGCTGTCCTATCATCAGGCGTATCCACATGAAGGCAATAAAGTGACAAACTTAGTGAATCGCTAATCACTGTTTCTCAGAAATCACTGAGAGCTGCGTCAGCTCTGGAGAGCGGCAGGGAGAAGCGAAGGTGAAATTCCACCCTGAGCCCGGCGGGGCTGAGCAATTAAAGCCCAGTCAATCCAGCAGTAGTCCTTCGGGAAATAACACAGCAAGCGAGCGATGGAAAGAAAAATCTTTAAGGAAAGAAGAAATGATGAGTGGTGGGGGTGGGGGGCAGCCCTGTGCAGCTCTCCTCAAGGTGAGAGGAGTGGTGCAAAGCAAATTCCTGAAAGTTAAGATTTGAACCCTGGCTGTGACTTGTGGCTCTGTGTTGTTCTCTAGGCAATTAGGGAGGGCAGTGCAGGGGGAAGATTTGTGTGGATATATCTACAAGGGGCTCCTGGTTTTTGTAGTGAGAACAGCATATTGCAGAGTGGGGTGGCAAATTCCACTTTGAGAGTTAATAAGGTAATTAAACATTAATAGTAATAAATATTATAATAATATATAAAGCCATAATAGTATAAAGCCATAACAGTAGTGTTGTGCCATTTGGGATCTAAATGAAGGCAGAAAAAAACTGAACAGAGAATTTGGGGGACAAAATATTTGATAGAGGTTTGAAATGTATTTTAATTTCTTACTGTGGCAAGACCATTTTTCAAATGTTTTCCTGACTTTACTTCATATCAAAACATCTGCTTTACACAGCAAGGGCTAGGTTTTCAATTGAAGTCTTCCTCTAAGTAATGCAAGGGTCTGCCCTGAACCCCAGAAACCTTCCCAGCTTAAACATCGTCAAAATCTGGGACGTCTCTGCAGAGCATTTAAGCTTTGTCAGGGCTTTGCCGAAATCCTTTTACTGAAATAGTGAGTTCTGGTTATCTGTGACTAAGGATACATTTGTTGTTAGATCTAGACCACAGTAAGAATTGGATATGGCTGAAAACAGTTGTCCTTTTTGGTCAGGCTTGATTTTAAGCTGGTTCAGGTTTTGGATCAGGTTTTATTTGTGCCATAGCACGACTGCTGCTCCTTGCCAGAGGGGACAATTGAGAACAAAGACCTTGGAAGGGGCAGGTGCAATTGCTTGAGAGGCAGCAGCAAGGACCCTGTCACCATAAGGTGATGGGGTAGTTATGAGTCTGGCTACCATTGCATGTAAATGTTTTCAGGATTCACTGTGTTGTTGAGTCAGACAGGCCAGACAACTAGACAATAATTTCAGTTTGATCGTCTTTCACTTTTTGCTCTTGCAGGATGTTAGGATTTTTTAAATTTTTTTTTAATGGGGATAGAGGGAGGCTGAGAGGAATTAGGGAAAAGTGAAGAGCAGCTGGAATTTTTTAGGAATTTTTAGAATTGTTTTCTATTAATGTGGCTCTGAATGGTTGCGATTCAAATGCAGCATAACCTGAGTGATACAGCAAATACAACAAAGGAAGAGATGCCAAGAAAGCCGGATAGATGGAAAATAAGAGTGGGAAAATTAACAAAAATGAGAACAAGATTGGAAAAAGAAAACAGAATAGTTGATGTGAGGACGGAGCACTTGGGAAGAGAGGAGAGGCACAGAGAGCTCAGATTTCTAGCAGGTGTTGAGCTTGATGCACACATCCTTTGCACAACAGCGAGTGGCTAGGCAGGGAGAATACAAAGAAGCATGACTGACATAAGCACAGTCACCATGCCAATGAGCACAAGTGCCTGTATATATTAATAGGCCAGAGGGAAGATGTGAACGCAACAGGAATGCTAGCTACTGGAGGTGAGCTCTATCATCAGCAATATGTGGATGTAGGGTGAGAATTTGACATCTGATTGCACTGCTTTCTCTCACTGGGGACAAAGGGCTGCTCAGGCATTTTGGAAATGTGCCTCCCAAGGACAGCTCAGGCACCCAGAGATCGAACCAGGGGATGGTAGTGGTGGGAGTAGGTAACATGCAGCTAACATCATAAAAATACCCGGCAATCCTGAGCCTGTGCAGCAGCTGAGAGCAGTTAGAGCTTATCATCAGAGTGGCCTTTATTGACTGGGGTTAGAGAGCGGCCCACAGCCAGCAGCCCCCAAAAGCTCTGGCTGCTCTCCAGGGCACCAGGGAGCTACCCCCTGCTTCTGCTAAACAAATCTTGGCTGCTGTGGCTCCTGGAGGGGCTGAGCCCAGCCAGCCATTCCCCTCTCGTATGACACAGCTCAGACTTCCAGGATTTAAACCTGCTGCTTTGTGCTTTTCTTTATTTCTAAAATGTAGAGACAGATGGGAATGCACTCCCTCTTTCCTGTCCTTCATCTGAACGCCTGGGTACCTTTCCCCATTTCTCTTGCATTGAGGCTGTTCTCTTTCTGTGGATTATCCTGACCCCACCACCCTTGGGGGTGTGTTAATCACTGAGCACAGTAAACATCACAGACCATTCGCATGTTTTAGCGCTGGGGACAGCTATTCTCCTTGCTGATTGACAGCCAGGCCTCCACTGGCACACTGGTTTTCATAGTATAAGGGTGAATGGAAGTGTAGATAAACAGTTGAGCTTTCCTAAACGTCTCAGGAGCTATTGTATCTCTGAGCATGTACCCACACACGGAATTTGTGCTGCACTCCACGTGGGAGACCACTTTGCTCACTTGAATGTGTATGTTTTTTTGCTTTAACTATGGCTCTTCATTTACTGCCATGGCTTTTCATCCCTTCCCTTCAGTATTAAAGCCACCTTCTGCAGAATTTGCTCTCACTCAGTAAGTGGACCCCCAATTTGGTGCTTGGTACCTCTGTCATAAATACTTCCAAAGCCATATGCCTGTTGAGGTTGTAGTTAAAGCACTTCATCTAATTTCATTTTTTTTCGATCCTCCTACTTGCCTATGGCTGCTTCTGTTGAGAAACATCTGACCCCTAATTTTCTTCCCCCAGTCAGGCTTCCAGCCCTTTTATTCCCTTGCAAAAGACTCTCCACTGCGTCTGCACACACTCTGTGTAGCACCTGGTAGTTGGAACAAATCTGACAGGTGCAAATGTGAAAACTAGATAGTTTCCGAGATATTTAGGGGCAAATCTGCAACTTTGTCCTCTTTTAATATTTGTGTTTCTTGGGGGAATTCCTGGCTTTGGTTACAAACACCTGAAAGAGTCCAGTTAAACTTTTAGTTGTTCATTTCTGAGCAGGTTTTTGCAGGTCTCTGTGATTTCTATCTTTGTTCTCTTTTCCCCATAGAATTGGATTAGGAAAACTTGCAGGAATTTGGTTTGTAAAACACCGTGCCAAAAAAAATGGTGGAATATATGCTAGCATAATAGCAAGTAATGAAGAGGGAATTTAGTAAGCTGAAGGAGTTTTCTAAAGCCCTACTCAACATTTCACATTTTATGATTCTTAATGACAAATGGTGATTGTGAATATTCATGAATTTTTCCCTGGGTTAATGTCATAACCTTTGCAGTAGAAAGGCTGTTTTCACCGGTAATAACTACCTTTCAATTTATTTATTCTTGGGGATTTTTTTACAGAGAGAGATCCCAAATTATCATTCAAAGTGCAAGAAAGTAATTTTGCATGTTTGTTTGCTAGGGGAGAGGCAAATATATTTTAAAAGTCTTCTCGTGTTCTATCTTTATTGAGACAATGCAGCTCTTTATTTTCATACTCTTGGATTTTTATCTCAGTATTTTGAGAGTGCAGGCATCTACTGAAAAGAAAACTCATCATGTAGTATAAAGAATTTTGTTTGTCTTTTTGAGGATGAAGAATTTTCCTGTCTTTGTTTTTGCCAGTTATTTTGGGCATTAATTTTATCACAAATTACCTTATATCCTTTTTCTCTGGTCAGTATTCCCTCTTCTCCTCCCTTTTTCCTGCCTATGATTATATTTGTTGCCTTGCAGTCATTATGTCTTACTTTGCTGCATTGAACTGGATGTGCCCTTTATCTGTCCATAAGCCTAATTTATTCAAATAATTTTAAATTTGCTTGCTCTCTGCACCATTTTACACTTATGTGCTATCAGCAAAAAAATCCACTTAAAAAATTATATCCCCTGCAGGCCATTTATATAAAAGTTGAACAAAAGCGGGTATGACACTGAAATTTGGGAGGGCTGCCTTGTTCCTGTCCCTTTAGTCACCCTGAACCATGCCGTTTTGCTGACACCCTGCTTCTTGTCCTGCAGATAATTTTGAAGCCGTTTACTACTGCGCTTTTTGTATGACGCGCTTTACTGATTCTACACATCAGTCTGTTTTTGGAGTGTGACACCAAATGAATCTCTTCCATCTGGATAAATTATGCCTGTCACTTCACTTTTGCCTCTTCGTTGAGTAGAGTACTGAAAGAACTTAAAGCACGTTTGACAGACATGACGTGAATCCAGCTGCCTCTCCTTCCCTGGGCTGGTTGTTTCTACATGTTGCATAACCCCGTCCCATATTAATGTTTCCAATATCCGTTCTGTGGCTGTGGTTGGGATTACTGGTGAGTGGATTCCTAAATCCTCCTTTGATTTAAAAAGAGAAGGAAAAAAAGTTTATGGGGTTTTTTTTATTATTTTATTGGCTTTAAG
Organism: Coccyzus lansbergi; assembly: GCA_033558105.1. Lineage (NCBI taxonomy): Eukaryota > Metazoa > Chordata > Aves > Cuculiformes > Coccyzidae > Coccyzus > Coccyzus lansbergi. The sequence continues at coordinate 417,842 of JAUMJK010000259.1, read as the reverse complement.
AAGTAAATCTGGAATAACTACCTTCTAGGCATCTCTGGATATACCTTCCACAGGAAGCTATCAAGCAGTATTACTAAAGGTTTGCCAATTTCCCTTGCTATTTCCTTCCAACTTTGGAGATGCAGTTAATCTAAGTCTTGGATCCTGTCAAATTTTAATAGTTCTAATTAATTAACTACCTGTCCAGAATGGTTCATAAAGCCTTTTAACATTTAATTTTTTTCCCCCTCAAGAAAATGGGTCCTTGTTTCCGGGATGTGACCTTCAGCTTCTTCTGTAAATACTCAGGCAAAGGATATTAATTCAGGCTCAGCACAGCATCAGTCTCATCTGTCACTGACTTCTCACTCATTCCCTTTTGTGGCCCCACTGATTCCTTTCCCGGTCCTCTGCTTTTCATATATCAGATGAAAGATTTCCATTGAATTTCTTCACATCCTTGCCATTTTTTAAAAGGCATTTGCTACTCCAGTGTTTCCTGCCAATGTTTATAATTGCTCCATTTTGAATGCAATGTCATCAGCAGACCTGCTAAGTAATATAATAATAACGCAGTAGAGGAAACTGAAACCGTGGTAGGGGCCTGAGTGGCGAACTTGTCTGGATCCGGATATATTGAATTGGCTCTAGGTTTACAACATGTGGCGTGAGACCAGAATCTGGTCTTGTACGTGAAATAGCTCATAAATTACCTGAGGCTTTTTAGCACGGCATAGCAGCAGTGCTGCCTGGTGTTAAGAGCTCTACACAATGTTTTGTGGGGCATTCACAAGGAAAAACTGAAACTTGCCTGGACACCTTCTGGAGGAAAACTTATCTATCCTCAGGGAAAAACAATCTGACCTGGTTGTCAAATAACTCCCTTTTGCTTTTTTCTAGTGGGAGGTGTCCCTGCCTAGGGGAAGGGGTTTAGAATTAAATGATCTTTAAGGTGCCTTCCAACTCATACCTTTTTAGGATTCTATGATTCTTCCTAGAAGACTGTTATGGCTGTATGTCTATGCTAGCTTTTTTTTCTGGCATCTCTGTACCTTTTTGTGTTTGATTATGTGGCTGTGTTTGATTTACTGTGTGATGCTCCATCCCACTCTCATTACAAGCCCCTGTCTGATAAACTTTTTCCTTCTACATGTTAAGAAGTTACACTAGCAAGACCTGCTGTGAGGCTCTCTGTCTACAGGGAGGGCATGGGGGGACTTGCCCTGGGAGGGATGTTTCTTGTGTGCTAGAGAGGTGACTTGGACTGCTCTGTGACCTGGAAAGCACCTTCCAGAGACAGCAAAAACAAAAACAGGCCTGCAGGCGTTATTTGCCTGCTTTTGCAGATCATTAAGCAGATCAAGCCATAGTTTATCTATGAGGTCTTGTAGCCTGCTTGAAAGATGGACTGTATGCAGGCTTGCCAGCTGTCTGCAGAACACATAATCACCCATACCAGCACTTTTTGTGGAAACAGAGCTGTGTAGGTGTGGATGAGAGATTTCGCAGGCCCAGCTATTGTCAGTGTGTGTATGCGCAGCAGCTCGTATCCCTGTGTTCAGTTTTGGAGGGTACATACACCTTATAGCTGGAGTAGAAAACATTGCTGCAGATGCTGTTTTAGCTTAGCAGTCATTGTTCCTTCCACCTTATTTTTTTTTTTATATTATTTGATACCTTAATGTCCTAAATCATATTCTCTGTGTGGCTTAATACCACATCTGGCATTCTTCCCTTCCTTGCCGGTTTATGTACACATTAAATTAGAAAGCAGTTCTGTACCAGATCAAGCTTTGCTTCCTCCGCTTAATGTAATCCACTCTGAGATCTAGATAATTAAACTCTCCCACTATCTCTGCTTTTACATGTTTTGCTTCATATGAAGTATACCTCCTTCCTGGTCAAGCTGCACATAATACATCCCTTTTAGTACATTGCTAGTGTAGGTATAATCCATATCACTCTGCTACAACCTAGTTTATTCCAGGCTTCATTTTTCAAGATGGGGCAAATTCTCTTTTGGAAACATAACTAAGGCACTGCAGCTATGTTCCTGCCTGTTTCTCTTAAGCAGGTGTTTAGATATGAGGATTAACCTAAGGGAGAGTCTGGATTGGATTTGGTGAAGATCAAGACAGTATGCAGAGAGTGGCTCTTGGAGCTTGTCCTCTTATCCTCCTCTTCTTCTACTTCCCAACTTCACTTCTGATCCCAGAAGAGCCTGCAGTTAGGATATTTTAAAAGGAGAAGCTTGTGCTCAACCTGAGCTTGGACTGAAAGCTGGTTTTTGTAAGTAAGTAAAAGGCTCTGAAGTAAACCAGTACCCCCTTGTTTGGCACAGGCTGCCAAACCACAGTGGCAAGGCAAGCCCATGGCAGGGGGGTTTGAGCTGAATGATCTTTAAGGTCCCTTCCAACTCAAACTATTCTATGATTCTATGATAATGTTAGCGGAATGGGATAGATGGACAGAGAGCAGTCCATGCTCTCACAAAATTGCTGTTATTTTTTAATAGCACCCATAAAGAAAACAGTGGAGTCAGGCTCTTTTCTGTCTGTTTTAAGTCCTGGTAAATGGCAGTCTCATAGTATGTCCTAAAGACATTTAGAACAATTTGTTAAGATGGGTGTGCTCTATCAGATGGCTCTATAAGTGAAAAAGGGAGGGAGGAAAAACAGAAATATACCACCAATTCATCATGCACTAAGTATCCTTAGGTCTAGCCAAGCCTTTCTCAATTTAAATTCAAAATAATTCCAATTTTGTTTCAAAGTAGAAATAAGGTGTTTTACTCCTGTATATAGTTGTTTTCCCAGCTAAGCTTTTTAGTCAGCAAAGGTGTAAATAATGTAAAATGTGATGTCACTTGAGGAAAAAAATATTGCTTATGCTGTTTGTCATGTTCTGTAGTGGAAATCACACTAAAGAGCATTAGAGATTTAAATCTGTTGATACATCTCAGGACATGACTTACTTCCAACTTATTCTGAAAAAGAAATACAGAAATTTTTATTTCAGTAGTTTTTAATTTTGCTGTTTGTGAATAAGTCTTTTTGTTACCCAGTGTAGGTTGGTTTTCCCCATGTAAGTATTTTTTAGTACCTACAGGACACTAAATATTGGTATTTGTGTTAACTTGAAAGCATTACATGGTTGTACTTCTGCAGAGCACTTGCTATTTCTCTTCCACATGGAAAGACATGCTGCTTCAGTGGTAGTTTAGTTTTATGAAGGTGGCTAGGGGCCTGTATAAGCAATAGCAGCATTTTCCCTCAAGAACTGGTACTATTTAAAGGCCAAAATAACAAGCAAACTTCCATGAGATTTGAGCATATTGCTCAGTTTGGTCAGGATTCCTGAGGAACCAAGTACTTTGCTGTTTGCGTAGATATGGCGTTGCAAGTCATCTCTCTGTGGCTGACTCACACTGGAACCCTAGGTAGACAAGGTAGCCACACTCCTGCCTACCCATTTTCCTGTCCCAGTTTGCCACCACCACAGCCAGAAAGATTCATTAGGGTCCTGATTACTTGACTTGACACTGAGGTTGGGAGAACTGGCTTTTGATTTTTTGTTTCCAGCTAAAGAGCATTCCTGAGGAGTCATAGAATCATAGAATTATAGAACAACCAGGTTGGAAGATACCCACCGGATCATCAAGTCCTACCATTCCCATCAAACACTAAAACATGTCCCTCAGCACCTTGTCTACCTGTGCCTTAAACACCTCCAGGGAAGGTGAATTAACCACCTCCCTGGGCAGCCTATTCCAAAGCCCAATGACCCTCTGTGTGAAAAACTTCCTCCTAATCTCTAGCCTAAATCTCCCCTGGCAGAGCTTGAGGCCATTCCCTCTTGTCCTGTCCCCTGTCACTTGGGAGAAGAGCCCAGCTCCCTCCTTGCCACAACCTCCCTTCAGGTAGTTGTAGAGAGCAATGAGGTCTCCCCTCAGCCTCCTCATCTCCAGGCTAAACACCACCAGCTCTCTCAGCCGTTCCTCATAGGGCCTGTTTTCCAGCCCCTTCAGGAGCTTCGTCGCTCTTCTCTGGACTCGCTCCAGAGCCTCAGTATCCTTCTTGTGGTGAGGGGCCCAGAACTGAACACAGGATTCAAGGAGTGGTCTCACCAGTGCCGAGTACAAAGGGAGAATAACCTCCCTGGACCCAGTAGTCACGCAGTCCGAGTCTTAAGGAGCTTCTCCTGGCAAGTTTTTGCCACTCTGAGGTTGAACCGAAGTGCCTGGCACTGAGCCTCCCCTTGAGTCTTTTGCGGACTAGGGATAAACCCTTCATGTCCCTGAAGACAACATGGTGTGTTGAGAGAGAAACTACACAGCAGAGAAAGGACAAGGCAACTTGAGAGGAGGCATTTTTGAGAAGAACATTCAATTCTTTATTACTTATTCCTAGGCTAACATGTTGCTGCCTCTACAATCTAATTCCCTCCCATTGACCACTGCTGTTTCTAGTCCTGCCCCCACTAACGTCCATCCCCTTGGTCGTCAATCTGGAGGTAGGGTGGGCAGTAGCAGGTTGGGCAGTGGCGGAAGAGTCGAGCTGGGCGCCGCGGTGGTGCCTGCCCAGCATTGGGACCGGGCCGCCCATTTGGTGGTGGAGGGGGCCCGAAGACGAGTGGGGCAGGAGGTGAGCGGCGTTGGGGTGGAGGTGAAGGAGGAGCTGGGCGCTGCGGTGGTGCCTGCCCAGCATGGGGACCGGGCCATTCATTTGCTTGTGGAGGGGCCCCGAAGACAAGTGGGGCAGGAGGTGAGTGGCGTTGGGGTGGAGGTGAAGGAGGAGCTGGGCGCTGTGGTGGTGCCTGCCCAGCATTGGGACCGGGCCACTCATTTGCTTGTGGAGGGGGCCCAAAGATGAGTGGGGCAGGAGGTGAGAGGCGTTGGGGTGGAGGAGAAGGAGGAACTGGAGCCGCCTCCTGGGCACCATCGGGGCTGTCGGGGCTGTCTCTGCGGCGAAGTTTGGCTGGGGTTGGACCAGCACTGGTGCTCGGGGCGTCCGGGTCAGCCCATGGCTCGTTGGCTGGGGCTGGACCAGCACTAGTGCTCGGGGCGTCTGGGTCAGCCCATGGCTGGTTGGCTGGGGCTGGACCAGCACTGGTACTCGGGCCATCGGGGTCAGCCCATTGATCAGTTGCTGTGAGGCTGGAGGCTGCACGGGTCGAGGGTCCATCCTCCTCCTCTGCACCTCCTGCCGTTGCCAGAGTAACACCTCTGGTCTTCCGTTTGCGTTTGCCCCCCTGCTTTGGGCTCCGTGGGGCTGCAGCCGGGGTTCGCCCTCTTTCCTCAGGGCTTTCCTTGCACATCCTGAGGAGGTCGGGGTGATCCCTCTGGAGGAAGGGGCTGTAGAAGAAGTGCAGCTGCAGAACACAAAGGAGTCGAGTCAGTGCCATCATTTCCAGAAGGAGGAAGACAGAGATTATCAAGGCAAGCATTTGCATGCTTTCTCCCTCCCCAGGAAAGGTTTATCCTATTGGAACGGGACCCTCTCCACACCAACATTCCCGAGTGACGTGAACTCTCTTACCGTGCCCAGAGATGGTCCTGCGGCTGCTACTGCTCTCAGCTCCTCCACAGAGACAGAGATGTGAGCATCATCTTCCATTTGGTGGAATCCATGGAGGAGAAGCTGGGCAATAAAGTCTGCCATGCAGTTGCTCTCAAAAATCCTGTGAGGTCCTCTCTGACTCAGCACCTCCTTTTCAAAGGCATCTTCGGCGATCGCCACGCAGTTTCCATTGTCTACCCACCAGATGGACTGGAAGTGACCGCTGGTGACAATCTTCCAGAGCTTCTTGAGGAAGCGGTAGGGAGAAGTGGTGCAGGCTCTTTGTGAACCTGCACATTCCGGTTCCTCAGCGTCGGAGGATGAGTCTGGGGATGGTGACTTCCTGTTATCTCTCATTGCTGCGCTCGGGTGCAGCTCAGAGCCTCGGCCCTTTCCCTGACCAGCGAGACTGAGTCCTGCCTGTCAGCGGGATGAGGGACTGCGGCGTCTGATGCCTCAGTGCCTGGGCAGCACCACTCTAAGTACCTCCTGGTCACTGTGATGCGTGGGTCCCTTCACTGTAACCTCACCATGTGGCAGACGTGTCATGGTGGCAACTGGAAGTGGCAGAGAGAACAAGTTCTAAAAAGACCTTTTTCTTTCCATGGAGAGCACTGGTTTTAAATAATCATAGAATCACCAGGTTGGAAGAGACCCACCAGATCATCAAGTCCTACCATTCCCACCAATCACTAAACCATGTCCCTCAGCACCTTGTCTACCTGTGCCTTAAACACCTCCAGGGAAGGTGAATTAACCACCTCCCTGGGCAGCCTGTTCCAATGCCCAATGACCCTCTGTGTGAAAAACTTCCTCCTAATCTCTAGCCTAAATCTCCCCTGGCAGAGTTTAAGGCCATTCCCTCTTGTCCTGTCCCCTGTCACTTGGGAGAAGAGGTCAGCTTGAAGAGTCTGCACCATCTTCGAACTGTGGTGAAGAGCATATGAGCACAAGTGAAGAGTCTCCTTGGTTGGTGTGATTCCTCTCTGTGTTCACCTAAACACATAAAACTTTCACTCTTCCCACTAGTAAGGTCTGCCTATAAACTGTGCACGACTGGATCTAGCATCTATTGGACTACAGCCTGTTTCATTTTGGTTGTACCTGATGGACAGATAAAAGGATGAACTTGAGAAGCAATGTCAGGAATATAATAGTTTTGTTTCAGGGACAGGAGGTAGAGCCCAGTTTCAGATCTGACTTTAATTCCAGAGTCAAACGGAAATGTTTTTAAAAGCAAAAAGGCTAAAAGGGGCATTTGGACATATTCACCACAGGACTGCTAATAGCCAGGTGGTCAGCTTGCTTGCTTATAAGTGGAAAAGATGAGCTTAAATTCATTTTCCTGCCTTTATCCCTACTGGGACTTTGATCTCTGTCCCCTACAGTGGATACTAGAAATCTAACCATTGGTCTGCAGAGTAACTCCTTGGATTGGGGAATGGTGAACCACTCACACGACAAAACACCTCTGACAATGCCGAGAGAAAGTGGGAGAGGCAGGTAGATAGGCAGATGTGCAGTATAAATCACCTCTGCAGCCAGGCTGGACAGTATATGGGATCACCAGTGCCCTAAGTGGTTACGTTCTTTCCCAGGTAGTCATTCTCTCTTACCTTTCTTCACCAAAAATTCCAGCCTAACCATAAGAAATTCTCCCTGAGAAATTTTCACTGAAACCAATGTACTTCCATGAAACATTTTGTATTTTTGTAAAATGCTATATTTTGACAGAAGAATGTTTTCTGGAAGGTTTGTGATTTGTTTTTATTTCCCCCCCAAACAATTGTCATGACAAGCTCTAATGGATGCTAGGGATGTTTTTGACAATCCAGATAACAGAGAGAAACATCAGCTCAAAAGCAGTATCAAATCTTAGGGCCCAGTTCTGAAAGAGCCCTTTGCTTATATTGACACTCTGACTGCCAGCCTCAGCACGACACTGCAGATCATTACTCTGTCATTCTTACAATGTAATAACAGAGAGTTTGGGTCAAAATATACCGCCCTTCTATGCCATCACAGTACCTTTAAAAGCCAAAACCTCCTTCTCAAAATATTTCACCCAAGGCGCAATGTCGAATTGTTATAAAGGAGAAGGAGAGAATGTTCCTGACTGCATGGGCTACTCTGAGACACCACAATCAACGGATAACAGGTCCCCATGGCACCGACAGCTGTTTCCCCAAAACCTAAGCCATAGGTCTGAGGAAGTTTAGAAGGGACGACCTTTCACGGAGTAAAGAACTTTTCAGTGTAATGGCAGAAACAGAAATCCTTTGTTTTCCTCAAATCTCAAGACGGCAGCTTTTCATCCCATGTTCAATCAGGGCACAGCAGAAATATTTAAAAGGAGAGAAGAAAGGGTTTGTTTTTACACAGCCCTAAAGCTGCTTCTCTCTTCAACTCCTCCCTTGTATTTCTGACAGAATTCTAGGCTCCGTAACATCAAGCAACATTTATTAGCCTTGGATTCACCATGATTTTATAGGCAGGTGTCTCCATTAAGAAAAATCTGCTGTGTGCAACTTGTACATTTAAGTGGACGTTACCTCTTGAAAAGCCAGATTGTCTTATGCTTGAATTCTATGTGGTTTACACTAGCAGAAGTGTGATCAAAGTGTAATTGCAATATTCTGAGCAGTTTTTTAAAGGGGCAGAAAGAGCTGCATATAGACCTCCCTGGATTTCAAGCTGACTTTTGATTAGCTTTTTGTGCAGGTATTCCAGGTGTTGCCATTAGCTAGACATTCTGATTCGTGCTTTCTAATTATATAGTCCACAATTACTATCACCTTCCATTTCATTTTTGACATGACATGATCTATTTGCAGATATATTTTGGGTACTCCAGAAACTAGAGCTCCAGCTAGGTATGATGCGACACAAATTGTGTGTTGCAAATTATATGTTCAGGTCTCAGGAGCACAGCTTCATTCGTCAGCCTCCCAGGGGGGCTGGGAAGCGTAACTGCGAAAGCCACTTACCTGCTCGGTGAGAAAAGGGTACTGAGGCAGCTGATACTCTTCTGTAGCCAAACAGGGATGGAAAGATGCAGCCTACGACTTGCTGGCTGCTGCAGGGGAAGGAGGACACAGGGACAGGTTGTAGAGAGGAGGGAGCTGGCCGCTCCTCCCAAGTGACAGGGGACAGGACAAGAGGGAATGGCCTCAAGCTCCGCCAGGGGAGATTTAGACTGGAAATTAGGAGGAAGTTTTTCACACAGAGGGTCATTGGGCATTGGAATAGGCTGCCCAGGGAGGTGGTTGATTCACCTTCCCTGGAGGTGTTTAAGGCACGGGTGGACAAAGTGCTAAGGGGCATGGTTTAGTGTTTGATAGGAATGGTTGGACTCGATGATCCCATGGGTCCCTTCCAACCTGGTTGTTCTATAATTCTATGATTCTATGACTCCTCGAGAATGCTCTTTAGCTGACCAAGGGGATGGACGTTAGTGGGGGCAGGACTAGAAACAGCAGTGGTCAACAGGAGGAAATTAGATTGTAGAGGTAGCAACATGTTAGCCTAGGAATAAGTAATAAAGTATTGAATGATCTTCTCAAAAATGCCTCCTCTCAAGTTGCCTTGTCCTTTCTCTGCTGTGTAGTTTCTCTCTCAACACACCATGTTGTCTTCAGGGACATGAAGGGTTTATCCCTAGTCCGCAAAAGACTCAAGGGGAGGCTCAGTGCCAGGCACTTCGGTTCAACCTCAGAGTGGCAAAAACTTGCCAGGAGAAGCTCCTTAAGACTCGGACTGCGTGACTACTGGGTCCAGGGAGGTTATTCTCCCTTTGTACTCGGCACTGGTGAGACCACTCCTTGAATCCTGTGTTCAGTTCTGGGCCCCTCACCACAAGAAGGATACTGAGGCTCTGGAGCGAGTCCAGAGAAGAGCGACGAAGCTCCTGAAGGGGCTGGAAAACAGGCCCTATGAGGAACGGCTGAGAGAGCTGGTGGTGTTTAGCCTGGAGATGAGGAGGCTGAGGGGAGACCTCATTGCTCTCTACAACTACCTGAAGGGAGGTTGTGGCGAGGAGGGAGCTGGGCTCTTCTCCCAAGTGACAGGGGACAGGACAAGAGGGAATGGCCTTAAGCTCTGCCAGGGGAGATTTAGGCTAGAGATTAGGAGGAAGTTTTTCACACAGAGGGTCATTGGGCTTTGGAACAGGCTACCCAGGGAGGTGGTTGAGTCACCTTCCCTGGAGGTGTTTAAGGCACAGGTAGACAAGGTGCTGAGGGACATGGATTAGTGTTTGATGGGAATGGTTGGACTTGATCTGGTGGGTCTCTTCCAACCTGGTGATTCTATGATTAGCTGCTATTGTGATGTTTGTAGTAAAAGCCAAAAGCTAGCTTCATTTTGAAGAGGGGGTTGAGGTCAGTGCTAGGTTCTGACTGCTGCTACATATGCATTGCATAGTATGCGAAGGAAAATAATATTATAATTAGCAATGGAACACCATCTTGTACTCTCATATCATTATGTGTCAAAGCGGACTGGAGTAGGACTCTGATCTACTTCCTCCTAACTTCTTTTCATGCTGTCTGTTCTTTTAAGCAGATGGGAAGAGATGAGCAGGCTCTTCTTGGGTTTTGCTGTTAAAACAGGTTACTCTGCTTTTTCCTCACCTTCCTCCTTTAGGATCCATTATGGCAACCACAGCCTATTCTGCAGGAAGTATTTCCAAGAGAGTCAGGTATCACCGACATATTCATGATAAGCCACTTAAATACAAAATCCGAGCCTTACCTTTAGACATTTCCACTGAAGTTATTTTCAAATTAAAAAAGAAGCAGTAAAGTCCGATCTCCTTGATATGTTTATAAATCTGGCACAGCTCTGCTCAAATGAAGATCTAAAACCAAAATATGGCCTGCAAATTTTATCTTCTGGCTTAGAAAACAAGAGTCAACAAAGGACGTGAAAACGATGTTAACACCAAAGGTAGATATTAATTTGATAGTTTGTTTTAGGACTTTGACTAGTGAGGCAAGTTAATGCCTTAAAACATTGACTTCAGTTGACTTGAGTGATTCTTAAAATGATATAAAATATTATTGAAGACAGGCATTGCTCTGTCTGCAGAAGGGAGCAGCTTTGGAATATATTATTACTGCAGTAATTGTGCAGCCTAGTCCCAGACTGTGGTGCAAGTATGATGGATGCTGACAAAAAACAGAGAACTGGGGCAAGTTTGGTCTTTCCCATGTGCCAGGGAAGCATATAATATTCAGTTATTAGTTAACAATTTCAATAATTGTAGGAGATCGTGATTCTGTGTCCAGATGTCCAAACCTAGCCTCAAGCCTACCTTCTAAGTCTCTAGTCGTGGAAAATCAGCCATCCAAGAAAAGCACATTTCCAAATGTCCCACTGTGAATGACAGCCTAGCCCCAAAATCTGTTAGCTTAACCCGCATGATGAAGTGGATGGAACGATTTGCACACATAAGTTGCTTGAATGGCTTTGGAATGGAAATGAAATACTCCTGTCTTGCACATTGGGTGGTTGAAGCTGTGGGCTAACTGATATGCCAGATTTCCTATTGGAAGTCCATGTAGCTGATATAACCCAGTTTGGGGGGGATAATGTAGGAGAGAATTTTTTTTATTTGCAAATTATTTCCCTGCAGCAACTGTACGAATTTGAACACAACAATACAAGGTCTTTATTTATTCAAAATAAGGAAAACACAATCTATATGGTTAATGTGTTCACATTAAAAATCTCTAATAATCTATTATTACATCATTAAAATATTTTAAACTAAATTGGCTATAATATTTTTTAGAAGGCTAGTTTGTGAAAGAGTAGTTTCCTACCACATGCAATAAAAAGCATTTCACATGCATGAAAAACTAGTGTACCAAATTTCAGGCTATAAATAAGGCAATTGTGAAATGTAAATGCTTAGAAACACTAGCAAAATTCAGCCAACAAAGCAGGCATCAGAAATTTATACCCTCGTTACTGGTAATTACAGTCACATTCTTTACTGAACTGTATTCCCAGCCAACACATAAAAGTGTCCTTATGCATTACCTGTTTAGAACTAAGTCACCCCTAACACACATGTGCCAGAAAGCAAATCTGCAGCTATGTGGCCATGTTAGCACATGGAGCTCTGCATGCGCTGCTGTAAATGTATCTGTCTACCTTTTAAGCAAAGTAGCTGAAAGCCCCTCAGGGTGTTCTTACGAAATGTAAATTCACTGACTTGGAGACCTCAGCATAAAATCCCCGCTTTTAGTGGATGACAGTTTAACACTCTCTTTTCCATAAGAAAGTGAGGAAAAAGAAATGCAATCCCATGGCTGTTTTTTCATATATTCAGCATTTGTCTTTTTTCTTATTCTTTGGCAAAATAAAAGCAGTTTACGGGCATCTGTAAAAGTAGCTCTTTTTTTCCCCAGAAATAAATAATAAAATCGTAATGCCCCTGTGACAGATCAGTCTCAACCTGTCCATAGTTCATACTTGATACTTCCGCTATTTAAGATAAGAAGGGATTTGAGGAAAGATGAGCCTTCTTTTGGGTTCAGGTTCACACTTCTTGCCAAGACTGTTAATACATCTAAGGGGGGGGAAAAAAAAAAAACCAAACAGCATACATGTGGGAGTTTGAATTTGTTAGTGGTCTTCTTGCATATATTTCAGCCATACTAAATGAATCACATGTTTTTTCTTTGAATGGTGTGTGCACTCACTTGGTTAATGTTTCTTAAAAAGTCCAACCAACTGTAGATTCAGACACATGAAAATACACTGATATCCAGAGTGGCAGGCACACACATCTTTGACTTCTGTGAAGCTATTGCAGTTCCTTTGTATCTGAAAATTGGACCATCTTCAGTGTAGAACTGGATACCAAGTGCTATCTGGCTGATTTTAAGGCTGCTAGGCTGTAACCGTGAAGCAAGACCAAAGCACAGGTGACTTCAGGAAGAAAGCTTGTTACCAGGAAGACTGCTGTGACTTGAGCACCTTCTTCAAGAGTCAGTGATTCAGGTCTTAACTTATTTTTGTAGTAAGATTGCATTCTTAACAGGGCAACAAACTCAGGATTTTAAAGATGACAGTTAGGGAATATATGCTACCTACCCTAGAGCAGTCAGATAAGCTGAAGTCTTTGCTGCTGGTAGGCAAATTCTGGATGCTTTTCATTTGGGAAACAGGGTTTCTAAGACAAATCACATAAGTTAGGATCCAAAAGGTTTTCTCATGATCTTTATAAGCAGTTCAAGGCTTAAAAAAGTAAGAATACTTAGTGCCTTTAAAGATCTTGGCATTCCTTTCTGGGGCGAATAGACCCACTGTCCTAGCAGTGCTCTTCAACTTTTTTCAGTTTGAACATACCTAAGCATTCTCCAGTGGTTGGGCAGACGCCCTAAGTAGCCTTTGTAAGGAAGTACACTTACTTTCTTTTCCCAGTTAACTTTTTTATCCTATTGCTAATAGTTAAGAATAGTAAGAATACTAATATTAACTATTCTTACTAATGCTAATAGTAAGAATAGTTTCTGCTAACAGAAAACCACCAGTCTTAGTGTGTTTCAAGAACCTGATTCTCTTTGGGATCTAGGTGCTAAAGCAACCTTAAGTTTTAAAGCATAGTGACACTTTGTGTAAAAATATCCTCAGATTTCCTTGCGGTTTGGTGTGAACCAGTCAGCTTTCTTCCATTTAGAAGTTAAATTGCCACTTTTCCTTGTCCAGTTCTCCAGATTTGGCTGGGCTCTGATGATCACATATCTCTTCTTGTTATTTTTCATCATCATCTATTTTTTATTTCCCTTCTTTTTAAGACAATATATGCTGTTTCATAGACTTGCCAATTGACATTGGTTTATTCCTGACCTAAGAGCTGTACTGGAATACACTGGAAGAAACAGTCAATTCCTTGAGGGTCTTCCCTGATGATCTACAACTAGGAGGAACTGAAGGAGATGTACTAACAGGTCATACTGGCCAATGATGTCAGTAGAATTTGCCTGGTGGGGCTGATTGGACAAGCTAGCAGAAAGATTCATTGATGGCACACAAATTGAAAAAAAAGTTTGTTCAGCACCAGATCAGAGATGGGTACAGAAGCCGGGAAGATCTTCCTCACAACATGCTAAAGGACCACGTTACACTCATCCTGTGCTCAGGGCTGCATATGAACTGCTTCACAAAGATTAAAGGGTACATCATAAGGCTGGAGAATGGGTATAGTGACTTGTACCCCCAGGGAACAGGTATGAGGAAAGCACTCTGAGCCCTCCCGTTACATCACGCGTTCTTCCTGATGGGCAGTAAAGTCTTAATTTCTCTGGACCAGTGGTCCTGCAAACTGTCTTCTGTAAATTAATCAGAGTTGGTTTCTCAACCCAAGCAAACTCTTACAGAAACTTGCTTCTCTCTCCTGTGAAGGCATGCAAGAAAGACAACACTATTTTTTTTAAAAAAAGTCATATTTCAGATTAGAAGTAGATGATATAATCACAAGACAGATCATTAACTAGGGGAATACCCATAATCAATAAATGGGTACAGGGCTGTTTCTTGTAGTATAGTAATAAATCAATGCATTGTGTTTGGTAACTGCTGTTCACTTCTAAATACTGCATGTTACTTGCTCTTTAATTACTGCCACAGTTTGCAGGAATTAGTCCATAATTAATTGAGCTCTAAAACACTCTGCTGTCTCTCTCTCACATTTGGGAAGTGTTACTCAACATCCTAGTTTTCACAGAAGTTTTTCGTTCAAACTTTGCCAAAGCTCTTTGAACATGTCATCTTGGTAGAAAAAAATATGACTTAGAAATGGCTACAAGAAATAAGATAGTATGAAAAGTTTTAGAAGCAATGAAATATCACTATTAAATGTAAAATTAAATGTAAAATTAATGTGACATTCACCTACATCATGAAATCCTTCCTACCAAACCAGGCAATACTGGAAAAACTTTGAATGTAGACTACTTAATAATTACTGTACTAGTTCAGGAATTGGTTCAAGTCTTAGAAAGACTAATTTATTTGAATCACTTTGAACAATAAAGATGATGTAATGGTGTAAATAATAACCTGCACAAACCCAACACCCTTCACTAGCATGAATCCCAGCTGTGGAAATGAAGCCACCACTTCAGGACCTTGTGCCAGCTGTATTATTGGTCCAGCCTTCCCCACTACCTCTGGTGAGCCATTTATGAACTGCAGGGATTCAGTCTCTCAGATGAGAGGATGCAGTCTCTGCTAGGAAAAAAGTTATCTCCTGTACAAGGAGCTGCAGAGAGAGTAGGGCAGGCAGGGATGCAATTATTTATGTGGCACATAGCCCTTTATGATCTTTGATGACTGAAAATACTGGGAACGATTTTAAGTCTCATCTGAAAAAGCATCACAAATAGTAAATAGCACAATCCCCACTTCACAGGGCTCAATTTTCAAGAGCCAATCTCATAGCGCCATTCCACACAGCGCTCAACATGCAGGGCTCCTTGACATTTATTTAGGTGCTTATGTAGAAGCAGAAATCTTCTGAAAATCTAGTCCCAGCTGCAGGGGGTGCAAGGCCTTTGGGACATTCCAGCCGGTGGTTGGATTGTAAAGCAAGAGAACACACAACAGCCTTGGAGTAAAGCAGTATTATGTACTGTTAATCCACACCCACTATCCAGCCAAAATAAATAAAATAAAAGCTCTTAGTGCATTACACTAATGCAAAGCCCAAGATAATACAGGAGACATTCTCCCGTGAGCCAGAATGCCTGTTCTGCTGAGGTTGTGAGTGCTGACAATCAGGGCATAGCTGAGCACACTGAAGAAGGAGTGTTAGGGACAGAAGGGGAGGCAGAATAGGAGAAGTTTCCTACCGGCCAGAGGACGGTGTCACCCCATCTGTCAGAACTACACGCACAACAAACTGATAACTCCTGCTCTGCTGATAATGACATCCCTGATAACCTGCCTACTGCCTGCTCTGGAAAATGCAGTCTTGCCCAATCCAAACAACTAAATGGCATTTCATTTTCCTCTACTTGTCTCCCTTAAAATTCTCGGTAATTAAGCTTTTGAACTGCTCCTCTTTGACTTTAGTTAGACCAAATGGCAAGTTGAGATATCTGCTTTTCTGCTAAACCTTCTTGGTTTTATAATTTTCACCTCTGGTTCCTTATCACAGTCTGTTCTGTCTATGCATTGAAACTGTACTCAGAAGGCAAATACTTAAAGGAGAACAAAATTTTCCCAGACACAAATCTGTACAGCCCATAGTGACGAGCGTTGCAAAGCTTCTTTGAAAATGAATTCCTAAGTCATGCCTGCTGTGTAGTAGACACATTCGTGGCTTTTTATTAGAGAAAATAATTCTCATTTATATATTCTTTAAAAAATAGATGCTGGTTGTGGAGACGGAAAAGATCACTGTTGTTGTGGCTCCATTTGGTAATAACTAAACGTTGATACAATTTGCTATGGTTTAGGTGCCCTGATAACAGTTGAAGACTAATAGATATGTACAAAATGAAATAAAATTGTAACCATAGCTAGCATGTCATCTGCTTTCTGGACTCAGGTCTAAATGGGTGCTGGAGCTGAAGGACTGATGTGTAAAGGCGTCTTCCCAGAATAAAAAGTGATATTCATTACACAGTTAGATATGGTAGAAGACTGTATGGTTCATGTTCGGCTCTTGTAAATACATTAGTGTACTTTGATCTCCAGGGTTGCCAGTCCAGCTTCCGCTTTTGTTATATCAGATGCTGGTTTTGATGAATCTGCAGTAGATGTGGGGGGTTGTTGAGCATTATACTGAGCTAAAACTACTGAGACAAGCAATTGTGGACCACCGAGGCTGGAGAGCATTAACAATTAAGCTTCAGTGGCACTGTTTGATGAAAGAAAGATACATTAACCTAACTTTGCTAAAAGGACTGCTAATATTGTTGAGTATTGGGCGTGACTCTGAGGAGAGTACAAATATGAATGAACGAAATGAGTAAAATGTGAAAGAAGTTAGTATTGAATGAAATATAAAAATGGTTAAACTGTAGGTTTAGCCTGGAAGTTAGATATCTGAACTTTTGCATAATAACAAACATTTTACCATCTATTTGATGAATGTATCATTGCTTATGAACATATTTGATTAGAGACCAGTGGCCAACAGTGATCCAGAACACAACAGAGAACACAGAAATGTACTGAGGAATGCAGAATTGACTGGCCCATATTAATACTGTGACAGCAAATACAGCTAAGCTATCAAGATATTTGAAAAACTTTCTAGCTCTAATACAAATTCCCAGATTGTTTTGGAACTGAACTCAGAATTGCACAGGCAGATGCATAGGATGACTCTGAAAACAATAGGAACACAAACAGCTGCTTTTGCTGAAACACAGAAATGCTATCCTTAGTACTAAATGGGAAAAAAAACCCCATTATTTGGGGAGACATCAATAAAAAAAAGCCAGGTATTGTCAGGTGAGAAAATGAGGTCAAAGTAAAATAAATATTCTTTCTTCTAATGTTTAAGGAGGCATAACCAAAGCTGAGTTTCAAACTGGCAGAAAAAAAATCAAGGGAAATAAAATGATGCAGGATTTTGAATGAGACTGCAGCTAAATCAAAGTAGTAGGAATTAATGATCTACCCTGAGGTATAATACACACGGCATAGTTGAGGTGGCCCAGCAGAAACAGCAAATCAGGCTTAGTGAGAGGTTTGGAATCAGGAAAAGTGAAAAGGAAAAAAATTAAGAGGGATCAATTTATTGCAGGGGGAGAAAATTTTATAATAAATGGGAAGTAAGGTGTAATGCAAAGCGAATACATGGGATTAGCTAGATGTATTGTTTTCTTCCTGAGCAATATTACTGAACACTAATGCAGCTCTATATGTGGGAAAAGTAGTAGAGCTTTTAGGAAGAGCTTCAATGTCTTGTTGAAATATGGCTCTCAACTCACAACTTCAGGTGAAACACTGCACTTGACACCTTTCCTCACCAAAATGATTCCAGAGAGGTTCAATAAGAGCAGATGATACACTGGACTTTCCTACTAACACACAATCACCTAAAGCAAAAGCTTTGTCGCTCTAATTATCTGCTGTGGTTAGTATGCCTTAGTCTGTCATGTATGTATGGCAGTTGAGGACAAAAATGAGTTTTGCTTAAATGGGGAAGTAATCCATCTCCTTCATTGATGTTTGATAATGCTGTTAGAGCTTAAGCAGATTCTATTATTATTCTGTATTCTATTTGATCTACCCAACTTCATCTCAAGTGTTTTAAAGGATGGTCATAGTCAGCGGTGGAAAACACAAAAAAAGAAGCTTTAACTGAGATGAGAATATGACTGAAAGAAAATGCAGGTTAAAATTGTTGATGCTTTTTACAAATTATAGGTACTGAATCATCTGTTCCCTTTCCTCCTACCCCAAATCAAACAATGCAGAACTAGAAGCAAGAGAACTGTTCTTTTGAGATATAAACAGCATATGATCTTGAATATATAGCTTATGTTGTCTATGCTGTATCAAGCCATGTATACACTTTTTCCTGGGTCATAACCAGCCACAGCCAGGAGACAGCTAGCTTCCTAATGAAATGGAAGCATTATGATGTCTGACTTTTATCACTATTATTGAGCCAGCAGACTTCCCTGCTTGCTAGGTCCATTTCAGAGCCTATAAGATAAATCCTTCTAGCTAAAAAGCACTGGAGGAATTAAATGATATTAGAGACATACGTGTTTGCACACATCCCTATGTATTCTAATGCTCCTCCATACAAGTTAAAAAAAACTTCTAAAATATACACCAAATGTACAAAAGTGATCTCCAGGAATCCGTTGTTGGGCAGTCTTCAATAGCACCTCTCATGGCAATTCCTCTTTCAAGACAGGGACTGCAAGAGATATTAGAAACTTGGTTGCTTTGACTTAAATGTGTTTATAATTTCTAGCGATGCAAGAAGTAACATTCTTTCCCTAGTACAAAACACATACAGTACTAGGCATATCTGTTCAGAGAGATCTGAATACATTATCCTTAACGAAGAGAGAAAAGGTGAGAGTTTCAGCCCTTTTGCTCTTTTACACCAGATAAAAAGGAAAGAATAAATTAAAGCCATCTCAGTATCCTGTATCCAGCTGAGAGAGATTGCCAAAAGTGTGGCAGAAGCCAGCTGTGAGGGTCCCATTTTCCCTTTGGGCAGGTATTTGCAGGTATGGGGCTTGGAGTGGTATGGAAATTAAAAAGGCATAAATCCAGGGAGGACAAACTTGGGATTTTTATGAAGACTGTGAAACTTTCTTAATAACATCACTGACTTCTCCAGCACCCCAAATCAAGGTGACCTAAAGCTCTAGGACAACTTCTCACTCTAGAGTAACTCTGATATTTTACTTTTTGATTACATTATTGGCATAATGTATAATTAAATAGAATCACATAACAGGGAGGAAACATCCAGGAATTTAAGTTACTTAGAGGAAAGAGACATTTCATAACTACAACAATAGATGTGAAATCTGAAGTATAATATTTTTTTAATGCAATAAGTGGAAACATAACAAGGAGAAGCAAGTGTTCAAAATGTGATCCTGAAAATTCTTAATTTTTTAAATGATACATTAGTGAATTGTGAAAACCTAAAACGTACAGAGAAAATAAACAGTAAGCAAAGAAAATTCAGTTGAACCAGAGGAAACTGTTAAAATGAAAAAAAAAAAGTTCTTTGGAGTATTTTTTCTGAGACATGACTACTTTCTATGACCAGCATGTATTTATGGCTGTTCTCCCTTTTGTTCTCTTTCTCCCTCCAAAATAATGTAAATAAGGAACACGTCAGGGTCAATGGAGAACACACTGTGATTGTAGATGAATGGGTTGTGAAATTCTCTGAAGAGCTGTCGTACAGTATGGGCTAGAGTAATTGTGATAATTATACGTTACTATTAACTTATTTATTCATCTTGTTTGCAAGATTTACTGTGAAAGAAAAGTTAGCAGGTATTTTAAGGGGAAAGAAAATAAGAGTTGCATACTGGAGATTCCTGGGGAGAGACAATATAGTTCATCTTGCTTACAGCTCATGCAGACTGTTCCACAGTGATGGACAGTGATCTTATATGTCTGCTAGACTGAAGGAAGACCAGGGATTCAAATCATGTCCACCTTTCCCTCCCATGGTAATACTGATTTTCTCTCCTTCCGTAAGGATCTCTAAGGCATCCCAACTTTTTAAATCCTCCCTCAAAACCCACTTTTTACTGCAATGCTGGAGGAAGATACCTTGCCATAGGTACCTAGCTTGATTTGTAATTAAGGAGAGCAGCTTTTATTTGTAGTTTAAGAGATCATACATAAACTATTCCTAGTAATAACTAAAAGTGCTTTGATTCATATCTACCGCATTGAACATAGTTGCTGTGAACAACTGAATACTACTGTCACTCATATGTTTTCCAGTCTTCCCTTTTCTGTTGCTTTTCCCCCTTGCTAATCGTATTGCTTCTTAATTTAAGTCTACTGTAAAACTGACCAGTATTGTAGTTTTGGATCTTCACTGGATCAGTCTTGGATTGTGCTTCGGGAACCTCTCATTTCTCTGCACGCTCCCTCTTATGCCATCAGATGCATCATTCTCATTGCAAACAGATCATTCAGGCACTATAGGTTGGACTCATCTCACCTGACTTGTTCTTTTTAGCATATAAATCTGAGTCAAGGGAGATGGATAAAAATCTTTAAGATGCCATTCAGACCTGTCTGTGACCTGTACTCTAAAGCAGATTATATTATTGACAGCTCAGGTTTGGTCTCCCCCAGGACCACTGTGCAAGCAAATGGCCATTGTACGTATGTAAATGTACATATGTTTATGCATGTAGCCATTTCGAAGTCTATCCTGGGAAGCAAAAATCATTTGGAAACTTCCATTGTTTTGTTAGGAAAAGTGAATGGGTTGCTTAAGTTGGATCAAATGCAGAGGAAGGTCAGATAAAAAAAATCATGCTGAAGTGATTGCTGTGGGGTGCAGTGACTGAGGAAGAATATCAGCAAAGGGAACAGCAAACTCAATTCTGAAGGCTTAGGATGGGTGTATTTAAGCATGGGGTGCATATATTATCTGTAGACTCATATATCACAGTGTAATGAGCAGGATGCAGAAAGATATTTGAAATACAGTTTTGATAACAATAGAAATGAAAGATGAGTAACCCTAAAAATCCTTAAATATAAAAGGACATTTATCATGGCTGCAGCAGGAAGAGAACCACAGGAATGTAGATAGAATTAAACACAATGAATCAGTAGGAAGATGTGGGAGCTTAGTACCTCTGTCAGTGTGTGAAAACATACATTCCATAAAGGTCCGTTTCTTTTATGCACTCTTCAGGTCTGCTGCAACTCCATTATTTTAGGGTCACAGCATGGCATGAATGGGAAGCTTGAGTGTTCCTGTTTCATTGAACTTTCTCCGTTGTCCACAGTCTACAGCACCTTTGGCAGTGGTGGCTTTTAGCAGCTGAGATTCTCCAGACAAGAGAAGGAATGATGGAGGGAGGAACAAAAAGTGAATTCTGAGACTGACTTTAATAAAGAGAAAGGCTAAAAACCTCCAGTCATTAAAGTCTAAATATTTAGAAGTGTTCCCAAGGGATATATTTAATTTCTGATTCAGAACAAGACTATTGTACTACTTAGCCTAGAGTTTACATGAGACTTAAATGATGCACAGTAGGAACTCTCTCCAAAGAGATACGAAGCTCTACAACTTGTGGGATAAATTGTATGGTAAATGAAGACAATCATATTTTTGAGGTAAACATATAATTGGTGTTCTCAGTTCCTTGATTTTAAAGATGCAAAACCAATACCTATTTTAGGTGACTATTTAGTCACTCATACTGGTGCTTTCACAATAACACAGACATTTAAAGAATCATAAAATAATGCCTGTGATTTATCTAGAATTACCAGAAGAAAATAACATATTGTTAAACAAAATGTTAGGTGTCTGAGGTCTCTGCCAACTGTAAAAACAACACCCTTTTCACAGGCAGAACTATTAAATAATTTTTAATTTGCAGTGATAGTGGGGTTCAGGTTCTCTAGTGATCTTGTGAAAATATCCACAAAAATATTGAGAGAACATTTATTTTGTGGTAATACTAATCCTGGGTGACAGTGTTCTCAAGGTTTTTTTTGTTGACAAAGACAACAATAATACTTCCTCATAAATAGCTGCATAATGACTATAATCTGCAAAATCCAAAGTCATTAAAAAAATCTACATTCAGAGAACAGAGTCCTCACTCTTTCTGAAAGACAGTTTCCTTATTATGACTTTTTCCATTTTGATTGAGCCAGATGCCTACAAATTTCTTTTGGGGTCTATTCTTTAAAAACTGAGAGCAAATTATTAGCAGAAGCCAGCAGCAAAATAACAACAGAGTACAGTTTGCTATAACAAACCTAAGAAATAATTACCAGGCCCATTATACATCTTCACTTTCTCCATGTTTTTGCTACTGAAGAGCAGGATCATCATTTCCAAGCAGATGCTAGGGCACAGCTCCTTACTTACAGCACTTGCTTCAGCACAGCTGCGACAGGGAGAGTGGATTCACAGCACAGAGATGATCAGAGGGCTGGAGCACCTTCCATACGAGGACAGGCTGAGAGAGTTGGGCTTTTTCAGTCTGGAGAAAAGTCCAAGGAGATCTTATAGCGACCTTCCAGTACCTGAAGAGGATACAAGAAAGCTGGAGAGGGACTGTTTGCAAAGGTTTGTAAGTGATAGGATGAGGGGCAATGAATTTAAGCTGGAGAAAGGCAGATTTTGACTAGACATAAGGAAGAATTTCTTTGCAATGAGGGCAGTGAGGTGCTGGCACGGGTTGCCCAGTGAAGCTGTGGCTGCCCTGTCCCTGAAAGTATTTAAGGCCAGACTGAATGGGGCCTTGAGCAACCTGATTTAGTGGGAGGTGTCCCTGTCCATGGCAGGAGTGTGAACTAGATGATCCTTAAGGTCTCTTCCATGATTCTATTTCAATATGTCAACTGGCAATTCCTGGGACTGCAGAATACTGACACAGCCTCTGGATTAATCTCAAATAGCATGATTTAGTCCTACGGACATCAAAGTAAATAGGTAAGGCTGACCCATACCTTGAGATTAGGGCTGAGAAATAAACATCAGTCTCAAATTAGCATTGTTCAGTGTCACAACCCCATTAGAAGTGGCATAAACAAAAGGAAGAAGCAATATTTCCCCCTTTCCACCTCCTGGCTTCCTCCTAGGATGGCTGTGGCCATAAAAGAAAGATCATTAAAGAGGACTTTTGTATTAGTGATTGAGTGTATGTTACAGTAATCAGATAATGGCTGTATCAGCTTTCATTGGAAGTCTTGAGAAACTCATATTTGCTGTGTATGATAAACTAATTTCTTCTAAACACTTTGACAGCATTGTTGATTAAAGCCTTAATGTTCACTTTATCTATAAGCGAAGTTGTTTATTGGTCAGTTTACTACTTTGTGTACAAACAGCAAACCTGAATATTAAATGGGTTTGAGAGGTGTTAAGGAAAACCCTGTGTACTGAATGATCTCTACACTGAAGTAGTTGTATAGTTTTATATATATACATATATACACTTGCATATATATATATATACACTTACAAACAGTCCAGGTATAAAAGAAATAACCCTGTTACCTGATCTCAATCAGCTAAATTGTCTTGGGCTGTTAAGTACCAACAGTAATAAAACAATAACATTAATTAGCAATGGGCATGTCTGTCTTTCTACTTAGGATAACGCTTTGCAACTTGGGATCAAGGAGATCCAGCGGAGCAGAGATACCAGAATCTCAGGACTGAAGGCATATTGGTCCTTGTTCAATTGTTTGATAATATCTCCCGGTCTGCCTATGGCATGTTTTAACAAGATCTCTGTACTCAAGGCCCCGTTTCTTCCATTCTGCAGACGCAGTATAAAGCAGGTGCGCGTTTGCTCAAGGGAGCTAAAGTTACACCCAGAAAGGGTTGAAGCACTAACTGAAATGTAATCATCATTCAGAGCACGTAGTAAGGTGTGTGGGGAATCGGCTGGCATGCCACTGAGCGAGTGAGAGGTGAGAGGGCTTTCTCTAGGGGCTCATCAAGGCGGCACAGCACTGGCTGCTGTAATAACAACTCTCTTGCTGGCAAGAGGGAGCAGCTTAAAATGTTTGTGGGACTGCACATTTGGACAGGGCTGCACACATGTGAGAAAGGATAGCTGTCGTGTTGAAACAAGGAAGTTTTTTTGTGTCCCTTATGGCACCTTCTGTTCTTCCCTGATTTTCCTATTAAATCCTCACAGTTCAGTTTATGAATATTTTTTCTGCTGCTCTTACAAGCTTCTTTTTTTTTTACTGTTTGCGTTTTGTCATTGTTCTCGGGATGTGATGTATTCTTCTGATCACCCATTGGCATCTGGCTATAATTTTCCTTTCCCGGCATCCTCTTTCTTTAGTGTCTGGGGCCACAGCCTTAAGTAGGTGAATAATGAAAAGCACTCAGGGAATTGGGGTGACAGTAATAAACTGATAGAAACTGGTATTATCTAAACCTCAGATGTTACCTTTTCTGCGAGACCATACACACTGCAGGATGTTGCACCTTACAAATTAGGTACCAACTTGTGGTCATCTAACTGTGCTCTCAGCACCCAGTTGCTTGTAGCAACTTTTAAAACACTTGATGTGCACAGCAGCCACCTGGCCTACGCACCCCTGTTCTAGGGACATCTCTGAAATCAGAGAAAGAGATAACTTTTGGGAACATATATAGAAGATCAATAGTACTTCTCTGGGATCATCTGTCTGTCCTACACTATGCAGCATGGGAGTCCCATTGTTATGCCTTCTGAAGGTTGATTAACATGGCCTCAGGGGACAGTGAGGGAAATGACCATCCACTGCCTGCTGATGCTTATTACAAGTCAGTATGACGGTTTGTAGAAGGATAGGAGTGCTTCTGGCACCGAGACTGTCACTCTTCCCAGTGAAGCCTTAACCATAAATAACAGTATTTTGCATAATCAAGTATTTAAAAAAAACCCGTAAGTTTGTTCCAGGTGACCCTGAGTCTTTGACAGTGAAAATGTGACAACAGATGAGGGGAGCGAAGCATTTACAAAACTGCATAGTAATATATACATGTGCCTTTTGTAAGAGTGTGAGAACTGAGATGATAACAGAATCTCTGGTTATTCCAATGAAAATGCAACCAAAGTTATGAAACACCACGACTACAGAGAAAAGACTTTTCTCTAGAGAAAAATCTCACTCAATTTCTCTTCCTGTAGAATTCTCCTGAAGAATATATTATTTTTTCTTTTGTTATTTGATGAGGTAATAAAAAAGGTTGTGTTTACTTACTGTTTTGGTTTCACACTCTCTTCCAGTCCAACAGAGTCTGAAATAGCTTGATGTAGCTATCCTGGGTATCCCAGGGCCAAAGTCAATGGTGGTACAAGCTTGGTTTTTCACTGGTATAAGCCACCAGGGAGCCTGATCAAAGTGATATGCACACAGTGTGAAATGAAAATCTGGCTTAAGATGACTGCCGTTCATCTGAAGCTGATGTTAAATTGACAAAACTCTGCTTTCTAATTTCCTTGCTCTCGCTGATTCATTAAATCTGAAAATGGAATTCCCTCATCAAAAACTTAAGAACGGAGGTAGCACAAAATCTATCACTGACAAGATGAGTACCAAAACTCAGAAAGCAGCCAAGCCGAGGGGGTAGAAACCTCCATAATCTTTGCAAAGGCCACAAACTGAAGTGTTCAAAAGCTAGGAGATGCATGAGCTGAGCCTATCCATACAAACCTAACATTACCAGCTTGATCTATAGGTCTGATCAGGCTCTTGATTGCCCGATCACATATTAGTCTTCCTGTAGGATTGTTTCCTAATTTATTCACAGTCCCTGTTCAGTATCTGTCTTTTCCTCCTTCATAAAGTGGTCTCAACTCCACGCATCCATAGTCCAAAACTTGTACAGGTTGTCTCTGTGGTACGTGTGTATTTTTCAAATATCAGTGTGTCTGTCTCCACACTCTGGAAGTGGGATCATCCTTATTTTGGTAACTTGACAAAACAGGTCACAAAATTTGAATGCACTGTGGCAGATGCTTACCTTTGTCTCTTGTTAGATCACTTAGCACTTGCAATACAGGGAATGCATTTGCAGAGGGAAACTTTTTCAAAGATCAGCCAAAAGAGAGACACTTTTGAGAATTTTCCCTGCTATACTTCTAACAATTCTCTTATGTATGAGCTAAGTGTTGGGGTTTTTTTTCTCTTACAGCTCAGAAATTTGTCCAGTTTGGTGAGTGAGGTGTGTTCATGATGATCAGATTTCAAATTTTGCTTCTAAGTGCAAAGACATTAGAGCTCCTTAGAAAAGTAGTTCTTAAATATTATTTTAGGACCGAAAACGTGTTTGCTAAGAACAAAGTCTGGAAACCAGCTGAACAGTTTTAGAATGCGTACTTCTCAAACAGGGAACTTTTAGTCCAGGGAGGTGAAACTTGGCAAATCAAGAAATACCTGAAAATGGGGCCTGAAAGAAAAAACCAACCTGTCAGGCATCCTGAACTAGCAGCAGTTATAGAAGCCTTTCTTACTCTTTGGGGGGGATACTCCCTGAGAGAAAAAATGAAGTTTCTGAGTAGCTGCCCCAGAAGAGGGTTCGTGTGATATTGTTTGACAAAAAGACTATACAACCCCCTTAGCACTGACGAGCCCTAAAGCTGATTAGGTGAACAAGCCCACACTTGCTGCATACTGGCCAGAGATTGCTTATTCTGAAACCCCTTGCTAGCTGCTGGCACGACATTTCTGGCATGTCATTTAGATTCAGACAGCGTTTGCAGGGCAAAAGCCACTCCAAGCCCCTCTAATAAAGGGCAGTTTTTAAAAAAAAAAAACCAGAAAGAAAGGAAACTGTGGCACTTATGCATGGGGCACCATTCATGGAGGAGAGACATCTGGAGATACTGAGGCAGTCTAAACAAATGCAGGTGGTTTTTGTTGCCAGCTTCTTTGGACTAGGGTTTCAGAGCTCTTGGTCTGCATCCCATGAGGATCCCAGCATCGAGGTTATGAGAATCGCTGTGGGTTTTCTTTTTCCTGGGCTCTGCTCTTTCTCAGCTGGCAGCATCCCATCAAATGCAGTGCTGCAGCGTTGACTGGCATCAGCGATGGATTGAGCCCTCTGGGAGTCAGCATAATTGGAGATCAGCAACCTGGACTCCTGCCTAGGAAGCAGCAGGAAGTGGCTGTACTTGAAGCAGAATCAAACCAGATTCAAAGTAATGGGAATATTTAAGCTGTGACAACTTTTAAGAAAACACATTATTTCAGTAAATATTTGTAGGTGTCTGTAATAGGGGGGTAATCTCAGCGTTTGCTTTCAAACAAAAGCAAGGAGAGCAGTTTTCACTAATACTGGATGATAAGCAAGGCACTCTAATGGGTGGTTTTAACCTTCTTTTTGCTGGCAGATTATACATTACAGTACTTCTCAGGTGTCTTTCCTTGCAGCACACTAAAACTAGTTTGTGCCTTGTCTTTTCCTCCAATAATGCGAGAACCCCGTGGTTGCTGGCAAGCAGGTGAGGTGTCCCTGTTTAGCAGGGAGCTGGGATGGGCTGAGTGTGTGGAAAGCAGAGGGGACATAGGTGTGAAGGAGGTGTTCAGGAGCTGGGTGGCCACAGCTGTTAGAAGGAGGAATGGTACATGTGTGCCAGTAGAGAGGTGGACATCTGCAGAGGAAGGAAAGAGGGTGCCTAGCACTATTGAAAGTGAACAGACATGAGCGGCATTTCAAGGTGGCTGGGTTCAGTATTGTGGCAGTGTAATTAGACAGCTTTCAAATTAGATTTGAGCTCAGGTCCTAGAGACTCCATGGATTATTTGTACCTCAAGGGATGCTAAAAGGTTATGAGTAATTCCAGGCAACAGGGTGAAGGTGTGCTGTTATTGTTGTGGACGATGTACAAGACATTCCCATACATTTCCACATGTTTCTTGCAATGATGAAATAAAAGATAAATTGGTTTGGGAACTTCAAGAAATCCTGTGCATCTCTTCTTCAATTTATGCCCTGTACCAGAAGGGGAGGACCATACATTCAGAGTGCCCATGAGACTGGTGCTAGAAGAAAGGCTGTGCCAGAATTGTATCTCTTCTTGAGGATGGAAAACAGCTAAACCACTTCCATTTTTTGTCGAGGGATGAGGCATAGAGCTGAGAGCAGGTGAAGGAACATGATCCTGAATGAAAACCTACCACTTCCACTGCAAGGTGGGAGACCTCCCAAGACAAAAAAAGCAAGGGGAGCAGAGGCCACTGCTTTTTCAGTCCCCTTCTACAGTTCTTCTGAAGCAGAGGTCTGGACCCCAGGGGCAGCCTGCACAGGACGCATGCTGGGAGTACCCAGGGGAGAGCCAGTATCTCAGCATGTGTGGTCAGGGACACTTAAGAGCTCCTGGTTCTAGCAGAAGGGAACCCAAACACAGCACCTGGGTGAGATCTGTTGGCTCTAGGAGCCCTGGGAAAACAGCACACAAAGGGAAAGAGTGATAATATTAGAAAAAAAGACCCAGCTAGCAGTCTGTAATGAATTGCCGCATTCCCCAAGGACTTGCAGCAGCCTCCTTTTTCTAGTTCTGGTGCAATGGTTATAATACTGATGGATCAGGCTAGGGTTACGGCAGCCCATTCGCAGAAACCCACTAGAGCTGGTCACAGAGTGAAGAAGAAGGGAAGGTGAATTTCAGTTTGTTTCTCTCTCTTTTTTTTTTCAACTTTCTTTCAGAACACCTTAATATTTACAAAGGCAGGGCAGCTCCCATGTTCACAATGTTGCAACATACTGCTCTCTGCTGCGTTCTGGCTAAAATTGAAATAGGAATGGTTTCTGGACAAAACCCAGAGCCTGTAATTTTTAACTTTCCATCCCTCCCACCAAAGCATGGATTAGGGTGTAAAGGACAATCTGGAATTGCTTTCTTAAGACTCATCATGAGAAAGTTGTAGCTGGGAGGTTGGCTATCTCGCCGATAAACACCTGTGCATTTTCCAGTCTTCCAAGCCTCCTTGGCTTTCAGACTCAGGGCAGACTGCAGGATAAAACAGATTCATATCTGAAAACAAAACAAAACCAAACCCCCAGCCCACTACTGAATAAAAGGTCACAGAAAAAATCCATCTGAACTGGATTCCACACTTCTTCCCCAGAAAAGTGTGCAAGTTTTGCAGGCTGGGGTAGAAAGGTTATATATAGCACTGCAATTTAATTCACAAGACAATTATAAAATACATGAAATGGTCTTCTTTATGCATGAGAAAGGATTATCAGAGTTTCCCCCTTTTCTTCTTTTAAGTTATTAAAAATGTAACTCCTTCAAGAGTAATAAATTAACTTGGAAAGGATTGCTTAAGTGAGACCCAGATTGTGATTAAAGGAAGTTTGGAGTTCAGGAAGAGTCTGTGTTTGAAAAACATCCTTAGTGTTTAGAGTATTGCATACGGCTTTTGACAACTAATTTGGGAGAAAAGTGGTAGGGAATGAACCTCAACAGGAAAAGCCCTTGTTTTTTGTCACTTTGTGACATTAACGAAACATAGTTTCCTCTCATTTGTATTTTTCCCCTTAAGTTCTTATTAGAATAAAGCAAAACAGAGAAGACTTTGAAAGAAGAAGCGGAACTGTCAAAAGGGATGACGCTAGCTAGTCGGGAAGTTATGCTTTATTATGTAAATACATGTTTGGGGATATTTTAAAATGCATATCATATATTTAGAGTTAGGTTATTAGTTTGATAAACTAAAATGGTTCCAAATAGAGTGTATCAATCCATAAAGTAAATGCCAGTGGTGTGATTTCTTGGAGATCTGTGACCGTAGCTGTCCCTCCAGAGTATTAACCACGAGGCTGCTTGTCTTTGCCAAATCCCAGTGCCAAAGTCTACCTCTTTTTACTGCTCGAGGGGAAAGTTGCTGCGCCAGTTCCTGCAGGTAATATATCCTAGCGCTAAGCATCCCAAGGTTGAATTCAGATCGCAGCAAAAGGAAATAAAACTTTGGTCTTCATTTACTTACATATAAAGCAAATGAAATGGTGCGACTTTGCCTTCCTTTTCTGCCATTTAGAAATGGCTAAAATGATTTCCCTGGCAGAAACATCCATTTCTAACTGTGTAGTGCCCATGCTGGCAGCACCAAGCTGCAGCAGCATCTCTGTCATTGCCAGCGCTCACTCCAGATGTACCAACAGGAGCTGGATGAAGAACTTGAGACTCATAACTTATTCAGTGAACACAGACCCGTTTTTGTGCTTGTAAGAACTCCGGGGAGGGCAGGTGGGTTTGGCTGGGTATTTTTTACACTCAGTTGTGGAAATTCTTTAAGGAATTGCTGTGCGTTTGCCTGCAATATCCACACGTCAGTGGCCTGTTGAGAGAAGCAGTTTGAATGTTGGTAGGTCAGGAGCAGCGTATGTGTGGCCTGCATGGACGGGTGCCCACTTCTCCTGGTTCCAGGCACAAATGCCCTTGCGTTTCCAGTGATTGATGAAATACTTCCCTAGCATCCATGATTCAGATAGCTCCATTTCACCTATACATGCCTGGAATCTGCAGTACCTCACACGCCTGCAAACATAATAACAGGGGAAGGTGTGGGGGTGGCAGTCATTAGGGATACACAAACATGGTGGAAAAATTCAAATGCTGAGTGGCCATGCACTAACATGCACGCCGACCTCCAACTCCAGCCTGCTGGCAGGAAACACTGCTGCTAGGCTGAGTGAGGTGGGAGTGATCATAGAATTATAAAATGGTTTGGGTTGTAAAGGACCTTTAAGATCATCCATCTAGTTCCAACCCCACTGCCCTGGGAAGGGACACTTCACACCAGACCAGGCTGCCCAAGGCCTCATCCAACCTGGCCTTGAACACCTCCAGGGATGGGGCAGCCACAGCTTCCCTGAGCAACATGTGCTAGTGCCTCACCGCTCTCATAGTCGAAGAAATTCTTCCTTATATCTAGTCTAAATCTGTCCCTCTCCAGGTTATACCCATTGCCCCTCGTCCTGTCACTACAAGCTTTTGTAAACAGTCCCACCTCAGCTTTCTTGTAGGATGCTTTCAGGTATTGGAAGGTCACAGTAAGGTCTCCTCGGAGCCTTGTCTTCTCCAGACTGAAAAAGTCCAAGTCTCTCAGCCTGTCCTGTATGGGAGGTACTCTAACACCCTTTCCATGGGTAGGAACATCCCACTAGACCAAGTTGCCCAAGGCCCCATCCAACCTGGCCTTGGACACTTCCAGGGATGGGGCAGCCACAACTTTCCTGGACAACCTGTGCCAGTGCCTCACCACCTTCATCGTGAAGAATTTCTTCCTAATGTCCAGTCTAAATCTTCCCTTTTCTGATTTAAAGCCACCTCACCTTGTCCTATCACTCTGTAAAAAGTCCCTCCCCAGCTTTCCTGTAGCCCCTTCAGGTACTGGAAGGCTGCTATGAGGTCCCTTCATAGAATCACCAGGTTGGAAGAGACCCACAGGAGCATTGAGTCCAGCCATTCCCACCAATCTCTAAACCATGCCCCTCAGTACCTCATCTTCAGAGCTGAACAGCTCCAACTCCCTCAGCCTGTCCTCATAAACAGAGACGCTCCAGCCCTCTGGTCTTCCCTGTAACCCAGCCCTGGACCACAGCAGCTCCACACCCTCCTCACGCTGAGCATCCCATAACTGGACACGATGCTCCAGGTGGTGGTTGGGGGGTGGGTTGTCTCTCAGGGTTGCTCTCCACCTCAAACTTCCCTGGGGCACAAACTTTCCGGGCTGTGGAGGGAGAGAGGGAAGGGAGGGAGGAAGGGAGGGAGCCCTGCCCTGCCCTGCCCTCCCCTCTGCGGCGCGGGGCCGGGGGCGGAGCCGGGGCTCCCGCATCCCTCGCATCCTTCGCATCCTTCGCTCCCTCACCTCGGCGGCGATCGCCTGCCGCCCTTTCCCTCCCCTCCCCCGCACCGACACACACACAGAGACACACACACACACACACACACACACACACGCATTGCCGACGCTGTGTGCGAGGGCGGGCGGCGAGCAGCGCTCACGCACACACACACACACACACACACACACACACTCTCTCTCTCCCTCTGTGCCTGCTCTTTCCTCGCCCCCCGCCGCCTCCCCTGCTTCCCCCTCCTCCTCCTCCTTTCTCTGCAACGAGAGAGAGAGAGAGAGAGAGAGAGAGAGGGAGAAGGGGGGGAAAAAAAAGCCACTTACAGGTATTTGTTTAGTGGATCGGCGGCTTCGTTTATCCCCCCCCGGCCCCCCCAAACCCTCCCCACCGCCCCTCGCAGTTTGTTTACAAGTATCAAAGTTGTAATTGAGGAGCTGCCACGGCACATCTGGATATTTTCCTTCTTCTTCTTCTTCTTCTTTGTGTTAGGGACTGATGTGCAACTAATTAAAGGCAGACAGGCTGGTAGCGTCTGCACACTCCAGCCCCCCCAAATAAAGAGCCTGGTAAGTGACTGGTTTGTTTTCCTCCCCTCCTCTCCTTTCTCCCTTTCTCCGTCGTGGGTTGTTTTCTGGTTTGTTTGTTTGTTTGTTTGTTTCTTATGGGAGTGGATTGTATTTTTTTTTTAATTTTGTGGGTTTGTCGGAGGTCTTTTTTTTTTCCCCCCTTGTCCTCTGGGATCGTAAAAGTAGATTAATGCTAGACTCTGGCAATAAAAGGCGCCGCTATATTAATTTATTAATTAATCTGCGCCCGCCCCTCCTCCTGAATGTTAAATATGACCTTTGATCTCTGTCTTTGGCAGAGCAGACATGCAATATTGAATATGTACGGCCACATTTAGCTTAAGCAAGGACAGAATCGCAAAGCCCGGCTAGCAATTTCTATTTATTTATTTCATTCGTGGAAACGAGGACGATAGTTGCAAGGGGGGAGGGGGGGGGGCGGGGGGGAGGAAGGCGAGAAATCAATAACTGCGTCTCGGGTACCCTTTTCATGCTCCGGAGATGCATCGATTAAACAATAATGACCCGGTTGGTGGGCACCATCATTTTCTCGCTCCTGGTGGCAATAAACCCCGAGAGAGGGGGGGGGGGGGGGGGGGGGGCTGCGGGGAGAGAAAAGGTAGCCAGGGAGAGCAGCTTTTGTGGGAAGGAGCCACTTTAAGGCTGGGAGGAATAGGGCAAGAAAATGCGTATGTCCCTTGACTTCTGGCACAAACGGCTTGAACGCTAGCGTTTTATTCCTTGCCACCAGCTGCGTGGCTTTCCCACACATGGCTGGCAAAACTAGTTTTATTGAGCAGTTGTTACCAAGGACGTGCGGCTAGGTTTTCCTTTCTGGAAACTGGAGAGAGGGTTTGTGGCTTTTTTTCTTTTTTCCTTTTTTTTTTTTTTTTTTTTTTTTTTCTCTATGCAAATCCTTCGCATCCCTCCACAAGACGACGCTTAGCCTCGAGCTCTCCGGGGCAGCCTTTGTATTGCCACTAGACCTCTGAAGGCAGCCAGAGCCTGGGTTTTTCCCTGACGTGGAAACACAGAGGTGGCTCCTGCGGGGTCGGGGGCTTTTTTTTTTTTTTTTTTTTTTTTTTCCGATGGAAAAACGCCCGCCGGTCCCTAACGCTGCCGAGGGTGAGGTTTCATCTGTAGATTTACGCTCCCTTCATCTGGATTTGTTTACATAAACCCTGCTTTATCGGTGCACGACGCCGGGAGAAAAGACGAAGTTTTCGCGCTCGGTAGGCTGGGCTGCAAACGGTTCATTAATCTAATTACGATCCGTAATTACCGTAATTGATAACCATTTCGAACTAAACACACCGGAGTCTGGAAACTAGACGTGGCCCCACGAGTGCCTCCTCCCGAAGCGAACGTTTCTTGATCCCCAGCCCCACATCAGAAAAAGATGCTGGGAATAGCTAAACTATTCAGGTACCGCATCTGGAAAACAAAGAAGCAGTGTTCATAAACTGAGGGCTTTTTAAGTTACGCTTCTGTTTCGCCTTAGTTCGCGCAGCCTGCCAATAATAATGCACCTTTCTCACTGCCATAAACTAAATTACCCCTGGGAAAGGTGGGGGGGGGGGGGGGGCGGTGGGAAATGAAACGAGCACCAACATCCAGACACCCCCGACCCCCCCCCAACTTTGATGACCCCGAAGCAGAAAGCCGCTTTCGCCCGCCGAGGGAGCGGGTCCAGCGGCATCCCTGGCAGCGTGTTGCCGGGTGGTCTCCCCGCGGGGCTGTCCGTCTGTCCGTCCGTCTTCCCCCCCCCACCCCCCCCGGCCCTTCCCTGGCGCAGCCCCCGGCGGCGACGGGGAATCCTCCTCCCGGGAGGCTGGGATAAACGTTCCCGTCTGCAGGCGCCGGGATCACAAGCTGTGAAATTGCCTGCCTTAAGTATTTTATTTCATTATTTGATGATTTTTAACCTGGCCCCGCTCCCCCCCCCTGCGGCGGCGGCGGAGTTGGGGGGGGGGGGTGGGGGTGGGACACACACGGTGCCACCCGCGCCGCGGAGCCAGCTGTGCCGGCTAATGACCGCCGGGCGCAGAGGACACGGTGGCAGCTGGCGGCTCCCTCACCCCGCCTCCCTCTTTCTCTCTTTTTATTCCTTTTATTTATTCTTTTCTTCCTTTCCCCCCCCCCCTCCCCCCACCCCCCGACCCCGCCGCCTCTTTTCATTTCCCCGGCGGAGATGGTAGGTGGGCAGCTCAGCATCCCTCGTCCCCCAAACCGCGGTGCTCCCGGCTCGTCCCGGGACGGGGTTTTGCTCCTCCTGGGCCACCCCCTTCCTCGTCCCGTGTGTGTGTGTGTGTGTGTGCGTGCGTGTGTCCCCAATCTGCACCTCGTCTCTCCGCCCTGGGAAAAACCGACTTTGTGTGTTTCAGCTCCCGTGAGGATGCAGGAGGAGCGGCTGCCCGGCCACGCACCCGCCGCGGGGATGCGCCCCGAGGACAAGGAGGAGGATTAAGCGACGACCCCCCCTCCCCTCCCCCCACCTCCCCGACCTCGTCCCCCCCCTCCTCCCCGTCCCTTTCCCCCCCCCACCCCGGGCCACCATGAACACCAACGTGTGCGTGGAGAGCGGCCCCAACCCCGAGGCGCCGGGGCTGCCCAAGGACAGCCACCTGCCCGAGGGCGCCCTCAACAGCCTTGTGGATTACAACTCGGAGATGGAGAGGTACCGCTCCTTCGCCACCTTCTACAAGACGAACGGCGGCGCCTTCCCGCAGGCGGCCAAGATCGCCCGCATCACCACCCCCATCTTCCCCAGCGCCGCCGCCGCCGCCGCCGCCCGCATCGGGATGTCCCCCTGGAACTGCGACACGGCCACGGCCGCCGCCGCCACCGCCATGCTGTGGGGCAGCGGCGGCGCGGCGGGGGGGGCGAGGAAGCCCCCGGCCTCGTCGTCGTCGTCGTCCTCCTCCTCCTCGTCTCCGTCCTCCGCCGCCGCCGCCGCCGCCGCGGCCGCCGCCGCCGCCGCCGCCGCCTCGCTGCACGGCGGCAGGGGCGGGATGCAGCACCGGAGCGACGCCCCGCGGCTCGGCAAGCCCGGCTGCCCCCCGGCCGAGCAGCCCGCGCTGCCCATGGCCAACGGCAACTTCCTCCCCGCCCTGGCCCCCGAGCACTGCCGGCCGCTGGCCGGGGAGTGCATGAACAAGCTCAAGTGCGGCGCCGCCGAAGCCGACATCATGAACCTCCCCGAGCCGCGGGTCGGCACCTTCTCGGCCATCCCGGCGCTGGGCGGGCTCTCCCTGCCCCCCGGGGTCATCGTCATGACCGCCCTGCACTCTCCGGCCGCGGCCTCGGCCGCCGTCACGGACAGCGCCTTCCAGATCGCCAACCTGGCGGACTGCCCGCAGAGCCACGCCTCGGCCGCCCCCGCCTCCGCCCTGGGCGCCTCCGCCGGGCCGGGGGGCGGCGGGGGCGGCGGAGCAGGAGCAGGAGGAGGAGGAGGAGGAGGAGGAGGAGGAGGCGGGGGGGGCGGCGGCGGCGGCGTTGGGGCCGGGGCGGGCAACCCCGCCAAGAAGAAGCGGAAAAGGTGCGGGGTGTGCGTGCCCTGCAAGCGGCTCATCAACTGTGGAGTCTGCAGCAGTTGCAGGAACCGCAAAACGGGACACCAGATCTGCAAATTTAGGAAATGTGAAGAGCTTAAGAAAAAACCGGGCACTTCGCTAGAGGTCAGAGGAGATGATTTCTTTTTCCCCAGCCTCCCGCCGTCCCTCCTCAACCCCCTGCCCCCTCCCCTCCAGTGCTTCTTGTCTAGCTTCAAGATGCAGCATCCCTTTTCCGAAGCCTCCTTCAGGCTCTGAGGATGCTCCCCCCCAGCCCCGTCCATCTCCATCTCCGCCCCGCAGGGAAGAGAAAACGCCGCCCCCCGACCCCCCTCCCCCGTAGCCGGCCCCGCCGGGGAGGGACCGGGAGCCGCCCCCTCGCCCGGTTCACCTGCCGTGCCGCTTCCATCAGACTGCTGCCTGCCTCTCCTTTCTTTTTCTTCTCTCTCTTCTTCTTCATTTTTCTATTTTTCTTTTTTTTTTTTTTTTCTTTTAAATCATGACGATTCGGGGTGGTTGGTTAGGGACGGGGAGGTGGGAAAGTTTTAGCCGTCAGAAGTTCGGGAGAAAGTCCCGGCGAGGTCACCTCCAGGTTGGCTGGAAGCGTTGTGTCCGTGGCAAACGGGAGCACAGAGCCCTGTAGGTGCTGAAGCGTGTTCGAGTAACCTCTTCGCCAATAACTTTTGCAAAGTAACCCACTCACGGTGTATA
Source organism: Coccyzus lansbergi (assembly GCA_033558105.1). Taxonomy (NCBI): domain Eukaryota; kingdom Metazoa; phylum Chordata; class Aves; order Cuculiformes; family Coccyzidae; genus Coccyzus; species Coccyzus lansbergi. Next base: position 381,442 of record JAUMJK010000259.1, on the reverse strand, counting down.
AAACGCAAAGGAAAGAGGGAAAAAAATAGCACAGATATTACTGATTTCTGACCGAACCATGTGTACGGTTGTTTTTTTGTGATGTGTCATTGGAGCTGACGATATATCTCGTTTCCCAAAGCTGTAGCGACAGGTTTTCAGGGTCGCCAGATGTAGGAGGGATGGGCAGATCCCATGTCGGAGGTGTTTCGGTTGGTGTATCGGGAGGGGGGACGCACACGGATGACAGACAGTGGGAACCCGGACACGCCACTGGGAGGGAAAAAAGGCAATTGGTCGATATTGTTAGGTGAAGGAAACAAGTGAGAGGAAAGACTAGTAATCATACTTAATCCCTTGTTATTATTAAAATTATAACGTTGATGGTTAGACGTGCCTATCGGATGTTTCTGAAGGTGCTGAGGGTGATGGATTTAGTACAGGGGAGTAGTAGTGTATGCTGGGTGACATCAAGATTTGTAGTCACAGAAATTAGCAACTGAGTGAGAAATTGTAACTCCCTTCTGCGTGCGCGCGCGCTTGTGTGCAGAGCAGTGTACTCTAATTCATTGCTTGCGGGAGTTCTCTCCAAGAAGAGGCGGGATGAGGGATTACAGGGAAAAAGAAACACCAAGAGCCCATTAATTTGTTCTGCGTTAAAGAAATAGAGATAATGGCATTGGTATTGACGCTGTCGTGGGACAAAAGCAACGTTTTGGGATTTAATTGGCATTTGGCTGATACCATTAACTCTTTTCCAACCAGCCTTATCAAACCAACTAATTAATTCTTCCTTGAGAGAGTGAACTGTCCTTGCTGAAAGTTTGATTTGTAGCTCCGCATCCTCTTAGCTCTTTTTTTGTGAACGTACGGTGACCCAGCATCACTAATGCAAAAACCAGGATGGACTTCCCAGGTGCTAGAAACTGGACTGAGTTTTCAGCTCTTGCTTTTCTCAATAATATGCCTGTTGTTGGTGTCGCAGCTAGTTTGCAAAGAAGATATTTAATGCTCCGGTCTGTTAATGATGAATTATAATGTTGAATGCAGCCTAAAAGAGACATCCTTGTCCCAGGGACATGGAGAATCCCCACCACCACCTAGCTCCAGGGGTGCCTTTGTGTGCCAGGTTCCCTCATTAGGCTTGCAAACCAGGGCGCCGGTGGGATTTAATGTTTGTGATAAATGATAGGTTCGGATGGCTTATCGATTTGTGCAGAAAGTGAGCTATCTGTGGAAGAAACAAATTTGTGTGTTATCAGATCTTCCTATTGGTTTGTGTACATCTCTGAGCACATTTCCAGAACTTCCTCGCTCCTGAGATGTTCAACAACCTTAAAAGCTGCTCAGGCGTGTTATGAGAATGCCGCCCGTTAAAATTGTTTAACCACTGTGACTAGTAAAAACCAAGGTTTTATTAGCCACTTGTGTACACTCACAAGCACCTGCCTTCATTTCTTCTCTTCATTCTCTCTCTCCCCCCTCACCCTTCTCCTGTTGGTGCTCCCTCAGATACATAAACAAAAAGCTCCTCTGGTGCTATACCATGACTTGAAGGAAACGGGTTTCTCTCTCCAACTGTGGAAATGTCAGTAAGGCATCACTTCTCTGCAGGTTATGGCCTGTTGCAAAGTTTGTCATGGGATGTGGCTAATTTCTTTATGGAAATGTGGATTTTTTTCAGTAGGAGAGGAAGAGTATCCAGAACTGAGTAGCTTTCTTATATGGTTGTTTGTCTTATGTCTTCTTTCTTCTTTTTTTTTTTTTTTTTTTTTTTTTAAAATTAACTCCTAAAGAGTGACGGCAGGGCTGCCTAAAGCACTGGTGTAGCAGCAGTGCTCCGGCTGTAACACCAACTTCTTGGGAGTATGTCAGAGAGTGACAGGACCTGTGTGAGGGCTGAGCAGTGGGTGGGTAAGGGGCAGCCTCCCTGCAGAGCGAGCTGCTGGGGCTCATCTGGCCCAGCTGCACCCCTGGGGAAGCCACAGCTCTGCGCAGGTGACCCCCCATCACCTCAGTAGGCACGACCTCAAGGAAATGCAACAAGGATTGAGGGGCTCGGGGCCCACCACGCGCTCGTAAGATCTGTGAATTGCCCTTGTCAGTGGCTGCGAGTTGTGGAGATGGTTCAAGGCAGGGGGTGGAACTGTGTTGAAAAAAAGAAATAAATGAAAACTGAGAATAATAACAATAAACAGTAAACTTTCTTGATTCCCACAGAAACCATTTCTCTCTTTTTCCTTTGAGTCTCCTCTTCTGCTGCTGGTGCAGTGAAAGCATAGGATTTAACTCTCAAGGCTAGTACACAGAGTTGAAGACAGATACACATGAATGCTTTCCAGTCCCTGACCCTTGCATTTTTAATGGAATGATTCCCTCTCAGCATTTTTTTAAACACTTGAATTATTTTCTTCCTATTTTTCTTGTACTACTTTCACTTTAAAAGTGTCCCAATGCTCTAGTATTTTTCATAGAATGTTATTATTACTAGGAAATTTTATGTATGGTAATAATAAATCTATAAAAATAAGATTGACGTCACATTGCACGCTGCCTACTCGTGTATGTATATTCTGTGTTCATGCAGATTTACAGTTGGTTTAAAGAGACATAATCTTTATTTACCCATGGAGACTACTTCTTTCCCTCTGATTGGTATAAGCGTCTATAACTTCTGCTGCAGGTTATGAAGATTAGGAGCCTGACGTTACTTTGCATCGTCCTCTCTTTGAAGTTAACCATCCCGATGCAGCGTATCGATCTCACTTGCCCTGCTGCTCGTTTTCATTAGCGTGGCAGCAAAGTCGGGCAGAAGGACTGACTGGGTCTGAAGGGTTGAGCCCAAATGTGAAATACCTGCGCTTTGGACGTGCTGTCATCATAGCTGGTGCCACTTGCTTTCTACGTAGCAGCCACACTAATTGATACGCGCACTATTAAAGGAAACATTTGCATACTGATCTGAAGTAGTAAACATCAGCATCCAAATCCGTGGCGCCCGGCTGAGTTGCATTTCAAGCCAGCGGGAGTTTGAGATGGCCTTCACCGGGGATAGCATTGTGATGATTGATTTTAACAGGCACGGTGTCTGATCCTGAGAGTCTTAACACCATATGGCGTTGCCACAGGGGAGAAAGGCTGCACTGGCAAACTCTGAACTTGCACTTCGTGTTGCGGTTGCACATGTGAGTGCTGCTCAGGGCAGGCTGCTGAGCTCTGTGGATAGGGGTCAATTAGTAGGGGCCTCAGAGGAAGCGATTTCTGTGCCGTCTCTCTAGCTCTAAATTACATGCATAAGTTAAGCGATGGCACGATTACAGTAGCGTGAGGGGGAACTGAAAAGCTTGACAAGAAGCAGGCAGCTAACACAATCCGAGTAGCTAACCGGAAGGTGGAAAGGAAGACCATCTCGTAGCATGCATTGCCGTTCTTCACTAAAATGTTGTTATATGGCAGCATTTATCTTTTCCCTGCCACTTCCTCACAGCTCTCCATCTGACTGAGGCTCTCCATGGGTTAAACACTGTGCAAGAGGGTGAAGAAACAGTTCCTGTCCCCGGGCATTCATATATAGCTAGGGCAAGAACTGTAGTCTGTCCCGAGGGCAGTTCAGGTTGGCTCTTGGCTGTAAAGCCCTGATCAACCCTGAAAGCTATTTTTTAACTCTCGTCCTCACGCATGCCCGTTGCATTCTGCCAGCCTGCTCCTGGTTTTGTGTTCTCAGGACAAAGCTGCAGGGAGGGTGCCTGGCACGAGAACCAGCTGCTGGCACTGTGCAAGAGCCCTCGCTGAGTGACTGCGGCACTCCTGCCTCAGGGCTTCCAACACAGCTTCCAACACGTGATCCCCTAGGGATGGTGTTGGCAGTGAGCAGAGGAAGCAAGAGGCAGGGTGAGATGTTACCTTCCTTGAGCATTTTGCAACGGCTTTTGTCACTTTCATGCAGCTTTTACATGTCTGGGAAAAAACATGCATTCCAGGATGAGTTTTCCTTTTGACTTTTTGAGGTTCTTGGGGATAACACAAGGGCTCCTACTACCATCTCCAACAGTGACCAGAGCAGCTGCAGGCATCTCTGCTCGCTGATGCCTGTTCTCTGCCACTTGGAAATCTCATTGGAGATCTTTGACCTTCTGCACTAGGGTCACATCTTGCAGAGTGGAAGTGAAATATGGTTAGTGGGAGACTTGGGGTTGAGGAAGACGTTGAAAGCCAAGTAGGTCTCCTTACAGTTCTGGCAAATTACTAAGCACAAGGGATAGCCTCTGGAACAGAGTTGGACACCATCTGTTCTACTGTTTCATGATTTGTTGTTTCCCGTTCCTTGCTCAATACTTATAATGCAAAGTAAGTGCTCAAACCCCATGACGTTAGTGTTCAATTTAGAATGTACATTATATAAGCTGCTGTTTGATATAGTGTAATTAGTTAAAGAGGGGCAAAACCTAAGCTTCTCCTGCCTAAGAACTCTCTTAGTGGTTGGATTTGGTACTGAACTGAACAGAATTTCAAGGAATTCAGCAAAATTGTAGGCCAGTCAAGGGCTTAACAGCCTCTTTCAGACAAACACTGCTTTCTGCTTGCATTGGAAATTGCTTGCTTTAAATCATTGAACTATGATTGCTTGCCAGTGAAATTGTCCGTGTGGTAAGAGAGGTTAACTGGTTGTGGCGGTTCCGCATTTTGATTGCACTGAATAGTTCTTTGCACATTTTTTTAAGTAGTGATATTTGCTATACAACTGGGGCATCGGGATTCTGCGCCAGACTTTGGACTTCAGTGTTGTGGCTGATTGGTTAGTCTGTTTTTTTTAAGCTGACATAATGAAACGCCTGTGTATTGCTTAGACTGGACAAGTTGTATATGTCATGAGAAAGATGATGAATGAAGCCAATTTTTTTTTTCTAGAGCAATAATTAGCATAGTAAGTAACTTTTTTTTTTTAACTTCTTTTTCCTTTTTTTTTTTTTTTTTCTTTTTTTTTTCCAAATTATCTAAGTCATTTGAACTATATGTTTGTTAGAGGTGCATAGAACCATTATGACTTCAACTCCTATGCCATCTACAGCACGTTTGGAAAGTACAAAATGTTGTGGGCTATACACATCATACCTTATCCACATAGGGAGACTCATTTAAGCTGGTAGATATGTGAGTGTCATGTTATATACCTCTCATTTGGGTTGGGTAACAGGAAGTAACAGTCTTAATTTTTGTCTGCTTGTAGATGTATGTTCATATTATTGGCGGGGGTTGGTGACTTTCCGTGCAATTCTGTTTGCTAGGTAGGAAGCTAACACCTTTCTTGAAGTCAGGGAATACCTTGCTTGCTTGAAGAATGAACTAGGATTTCAGAAAGTGGCCCCTTTTGGGGGACAACATCTTGGTGCTATGCTTTTGGTTTTAAAAAGTGTGCTCTAGAGAGTTAAATAGAAGGCAGATTGTAACTTCGGTATTTTGTCGTGCATTTGATGCATAGCAGTGGCTGAGAACAGGTCCTTTCCAAATATCCTGAAAATTTTTGTCTGTAAGAAGAGAAATAGTAGTCTTCTGACTTTTAGCATGAATGTGTTTTAAAGGTTTGGCCTGGTGAAATACTTCTAAGCAGGCATACTTAGTAAGTACACCTTAAAGTTTCATCAAATACAGGATAATCCTTTTGATCGCTGGTTGCAATGGGAAGTGCCTGCTGATTGTGTAGGGAAAGGCTTTAAGATAAGCTTTTCTGGTGTACCCAAGTGAGTTAGGAGTAATAAGAACGTAACTCATGTCATCGTAAGAAAGTCCCTGAGACTTGGCCTTGATTGCCAACAATTTCTGAGTCGCTGGCTATGTGCTTAAAGATTGCTATCAGATACCATGTCTTTTGAGGAGTGCCACCATCCGAAGAAAGCATTTCTTGCTTCTGCACTGTTTGTATGTTTTGATAGCTCATCTGCTTTGAAGGATCGTACTGAACCACAATGTCTTGAAGCATGCAGATCCGTTTGACATTTTTTTTGCTATTTAGGAGCCCAGCCTGCTGTGTCTGTCTTCTCTCTCCTTTTGGGTACCTTTATTGTTTTCCGCAGTTGCGTCTTGTTCAGTCACATGAAAACACCTGTTATGAAATTACTCTGTGGTGTAATCTAAAGTCATCCCCCATATCAGCATCCTGTGCTTTCTGTTGTGCGTTGAGTTATACTGCACCATATTTTAGATGCGACAGCCATTTAATAATGTTGAAACCTTAGCTCTGCAGGGGCTAAAAAGATCCCAGCAGGCTTGTTAACTTCTACTCTCAGACGCTATGGGAAATATTTTCTCCTCCCTCGAACTCCTAGGCATCCTCTTAATTAACACTATAAAAATCCATAGCCAGGTACGTGTGAAGCCTGTTGAATTTTTTTTTCTTCCAGTTTTCCAGAGTTTCTCCAATGCCAGCTGAGAGATATGAGAGCGTAAAAGGAATAAAAGCAGCCTTGGTCATGCTGGATACTGCGTTCTTGGCGGGCAGCAAACTCACCAAACCCCTTTCCCTTACTCACTGTAGGGTTTTAGTCTTTCCTTTGCTCTACTCAGTGTTTTCCTTTATCTTAGTCTCTGAAGTGTTGGACATTTTAAAACTGCGTCTCCTCTGTCTCAGGACACCATTCCTGCTGGGGCCATGGTCGCTGTTCTTCTTCTATATAGGATCACTATTAGCTGGTGCCAAACTTAATTTGACTCACCTTCCCTGGAGGTGTTTAAGGCACAGGTAGGCGAGGTCCTGAGGGACATGATTTAGTGTTTGATAGGAATGGTTGGACTTGATGATCCAATGGGTCTCTTCCAACCAGGTGATTCTATGATTCTATGACTGGGAGGTATTTGTCCATGGAGAAGAGAGATTATTCAGTGGTTTTAGGAAGCAGGGAAGCAGCACTGAAATTTGAGAGGGAGGAACTTTATAAACACTGGAAAGTGGTGGAAAATCCTAGGGAGTTCAGGATGGATATCGCTTAAGATGAGGACAGAAGAGGAGGAAGGAAGAGCTGCAGAGTTTCGGAAAGAGAAGGATGCAGAAGTAGTTGAGGGTTGGTTCTGGCACGCCTAGCCTTGGTGAGGAGGGACCTACCCCTCTGTAGCAGTGATTTAGTTACCATGAGGCAAACTGACCAAGCATTGGAGGTGATCTACTGACAGCAAGGGTACAGTGGCAAGTGCTGAAAATGGCAATGAAGTAGAAAGCATGATGTATCTGGTACTGTGAGCAGGAGGTTTGCCATCAGTAATTCAGGTGAGGCAGTCAAAGAGCTTACCAGTAACTGTCTTCCCAGCATTTCTCTGAGGGAAGGCTGAAACTTCATAGAACAGAAGGGGGACCTTGATGAGAATAAGCAGAGCTTTCCAAGTGCCCTTATTGATAGGGTATTCCAGTTATTTTTTAATTAATTTTTGATATTAAATAGAATTTATGGAGAGAATCTGGCTATCAGGGTGAGCATGTGGAATGAGAGGAGTTGCATGATTTGAACAAGTTGTTCAAGAGCTAAGGAAATGATAAAGGCATATGTACAGACAAGCTGACAAACGTGAAAGATGGGGGAGCTTGCAAATGGGAGCCTGAAAATAATGATTTGTTAAACAAAGACTGCTTGGGCTTCAAGGGTTTCTTCAATGATGGTGTATACTGCATAACCTAGAGAAGCTAGAGCATGCTGACTTCCCGTAAGTCTTCACTATGTTAACACAAAGAATTTGTTCCATTGTCACAGAAGAAATACAACTGTGGTTCAGTAACATCCATCCTTCTGCATGTCCTAACTCCTGGGTGCGGATGCAGAGGTGGTGCAGTGACCTTGACAGTTACAGGTTTGGAAGAGAGCTGAAGAGCACTATCTGCGTAAAACATACTAGGAGGGCTGAGTGTGATTATCATGGTGCAGTTAAAGAGGTCAGAAATGGAAAAGGAGAGGCAGGGAGTATATGATGTTAAATATTTCTGAAGTGAGTGGTGTTGGTTTTGGAGTGAGAAAAAGGGGAGAAAATATATTTGGAAAGGTTGCAGATTTGAATAGCAAGCCACTGGGGAGTGGGTAGGAGAGAACTGGGTGACACAAGCTTAGTAATGATGTAAAACCTCTTCCCTCTAAATCAATTGTTCATCTGAGCTCTGGGAGGCGGCAATCACCTTGGTTGCTTGGAAGCTGATGTGAAATAAATTGGAGGTCAAAGTCCATCGGAGGTGACAGTGTCACGAAAATAATCACTGAGATGAGTCTTAATTGTCATCCTTGAAAATTTCAGAAGACTTACCCAGGAATGAATAGGGTTCAGAACCATTTGCAATCTTTCAACGTTTTCCCCTCCAGTCAGGAATTGTGGTGACCTGCTGTATAAGAGTTTGCATTGCTGCTTTTCTATATGCATCTAATCGGACAATAATACACGGTGCTTACTGGCTGTGAGAGAACCAAGCAGACACCTGTAATGAGTCTTGGGCATTGGCTGAAAATACTCCTCATCCCAGGTAGCTGATCAAGTACTGCATTTGAGTGAATTTGGGATGTTTGTTTTCTTGGTTTGGGTTTTTTTCCCCCAAATTTTGCAGAAAAAGAAACAAGCAAACAGAGGCCAAGCATTTCACGGATATATTTTTCACTGACTCTTTTATCAACAGCATATGAAAAATCCCAAAGGACAGAAACAGTTAGCTAACCAATGAGGCATCATAGCTGATTTTAGGTTCCATGTAGGAGAAAAAGATGCTGAAGCCTCAGCAGCTCTTGGGGAAAGAGATTTAAATGTAGGTTTGGTACTGAGAAACGTGCCTCCCATCTGCTTGGAGACCCATCCGTGAGCGATTACTGTACCCCAGAGCAGCAGTTTGGAGGATGATAGAGATGTCAGACTGTGAGTGCAAAGGCTTGTACCACTGGATGGTGAACCAGCAGGGATTTCTCATTAATGGAATGAATGTTAACAAGAATAATTCTGTTTTGTGAGCTTGTGTGTGGAAGGAGGATAAATGATAGAGAGTGATGGATGGTCTTCTCTGGGATTTGATTAGGGAGAAGGAGAATGGCGGGGTGTGTGTGTGTGAAAGAGGAGAAGGCGTACACACGCGGTGCATCCATTGCAGAAGGCAGACATGCTTCTAGTTGATAATGTCTGACAGAGGATAGTCAGCAGGAGTAACCAGGCAGGTCCTAGGCAAAAGCAGAAGACGAGCAGTGGTGTGGATATTCCATTTTTAGTGTCTTTTCTATTGTGGGGGTCTTGGGTTTTACGTTGTCTGCTGCTAACAAACCTGCATCCAAGAATTTCTCTATAAAACTTTTCTCAGTAACTGAGGTTTCTGCTTTATGCTAATAAAACATTTGGCTATTTGATACTAATTCCCACAGTCAGTATGGGAACACTGACTGACAGCTTTTCTAACTTGTTTAACATCAGTCTTGGCTCTGAAGTAACACTGTGCAAGCCTTTCCCTGTTCCTGACAAAGCAAGAGAGGGGCCAGACCTACTGGTTGAGGGACCGGGCAGGCAGAACAGACGGAAACAATCCCTAAGGCCTTCAGATGCTGCAGGAATTCAAACAAACAAATTAATAACTAACTAACTAAATACATAAATAAGAGGCAAAATAGTCAATGGGCACTCTAGCAGGCTTAGCGGCTCTGTCCTCAGGAGTAGGGATAGCTGAAACCCCAAAATAACTGCAAAAACTGCTTGAGAGGCATGTAGAAATAGGGGAAAAATGTGAATCCCTTTGGCAGTGAGGTATGAGAGACTCCTGACCTGAAAACCCAAACCTCTGATGTCTTCCCTGCTGCCTGTGCCAGAAAGTGGTTGGGAGCCCCCGCCTGAGGCCGGAGCGTGGCCAGCTGGAACGTGGCTGCAGGGTAGCAGACAGCAGGAGTTCCCGACCCTGACTTGCCCGGCGTTGCCAGCCTTGTGCATGGGGTACCAGGCACGGGGAAGCCAGCAGCTAAGCTGGCTGTGCTCCCCTTGGGGACCGAGTGGGACGGTAGAGGTGGAGACTTGGCTCCATCCCTCAGCTTGCTGGCCAAAAGAGCTGCGCTAGCACAAGGGAGGGAGTGTGCTGGAAGGCAACCACAGCCAATTACTCGCAGTCCAGGAGGGAAGGGGGAGAGGAGATTTGTTCCTTTCCAGGGCTCTGCCTGCATGCTAGGGCAATACTCGTGCCTGCCAGCATTGGTGCGAGCAGTGCTTAGCAGCTCAAGCTACTCTCTGGGGGTTTCAAGGCCGATGGCAGAGCAGATGAGCTGCTCCACTGCAAACTAGCATGACTACTCCGAGCCGTAGGTGCTAACCGGCACAGAGAGGGGCTCTGTCACTACCATTTCCTGGGACTGAGCTGTTTTCTTTGACAGTGTTAGTCTGGATTCCTTATGTTTTCTGATCTGTATTTGCCATCTGTCTTTCCCAATGGTGTTAAGCGTTTTTGTTTTGGTTTTTTTCAGATCAAAAACGTGAAATTGTTTACCCATTCCCCAAATTTAATCTCAAATATAAAGTGAAAAAATTAATCTATAAAATAAACTATGGTGTGTACTGATTGTAAATGAGGGACACATTTACTTGTTCTTTCTCCTATAGAGAAACATATTACTCCTTGGACTAATCCTACTGATTCGGCTGGGGAACTACTGTCTGCTGCTGACACTGAGTCCAAGTGACAGGATCTGGCCCTACAGTGGCAGGACTGCAGCTCTCTCATGACCAGGGGCACAAATCCTTTATTCCTCAACTTGCCCAGCTGAAATCTCCCGAGGCTACCTCTGAGCGAGTTATTCGAGAGGAGCTGGGTTTTCAAAACATGACCCCGACTTAGGAGTACATTTTTTAAATTTCTATTTGCAATGTCCCATGGTGGAGGTTTACTTTTCACTTGGTGGAGCTGGCAGCAGAGAAAGTCAAATGAGTTTCCTAATCTGGTATGTTCAAAATCTGGTTTGTCTCAAATACGGCCTGAGAGATATGCAGTGCAAATGGAAAAATAACTGCCAGCACGCAGATGCATGTCCTCTTGGAACAAATAAAACTGACTTTTAAAATAAATGTTAAATCTCATTCTTGGTATGAAGGGAGACAGGCCTGTGGCTCAGGTATTGGGAGAGATATTTTAAGGTGGGCTGTGGAAGCAGACATACCACCAAGCTTCTGACCCAGTGTACGTGTCCCTTTTTATCTGCAAAGTCCAATAATAAGCTTGTTATTAGAGGACATCTGTTACTGCCTGATAACACGTACAGCAAGCAGGAGTGCAGTGTCAGTCGGCAGCAAGGGATTTTGGCAGCTGTGGGGAGTGGCAGCTTTGTGGACTGTTTCACACCTTGTCTGAAGCCGATGCATCCCTCCCGTGGGCTGCAGCTGGGCGGGAAGACACCAGGAGAGGTGCAGGCTCTTCTACGCAGAGCTCTCCCGTGTCAGCTGCTGTGCATGTGTGCTGAAGCCATGGTGTGTGCAGAACCAGGATCCTATTCCCCACCGCCGCAACCGGCCCCTGCTGTGTTGGCAGAGTGGGACTCTTGGCATTCGTCCCAGGCAGGTAGTGGAGTGACTGGGACAAAGGCACCGCGCTCTGGGACCTGCCTTTTCCTTCCTTCCACGTTTCCAGGACTTGCAATTCACACACAAGTTTCTTGCCCCAAGCCTCCACCTGAAGAAAAAAACATTCAAGGAGGCTCTGTGTGAGCTGAATCTGAGTGCTGGGAGGTTTTCCCCAACGCTGTAGGTAATGTATATTTATGAGCGGAACAAAGTGAGCCATAGATACTTTCAAAGGTTGCTTTCCTCTCAGGGTGGCTCAGTATTTAGGCAAGTAAGCAGGAGCAATGCTGTCCAGACCATGTTCACTGGTGGCAGAGCAGGCTGGCACTGTTGAGGATCACTGAGGAGGGCACCTGGCTGTGGATCCGCAGATGCTGGTGCTTCTCTGGGTGCTGGTGTCTCAGCGAGAGGCAGAGCCATTCAAAAGACTGGGTCCACCCTGCCATGTGTGCAGAGAGGGAATGTGGAGGTGAAAAGAGAGTCTCGGAGCATGTGGATTTGCACCAGGTTCTGCACTGTTTATGGATGAGCAGTGCTGTGTGCGTAGTTGGTGGTTTCAGTGCAATCAAGCTGACACCTAAACTAACTTGCAGCACTGGAAATTACTTGGACGAAAGGCCAGCTTGCTTTCCCACTGGGATTTTGTTCTGATGCTCTACTCTTTTCAGGCAGTTATGCAAGTTTTGTGGGACTGATTAGGTTTGTAACCCACATTCACACCGATGCAGGGAAAGTGTGTACAGTCACTGGTTTACAGCTGGTGTTTACTGGGCTGCATTGCTGATAGATCCAGGTTGGCTTTGTGCAGTAGCCGTGACTTTCCAGCTGAACTTTTTGGCTGTCACATAGCACCACATTTCTCTGTCTCTGTTCATATATATATATATATATATGTACATGTATGTGTATATTGAGTTATACACACACATATGGCTTAGTGGGCCAGATTTCATGCTGTGCATCCACTGACCTAAATGCTGAATTGCTGCTCTTGTGGAAGGAATTTCAAGAGGGGATTCTTCTCCAGGGTGAGGAGCTTGTATGGGATTCCATGCAAACCTTATTACATTCATTTTTCCTTATGTGACTGGCACCAGTTCTGTTGGTTTGGAAAGTACAAGAACATCCACCTGTTTAATTTATCTTTTCATGTGAATTTTGCATTCATTAAGGACAAGGTCTGTCTATTTTTGTGGTTGTGTAGGTCAGGTAGCCCAGATCTTGTTGAATATACCTCAGTTTTGGTATAGTTCTCAAAGGGCCTCTGTTGAGCTGGTTTGTTTCAGCCAGGATACCTCAGGGGGAATGAGGAGTCCCAGTTCTGGCCAATAATTTGCTCTAGCCAATGTGTAAGTTTGCTTCAACAAGAGCAGGATTTTTGCTCATGGGTCAGTCATCAAAGGATTCTTATATAATACAACAACTTTTAACATCGGTAAAGTATTGTGATCATTAGGTCATGATCATGTAGTGCTCAGATACATTTTATTATTCTATTTTATTTCTGAACGTTGTTCACTTCAACCCAAGCGATTCCCTAGCCTTGCAGAAAATAATAACAACGATGACTTATGGCGAGTCTTAGTTATGCAGCTGTGAATTTGGGCTGCCCCCCAAGCAACAGCATCCTGGACAGGAGTTCAGGACTTTCCTACTTCCTGATTTCTGTACCAAACCTTTCAGGTGGGCTGTGAGCTGCAAGACTTGAAGAGAGACATCTCTGGCAGGCCTCATAGTCATGAACTCACCAAGGGATAGGGATGGACTGGGCGAGCAGGCTGACCTTGGGTAGGCAGAGCCATAGCACCCCATGCCTTGCTCCATCCCTCAGTTGGTCACCCCAGGGATGCTGTGGGAGGCATCGTGCTTTAATTAATGCTTTTACTGTGAAAAAACAGGGCTCAGTTATTGAACACAGTTGCTGGTGAGGAACCTACAACACCTGCCAGTGTGCTATTTACATGCATTGGCAGCATGTGCATGCACACAACATGTAGCAAGGGTCTGTCTTTATGTTTCTGCATGGGACAACCTGGACAGATATGTAGGTATAATTTTTTCATTGCTGCTTAATTGAAGGGGTTTTCACTCCTCTGTTGGTTTCAGTTGTCTTTTTTGACTCCTCCAGAAATGTACCACACTTGGTTCCCTGTGTGAAGTTGATTTTTCAAGGCAACAATTAAAATTTCAGATTTCAAATGCTTGAGCTACTTCTTTTGCAGTGAAAGCTGGCAAGAAGGGAACAGAATAGAGAGTTTGAAAGCTTAGAGGTAATTTCATCCCAGGTTTGTGCAGGGATAAATTCTCTTGAGCGCTACGCTTTATGGCATTACTCGCTCAGAGAAGCCGAGGCTGCGGGTTTCTGAGCATCCTCCTGGGAGCAAGCCTGCTGTTTGTCAGCATTTGCACTGGCACGAGCAGTGAAAGCTTTTACAGCAAAACCACACTGATCTTCTCTGGTTCTGCTCTTTGCCACCCCTCCCCAAGCTTCCAGGGGGATCTGTCTTTCCTGTCACTCAGGATAATGATTCCCTGACGGCAGCACAGAGATCCAGAAATGTGCTGTAATCTTGCTGAGAGTTTGATTCCCCAGCTGGGACTTGTGGATTTATACAGCCAGGCGGTAGATGGTCATTGCTTTTAAGCTTGTATGTTGGTGTGCTGAACGACTAAATGGGCTAAAGAGTCTTTTTGTCTGGAAATAACCTTGATTCTTGAAGTGTTAAAGTCTATGGATTTTAACAAATAAATTGGTTTAGATTTAACTCGATCCACCAATTTTAAAAACTTACTTTTTTGTGTAAGCATGGATTAGTAATTCTCAAATTGGGGGTTAGCGCAAAGGATATATATATTGTAAATGTATACCTTTAATTAGAACTTGGTATGCGGGTACAAAATTCTTCATCTTGTAGTTTTTCAAAATCACACATAGTAAACCACAGCTTTGCCCTTCAAAAATATTATTCCATGTAGTTAAAGGTCTGAATGACCTTTTAATCAGACATTGCACCTTTACTTCCAGCTGATATGACAGCATCTGACAGTAACTCAACCTGATGCTGCAAGAAAATAAATAAAGGCCATCTATGTCTTTAAATCTCTCTGTCTAGCTGTGGTTTTGTGTTTAGACATATGGACCCGTAGCTGAGTATTGCATTTAATTTTCAGGTGAAGACGATCTATTGAGTTTAATATGTCTGCATGTTTAGCTGTTCTTTTGAGGTCAATGTAGTTGTATGATCTCTTCCTGTCATTCCAAATGCCAGTCTCTTCTGCAGTCAACCTCTTTATAAATTATAAATCTGTATACCTTCCTCTCAGCAGCCATCTTACAGCCCACACAGACCAGTGCGGTTGGTCTAGCAATTGCATTAGCTCTCCTCAGCCTACCTGGGGAGGGGGGCTGCTGTGCTTACACTACTCATGCTTACGCTGAACACGTGTTAATAGGGGAGAACAGGGACCAGTAAAGACAGATACGAGCAATTCCTACTTTTGGACCACTGACACAAAGAAAACTCATACTGGTCAGGGTGATTGTATTCAACAAACCAGCTCATTGCCTTTGGAAGTTATTTTTCAGATGATTTATTAAAGCCTAACGTTCACAGAGGAAGAGTGGGTATTGAATTGACCGCAGGTCAGAATTCTGGTGACACAGCAGAAGTATTTTTGTCTCTGGTATTTCCATGGGCATGAGTGATAAACGTAACAGTAACAGCTTTCACAAAAAGAGGAGCCGTGTAGCGCTTGAGCCTGACTGTCACAAAATGGGCTAATTTTTCAACAAAAAATACTTGCTGTACTAATGAGCAGTTCCCTGGAATTCAGAAAGAAAGCTTCTGTCATCAAGTACAATGCACGCTGTCTGCTGTAGGCTCCATGACTTATTGGATATTTATGGAAAAAAACAAGAAAAACACTTTAAAGATCTAAAGATCTAAAATCCTAAAGAATTCCTGTCAAAAAGAATCACAATATGTATGTGCGACACCAGCAAAATCAGTGGACACTTTCATTACAAGTATTTATTTGCAGCTTTCCAGAGTTTTACTTTTAGTGGGATTTGATCAGATGTGATGCTTCTGTTTGAGAGAAGTTTTTAATGAAATGTGTACTGGGAGTGAGATGGGACTGAGTGATGCAAAGTCACCTTGGGGTCCACTTTCTCTGCCCTGATCAGTGTGTAGTCATTAGTTCTGGAGGAGAGATGTGTGTGTCCAGGTGGATGGGTTCAAGGGCTCTTCCATCATCTTTTGACTTTGACTTGAGGCAGTGGCACAGGTTGCTGATGGAAGTTGTGGATGCCCCATCCCTGCAGGTGTTTAAAGCCAAGTTGGACGGGGTCTTGGGCAGCCTGATCTAGTGGGACGTCCCTGCCCATGGCAGAGGGATTAGAACTGGATGATCTTTAAGGTTCCTTCCAATCCTAACTATTCTGTGACTCTAGGACTTTGAAGAAAACTGAGGGCAAGATGTATCTTGTAGAACTGACACAGCCCCTACAGGCTCAGTGCATCAGTCTCTTATGTATGTTGTACTTTAAAGCTGTGAAGGGTCTTTACCTGGACTCAGATGTGTATGGAGGCTCCTAAATGCAAATGGATATGGTTTTTTTGGGGGAGGGGTAACAGATGGGGGAAGGAGGGAGGGAGGGTAGCATCTCTGCAAGTAACCTATTTTTTATATAAGCCAATGTCAAGCATGTGTGCAAAAGAAAGAACGTGAGCAGTCTGGGCGGTCCCCCCAAGCCAGTAGGATGTTCCCCTCACTGAAATGAAGTCAAGAGTGTACTTAAGTACTTCCTGCATGCAACCTAAATGTGGAATGAGGTGACTAGCCTGAAGTTTGAAAAGGCTGACTTCTGCTTCCAAAGTGTCTGTAGGCACAGCACGCTTTCTGAACGACAGATCAATGCCTTCATTATTCCCCTGTCAAAAGCAGTGTTCTTGCCAAAGCATGTGTCTAACCTGCAAACCTGCCAAGCCATAACCATGTCTCCGATATACCAAGGCAGAGGCATAAACCATTGTACAACTGCATGGTTGTTCTAAAAGCACTGTCTGTTTTCCAGGAGAACTTTTTCCAGCAATGTTTACATTTCCATGACTACCTTATTTAACTAACTAAGGAGAAAACAACATGTTGTGTGTGTTATATTCAGAGTATGATGTATTGCATGTGATCCTAAAATGGTGTGTGTTTGGAGAAAGGATGTTTCTATTAATTATCAAGCAATGTGAGGCATCGTGTTGTTCCTAGATAACTGAAAGTATGCCTAAAATGTAAAGGAAAAGAACAACTAGAAGAACTCAAGTATGCCAATGCTGCAAAAGAAAGCTTAACTTGTTTTCTTGCTTTTTTTTTAGAGAACACCTGTTCCCAGCGCTGAAGCATTCCGATGGTTCTTTTAAGCAGTAGTATATCTTATTTTCAAGGCAGTCCGAAGTGAATGGCAAGCTAAAGTCTTGTTTTAAGAAACTGCTTAGTCCACCATTGAAGAATATACTCAGATACTATTTTCATTTATGTATAGGGGTTTCCTCAAAAGAAAAAGACAAAAATCTGGGAGCCTGGGGAATTGGCCAGCTTCTTCACATTCAGTACACTGATTCTTTCTTTGATGTAACTTAGCTATACTAGTGAAGTTGTTGTCTATTTTTAAAGTGGCTGTAAAAAAAAAAAGTTTGGGTAAACCCCTGCTATAAAGTCATGTATCTTTGAAAAGTAACATATCTATACTTCATTTTCAAATATATGTGTTTCAGTACTGTAAACTGTACAGATAGCCGCTTGTATTTTGTGTGTTTAGACACAAGGAGACAATCATGTCTGAGCATCTATGGAGATTAACAGTTTGTACACAACAGTGTGGTTCTGCGAGTTAAATCCAGAGCAATAAATTCTAGCTTTAACTATGATTTTGCTAGTTGTTTAGCAGCAGGAGCAACAGCAGCGCTGTTTTACCATGCATCCTTCCATAGAGACTTGATGCCAAGTTTTCCAAGATAAAAAGATTGTGATGCATCTAGCAATTACCTTCTGTCGTGGTGGTGTAAGAGGGGAAGACATAACCTTTAAAATTAATCTTTCAAGCACTGTATTAGAATAGTAGTTTGTGCACTTGCATTGCTTACAGAGGAGCTTTACAGTGGGATATCTCTCAAAAAATGCTGTCTGGTGCCTGACTTGTTTTTCACTGTACTCTGAGGTGGAGTGCCCAGCATAGGCAGATGTGCAAAACCAGTCATCTGTATAAAAGTTATTTTAGGATGCAAAACAAAGTTGGTACAAGACATTAGAAGAAATGATGACACAGCCTAATTACCCTTTACCTATGAGTTCTCATATAACATTTTCAGTCAATGGAGTGAATACTTTATAAAGTGGAATGCCATAATTTTTGGTCCAAGTGGAGATTTTCATAGTTAAGTGAGTTTTGACAGTTGCACTGGTTTGGGTCTCACTTGCACTCATGTTCATTTGAAAGCCTGGATATTTTTGTGGTATAAAGATCTTTTTTTAAAAAAAATATCAAAAAAGCAGTCTTTTTTTTTTAAAAAAAAAGACCGCTTCTCCTTACACATTTCTTGGTCAAGTGATCTTGGCTTTGCTGAATGGCTGGTCCCTTAGGCCCCCAGAAGAATGCTCTGCCGTTCTTCTTCCTGCTTTAGCTATGTGGAGAAAATGCCTGCTCCTCAAAAAGGCAGAGCGTGGGGGGATATAACTCACGTGCTGTAAAAAATATGGAGGATACTGAATTTAGGAATACTTATTATCAGTTGATCATCACTTTTTATTGCTTGGTTTCGTCATACCACTCGTCAGTGAAAAGACCATCCTATCAAAGTCAGTGAATGCTGTTGTGCCGTGTATTTGATCGATATATCATATTATACAATGAAGGACCAGTAGTTTCACCAACAAGGTGCTGGGCATGGAATTAACCAGTTAATGGTGCACAGCACATTCAAATCTCGTATTGTTTTATCACTTCCTCTGGGGTTTTTTTCTAAGTCTTTCAGCCTTTGGCACCTGATCACACTCCTTTGGTAAAGCACATGGGATGGTTGGGAGCACCGCAGTGTGGAAACTGTGCAGGCAAGAGAGAAGCCGGCTTTGGCAGGGGAGGTATCTCACAGGACTGATGGGTGTTGGGAATGGCCCAGAAAGTGAAGATTGAGGAATGGAGGAGAAGCCTCCTGAGGTCACACGTGTGCCAGCAAGGGCAGGCAGAGCATGGGTAACATGGGGTAATGGGTGGGCTAGGCTTACACCTGCGTCCTCAACTTAGGGTCAATGCCTGTATCTGTGTCTTTGCATTGTACGATGTCACACACATGACTTCAGAGATGGAATGTCACACTTGAAATGCTTCTATCATGCTGCCCTTCTTATAGTTTGCAAGATATGCTCAGTTGAATACTCATCCAATACCCATTCAATGAGCTTTACATTTGTTTGTATGGTAGCCATGTACACTTTATTTTTGTGTTGAAAACCTTCTGATTAGGGCCTCTGTTACTCAACATTAGACCAATATGAGCTTTGTAAGGTCGTCTCTAGCAAAACACTGATTGACTTACAAACTGAAGCCTTATTTGCACATGTGGCTGGTAAGCTTGCCTTGCTTTTTGGAAAATTGTAATTGCTCTTACAGAAACAGAGACAAAATTAAGTTCAGGCTACATTAGGTGTAGCAATGTACTTACTGTCTAATACCCTACTGTTGCATGTCTGGATGTAGTTTCTTTTTTTGTTTTGTCATTTTGTTTTAAAGAACTGATGGATCTGTATATTGTAATTGTGGTGTTTTACATGTCAATTCAAAATTGTTAAAACAAACAAACAAACAATCAAGCAAACCTGTTAATAATTGAAAATGAACAAGAGTTGATTTTTCTTTGATTTGCCCATATGGTTTTCATTTTGGATGTTGTTCCTTAGCACCATCAGATTTTTAGATTTTGCTGACATAGTATTTATATGATGTAGTGCGCATAGAGCATTTTAATTAGTGATGTTTGATGGAGGAAATCCCTTTTCTGGACTGTCTCTCTCCATCCCAGCCCTGCCCCTGCTGTTAATACACTTATTTGTAGATCAGATTATTGTCAAGATATAATTACCAAATTTGTGCTTTTCACAAGGTCCAAACCCATTTTCCAGTGTGAGAATTTGTATTCCTCTGTCTTTCATTCTCACAACGTAAAAAAAGAGGAAAAAAAAAGTAACAGAACATACTTCTGCCATGTTCTTGGTGTGAGCATTAAGCCTAATGGAAGCATTTTTGGCATTCCCCAGACAGACTTATGAAAAATGGTAAGGCTGAAAGGGAGGCACATGTTCCCATTCTGTCAATTAATAACGGACCCTCCCAATGAGGGGAAATACTCCCTTTTGTACAGAACCCCTGGTATGAAGTCCTACAATTAAAGTTAAAGAATATAAAGTCTTTAAATGGGCTATATCTGTAATCAAATAATGAAGAAAGAAAGTAGTTAAATGAGCATACCATTCAGGGTCGAATGCATTCAGCAAAAAGCAGTAGTGGGTCTTTGATCATGGTTAGATGCATAGTGATATCAAACAGTGGGTTCTCATGTTAACAGCTAAATGTTTCAGATTTTGTTTTTATTAAATTTGGCAGTTTCACGCTGAGCTCTACTGTATTCTTAGTGAATAAAAGACAGCTCCTCTGTTAGAAAGTACTCCATTTTCACAATTGCAGGCAACTAGGAGGGTTTTTTGGTTTTTTTTCAGAAACATGGGCCACAGAAATGTACTCCTTTCACAGTGTTCTCCTTTTCTGAACTGTGCAGTTATCTATTAAATTTTCTAATAGATATTTGTGTAAGGTGTATGTATGCTTGTGCAATTATGGAAAAAAACAGTTTTGGAAAACAGTGTATTTATGAAAAAATAATTACTTATGGGGCATGTACAATACTGTATAAAAACATTCAATTTGCCCAGTAAAGTTGTTTTTGTGATATTTCTGTGTTGTTGAATAAAGGACTTTAGTATTCAAAATATCTCTCTTTTTCCATAAACAGGTTTTGTTTGTGGGATCTTAAACAAAGAAAACCTATTTTAAAAAAGAATCCTCAAAATGAGCGATAAGGTCCGAATGCCAACTTCAGTCTTGTGTATGGAAATGAATGCTTATGAAGTGGTGGTACAATAGCTACAAAAATAACTCCTTCTCGATTGGCAGTCGATGGAAACCCCATAAGTTGTATACCTGAAGGTAACCTTTTACTCTGGATTCTTTAAGGTAGCAGAAAAACATACAACCTTTTTTTAAGACTAGGAATGTTACATTTATATTTTGAGGCTATGAAAATGTTAGTGAAGTAGGGGCAAGAGGGATTGCAGAAAAGCCTTCAACCCTGTATGCAGACCTCGGTTGTGTAAAAAGAGTGGACTAGTGAAGTTGATGTGATAAATTATCAGTTAGCCTTGTAGGGAAAAGCATTTGAAAGTGAAAATTCATCTGTAACTTTGCAATAAACAATCGTCCTGAGATTAAATTATCCTGTTACTGTTGGAGTATTTGGGATTACGAACGTAGTTTGTGAGAGAATGACAGTAATGTCTTCCTCTTTTTTGTAGTGCTTCTCAGTTCAAAATTCTGCTCTTTACCTGCCTCACAGACTATACATAGCAAAGGAAACAGTTTCCTCTTGCCATTTTATTTTCCCATACTACTTGCTGACATTAAAGCAACTTCAGATAGGTGGGAAAGTTCATGACTGTGCTGGCAGCATGTCACCTGATTTTGGTGAAATTTGTAATGTCAGTTTTCTGTGAATATTCCTTTAATGAACAGAATGTCTGCTCTTCGGTGCCAAAGCATGATTTTTAAAGTGTTTGAAATACGAGGTGGGTCCTTTAGTCTGTGAGCTTCCTTCAATGCCAACTGATTTTCTGGCAGGAGCCTCAGTGTATCCTTTTGTTTTTTAAAGAAAGCATCAAAAATGAAAGGAATATGAGTGTTTTTTCCACTGATCCTGTCTGCTCTTATTGAAATCTTTAAGGATATATATTCTTGAGAGACATAGACCGCTCATTAGACAATGCCAAGAGTGAATCTTGAGCTCTGTTTGAAGAGGAGGAAAAGGGCTGCCAAGTTGCTCAGGCGTAGTCAGTGATCTCTCTGGATTAAATATAGAATTCACAGACAGGAAATACACTCATTTCATGAGACGGTCAATTTGGAAGCGGGAAGAGATCTCCGAGTTCCTATTCCTTTAATGCTTTTTCTTTCAACTCCCCCTCCCCCCCTCGAGTATTGTTTTATACTAGTCTGAATGAAAAACGTCCCTTAGCTCTGGAGAAATGCTTGCCCTAGACGTGAACCTTGCAGTTTAAAACTACCTCTAGCTTTTTATAGCTTTTATTTTTTAATTAAAATAATAATACGTCTAAAAAAACCCCCCAGACAACAAGCAGGTAATTCTTCAAAGACAAAACTGACTAACTCATTATTGAGCCTATTAAGAGGTAGGATATCCTTTTGTGTGGAAGCTGAATTCTTCTAGGCCATGTTGAAGTCGATTTGGTTTTGCCACTAGCCATTTCTGTGCTCTCTTTTGTTTCTCCAAGGAACAAGTCTGAAATTATGAACGGTCTAGTGATACAGAGCAGCGTGCTTTCTGGGAGGCTCAAGTCTTCCCCATATTCCCATGTGATTTACTAGATCGCTCTTGAAATTGGAGAATATTATGTAGGTTAGTTATAAGTTCTACCTTACTCTGCTATAAGGATCTACTCAGTCACCAGTGTGAAGTGAGCAGAGATAGATGGCCCCAAAATCTATAGTGATAAGAAATACATCTTCTTGGCAGTAACCACAGATGATACAATAACATTTCAGACAACTTGAACTGTCAGAGGAAAGAGAGGTGAAGTTCAGTATCAGCAAAGATGTCAGGATGCTCTCTGACCATAGCTTTGTTTCTGTTTGCTGTTTGTATTTTTTAATGAACGCACTTGGCTGGGTAGCTGGGTCCTTCAGAAAGGCAGTTTTTGCAGAATGAAGGAAAGGAATACGGCAGATTGTAAGCATGCAAGACAAGGGTGTAGACTGCCTAAAGCTGCTGTGATGTTCAGGGAATACTTCCACTGTTCTTCTAAGTTTTCAACAGGAACAGTTTGTCATGCCCTGAAAAAGGGGTTTTAGAAATTAACCTTAATGGGTTAATTTCATGATGAACTTATTAGTCTCATGTGGCATCCCCATAATAGAAGATGCTGTAACTGGGGTTCACTGATCTGTCTAAAGCGCCTTTGACTTGTGGAGTCAAGATCTTTGCCTTGTTGTAGAAAGATCTGCAGGTGTCATGATGTCAGCTAGAGCCCAGATTAATTATTTGTTGTGCTTCTTCCCAGCTGGCTTTGTGATGTGTGTAAGCATCCTACATCTGAGAAGAAACCTTTCTTCCCTCATGTCTTTAAATCTGCTCTCTTTACAGAGTTAGTAACACTAGCCCTCTGCATTTCTTCAGGAAAAAAACCCTCAAACCATTAGAAGAAACACATCTCTTCTTGGCTAGACGTTTTCCTGTGGAAAGAGAGAGAGGAGAGTTAGCCCAGGTCAGATACTCTCTGCAACATATTTAGCTTGTGAGCAAAGTTTATACCTCAGCTTAGCAGTTGAACACAACCCCTGAGAAGATCAACACCAAAACAAGCAGGACACAGTGTGGGACATGCCACTATCAGCTCCCTTGTACACGTGAGACACACATAGGTTTGCGCCAGATGCCCAATATCCCTTCCCCTCATATATATGGGAGTTTGGATCGGGTTTGCTATGCCCAAGAGAGATGTGGACCTCCCAGTTCTGATGAGCAGATAGCTTGCTCAGTGGGTTTTAAGGGGAGAGAAGGTTTAGATGTCTGGACAGTGACTAGCATGTCTCAGCCCTCCTGTCTCGCATTAGCTTCTGACTTCAAGCTGTGAGTTTCTAAAGCCATCAGGCTTTAGAAGAAGTAGCTGGACTGTTGAGTATATTTAGTCTCTTATGTGCCTACATTTTAATCCTCATACATAGACATTGATAGTGAATTTGACTAGCTGATATGTTGACCAAGAATGTACTGTTTAATGCAAAATTATGACAACTAGATTTCAACCTGTTTTTTGAGAATTAGTGGGTAAATAACCTGATCTAAAGAAATCTGTCACCACGTTAGGAACCATGAACTAATTATTGCTTTCTGATACTCTGCTCTTACTTGTTTTGCCTTTTTATCCTGATTGTTTGCATTCTTAGGACTGATTTGTCTTTTTGATGCAATGCCATGTGATCTGCGGATTAATTTTTGTGAGCAATCATAAATACCAACCTGTAGCTGACTCGGTATATTTTTATGCTATGCTCCATAAACATTCATTCATTTCTTATGATTACTGTGTGGAAACAGACTTTTACAGGCTAATAAATTTGGATTTGAACTGGATGAAGACTTTCCTTGTGTCACTTCTTTCCTGTTTTCAAGAAAAAAAAAGGGAGACATAAAGGTGAGAACTTTGACTTGATTTAACCAAGTCTGTATAGCTATCTCCACAGGTACTATGAGTAGTAAACTTAAAAGTACCAACAGCAAAATCTTATTCTCAAGTTGATTTCATTCACAGTGCGAAAGGCTCCTTGTTTAATACAAAACAGACTTTCAGGACTTAGGGCTGGGAGAGTGGGGGAAGGGAAATCAGGGGTTTTCTTTAATTGGTTATTCTGGTGTCTTCTCTCCCATAGACCTGCTTTCTTAAACACGCTGACATGCACAGAGCAGCTTCCAGCTGAGACCAATTAAGCAGAGTGTTTGCCTCCAGTATGGCTCACTTGCTTGAGCCGGGCGATGGTCATTGCAGTCTGTGTGTCCATGCAGGGAATGGCTGGAGCACGCGCAGGCAGGCGACCTCTCAGCAGGGAGAGGTCCGGGGCCAGCATCCTCCTGCACTCCTGGGGTTTGACACTCTCTGACCTGTGATGCACAGCAAAAGTCTGTTCAGAAATGACACTGCGGGTGGTGGAGGTATTTTCTCTCTTAGATGGCTAGTTCAACAGTTTGGAAGCACTGCTGGAAGGTGTAGTAAACAGAAGGAAAATGAATTCTCATGTCATAGCTGTTCAAGGCAGCTCAATAAATGAGTGAACTTGCAGTAACTGGTAACCCTTTAAATGGTCTCTTCAAGGAGACCATTGGTATGGAATAACATTTCTGCAGGGAGAGGCAGCAGGGCTAGAAATAGGTTGACCCAATGTAGTCCTCTGATGTAAAAAATTCAGCATCTTTTTTGTATGTCATTCTGATGTGTGTCACAAATTTTACACGTAAAAATTGAATATTTCAGGCTCTTCAGGCCACCACTGGAGGCCCAGGGCAAACACATGATCTTAATCTCACCAGAGCATACAGGAATTTGACACCAGGAGGGCAAATGCTTTGTCAACTTTCAGGCCTTGGACGCGAGCAGTGAGATCAAGTATCACTGAACTGTGCAGCTGCACTAGAGGGTACCCAGCACCCGTACACACTGAACCTGCCAGAGGCACAGCCATCCTAGCCATGGATCTTTGTGGGACACCAGTCTGGCCCCTGGCTTTCATTTCCTAGCTCTGCTGGAAAAAGCAACTTTCATAAGACGAGGATGATCCTGAGGCAATCTCATCACAAAGATGAAGCGTGAGCAGGATTATTAGCTGATTGTTTTTTCCCCTTTTGTGACCCAGCACATCTTACTCCAATAACATAAGGTAGAATTGCAGCAGCTGAAAGGAGAAGACAAACCAAGGAAAGCTGTGGCTACCACAAGCCAGGCATAGAAAAAAATTCACTTGCTCACTCTTTCTCTGTTTTTTTTTTTTTTTTTTTTTTTTTTTTAACCCCTTCCCTTGTATTTCATTCCTCGAACTCCTTCCTTGCCTAGAGGAAGGTGGCAGCGGCAGCTCCTGCTAGCAGGTCCTTGGCTGTGTGGTTTGTGTCCCAGGAAGATGGCAGGGCTGCAGCTGTGCAGAAGCCTGAGCTCCCAGAAGCTGGAGAATCTGTAAGGTAGGTAGGGCACTATGTGGAGCAGTGCCCCAGCAGGTGTCAAGGCTGGGAAGGTAACAGTGCTTCTTCAGGAGCAGGAAGACATTGCAGATGGAAATGGCAGCAATGAATACATATTCTACATCTGCCCTAAAATGCTGGTCCTGACCTATTCTAGGGGAATTCCTAAGGGGCAGAGTCTAAGACAGATGTCTCCTAACCTTTACCCTGCCAGAAGTGAGGGTTCTACAAAACAGATTAAAATAAGTCAGACCCTGGCTACTTTTTTCCCTAATTATTTTTTGGAAACAACTGACTTGGTTTTGCTGGGACTTTGAAAACACACTGGGCTCGAGGTGGACACTGAGCACAAGGTAGACACCTTGTGTGGAAGCTTCTAGCCCATAGAACTAAAGGTCTGAATAAAGCTATGAACCACTGAAGATGGGAACCTCGTGACAGGTGCTTTAGGAGATGTGAACTGCAGGTGTTGCCACCAGCTTTGCTAGGAATAAGGGAGATGATGAGAAGGGCATTAATTCTGCAGCGCTGCATCGGGAGACCCAGGCTGGTCCTCCACCATCCAGGGCTGCATAGGGAGACCCAGGCTGGTCCTCCACCAGCCAGGGCTGGAGGGAGCCAGGGTGGGTTAGTGCCTTTTGGGTGGGCATCCCCTTAGCATTGGACACCTCTTGTATGGAGGAAAGTGTGGCTGTTTGGCAAGCCAAGCAGGTGGCTGTCGCTCCTGGTACAATGGCAGCTCCAACAAAACAACTCCTCAGGGTTGCTAAATGATGCCCTGGGGAGCTGGTGGGTGAAATGCTCGCCCAGCATGTGCACCACTTGGGCTTTCACCACGGTTTTTGCCTCTGTCTCATCTGAAAAGAGCCAATATCCCAACTATTCACCTTTTAGCCCTAGCATGCTACACACAGATTATATCCATGATGGTTGTTTAAAGAACTCTCCTGGAGGTGACAGCAATGACCCCCAGAGACATGCTGCAGTGTCCCGTGGCCCCCGCTCTGCTCCCTGCCACTTGGGTGCAAACCACCACTGTGTTTTGACGCGATGTTCCACATTGCTGTTCTGACACATTTCCGCTCCCACCACAGTCGCTGCATTTCTCTTCTGCTTATGTTAAAAAAGCCGGATAGTGTTTAAATATTTATTACTGCTAGAAACTCCAGAAGCCAAGTTTCATTTGTATAAGCGACGGGGATTTTTTTTTCCAATTGTCAGTAATAATTCATTAATTATTATTTTAAAGTCATTGTTCTCCTTGCAAAGTGTCACCTTCCCACCGGCTCAGCGGCAATCTGCACGAGATGTGTGGGATGTACAGTGCAGTGGTTCTTGCTTCTGTGGGTTGTTGCTGCTCCTTCAAATATCTTCTGCTTAAATGAAGTGGGTGTTGTAGTTCCTGGTGTCTGTTATACCAAAGCGAGATTTTTTTTTTTGTCTTGCTCTTCCCCCAACTTAATTTTTTGTGTCTGAGTGCCTTCTACTGTCGTTACCACACCTGGGGATGCTCCTGCCCCTCTGCAGATGCTGGAGGCAAAGCTTGCATGGCTTTCAGCCTCCAGGGACGCTGCATTTGGGTGCAGCACAGCTGAGATGCTTTTGAACAAGCATTTCTGCCAAGCCTTGGTGGTCCTTAATGCAGGCTCTAAGCATCAAAGTGGTGTGGTCTGGAGTACAGAGCTGTGGAAGAGCAATCTTGGGGGCCTTGGCAGGTTGGCCTTTTTCTTAGATTACTCTAAATACACAGCATTGCTTGCTTTCCCCAGCTTCTGCCTGCAGGCAAGGGAGGAGGAAGCTGGGGAGCAGCAGACTGCACCTATGGGAAATGGAAAACTTGCACTGGCAAATGCTTTTTTTTTGCTTTTTTAGCCCAGAACATGAGGTTTGTCTCTTGAATGACCTGTTTCCAGTTACTGGAGAAGACTGTCCCAGAGAGCAAAGCCACAACCCATCTGATGCTACCAGGGACATGCCTGTTTCTAATGCCACCAGTGCCATATTCCTATAGACCTCGTCTGAGCTGTGTACATGAGCCACTAATAGCCATGGAAACCAAGTGACAGACCACTCCAGGCCATGCTCTAACTGGACTGTTCAAAACCTCTGCCAGGAGCTCGGGAAGAGGAAGGGAAAAGAGCTCCCAGGTTGAGTGAACCTGCTGTTGCCTGTTGTAACTGCAGAAGCTGAGCATCCCTGGTGCAGCCCATGTGACTGAGAGGAGAAATTGATCCTATGGCCTGAAACGTCTTGATGACGACTACCTTACAGGGTTCCTGGCTTGCTCGAGAAGGACAGCAGCTGCCAGGCCAGGAGGTGCAAGGCTGTCCTCATGTGTAGAGATGGGGCTTCTCTGCTCCTGCAGCTTGGGGCTGGGGACATCTCTAGCAGAAGAGCAGGATCAGGAAGAGATACCTGTGTGGGCATGTGCTGATGCCCACTCTTACAGGCATGCCTGCAGCTGCTTCTGTGTCCACATCCCAGCCAGCTCAAGCGCACCAGGCACAACACAAAGAGCATCTATGCTGTTGAACCCATCAGTGACACCATGCCCTAGAGCATTTCCATTTGTTGTGTGTATGCCCATGTGAGCATTAACAGGCAAGTACAGGGCTGGAGATTAGGTTTGTTATTTTGATTCTTGCTTTTTCTTTTTTAAAGATATACCATGCAATTTGGCTCTGTTCCCACTGTTTCCCTTCCTTTTCTTCTTCATCCCTTCCCTTTCTGTCCTTGCCACTGAATGGCCCTATTACCCTCATTTTCCTCATGGGGAGAAAAAGAGGGAAAGAGCAAGAAAAAATTAGTCCTTGGTTAGGGCAGCTAAGCAATCCCATCAGGTCTGGCCTTGCACTCTACAGAGCCCCGTGCTCCAATATTGCAGCAAGGCAGGGAGCTTCCTTCAGGGTATTGCTCTGACACCACCAACTCACTGCTGGAGTAGCTGGGACTGTGCTGGAGTAGGTGCAAGTTCTGCAGTAGCTGCACTCTCTATTTTTTGGGGAGGAAAGTTGAGGAGATGTGGAATTCTACCTCCTCCATAGGACAGAGTTTTGCCTTTGCTGCAGTAACAGCTCATGGGAGATGCCTTCTGGGAGGTAGGGCAAGCTGCAGGAGCAGGGTTGAGCTGCCAGGGCTCTGTGGGATTCGCTGCCTGGATAATACATGGTCAGGGTTCACCCTGAATGGCTGGATCGTATTGTGTGGTCGTGAGAGTGATTTGCTGGAAAGAACTAAGATGAATTGCTTCGTCTCCTGAGAGGCCCAGAAGCAGGGGAAGCGCAGCACAGTAGTGCCCATGATTTTCTGCCACTCCTTGCTGGGAAGTCTCTACCCTGTGGGACAACAGCACCCAGGAGGTACATAAAGAGGAGCCCAGCTTTGGGTCAGGACTGCAAGTATGGCAAGGGCATCTGATAGAGCTGTGGTAGTGAAGGAGAGTTTTTGGCGAGGATGCTTTAGCTAGGGCTGAAGGAGTGCTGAAATGCTGCTTAAGACACACCCCCCCACATATCCAGGCATGGCAGCTTTGGAGGATAACCAGGTACTAAACCCTGAGTGCAGCCCTAAGCAAATGTGTGCAAGCATCATGTGCAGTGATGGGAAACGTGCTGTCAGTCTGTCCCCCATTCCTTCATTGGAGGAGCGTGGTAGCATTGTAAGGAGATGAACTAGAAGATGGAAAAAGTCTGACAAGTGCTGCCTGGGTGCATGGCCATACTCCTGTGGATGCCCTTGGGCTCCTGACCCTGCTTGCTATATGTGGGCTTTCCTACCTTCAAGCAACCCAACATAGCACCTAGGTAAGGTATCAGAGGAGTCATCTGGGGAACTGGAATGGTGTCCAAGTGGTATGGTGAGAAGTTCAGGGACAGGGCGGAAAAGAGAACCTCAGCCTCCACCAGGAATTGGCAGCCTCTTTCCCCAGAGCAATAAACAAGGACTGCTCCTGAGTGGTGGCTGTCCCTCATACCAGTGCTTCTTCTGCACCCTGGAGCTCTGAAACACCATAGACTTGTCCTTCATCTTCATGACCTATATCAGAGAATCATAGAATCACCAGGTTGGAAGAGACCTACTGGATCACTGAGTCCAACCATTCCTATCAATCGCTAAACCATGTCCCTTAGCACCTTGTCCACCTATCCCTTAAACACCTCCAGGGAAGGTGACTCAACTTTTTTTCCTAGTGTTCAGCCTAAACCTCCCCTGGTGGAGTTTGAGGCTATTCCCTCTCATCCTGTCCACTGGAGAAGAGGCCAGCTCCCTCCTCTCTGTATATCGATCCAAGAAGATATTGTGGTCTTTGCACTGCTATTGCAGACCAGCACCCCTCTCCCACTCCCTTCCCAGGTCCTTGGGGCATCTGCAGCAGTGTGCCTGTGCCCCTGCATGCAGGGAAGGAGTCATCAGCTGCTCCTGGTATTGAACCACCAACCTGTGCTGAGCAGTGCAGAGGGAGCACACAAGTGGGCTGCTCTGCACCAGCGTGTCTTCCCTTACAGCCACCAACAAGTTTCTAGCAGGTTGATTTAACTGTGTTTCCCATAACAACGTGGCTGTATAATGTCCATCTTTGAAAAGGTCAGGCTTACTGGAAAAGTGATTTTTTTTCTGTTTGGGTGCCAACAGTATCTACATCGCGCATTGAATATTGCAGGGTGGACCTGTAGTCTAGGCTTACTCCTGGTAAACCTTCATCATGGAGCATCTCTAAGGCAACTGTATTTCACATGCTGGCAGCAACTGGGGTAGGAGTAATTTGCTGGGCTGGGGTGTCTCTCAGCAATGAGCGGCAGGTGACAGCCGTGATCGAAAGGGACATTTATTTGCCTTTAGGATGGAAGGGACGTGACACCTCTTGTCAAATCCCATCTTTGCAAATTTGGGCTGTGAGGCAATAAGGCAGAGGTCATGGCTAAAGGTCAGATAAAGCGGTGCTCTGCCTTGGCAGGCATTTGCCTGCGTGCTGTGAGGGCACTAACACAGCATGTGGTAGTGGGCAGCCTAAGGAGCAGCTGCTTCACCTTCCAGAGGCTGCTCCCCTCAGCGGCTCAAGTGAGTTTACCAGTTATGGCTTACATGCTTTTTT
Source organism: Coccyzus lansbergi (assembly GCA_033558105.1). Taxonomy (NCBI): domain Eukaryota; kingdom Metazoa; phylum Chordata; class Aves; order Cuculiformes; family Coccyzidae; genus Coccyzus; species Coccyzus lansbergi. The sequence continues at coordinate 350,770 of JAUMJK010000259.1, read as the reverse complement.
GACATGCGCATACTTATTTTACACCTTAGTGGTATTTTACACTAGGAGAGTTCCTCAGAAGACCAAAGGATCTTCAAGTGTTGCTCTCTGGTTTGGTGGTGCCCTGTGTGGGTTTTCACTGCTATGGAGGCCTCTTTAAGAGCTGGAGGTGCATAGTCTCTCTGAAATATAGGTAACAGTGTGCATTTTAAAAATGGATTTAAAAATCTCTTTGTTTAAACAAGGATGCAGTCAGCTGGAGCAGTTGAGCTCTAGTGGTCAACACAGACTGAAGCAATGTGAAATGAAAGTGGCGACAACCTGCAGGCAATAAGGGACTCCCATGACCTCCTGTGCTACCATAAACATAGACTTAAAGGCAGGAGACTAAATGGATTGGGAAAACAGAGACAAGGGACTTCCACACCGAGGGAGGTGAATCGAACTGGGCTGAAGGCCGGTGCCTGTGGTATCTGGGTGTCAAGTTTAGGTCGTGGGCCTCATTGCCACCTCTCCCATTGCCAAGAATACCACGGCCAAGCCACAAAGCTGTGGTGCCTGTGCAAATCCTTCCCCTGCCCTGTCCATCTCCAGCCCTGCCTGTGCTGCTGAAAGCTGCTCTTTTTTGGCATTTGTGGAAAAAAACAAGCCCGCAGTTTACAAAACCTCCTCAGCTCCTCTTTTCCCATCAGTAAACGCATATAACCAGCACTTTGCACTATTACATCTCCATAGAGATGCAGAAAACACATAGGTTGTTTGTTTTCACGTATACCTACCTAATTGATGGGTTGAGAAAGGGGAGGCGGGAAGGGAACTTCAGCCCTATTAAACTGTTGGGAATTGCGTGCATTCGATTAGAAGTGTTTGTAATATAAATACTGTGAGGAGCTGAGGTGGTGAGCTGGCTCTTGGCACCTGGGATAAAACTGCTGCTGGTGGTAGAGCCCTTTATAAACATTTGCATTTCGTGGGATGCAGGGGATAGCTAATCCAAACTACATGTCTGGAATTTTGCTCCTGTGGCAGGTGGCAGCATTGCCTCTGTGTGGTGCTGGGATGTGCACACATCCCTGCCTTGTCTGCCTGGTCCTGTTTTCCAGAGGAGCTGCTGGCAAGCTGCAAACTGGGTTTAAATGTGTGCAGTCTTTGCAGGTAGGTTTATAAATCTGGAAGTGAGCTTTTCGGCACTGATCCATTTATATATATTGTGTGGGGCAGAAGTATAATCAGGTGATTTTTTTCAGGAACCAGAGATTTGTAGCTTATTTGTAGATGAGCATAAGAAAAATGCCCCCCATTTATGGCTGTACACCATGCTGATGCTTAGCCAGGAGGACAATGGCTGAAGCAAACCTAGACAAGTGTCTGAAAAGCCATGTTCATATTTCTTAGGTAACACTGATGGGATTTTGTTTCTGGGAGTAGAGCTGCATCCTGTGGGGTCATGGCATCTGTGGAGAATAACAAAATTATGATGGAAAACAGAACCAAACTGATCCCACTCCATCTTCTCCTCATTTCAGGGGGTTGCAGTAAAATTTGCATGGGCAAAACCAGTTTTTGGAGCCTTTTGCCTTTATCCTGGCACACCAGCCCAAGACTGTGAGCATTCCTGTGTCAAGAGATTTCTCCCTATGCTTCTTCCTAGACCCACATCCTTAATCATGGGCTGCTGCTCCCCACCCCCTACCTCCAGCTCAGTCCAGACAAGCAGTCGAGGGCATTCAGAGGGCTGTCAGGTGGATTGGGCTGTGTTAAGTGAAGTGTGCAGGGAGGAGAGCAGGCGAAAGAAAAATACCAGGGCTGCGTGCCAGTTCTTCAACCTCTGGTAGGGTGACAACCTCGCAAGGGCGGTGGAGCTAAACGTGGCTAAAACAGATCCTCTGGGGTGGTGACTCTCCACTTGTCATCTCCAGCACAGAGCTGAACTTAGCCTGGCTGCCTGCAAAGCTGGAGGAGCGTATACATGCATTAGTGATTACCTTTCCCCTAATAAAAGAGGGGGAAAAGGGAGAGCGAGAGGTCCTTTAGCAAGTTATTGCTTTTATACGCTGCACCTCTGTGCACTGAGCCGAGACAGCTTCCTCTGTGCATTCAGCTGAAAACAAAGAGTGAGAAGGAGAATGAACACAGCCTTCTCCACAGCCAGCTCTCAAACCTGAGCCTCGCTCCGCTGCCTGCATAGAGGGGGACACACTGCCTGGGTGTAGGGGTCTGCAGGGGGGCAGCCGTCAACCTGTGCTCTCCTGCTCACCTCCTGCACCTCCAGAAGAGGACGGGTAGGGGATGACCTAGCGTAATTATGCAGTAACTTAAAAAAAGCAGCCTTCTCCATAATAATAATAATAATAATAATAATAATAATAATAATAATAATAATAATAATAATAATAATAATAATAATACACTCAGAATCACCCAGACAATAATTTCAATGTGCTCAATCCAGTCTAAAATGGAGAGCATTGCAGAACTGCAGTCTGGTGTCTCTTAGGTAAAATGGGTGCGTTAGCTGCAGTAATATAGCAATCTCGCTCTTTCACCTCCACTACTCCTCCAGCATGGAGGCGATTGCACAGACAATGTACCATCTCTTGCTCCCTCCACTTTTAATTCAACCCGTCCTCGAATCCATGCAATTTTCCATTAATAAAAAAAAATAAGAAAAGAACTAAGCTCTTCCTCAGAAATCTAGACATTAGCATACTCGCCCTAATACTTTAATCCCCATCATTGTTTATAATCAGGCTACACACAAGGTTACGCACACTGCTGCCTGATTTATGAATTTTTTTTAGATATATATTTATTTTAATTGAAACGGCAACATTTAGGTTCCACCTTAACAGTGCACCTTAAAAGATTATCTCGGTTATTTCACAGGCACCGAGCCGGCACTAATAGTCCAAGGCAGATATTGAAAAGCAGCACAGGGCCAGGCAGATCTATTAGAAATTCCCATCCACGCGCCTCATACATATTGATTTCTGACACCAAGCAGCAGTGAAAGCCCCCGTGGGAATAATATATTTAGCAGGGTTCGCTGCGAGGAGGTCACAGAGTGCATACAGATTAGCTACAGAGGACCAAGGCACTAGTGTTGGAGCCAAATGCTAGATTTTATATCATTTTAATCTGAACTTTTATAATCCTTTTAGTTCTTCTTTCTTTGGATGGCAGAGGGAAGGCTCCTCTGCATGTATCATGCATTTTTTTTTTTAACGTTATTCCTCCTATAAATGTGCAAATGCTGTTGTGATGGGGAGGAAGGTACCCTTAGCCTAAGCAGGAAGAGACACAAACAGATTTGGGGGTTATATATAGGTACGTGTGCGTGGGTATGTATGCATTATATATATATAAAAATATATAATGTGCCAACATCTGGATAATAATGGTCATTTCAGTTGGAGACATCTTTATTTGAGGGGTGGAAGGGGGTGTCTGTAAATCTCAGCCTCCAGCTTTAATGTGCAGAAATAAAGAACTGCCTCTCAGACCTTCTTTTATTTTTATCCCAGAGCTTAATTGAGTAGAAGTTGCATTTATGCTGTTGAGCCTCAGAAAGCAGCCGCAACAACAACAACGAAAATACCTAAACAGTTTTAATTACCATGCTGCTGGGGAGGGAAGTTGTTGTGACTGGATGCTCCCAGGGGTCAGGAGGGGTGGGGAGGGCAAGGGGACACTTGACACACTTGGACACCAGAGCGAAAGGTGCTCTGACAACAAAGACAACCGGGAGCTTGCGGCTAAACAGACACAAAAGCTTACAGGCGTCTTGTGGGTGAGAGGTACACACTGACACCAACCAAATCCCTGTTTCTCCCCACACCTTTTTTTTTTTTTTTTTTTTTTTCACATAAAGTTCTCCATCCTTCCATCTGGCCGCAGGTGCCACTGCAGGATGAGCACAGGCTGATTCCTGCCTGGGAGGTGAAAACTCAGTTTGAAGCTTGTTTTCCAATTTGCAAAATGAAAGGGAGGAACAGCTTTTTCTGCTCCTCTTGTCCCTCAGGCCAGCAAGGAGCTACACCTTGGGCTTAGGAGAGGCTGCCAGCACTGTAGGAGACACAGGAATTGTCTTCTTTTTGGCTTTTTGGATATTGGTTTCCCCGCAGGAGGTGACTCTGCATCTCAAGCAGTGGCAGGGATGTCACACAGGAGGAAACTCACAACCCTGCAAGAGGTGCTGGGGTAGCAAGTGGGACAGGAAAGTTCCAGTGGGTGCTGTAATGCTCTCCACCACCTGGAAGGATCCCCCCGAAACATCTTACCCTTGCAGCGAGCTGGGCACAGTGGCGGGAATCAGGCTCGGTGGCCAGGCTGTGGGATGCCGGAGGGAGAGTGGAGCCCCAGCCATGTTTTTGCCCCACTGTTGCCTGTGCATTCAAGGAAGAAATGGACTTTCCTTCTGCTGGAGGAGATATCTGTATTGATGGCTTGGGGAAAATGTGGGGTCTCCTCTCTCCCAGACCACCAGCCTCATGTACACTGAGTTTATTGTCATGCCCAACCACTGAATCTTGCCTCCAGTGCGAATGGCTGGAGATAGCTGGGGGTCTTCGCTACCAGAAGCCACAAAGAGCAGCTCAGTTCTTCTTAACCAAAAATGGAATTAATTTCCACTTCAGGCTTTCATGTGCGTATTGAAGCTGTTTAAAAGGTACTTCTGCTTTGAATAGCAAGGCAAGTGCAGGGTTCTGTACTCATCGAGGAATCACCCCATGCACCAGTACAGGTTAGAGACTGACTGGTTGGAAAGCAGCTCTGTGAAGAATAACCTGGGAGACAACAAATTAGCCATGTCTTAGTAGTATGCACTTATGGCCAAGAAGACCAGTGGTATCCTGGGGTGCAGCAAGAAAAGCGTGGTTAGAAGGTCAAAGGAGGTTACACTTTCCCTATAACTCTGCCCTAGTGAGGCCTCATCTGGAGTACTCTGTCCAGTCCTGGGCTCAAGAAAGTCAAAGAACTACTGGAGAGAATCCAGCAGAGAGCTACAAAGATGATTAGGGGCTGGAGCATTTCTCCTACAAGAAAAGGTCTGTTTAGCCTGGAGAAGAGGCTGAGAGGGGAATCTTAAAAAAACTTATAAATACATAAAGGGTGGATGTCAGGAAGATGAGGACAGACTTTTCAATGGTGCCTAGTGACAGGACAAGGGACAATGGGCACAAATTGTAGCACAGGAAGTTCTATCTGATCATAAGGAAAAATCTTCTTTACTGTTAGGGTGACAGAGCGCTGGAACAGGCTGCCCAGAGAGGTTATGGAGTCTCTTTTTCTGGAAATACTGAAAACCTGCCTGGATGCATTCCTGTGCAATCTGCTGTAGGTGAATCTACTTTAGCAGCCGGGCTGGACTAGATGATCTCTAGAGGTTCCTTGCAACCCCTACCATTCTGTGATTCTATGACTCTTTGAGTAGTTGCTCAGACAAAAAGAGGGTTGATTATCTATTTGTTAACAATTGTCCATTGCTGCTACTGCCTCAACTAACCCTTTTCTGAACATCAATACATTTATACCTGCTATCTATAGTCAGCTTCAATGACTGCAATTGTGTCTGAACTGCTAGTCCTGCCCTACAAGACTTAAAATTTGATCAGCATCCATTCTGCTTGTATCTTCCAAACCTAATACCTGCTCTGTGGTATTATGAAGTGGAATGAAGCAGCCAACATGCTCTGTGTTTCTTAAAGGCTGAGATATGATGGGAGAAACAAACCTGCTTGGTCTGAATCCCTCAGGCAATCTTTCATGATGTTTTGCAATTTAATTAAGAATAATATCTTTAAATTGTGACATTAGCAAAGAGGTCTTGCCATTAGATTCAACCTCCCATACTGTGAGACTCAGCATTTCTTATGAGTTGTGCTTGGGTGAGCCAAATGCTGGTATTTCACAAAAGAGTTTGGTGGGAACTGTGTCCAACCCAATCCTTTGACATTTGGAAAATGTTAGGCCCATGTTACATCTGCACTGCTGGTAAGGTTAATCAATTGAGACGCTACCTAGAGCCAAGTTCTATATGCAAAATTTGTTCTTCATCTGAGCTGGAACTCAACACTTTGGCACAGTGCAGGTATTGCCAAGAGCCTCACTTGTCAAATAAAATATTTATAAACCAGCAATTATCTTCGTCAATACAAAATACTGGGTTTTATCCTCTATTGTTTTCTATTGGATACTTTAAATTGAATTTCAGCTGAAAAAACATATTCAGTGACTGTAAAAAACTAATGGAAAGGATGCCTGATGCAGAAGTGTTTTGGAATGGGAACCTTTACAGCAAGTTTGGTTTATGTTGTATGAACATGACTGGGGCATGTGCTTGTGAGGTCACATTTCCCTGAGTAAATGATTGCCCAGCAACAGACCCAGGACCAGAATACGTGGTTTTGTGGTGCCTTTTGTAAGAGCAGCTCATGGGACAGCTGATGGCAGAGAACAGAACTGTGAAGTTGTGAGGTCACTTTTTACCAAGCAGCTGGTTGGCTAATGGTAGGCATGGTCCTGGTGGATGCAGTCGTGATGTTCCTCCTGACAGGAGTAACAGGTGACAGGCCAGCAACAGGACAATGGCCCTGCCTGGGCTTTACACCAAGTGCCTGTGGTTGCCGAGCATTGGGGTGGCTCCTGATGCCCAGACCACTTTGGGATGGGTCACCATCCATCCTCATCCCTCCCTGTGAGGTCTTCTCATGGTTGTGGTGGCTAATGCCTTGCTGTGAACCCAGAGAAGCTAATGATGGACAAGTCCCTCCAAAAATCATGTATTTCTATGCTGTTGTGCTTGGTGTGTGCCTATGTGCCACAAGGCAACTTTTTTCCCCTCTCTTATTTCTGCCTCCTTCTCCTAAACTGTTAAAAGCCAGAGGACTGTGGGCTGCTGTGCTGAATAATGGTTATGGGTGACACATCAGGGCATGCCTGGGCCCTGATGCTGTGACATGGTGACCAGACTTGGCATTGCCCCCTGGAGAGCAAAGCAAAGGACAAATACCAATAAGTCAGGGTGGGTGCAAACTAACCTTAAACTCTCATAGGTCTCATCCCAGTGAGGCAGGAAATAATGCATCTTTCTTTGTCTTTTCTAATGTGGTGGGAGTTTGATGGCTGCTTCCTTGCACTAGCCCTTGGATGACCAGTATTTACTAAGATGGACAAAATTCCCTCAGGACTTACATCAATTACTATTTCCTATGCAACATTGTAATTAATCTCAGTTACAAGTGTCTTGAGCTTTTCTGGCATATACATATGATCTCTTAAATACCAGATTCCTGAAAGATGCTTTTAATTGCTGTGGGTAGTCAAAATTACCTTAAAAATACTGGTCCCAGCTACCCACAAATACGATACAGTTTTTAAGGGGCTGCATGGTTTTGTCAGAGTTTCATGGGGTTTGGGTTGGGTTGGTTTTACTCTTTTCATTTTATTATGCAGATCTGAATACTGTTTGCATCATTCTCAATTAAACAAAGATAATTTTCTTTTTTAAGAAATAGATTCTGCTCAGGATTCTTCCATCTTGAGGAGGGATTCCCCAGCTCATGTCATCAAATTCACCCCAACTGATGTTTTATTTCAAGGTCTTGGGATATCCTGCCGAAGTTCTTTCTTGATGCAGACCATTGTGTTAGTCAATACGAATGCAACAGCCAAAGTTTCAGCATGAAGGAGGAGAGCAAATGATAGATAGATAGATAGATAGATAGATAGATAGATAGATAGATAGATAGATAGATAGATAGATAGATTGATTGATTTTTGGTAGATAAAACACTATGATATTAGGGCTGTAGTCAATGAGTAGCAAGGAAACACCATGGAGCTGCAGGGGCAAAAGAGAAGGTCCAAGCCATAAAATGAGATACAACCTGCAAATGACATAAAGACAAAAAATATCTTCCACGGGTATTTTAGTAACTTCTCACGATGACCAGAAAAGGGTGACCCACTGATGTCAAGAAGACAAAAAGGACTCTGTATCTCTTTTCCCCTCCATACTTACCCATGTCGTTACTAATGAATATTTTTCAGGGTGGACTTGTTCACCTTGGCAAGCAGGAAGTTGAATTTAGGATGAAAGAAGACAGCAGTATATTTTCTGCCAGAATGGATCTGAGGGACCTCACCAAAGCAGTCATGGCAATTTCATTTTGACTGGTGGCGACTAGGGGAGGTTCCCAAAGCCTGGGAAAGGATAATCAGATTGCCCATCTTTGAAAAAAGGCAAACCAAAGAGGCCAAGGAGATGCAGACCAGTCAGTGTGACTGAGTGCATGGAAAAGTGCTGGAAGAAATAATCAAGCAAATTATTTATGAGCCTCTAGAATATAGCAGAGAGATAAGTAACAGCCAACAGGGATTTGTCAAGAACAAATCATGTCAAACTCACCTTATTTCCTCCTATGACAGGGCAATAAGCCTTGTGGAGAGGCAATGAATATCATATATCTTCGCTCAGCAAGGCTTCTGAAGCTGTCTCACTCCACACTCTTCTGAAGATGCCACAGGAACACAGACCAGGAGGGGCAGAAAGCCCCTCACCACAAGCCATTACCTATGTTCCCCACTCCCATGGTGGGATGCATGGAGGTTTTGTGACTCCATTTGTGATGGTATGGGTGAGAGCAGAGGCATCGAGGGAGGAGAGACAGGGATTTGATGAGAAGACAGGGGTTCAACGTGTTTGCAGAAGGTGCTAGGGAGGGCTGGAGAAAAGGTGATGTGGTTCAGTAAGGACAAGGATAAAAAACTGATTTTAGGTAGGAATAAATTATGTACATCCTGGATGAGAAAACATTAGCAAAACAGTGGATAAACAGGAAAAAAAAAGATCTGCTGAGGCTGAAGAACATCACAAGCTGAATAAAAAGCATGGATGTGGAAAATGCAAATACCTCATAGGGCAAAGCAAAGGGGAGGCATTGTGGGCAAGTGAGGTCTTCTGCACCACACAGTTCTAGCAAAAGCTCAGCTGCCTTTGTCTGTCCAGCTTGAGCACTGCTGTTCAGGAAAAATATTGATTAACTGGGGAGAGTTCAGCCAAGAGCACTACGGGTGACGTGCGATCCGGGGAGCATGTCCCTGTGCGAGAGGGTGGAAAGAGGAAGGTTTGTTTCATCTGAGGTTTCCCAAATACTAAGTCTAGGAAGGTGGGGGGAGAGGTGATGCTCTCACTGCTGCAGACAGGACCAGGGTCATGGTTGTGTAGCAGGAAGGGTCAAGGAGATTGGAAATGAGGGAAATAAGCAGTAAAAGTGCAAAGCCTTGGAAGGCTGTGTATGACTTGGCTGGGAGGGAGGGAAGAAGGGAGGATGTGCTGTCTGCTGCAGGGGAGGGTTTAGGCAGAGCTGACCCTCCTGGTTGAGCAGACAGGGTGGTCCCCAGGCTCCTTCCAGACCTTGTTTTGGTGGTGGTGGTGGTGGAGTTAGGGAGGGGAGTGGTTTTGTGCTCCTAAAGTTTTCCCTGCAGCCTGGGCTTTGTGCTGAGTGAGGGTGTTCTCCTGAAATCAGAGCAGGCTGCTGCTGCCTTGTCAGCATTTGGGATACTCTTCTGTTGATGTGCCGAAACGAGACCTGTGTTAATCAGCACGACGGGGAGATAATTAATTATTCCCAGCACCTTCTCAATGGAAATGTTAGAAAGGAGGGCTAAACTGTCCCCACTGCCCTCCTGTAATCCTGTGCTGCGGCTGGCTTTATTGGCTCTAAGGGGAAAAGAAGCACATTTGCTTTCCTGCTGATATGGTGTTAAGCATGCTCATTTCACAGGCGCGTGCAGATGAAAGTGTAATTGCATGGAAGGTGAATTGATTGCAATTAACCTCAGGACTTGGCCTCAGGCTGGGGTGTCCCACCTTCCTCCCTGGGAAACTGCCATCAGGGGCATAATGCGCAGCTGATGAATACATATATCATGGCATGAAACACATACGTTATGGGAGAAAGTACATAAATCATCTAGGAAAACACGTATTATACTGAAATGATCAAATTATAAATGAAGCACATAAATCATGAGATTACACTGTTGGATTGTATCAGGGACCATAAATTATATAGTGAAGCCCGAGGTTCACAGAGAGGTTCACAGCATAATGAAATAGGACTCGTATAACTTGAGGAAAATGCCGTTATCTCCATGAAATGCAAACGCAAATATCCAGCCTGACCTGTATGTATTTTTGCAACATGTTCTATCACAAAGGCTCACAACAATAGGGCCAGTTAAGCACAATAAGCCCCAAGGAAGCCTCCCCTGCTGAAGCAAACAACGATTACACATTAAAAAGCATGTTCGAAAGATAAGTTTGTAAGGAAGATAAAAAGTCTCCAGCAGGGCTGATAGTTGGATGGCAAAGCTGCTCCAAAGGTTGGTGACATGTGAGCAAGCTGAAAAAGCCTAGCTGCTAAGTGCAAAAAAGTAGGAAGAGTTATTCTGTGAGCAGTCGCTTGATTTCCTATTGATGGAGAGCGCAGGGTGCTGGGGCTGGTCGGGCGCTCGGGTTGGTAGCTGGAGATGGGCTCAGCAAGGTGCTGCCTTGCAGCTGCAGCAAGGCAATTAAAAGTTAACATGAAAAAAATTCAAATCAATATGCTCTGCAATTGGAAGTCAACAGAGTTCAGGGGAAAAAAATGGGAAAGGGATATCAGGGGTAGTTATTTTGTACCTGATCTTCTCCTGGTTTCTGCTTTTGTTGGTTTATTTTCCCTTCCTTTCTCACTCCAAAAAGTAATTTGCTTTTTAACCCTCTCCCCTAGGTTAGTTGTCCCGATACAATTAAGCAGAAGAAATGCCAGTCCAATAAAATACAGGCTTCTCATTTATTTTTTTAAATTATAGCTTTGTCATTAATCAAAGAGGCAGTTGTGAAAGAGGCCAGCTGTCCTTTGGCTGCTGCCAGCATCCCACGTAATGAGACAACTCAGGGTGTTGGGGTTTTTTCCCAGTCAGTCAGTGTGTGAATGATCTTGGTGCTATAGCATAGCTCTGGGATTTACACCCATTCCCAGCATTGCTGAGCTGGGGTTATGGTTGACACACATGTACTAGGGGATTCCTTAGTCATAAAAAAGTGTTTGACTTGCTTCATTCCTCAGGAATTGTGTGAGCTGGAGCCAACTGAATGAATCTATGTATTGGGAACGTCTGGTTTATGGCCAGCCATGGAGGGGCACTGACTCAACCTGTTTCCAGCTGAAGATGCTAATAAGGATGCATTTGTTGTCTCAGGTGGCCAGCAAAACTAACATTTAAGGGAGAGTGCCTAAAATGTTTCATACTACACAGACATAATTTTTAATTAGCAGGCATACTAGATGCAGCACCCGCTAATATGCAGTGGCAAAATCTATCACCAATAGCAAAACCAGCTTCAACTCAGATGCTCAGCTCCTGTAAGAGAGAGCTCTTTCCTAATTTATTTTCAGCAAGCTTGGGGTAGGAAACTGTGTTTATATCATGGGAAAATAAATACACTTTCAAAGAATGAATGGGTTTTAGACTGAAAATCCCAGGGAGAGGGAGAGCTATGCTCAACCTCCTAACCAAAATAAGTTGGTTAAAAATAAATAAATGGTCGAGCCTCCTAGGTATGAGCATAATCATTTTACTATATGATCTATGCGTTTCATTAGTTGAGGTACACATTTCGCTATAATAAATGTGCTTCAGCAAATGATCTATGCATTTCTTTCTGGAATGTATGTGTTTCCCTGGAAAAGGTATGTGTTCATCAGCTATGAGTAATGCTCCTAACGGCACCGCATTATATTGCTTGACTGGTATCAGCGCAGCATTACACATCCATTCCCTTTTGGCCATGGAGACACCAATTCAGCAAGACAGCACATATCAGGCCCTGTCACTCCCATACAGTGATGCTGCATGGGCTGGAGGGTTCCAGCGCCTAGGGAGATGGCACGAAGGAGGGGAAGTGGCAGGACTCGTGTGCAATGCCTGCCTGCTGAGCATATACTACAGGTGCGAAAAACAGAGGATGCAGCCAGGAATGCAGCAGCTGAGCAGTCAGAGGTTTTGCCCACACACTCTGTCCTCAAGCACATGGTGGTCCCTTCTGTTCACGCAGCAATAAGCAAGGAGTTTTCTTTTGCTTCCCAAGCTCACCCAACGTAGTAGCATCCCCCTGCAGTTCCAGTGGGCTAGCCTCTGCCAGACGTCTCTGTAGAGATGTCCCTATCACTGCTCCAAACATTGAGTTTCATCCTTTGGTTCTTCGGCATCGCTGTTGCCTTTTGGTAATGGCTCCTGCCAGGACCTGAGGCAACTAAAACTACACAAATAATTCAAAAAAGGTTTCCTAACTGCTTGATAATTTGTCCCCTCTCCCAGCAAGGTTCCTCACCCATTACAGCATTGTTATTCACTTGTAATGACATCGCTTATTACAGCAGAATACATATTAGTCTTGGCCATAGGACTAATGATTTGTATCTGAGCCTTCATTTTAGAATCACTTTTCATCAATACATTCATTTTTATACTTACAGCTTTATATAATTCATTCCACATATTTCCTTTTACTGACCTATTTTGCTGTACCCTGCATCTACCACTGTAGATGCTATTCTTCTCTTCCAAAAAAAATACTGCCTTTTCTACATTTTTGTTCATTAATATGCTCAGAAGCTGTGGATACATGTATTATATTTTTGTACTATCTCATAGTTTTCTCCCCTCCATCTGAAAAGAAATGTTGATTCTGGAGAGGACTGTAACATCTGAATGAATCTGAATTAATTAGGAGCTCTATTCATGTTACGTAATGCCTGTTTTGGTTTGCTCAGTATATATTTTCTGATTAGTTGTACTTACTTTCTCTCTCTAAAAAAAAAAAAAAAAAATTTAAACATTTCATAGCATGTCATTTGGTGGCAGTAGTTTTAAAGGAAACCATTTCTGATGGAACTAGTTCAGTGCTGAAATAGCGCTGAGTGTAGCTCACGCTCCAAACTGGGTCAGTCAACAACACTGGAGACCATTAAGAGACCTGGACTGTCTGTCTTCCGTGAGGGAATAAATATTTTGGGTCAGGTCCTCAGCAAATATGAGTCAGAATAGGTCACTGATTTATAAACAGCTCTAGATATATGTCGTTATATGCTCCTCTCTCTAATGTGCCACTCACTGAGCAACAGGATCATCATTAAGGGCCTTGTTAAGGGTGGATAATGATAGTCCCTTTTCCTGTGAATTTGGGAAGTGGCAGTGTCGTGGATGAGCCTGCTAATTTAGATGCTTTCATCACCTTTGGAGTGTGTGTTGGTCTGGTACTTGCGGGTTCGAGGGAGGAAGATACCTGCCCTGTGTCAGCCTCTGTACGTGTTCCCAGCTTGAAGGACCCAAACTAGGGAGGAGAAGAGACCAAGGAATGTGACCCAAGTGTTGGAGAGATGAGCTCAGGGCTACAGTGGGAGCCCTACGCAGTCTCCCATCACTTTTGCCCACTGCCTGGTGCTGATGCAACTGCCCCTGGCAGGGTCTTCTCTGCATTTCTGTCCTGGTCTCCGTGGTGGAGGGGGACCTGACTGAAGCAGAGTGGGTTCATTGAAGCTGAATCTCAGGTCCTGCCCTCATATGGGTGGGTACAGTGTGGTCATACCTAAGTGTGTCTTCAGGTCCTGCATAACAGCTTCAAGACCATGGCCGTAGAGCCTAATATGGGGTGTAAGGGGAGAGTGGGGCTGAAGGTGCTGGTGAATATCACATCCACTGTCATTGACAGACATACCATGCATCCACTGCTGGTCTGCAGTGCCCCCTTTCTCTCTCAAAAAGATGATGGGAGATGCCCTTGCTTCCTCCTCAAACAACACAGCTCCTGGTTTAGTTCCTCCTTTAGCTTTTTTCTCTGTCCTATTTCATTCTCGGCTTGTGGGGCATGTCAGGAGACCTGCCAAATATTTGCTGAATCAGGGCTGATTTGTGTACTGGTTTCTCCGTAGTCATTTGCTGACTATAATTTTTTTGCATAAACTCTGGGACATACTTTTTTAATTTGCTATGAATTGCTGTATCCTTTTCAGATGTTTTTGCTACCATAGCACTATGGTTATGAACTGAAGTTCAAAGAACACCAGTGGGAAGAAGATAGGCTGAAGCATTACTTTGGCTTAAAAATATCCATGGGTTTAAAAAAAAAAAAAAAAAAAAGAAGGGAAAGGAAATCAGATTATAGAGATGATCACAAATCCTAAATGACTCTGGTGTCTTGGTCATTGGGGGCAGTTCCAATGGGGAGATAAATCAATTTACAGCAGCTGCAGACAGCTGTCTGATTCAGGTCCAGAACAGCTTGAGTGGAAAGTCATGATAAAAGTTCAGCAGCCACGATCACAGGAGTTCTCCTGAAGGTGTGCAGGGATGGGGGAAGTACAAGGAGGAAAGGAATCCATAAAACAATATTCCAAGTTTTCCTGCCATTTTTATGAATTCAAACTTACATGTGGTGCCTGCGACTTGCAAACTTGATGTGCTCCTGCCTGTTTTCAATCTCTAAAAGTAATGGAGAATGAAGGAGGTCGCAGTTTTCCAAAGCCGCTTTGTTTGTTGCAGTCAACTGCTTCGTATTAGAATGTGATTTAATGTGCATGGCAGTAGTAAAACTACTAATTTTACGTTCTTTTAATCTCAAATAGAAGCTAAACTTGGTTTTCCAAAATGCTAAACCCAACTGTGATCTAATACAAGTTTCTATAGGGCCATAATACTGGGCTCCTTTCAGGATAGAAAATCTTTAGTAATAGTGTCCCACACTGTTGAGATAAAGTCTTTAAAATGAGAAAATGCAATGTTTTTTTTAAACTACAGGAAGAATACTGTGTAAACTGTAGTTGGTCTGCCACTTCCTTTACTTTAAAGTTTCCTTTACTTTTTTACCTTATATGCAGTTAATTTTGGATTTTGTAATACATCATCAGAGATTCTCAAAGCCTGAATTATTACTGCATTGCTTTAGTCCTTATTGCTTTCAGCCTACAAGGAACAGCTGCAATTGGCTGATTGTCTAATATTTGTCACAGGACACCTTTTATGTGAATACATTTTCTGTGTGAGATGATCACACCCTGTCATAGACCTGTAACTGCAAAAGGGTTGAACAACATACTCAACATATCCATGTAATAGGTAGCATTCTCATGTCAAATGATTTCAGAGTACTATCCATGCCAAATATATATACACCTGGCTTTAAATGCTGTTTTTCCCCTCATTGTGCACATGGGCTCTACTTTCCTTGCCATAACTCAGTGTTTGGAGTAGCTAATGATGGTGTCTGATGATGCATTTTAAAATGTCTAGCAGGCTAATACGTGTAAGATGCTACCTGCCTCCTGTTCTTCCCTCCACATCAAACAGCAAGCAAAGACAGTGATGGATTTTTATTTTTTTGTCTCAGGATTGGTGACGCAATACCAAATGTTTGTGGGTGGGGTTAAGGCAGAAACCCATTGGGAAAAAACTGGTTCTTGTGGAAACATCCATGGATGTCCTTCCCTGGCACCTCCTCCAGGCACTTTCAGAGGATTTATGAATTTAGATCTCTTGGCAGAATATTGATTTTGAAGCCTTTAAAGCATAAACCAAGAGAAAAGCTTGAAAACAACACCAGGTCTATGGCAATCTCCAATGTAGAAAGAGAGAGCAAGAGAGCATGGCATGATCACCAGTTAAATCAGCCATTTCCATGGCAATACCACTGGTTTCTCTAGTTTTGTTTACATTTAATATTGTGGAAAGGATGAAGTGTTTCAGACCTCTTTTGTGAACTACTCTAATACATCGTTTATAAGGACTGCTTAGTAAAACCTTATTGATTGCGCTACAGATCTTGGTAGATTAATACCACGGCTGAAAAGTGTGATTTATGAAAATTTTTGAGCAGTAAGAAACACAAACAGGGCAGGAGTTTTGTGGGACAAGTCCAACGAAAAGTGGAAAAAATAGGGTTTACTCTGCCTTAACCAAGAGTATGATTCTATTATTCTATGTAGAAAAAAGAAATCTCTGAGATCTTTGTCACTAGAGAAGGTTTGACAGAGCACAACAAGTCTAGGACTTATACAGGTGTTGTTCTGGGCTTCTCCACTATAGAAAAAGCTCCATGTTCAAAGGTCTCCTCTTGCTGCTTCAAGACTATGCACAAACAAGAAAATAGCTATAAGGGGGTACTGCACCCCTTCAAACCCCAAAGAGAGCTCCTGTTGGGAAAGTAGTCTGTGCCCTCTCCTGGTACTCCACTGGTTAACTTCCTAAAGGAAAAGGTGCTGGTGGGTCTGAATGTCTGAAAAAATATCATCCTGAAAAAGAGATTTCCAGAAATTCAGGGTCTCTTGGGTGTGTTGATTTTTCCAGAGGGGTGAAGTGGGAAAGCTGGAGGGCTTCAGAATGTAGCAGCTACATCTTGACAGCTAGAAGTTTCACCATGATTGTAATTACCATAACTGATGGATTACTTGAGCTAAACTTATTATTATTATCAGCATCAGCATCATTCATTTTGAGGCAGGAACTGTAGAAGTTACATGTATATACTCCACAATTAGGATTTTAACAAGATTTATACCCTCAACAAGAGGACAAAGCAGAGAAACTTATCGGTCTTCACATATACTAAGCTGGTGGGGGCCTCATACCAACAGCTCTCTCACATGTGATAACCAACAGCAGGGCTTCAATTCCTTGGACCTTTCTAAGGGTGGAACACCTCCCTGCCCAACTGTCCTTAGGGTCTGGTTACAACCTTTGACGGAAGAGCTCTTATAACACCTCATTTGGTGTTTGAAATAGCATTCAGGGCATGAAGGTGCTCCAAACCCATACGATTACATCACAGTAATCAAGTACAATCAAACCTAAGCTTCCACCTGCAATTTGCAATTGCATTTGGATTGGGCTTTTGTATAAGCAATTGTGTCAGATGAGTAAAGCAGGTTGATTAATTCAGGGGATAACATGATGCTATGTTAGCCTTACAGCACGGTTACTGCCTAGGTTTGCTCCAAGAGGAACCCCACATAATTAACATGACTCTCACCCTTTCACTTTTAACATGCTTCCTAATTAAGCTCTCCAGGATCTGAACTTCACTTTCTGGCCACAGCAGCTGCAAAATGTTTTTTTCCCAGATGATGGTCACTAGCGCCAACCTCACTGTCACAGAAGCATGCTCATGCATTTAACTCTTTGAATTATTTTATTACTTCTCCTCTCCTGCTTAGGTATAGAGATCTGGCGCAAAACCTTACATTTCAAAGCCAGAACATAAATGGGCAAATGTATCTATAGGCCATCCCTTACCTTTTTATGTATAATAGACATAAGAGATGTTAAGGATACATATAAAAAGCCTTTGACCTGTAATTAGCCTAGCTTGCTTTTTAAAAAATCTTTGTCACTCCATCTGCAGATTAATTAAACTAATAGATGTAATGAAACACAAAGAGGGACAATCGCCTTGTAGAGATTTAGTATTGATTTCTACGCTTAACTGGCTTTAGTGGATTTGAAACAATTATTGTCTATAGATAAATGTCTGCAGTAACTGTTTTATGCATAAATATATCATATTGAGGTACAAAGTCTACCTAGGTATATAGTGTCTATAAAGTCTACCTAGGTATATTAACCCCCACATACGCCACCTTATTTGTATTTATACAGCACCTCCAGATCTTCGGCCAAAAGCTGCTGTTTACACAGTATTATCTTAATTTCACATGACAAATGTGTTACCGTGAAGCTAAACGTTCCTCATTACCCAGATGTGCTTTTCCCCTTCTGTGGAGAGAGGCGCCACCAACTACTGACATGGGCTTCCCCCAGATAACGCTGGCTGCTGAATAGCAGTCGTGTGCTGAAGAAATCCCTTTTCCAAAAAAAAAAAAAAACCCAAAACAAAAAAATATCTGGGCATGTGCCAGGAGGCTGGAGGGGCCCCAGGTACTGGTGGCCCTTCAATTAGGCTGAGCTGCTGCCTTCCAAAGCCCTGCTTCTCCAACTGGTTTGAACTGGGGCCAAGCAGGCTGTGAGGGCAGGCAGCCCCTCCTACCCGCATCCCTCGCTGCCGCTGGAATGGGAAGGACGTGGAGCTGGCAATGATGAGGAGGGTTCGCATGAATCCCCCGAGCCAGCAAGCAGGGTTTCCTAATTGTCAGCTGCGCTGCTCTGGGCTTGTTTAAAATAATTAGAGTGCGGCGGCTTAAACAGACCGGGGGTGCTGGTGTCGGGTTTTTTTTTTTCTTTCTTTCTTTTTTTTTTTTCTTTTTTTTTTTTTTTTCTTTTTTTTCTTTCCCCCCTTAATCCCTCCGTATGGGTTTTTATCGGTTGCTATCAGCTCCCTGCTCATTTCTGACACCATCACCCTGCCAGGCAGGGGGATGGGAAGGGGGGGAGGGGGAGTGGCAAGAAAGGTATTATATTTTAAGTACGCGAATACAGTCAGAAAGAGACAGGATAAACCAGCCGCCAATGCATGCAACGGAAGGAAACAATGCACCCAATACATCCAAACTAAATTATTCTTTAAAAAAAGGGGGGGGAAGGAAGAGAAATTTCTGCTTTCTCCTCTTCCTCCTTTTTTTTTTTTTTTTTTATTTCCCCATCCAAGAGGGCTAGCTGAAATCTTTCTTAATTACCGCTTATTTCAATGACAGAATTGTAATTTATCATTTAGTTGTAATTTGACATATGTTCACACCTTTGCCATTTCCAATTTCCTCCTTCACTCTAATTGTCTGCCTGGCTCGCCTGTCACGCGTGCCTCCTGGGATTAATTCGAGCTGTCTGTCTGCAGCAGGGCTGCCGGCGAGCTCGGGGCTGCTGGGAGCGTGACAGTGCCAGCGAGCACACCGTTTAGCCAAGGCATTACCCAGCCCTCGCACTCCTGCTTCTCCTTGGCCCCCAGTGTTTATTGTTTAGCCCGGTGTTTTTTTTTTTTTTTTTTTTTTTTTTTTTTTTTTTTTTTTGCATCTGTGACTTTCCGGGGTTTTATTAGGCTCTAATTACGCTCCCTGGCTGTCAGCTGAAAGGAGAGGAAGCCTTGCTGTAATTAGTGGGAGGGGGGCCCCGGCAGCGGGGATGCGGGGACCGGTAGATGTCTCTCGCTCTGCCTCGAAAATATACAGCGGCTTTAAATGCTGTGCCTTCATTTTCCTCTGTGGCTGTTTATGTTCCTCTCTCCTGCTGACATGGCCTCGATAAGGCTATTGCACTATCGTACCCTCCTCCCCCAGCTTATCATAGAATCATAGAATCATAGAACAACCAGGTTGGAAGGGACCCATAGGATCATCGAGTCCAACCATTCCTATCAAACACTAAACCATGTCCCTCAGCTTTTGCCCCCCCGCCCCGTAGCCCCACTCTCCCTCCTCTCTCTGGGCTTGTATCCCACTTCAGCATCCTCTTAAAGTAACCTTTCTCTGGCCAGGTCCTGCTCCACCTCAGTGCAAATCCTAGAATCATAGAACAACCAAGTTGGAAGGGACCCATTGGATAATTGAGTCCAACCATTCCTATCAAACACTAAACCATGTCCCTCAGGATCTCATCCACCCGTGCCTTAAACACCTCCAGGGGAGGTGAATCAACCACCTCCCTGGGCAGCCTATTCCAATGACCCTCTGTGTGAAAAACTTTCTCCTAATCTCCAGCCTAAATCTCCCCTGGCGGAGCTTGAGGCCATTCCCTCTTGTCCTGTCCCCTGCCACTTGGGAGAAGAGGACAGCTCCCTCCTCTCCACAACCTCCTTTCAGGTACTTGTAGAGAGTAATGAGGTCTCCTCTCAGGCTCCTCTTCTCCAAACTAAACAACCCCAGCTCTCTCAGCTGCTCCTCATAGGGCCTGTTCTCCAGCCCCTTCACCAGCTTCGTGGCTCTTCTCTGGACTCACTCCAGAGCCTCAACATCCTTCTTGTGGTGAGGGGCCCAGAACTGAACACAGCATTCAAGGAGCGGCCTCACCAGTGCTGGTACAGAGGGAGAATCACCTCCCTGGACCTGCTGGTCACACCATTTCTGATACAAGCCAGGATGCCGTTGGCCTTCTTGGCCACCTGGGCACACTGCTGGCTCATGTTCAGTCGACTGTCGACCAACACCCCCAGGTCCCTCTCCTCCTGGCAGTTTTCCAGCCAGGCTTCTCCCAGTCTGTAGCTCTGCTCACCAGATGTGAATTTGGCCCAGGGTGTGTTTGCTTGCTGAAGAGGTTAATATAGCAGGGAAGGGCACTGTATGCCCAGCACGTGAGTATATATCATGGCTAAAAATTAACCTGTCAGCAGCTGCTTTGATCACGAAGGAGACGTGCAGGCACCTTTCCCCATGATCGGTCCTGCTGTGGTCACGCTCAACTGGTCTCCTCATCCGTGTAAATTTGCAACAGGAGAGGCTGCTGCTGGTCTAGAGGTGCTGTTTGTTTTCATCAAGGGAAAGGATATTTCCCTAAAGTGTTGCAAAGTATCACCGAAGATTAGATTCTCAGCCACACTTTTCCTGGGCAACAGCTGAATTCACAAAGTGACTCATTACCTGATCCCTTTCCCCCGTCCTATCCAGATTTCTCCCAGTGGTTCCCCCATGGGCCCCTGAAGCACATATGGATGCTATACTCCTTGCTCCATGTGGGACCACCCTCAGAGCTCCTCCTATGGATAAAGGTGACTGGTGAAAGCTGCTCAGTGCAGCTGCTGCTATGTTTGGGGTTTTTTTCTTTCTTGTTTCTTTCTTTCTTTTTTTTTTTAATTTATCTTTCAATCTTTGCCTGAAAGGACAGAAAACATCCATCCTTTTCCCAGTTTTCCTGGGGGATTTTTTCAACAAGTATAGGTGAGTGGGCCAAGGCTGTCTGCAGATGTTTCACGCAAGTGGATCCAGCCCCAGCCAGGAAAGAGGAGCTGTTTTCCCATGAGAGAAACCTGGCTCAACCAACCAGCTGAGCAGATACTTCTGAGCAGGTCTTACCCTCTAGCTTGATTATCAGCACCTTTTATTACGCAATCCCTCAAAATCCCCACATCTTGCACTATTTCATTCACATTTCTTTTGATACCCAAGTGAAGAGTTATAAGGCAAGGAGAAGAGATAAACTACCTATTCCAGCTAGTAAGTGAAGCTCAAAAATGCTGAACAAAAAGGTTAAAAAAAAAGCGCTAAGCGTTTATTCATTTTTTCCAGTGATTTCAAATGACTCATCCATCAGTACTTGCAGACACAAAGGAAAAACTTACAAAAGCTGGAGAAAATTGGTCAGCATTTACCCCTTCATAGGGATGTGGATGCTAGGGAAGGTGAATTTTGGTGTGGGCACATCTGCTCCACATGCTGCATGCCCAGTCTCCACATGGAACCTCTATGAATGGTGAGCTCCAGATGTCGTCTTAGTTTTTACCTGGTCTATTCAGTAGTGTAGCCCTAAGCGAGTGATTAAAGCCCAACCTTGATGGCTTAGAGCACCTTAATAGATGCCTTAAGTATATAAAATGAAAATAATAACCTACTGCATCCAATCACTGCAGTATTACCCACCCCCATCCCCACCCCACCACCTCACCAAAGTAGCCTGAACCCCTCTCTCTGGGCCACCCTGAGCTTTTCCTGGCATCACCTTGGCAACACAGCATGAAAACAGCCTGACCAGAGAGTGCAAGCTAGAGGTCATCACAACTTGGTGATTTCAAATCCTGAAGGAATTAATATATAAGCCAAAGAATGCTGGGGAGAATAAAATAAAGCAAAACAAACAAACAAAACCTGAAAATCAATCAAACAAACAAAAAACCAAACCAAAAATACCAACCCCAAATCACCAACCCAGTGTAACTGAGGACAAAAAAAGCAGCTTGCAGCACAATGAGAAATCAGTGAGATGCTACCTCTTGGAAACCTCTGGCTGCTGCTGGTGATACTCCCTTGGGGGCATTTGCTGCCCCACAGCAACCACCCTTTGAGCAGGCAGAAATGCTCCTTGGAGCCCAGGTTCACAAAGCAGCTAATACACTGCTGCTGGAAAATATTCAGTGTCTTATGGGACGCAAGACTGAATGGATTTATACTTATTTAGATTTTTTTCTCCTTTTCAATGTCTGCTTCCTACACTGCTGACCTTTCAAAATTATTTCAATACTCACTGACTTTATTTTCTGCATGTTCTGTTGAGCTGGATTTTTTATCCTCCAGCTTCCTGCTTTCTGCCAGGATGGCCAGCCTTCTCAAGCAGTTTTCTTTGAACACCAGGATTTTTCTGAAGTGTCTACAAACTTTTAGGAGCTGGCATTTCTGTCCTCTTTTGCTGCCAAATTATGAGAAGCTTGTGAAAACACAAAATGCCTCAAGCTGAGTGCTAAAAAAGAAGGCCCTCCAAATACTTAATCACGTGCTCCACTCTTGGTCTAAAGACTGGGCTATGAGGTACTTATGATTTAATATTAGATCTTTGCTATATTTATGGCTTATTACATATATTGAAGCTATTTCACTGGAAATGATGTTAGAATCAATGTGCTCATTAGAAGTAGATGCTAAGTGCTTTTGAAAATTCACTTGCTTTTTCATTTCTCTTAGCCACCAATTTTGGTTTTGTTTTAAGTGTGACTTCCTGAGGCCTTATTCATTAATAGATAAACAGTAATAGGTAGGCTAGGAGAATACAGTAGGCTCATCTTCCATGTCAGCATACCCAGTGTGTATCAGAAATAAATCTGGTTTTTTCAAGGATGTGGAAATCCTTTGGCTTACAGAGATTCTCTGAACATCTCATGTTTTTGCTGTACTTGTAATGAGAATGAATAAACTCCAAATGGGAAGGAAGGATTCAGCCCAGGCCCTAGATGGAAAGCAACGTTACAGGTAGATGACTTAGAGAAGCTGCTGCTGTACTCTGCACTGTCAGTGGGGGATGTAAAAGGTATAAAATAGATGGGTTGAAACCTGAAGTTCTGGGGGAGTGATAACCTTTGTGGAGATTGTTTGTTTTCTTACTTTTAATTATTTTTTTGGCATTTATTTTCTCAGTAGTGCTATTCATTCACTGTGTCATAGGAATACATATTCTTCAGTACTCTTACCCTGAATGGTCTGTAGCATACACAGAGGAAAACCTCCTCATGAGTAACAAAACCAGTTAACTTTTGCTAGTCATTTCTCTATGGATGAATGATTGGTGTGATTACACTCGTTACACCCTATAAACGTGTCCAGAGCTGGCAGGAGCAGGCTTTCCCTGCACCCAAAGAGCATGGAATGGGCGCCAGCTGCCCTAATCTCTTGGAAGAAGTTTGGGTATCGGTTGAAGGATTTACCCAGAGCCATGCAAGAAGATAACATTGGAGTGCTACTGAAACAGTGGTGGGTGGCTTTTCTTTGGTGCTCTTTGAATCCTCTACTTATATTTTGACAAAAATCTCTGTTAATCTTGTTGCTGCTTATGGAAAAAAAGAAGAAGAGAAGGAAGGAGAACTCAGTAACTCTTGACTGAGAGGCCTTACAAGTCCTTGCTGTACACTTTCTGAGTTTGCAGTGGTTTAGTCTTGCTCTAGCTCCTACTTGATTGTGCTACAGTGCTCTTAGAGATGTTTACTCAAGAACAGTTGATGAAAACTCCATGGCATATCCTCAGTATGCAAGTTTAGCTTGTTACACCTCTGTAAATCAAGCTAACTTTTGGTTCAAAATACAAAGAAAAGCCCAACCAACCACAGTAGGTGTCTGCTGCTACTTCTTATAAGTAGTGAAGGAAAACCCTCTTTCATTCATTTCTTTACCTGAAAGGAGGTTGTAGAGAGGAGGGAACTGGCCTCTCCTCCCAAGTGACAGGGGACAGGACAAGAGGGAATGGACTCAAGCTCCACCAGGGGAGATTTAGGCTGGAGATTAGGAGGAAGTTTTTCACACAGAGGGTCATTGGTCGTTGGAATAGGCTGCCCAGGGAGGTGGTTGATTCACCTTCCCTGGAGGTGTTTAAGGCACGGGTAGATGAGATCCTGAGGGACATGGTTTAGTGTTTGATAGGAAGGGTTGGACTCGATGATCCGATGGGTCCTTTCCAACCTGGTTGTTCTATGATTCTATGATTCATGTATGGAAAAAGAGAACTTAAATAATTTTACTTTGAAGAAAGCAGTCTCCTCTGTCTCTTAACCTTCATGTTGAGAATAAGCACCAATGTCTTCATCCCTAAACACAGTGTTCGGGGAAACTATGAGAAGGCAAATTCAAGGCGGTGTCCACATGGAAATTATTTTTGTGCACTAAAATATAGTGATTGCCACCGGTGCCCGCTATAAAAATTTTATATGTAGAAAGTGGCAGGCTATCACACTTTTTATATATACATATATAAAAGTGACAGGCAGAGGAATAGGATGCTTGAAGCTGTAGGATACGAGTGTTATAGGCCACAGTTGTTTTAATTGTTTATTTTTTTATCCCAGTGGGAAAAGTTCTCTGTCATTACCTCAAAACCGCAATACCAATGTTTTTTTCTTTCAAAGACTGAACACACCAAGAAACCTTCTTGCATTTTCCCAGGTGTTTAGTGCCACTGCTTTCTGTTTGTCAGCATTTTAGAGTGAATTGTGACAAGTTTTTGGGCTAGTTCTGGCTCCTGGGAGAGTGAGTACCTGCTGTGCAGCTCATAAACCCTGGACCTGGCCAGGGTGAGCATGGACAAGAGAGTGGTCACCAGCACCTGCCAGGTAAAGCATTGCCATGTTTAAGACTTGGCTGAAACACTGTTTCTAGCCTTTTTGTTTCTGTTCCTAGTCGTCTTTAAAATCTTAGATCCTGAATGCACAAATGAAGGAAGTAAAGGAGGGAATATACCAAGAGAAATGGAAGTACCACCAGCTTTCTCTCTACTCCAGAGCACTACCTCTGGCAGCAATGGAGGCTTCAGGAGAAGAAATCATAGAATCGTAGAATTACCAGGTTGGAAGACACTCATTGGATCATCGAGTCCTACCCTTCCTATCAAACACTAAACTATGTCCCTCAGGACCTCATCTACCCGTGCCTTAAACGCCTCCAGGGAAGGTGAATCAACCACCTCCCTGGGCAGCCTCTGCCAGTGCCCAGTGACCCTTTCCATGAAAACTTTTTCCTCATGTCTAGCCTAAATCTCCCCTGGCGGAGCTTGAGGCCATTTCCTCTTATCCTGTCATTACTTGGGGAACTTACTGTACTAGCTTATCACCCATCTCCAAGGACAGGCATATTCTTAGCCTCCTTAAATCCAGCATTTGCCTGTGGTTAGTGGGATTGTTGAAATTCCTGTGGTAGTCCTGGTATCCAGTAGGTCCTTGTTCCTGTTCACCCCAGAGCATGCAAGTGGCTGTGGCTGTTGCAACATATGACACTGCTGTAACGGTGTCTGTTGGACTGAGGTGAACAGTCACAGTTTCAGATGGCAGTAAGAAGGAGGCATTTGCAGGGTGCAAAGCTACCCACTTTTGCAGACATCTTGTCTTTTGAACCTGGAAGTTATATTTGCATGAAAGTTGAGTATGTGGAGAAAAGTGGAGAGTGGTTTGAGTTGGGGGAGATGTGGAAATCCCAGAAGTCCCACGGTGCAAGTGTAGACATTTTACTGATATTTTTGGGACACGCTTGACTTGCCTTTATGTTCTCTATATACATACATACAAAAGTATGGGAGGCCTACAGGTACGTATATGTCTGTGAACACATACTCACAGAAATAAATATACCTTTGAACGTATAATCAAATTGAAATAGTTTCCAGCCACCCACTGCACAGCTGCAGCTCTGTTTCTCACCTTAGAAAGATCTCAAGACTTGCATTAGTGCACCAGACCGGACTGTGCCCTCAAGCCCACTGCTGGACAAACTCTGTTAGGTGGCAAATATCTGCCAGGAGTGGAGACAACCATGGAAAGAAACTCTGGAGGCTCTGCAAGGACTATTCAGTTCCTCTGACACCTGTCACTGGAAGTGCTGGATTTACACCTTGCGATTTGTTTGATGAAAAAAGTCAGGGAGCAATAACATAATAAGCTGAGCAGAAGAAGAATTGTTATCAGAAAATTATTTGCAATGTAGCATTTAAAATAAATATCCCAGGTATTCCTCTGCTTTACAGTGTCATTTCTAACTCTAAAAAGTGTGTGTATAAATCTAATGAAGTAGCTATTCATAAAAGTTCAGCTTGAGTAATAAAAGTAACGTTTTTCTGTAATGATATTTTATAGATTTGAATAAGACATATAAAATATTTTTGCTTTTATAGCATATGTAAAAGGAGTAAGTACACTACGCCTATAAAACAGGGATTACTTATAAATTCTTAAAATATTTCTAGAACAAAGTAAATAATACTCATATTTTTTTTCTGAAAGACCTATTGAAAGCCACGTAGCAAACTTTTCAAATATTTCATATGAAAACAATTCTCCTGCAGCTTGAGTGAAGACATAACACACTTGCTTCTCTTATCTTTTAATAAAGAAAATTCACAGGTTCTCTTTCCCTTTGTATTGCATACGCCTCCCTCTGAGCCCTTCAGCCCAGTTCTTTGCCAGTGTGAGTATGTTACATGTGAGGAGAAGTTGGGCTTTTATCCCCTGTGATGTAATTTTCACAACTACCAACTGAACATTGCAAAGAAGAGAATTGTCATCAAGTGTGGAGGAGGATGGAAAACAGAAATCTGAAAGGTAGGAGGCCAGGACTCCTGATTTATTTTCTACTGAGTCTGGGGGAAAAAATACCAAGTGTTGATAAGATACTGTGGATTGTGCATGAAGTTACCAAGATCAGAGTCTGTCTCTCAGATCTGACCCTCCGGCAGTGCAGTGCCACACTTGGTGCCACTCTCCATGTCAGAGGGACAGCAGTGGGTCATGCTGCTACTGCTGCACCCTCTGGGCTCTGGCACAGGTGCTTGGGGACAACACTTATAAGCCATTGCGGCAGTGTCCCCTGACAGTGCTGTCATCTTCAATGACAGGGTTATGCAGCATCATCACACTCCTTGTCTGGCTGAGTCATGCATCCAGTAGTGGCATGGGGACACTGGGAAGGTGGGGTTTGCAGAGGTAGGATGCCCATGTGAATGAAATGGGTGCATGGCTGGGCACACCAGTGCTTTGTAGCCACAGGAGAGCCAGCCCCCTGCGTAGAGATGAGGGTGTAACCTGCAATCCAGTGGAAATGCTAACACTAGTTAATATAAATAGCTCTACTTTGAAAAGCCTTATGACAGAAACCAGAAAATGTGTGACATGCATGTAATTATTTTTAAACCTATTTCTATGGGGTTTCTCTAAGGCACTGATAAGCATTAAATTTTTCCCTTATCAATAAAATGCAATTCAAACTTGCTTTGTCCAAATGTGATTTGAGCTACCTTCAGTGAAAGGTAGAGGAGTGCATTTTGATTAAGTGGTTAAAATAAGCTGTAAAACAGATGGTAGGAAGGGACACCACGTGTGGGCCTGCAACAGTAGCCACCGGGGCTGTGCATGGCTCAGCATTTGTAGCCAGGTGCATGCACACCTGTGCATGCTGTAACACATATAGTGTGTACTTGAACATTGTCTGCTACCCTGCTCTGACATCCATGTGTACACACTGGCATGTGTGCAAGCAGGAACACACAAACACACTTGTGGGTTTATACACACCCACTCACACACATATTCACTTTCTACAATTACTTGTTAAAAAAGGAGTCTTAAAGAAAAGCAAAATGTATATATTTTCGTTCATGTGCTTACATATATATTTGTGTATATATGCCCAATACATATTGTATACAGCTATCTTAATTTGCATGTCCACTGGATAGTAAATCTTTGGGTATGCAGCATACGGTATGACCATAAATACATATATCTGAAGGAAAATGGAAACCAGTGTGACTTAACACAGAGACTTTACACACATTTATTGACTTGTCTATGTATCTACATCTACAGCTTGGCTCTTGAGCCTAGTTCAGAAGGTATTGCCATCACTTTGTCTTCATGTAAGCACAAAATATGGAGTCCTTCATGATGGACATCTCTGTACATGTGGCCAAGTCATTATACAACCAAAGTTATCTTTTAATAAGGCTTTTCAGAGAGGAAAGTCTATGAAAACCTTACACATGACACATTCAGTGGCTGCTGGCAGTGGAGCAGCAGCAGGCTGGTGATAGACCAGTAATTCTAAGCAAACTGTCTTTGGGGGTGAAGCGCCAGGTCACATTTTGGGGGGAAATTTTAAACAAAAAATGTTGAGCAAGCTGCTATGCTGTAACAGAGTTGCTGCAGTTCAGAGCTGGTGCTATTGAGGACTTCACAGTGTAAATGTTTATTGACTAGGTTTGATTTTCTGTTTTATTTTTTATTTGACAGTTGGCATATTTCTAAAAAGTCAGTGCACATTTCTGAAATTTCATTGCACATCCATGCATCATTACCTGTTTTCTTAGAGCTGGAGGGAGACGATATTGTTGGGAGTTTTCTCTCATGTAGGGAGGCAAGGCAACGAGGCATAACAGAAGTGAAGGATGGCCTTTGGGAGAGCAGCATAGCTTTTCTGAAGCATAAGTCTTTGGTCCAACTGAAAGTCCAAAACAAAGGAGAATCTCTGTGTCTGACTCTGTCTAGCTTTACCTTGGTAATGAAAGGAAATAGGGAAGAAAGGAGGGGGGGGTGGGGGGGGGGAAAGGAAAAAGAAATAGAAACTTACTATTTTAAAAACCTGGTCCAAAGTTGAAGAGGCTGGTGACCAGAAGCGAATATTCATCAGAAATGCCTGACTGCCGTGCCAGAGTGAAATATTCCAGGAAAACAAGATAGAGGGATATTTTTACCAGAAAATATTGGAGTTGGACCAGACTGACTCACCTCAAAGAAAATGATGGACAAATGCTGCAGGGCATGCTGAAGAAAATAAAATGCTTATCCTTTATCCCAAACCCATTCAGCTGGGGACCATTTTAGGAGCTAAGCAAAGTGTTTTCCTTTGTCCTTGTTCTTTTCCTTTTCAATAGCAAACAAAAAAACATACTGGTGTCTCTGTTGTGGGCTCTGTCTTGGATAGAGAACTCCTCGCTGGGAAAAGAGCAGCTGTTCTCTTGAAGGTTGAGCTTTGTTATTTTGTCAAGGAGTGGAGATATTACTGAGCTCAGGGGTTACTCCAGCTCCTTCATCAGTGATGGGGAAGACAGGAGAAAATCCTCCATTTCAGTAAGCTGGGACCTGCAGGCAACTCCCTCAACTTCCTCTTCCAAGGCAGTGATTCTCCAAAACTGCTTCTAATCTATCCGATATTTTGGGAATACTCTTTGTCTTTAGGCATGACTGAGTTAAGCGTCAGAGGTCTCAGTGCAGAATGAGTCTCTAAATGTGGATAGATTTTTGCGGGAGAGTGGTTGTGTTATCCAGCTTTTCTCTAAGTTTCTTATTTGTGGTCTGGCCCCACACTCCTGGCATCAGACAAGGATTAAAGGCAATGTGGTAGAAGAGAAAAGCTGTCTTGCAGTATCTTGCAGCTGGGCAACACTTTTGACACATTTCTCAGAGTTCTCCAGATTTCAGGATAGCTTTTATTTTTCCCTCTTTTTTACATCACCCTTTCAGATCTCCCTTTGCTGCCAATCAAGGGGAAAACAAATGCCTCCTTTTCCACCTGCCAAAACCCCTCCCTGATCCCAGGTCCAGACATTTCCACTTGTGTATTGCAAGCAGAAAACTGAGCAAGACGTCAGGTAGTGCCGACTTTCTTGCACCTTTCCTGAGGACGTGGCAGACAGGCAGCAGATGCACAACAGCTTGGGAGGCTGCCACTGCTTGCCCGGTGAGGGAGGCTCAGCTTCTGCGTGCCCCTGCCCACGCGAAGGTTAATGCAAACCTGCGAGGTGCTTGATCGCATCTGGCCCTTGTGTATGCACATCTGTCTTCCCACCTTCTGATTTCCCTACACGTGCCGGGAGCAGCCCCCTCGCAGTCCCTGTGCTCCCTCGGGCTGTGGAGGTGCTGCAGGAGTTAGGTTACACACATGCAGAAAGCCATTAATTAAATTAGAGCTCTCCAACAGGGGCTGCAGAAGCAGCTGTGTCATCAATCATTGCGCCACAGGCAGATACACAGGCTGCATCACTTGGAGGGATTTTTTTTATTTTTTTTAAAGCCAACCAAGGGTCATAAGCAAGAGTCTCATTTGGGACTGAGACATCTGCTGGCCCAGGGATCCCCCTCTGAGCTCACCACTGAGGAACGGGTCTGTGGCTGAGGCTCTTGGGTGCTGCTATGGTGCAAATTAATTGACATGTTGTCCTGTGGATGCTCATGTCTCTTTGTGTCAATGTGCTGACGGGTGACAGAGATGCCACCCTGGGGCTGAGCCTGTATTTGGCAGTGGATGAACATGCTAAACCACTGCTGACCTGCCTGCCAAGCCCTGCTCTGCATGGAAGGGGAACCCCTGGCATCAGGTTTTGGCATGGGACCTCTCGGGCCCTTCCCAGTGGACTTCATGGCTTGACAGGAAATGGATGAGATCGGTGGATCCCAACCACGCACAGAAAAAGTGTATTTCTGTTATTTACAGACTCTCAATAAGGAACTTTCCATCTATTGCCAAAGAACTATGGCTTTTAGACAGTTAATCAAATAAGAAAGGCTAAGGGTAGTGACTACACCCTCTGCAAATAGCAGTCCAGACACAAGAACAAATAATTTGTGTCAGCATGACGAAAGAAAATGGAATGTAAACTTGCTAAACAGCCACAGATACCAGCTTTTATAGGTATGTTTTCCTGTCTCAGCTCAAGGAAAGAATCCAGGCAGGTTTAGATTTGAGATACATTTATAATGTCAAGTGGTCTCCCCTCTCTTGTTCCATGTTGGTGTGAAGAAACAGGTTTGCAATATCTTAACATTCCCTGGGCGAGTTTCTCCACATCCACCTTAAGTTATGCTACCTGTCTCAGCCCAAGGAAAGAATCCAGGCAGGTTTAAATTTGAAATACATTTATAATGTCAAGTGGTCTCCCCTCCTTTGTCCCATGTTGGTGTGAAGAAAGAGGTTTGCAATATCTTAATGTTCCCTGGGCAAGCTTCTCCGTATCCACCTCAAGTTATGCTACCTACAGAGGAAAGACAAAGCCTCAGCCATTTTATTCAGGCCTATTTCAGGGTAGGTCATCTCAGCACAGTGTGGCACAATAGCATGTGCCAATCTCTCAGCACAAATACTGACCCACAAATAATGAATGCTCCTAGCAACCACTGAGACAAACAGCAAAACTTTTAACACATTTTCATGAAAAAAAACCCAAACTCAACCAACTATTTTTGCACTGGGGAAAAGTGGCCTGAGTGTAGATGATCTGCAAAGAAAAAGTTGTCAGATAAATTATTTGTATTGAGTAATTTGATTGTCTCTCCTTGGAAAACCAATGAATGGGTTATTTTCTGCAACAGTTGCTGTTCAAACTGGAGACGTAAGTCCATGTGGTCTCGCTGTTAAACAATTACTATGCTGGATTTTTAAATTAACTTTTTAAAGAAGTAAGTATATAGGGAATATATATGGAGCAGAGAAGATTTAAACAGGGGGCAAAATTATCATGAAATCTTAAAAATTAGCAGTAGAAAGGGTGATTGTGTGAAGACACAGATAACTCACCTGCCACTGGGACTGTAAGAGACCAAATTTTCAAGGCTGGCTGTGATGCAATTCAGACATTTAATCTGCATTTCATGTATACAGCTAAGGAAATGCTTCCCAGATGAGCTATGAGGCTATACAGCCCCAAGGACTCTGCTCCCAGTAGGCTATAACTGAGGAGCCACCTTGGGCTGGGGCTACTGCTCTCTGGTTGTCTACTTTTTTCACATAAAGCCAAATACCGTTCGCATGCATGTGTCAGTGGGAGGGTCTAAGAAAAGTAAAAGATCTTGTAAAGTCTTCTATAGGAGTGGAGGTGGAAAGGGTTAAATGGATTCTGCATTTGTGCAATGATTTGCCACTTGTGATATTTCATCATTATCTGCATTTGTCCATAAGGAGCCAGATTTCCTTCTGCATTTATGTTGGGGTATACCTGCTTGCAGTAGGCAAAGGCTGACTTGAACCTCTTTCATGGGTAATATTTGCCTGCATTTTTCTCTGACTAGGTCTAAATAAAGTAAAGTGTGGTCTGCCAACCACAAAAACCTGAGTTCTTCCACCAGAGGTGAGATATAAAGGCACAGCTCTGTGTTTCTGCTTTGCTCCCTCCCCCTGCTCTTGTGCTGCCTGTGTCTGCCCTGCAGACGCTCCCTTCCTTTGGGGCACTTTGCTCAGTTCATATTATACCTTAGCGCACAGCTTCCACACATTGGACCTTTCTACCTTTAGGTGGAAAGTCAGAGTTTGGGGAGTTCATTTCATTGTTATCTGCATAATCTACTCAGAAACATAATAATGCTGCTTTTCTAGCTTTTCTTGTCAAGGCAATCAGGAGGAGATTCGCTGCATGAAGAGTTAAGTGTGGAATACATATTGAGGTGAAGCGAAAGGTATGTCAAATAGCAATTGGCTGTGAGCTGTCTTTGCCTTGTCTTTCTGCGGGAGTAGGTTTAAGCAAGCTACTGCAACAGGAGACACTGAAGGTGGACTCCATGCAGGCATGCATGAATAAAGAAAAGAAAACCAACCCCAAAAGAGAGGAAGCAATCAAACACAATTTTTAATAATGAAGAATTTGGTGGCTAGCTCTTCGAGTACTGCTTCAGCTGAGTCAAAGGTGGGTACCATCTCTTTGCAAGGCCATCACAATTTCTGCTAGCGGCTAAAGCAGCTGGGGAAGTTAGTATTGCAGTGAGGAAGCCCGAAGGAACAATGCAGCCCTCCCTCTTGTCCCAGGACTGTAATCCTAGGCTGCAGCATCACCTTTCATTTAGGACAGAAGCCAGGTCCCTCGCAGCATGCAAATAGAGGTGAATATACTGGCTTTCCACTTGCCACTGCTTAGTGTTGGTTCCAGCCTCTGGCAGTCTAGTCTGCCTTGATATATTTCTTCTGTAGGACGGATTATGTATATTCATCTTCTCATTTGACTTGGTGGCTAAGAAACACCTCCAGCCATTATGGGGGCTGGAGAATTGAGGGGATCACAGTTGTTTTGCTTTCATGGCTTCTCATGACATTCACACTGACCTATGAAGAAAGCCACGCATTTCCCTGCTCTCCAATTTCAAAGTGAAATCCCATTTTCCCATCGTTTTTAAGGTAGTATCTACTTCATTTTTCATGAAGGCCATTTGGCATATTACAAGAGTGTATTGAGTAGTTTACATTTAATTCAAATTAATAAAGTGCACCTATTGACTACATGTATATTTCTACTGAAAGTTTTGTTAAGTATGAAAAAAAAGCTTTAAGTTTTTTTAAAAAAACATTAATCTTATGTTTGTTCTGTTGATGAATTTTGAGTGTCTCAATCTCAACAAAAATATAATTTATGATGTCATTTGTGAAAACCTGCCTGCCAGTTTCAGCAACTGCAATTTTGTCTGAGAGCAGTCTGCTGTCAGCAGCCAAGACTCTGTCCAGCAAGAAGCACAAGTCCTGCTGTACCTGCTTACTATTATCTTCTCACTCAACAACATCTTTTGGGAAAACAACCTCCTATCTCATCTTTTTCATGCAACTCTTGTTAGGTTACTGCATGACATTACTGAGGGAGGGCTTCATGATTAGCAAACCACCTAGTGAGTTATGTATTACCAGTACTACATAGGCTAATCATGAGCCACCACACAGAAAATAATGCAGCACTGGCTTGGATATTTAACCAAAGGGTAGCACAAGCTCAGAAACCGTCCTTAAAACTGCTCCATGCTCTGATGGTTCCCCTGAGACATGCTGCCAAAGCAGGGGTAGGCATCCTTAATTATCATCAATGTTGGTAACTATGTGCAACATGTATAATAACAAAACCAAGTTGTAACAGCAGGTGTCATTTGGCATTCTCTGTCACGTCAGTCACATTTTGGCTTTTCTGTGCATTTAGGCTGATATATATTTTTTCTAGATAACTGGGATACTCTTTTTCAGCAAGAAAGCAATTCTTGCAATACCTTTCCTAGCCTGACGTGTATGGTGCCTTTTTTTAATCTAGGCTGATTAAGATTCATGTTTTTTTCCTCTGAAAGTGCTCTCTAAGGTTCCTATTTACACATGGTACAAGATCAATGGACTAATAATTAAGGCAGTGGTGAGATGCTATTTCAGGACTGTTGCCTGTTTATCTGAAACAGCTGTCTATGAATGTGGGCTGCACAACACAGAGGTTGCCATGGTTAAAAAACCTGTTTACTGAGTGCTTGGTAAATAGTTGCACAACTTTCTGTGTAAATGCCAAATAGCACATTAGAGTTTCTCTTGGGCAGTTTCACTGGCACAAGCCTTCTTCTCTGTAACCATACTGATCTTGTTTCTTTCACATACCTGTATTATACGGAGTGAGAGAGAACAAACTGTGCCACTGAGAAAGGACTAATTTTGTTTTTAACCTGGAGAGGCGAGGACTAAGAAGATGTGTGAAACTGGTCTTTGCAAAGATGAAAGGCCATAGCAAGGGAGCTGGGAGTAATCTCCTCCATCTCTGGTGGCTAGGAGAGGAGCAGTGGTCTTTGGTGTCTAAGAGGAAGAATCGAGTTAGGCGTCAAGGAGACACTGTGTAATAGTGAGGCAGCAGCTTTCAGAGGCTGTCAAATCTCCATTACTGAGGATCTTGAACAGCAGATTAGATCTAGCTTTGGCAGGGATGATATGGTGTTATTAATCCAGGTTTGAATCAAGGAAATGGGCTGGATGACCTCTTGAAGTACTTTGTAGTCCAAAGTCTATTTATGCCGTTAATATTTGGAGGCAGAGTCTGATTAAACTGTGGTGTACACCAAGTGCTGGAACGGCTATGGTTTTCTCCATCCATAACTCAGTGGAAGAGGACTTAACTGCGCTCCATGGGAATCAGGTTGCTGCAAAGGAGGATGGTACCCATGTGCCCATGCTATGCAGGTCTCAGCTCAGCTTTTCAGAGATGAACATAAAGTCAGTGGGGACTGCTGGGTTTTCCCAAGTCAGTACTCAGTGCCCACCCAAAAATCCCTTTTCTATCACCTGCAGCAGATCTGAACCCCTTTGTGGAGTACTGGACACCCAAGCTGGTGCCAGCAGCATGCTTATGCTCTTTCCCTTTCTGGGGGGATGCAGTTGCCCTGCATCCTGCTTTGCATTCCCCCATCCTGTGCACCTCATCAAGGAGCAAGGAGATGCTGGTCCTTAGCGTGGCCATTCTTTGTTTCTCATGCTCCTACTGAAGAATTTATTGGGGGAAAAAAAATAGGAGCAATAACCAATTTTTTTAAAAAAAAGCATTTGTGTGTTTCTTTTCTTCCCAAATGACGCACTCTTTCCCTTCCACACATGTCTTATTTGCATTTGGTTATCCAGATATATAGCAGACCCATGGGGTCAGGTGGTACAGGTTTTCTGTTTTTCACATCACTGCACCTGCAGAAGGGTAGAAGTCAGTATCGCTCACCTTAATGTGGCAGAAAAACCTTCCCATTCATGCTATTTTTGAGAATGTAGCCTTTTCTTGCAGTAATATGAAGAAAAAACTCTCCTTTTCTGCTGCAAAAGGCTGCTGTGGGTCCAGGTAATGCTGTGGTCTGTGAGTAAATATGCTTCCCTATAACATATTCTTCTCTGTAAAACAGGGGAAACCTGTGAAAGGCAAAAACAACTGGTAAAGACTGCACACTGTAAAATGGATTAGCAAACAGACAACTTCTTGAAATGAAAAGGACTCACTTCTCACAGAGGCCTGGATTTGCTTATCGGCCATGCAGGGACATGCATAATAATAGCTAATCTGCATGCGATAAATTAATAAAATAGATTTAAGTGTTGTGGAGGCAAGAAAAAATTATCTGGATATTTTGGCTCTCTTTTATTTACCTCAGTTGAAGATAGCAGTAGGGGATCTATGAGGAAATTAGTAACATTTACTGGAGGAGAAGTTTACGCATGTGTGATGGATTCCCAGATTGTTTCTGTAGTGGCTGCATTTTAGCCATATCTCTCCTGAAATGAGAGCCTGTTCTGTGCTTTGCAGAGCTGGCTTTATATACAGCCACCTTCCTTTCAAAATAATAATCCAAAGCTTATAGAGCTGCAGCCTGTGTAAGGCAGCATAGAATTTTTTCCTGTGTCCACAGGTGATCCAAATGTTATTGTTGGAGAGCATTATTTAAGCTAGTTCCCATCAACACTTATGCTTATGCTCAGTAGTGGCAGTGCAGAAGAATCTGGGCAGATGTGTGGTTCATGGCATGAATGAGCTCCCTTGAATGGTGAGAGCAGCCAGGGGAAGCTGAGGAAGTGCCCATGCCTGTTTCTTTCTATGTTTCTCCCAGATTCCCATAGGAAAAGAGCTTGATATTGCAGTCACTGTGCTACCGGATCTGGCATCTCGGCTGGCTAATTTGTACCCGTGCAGTTGCCTTGATTACAGCAGTAATTGGAGGCTGGTAGTGGGACATACACCAAATTTTCGCTGATTTGCCAGTGGGTCTTGGAGCCTTTTTAACTGTTCTTGTGTGGCTGACTCGCTGTCAGCATCGGAGCTACCTACTTTGGATAGATTCATCTATTACAATACAGCCACTGCAGAGACTATCATGGTGAGAGCCACACTGCTGGTTTGTTGACCATTTCAAATCATCCAGCAAATGTGACAGTAAACATTTTCTGCCTTACTTTGCTCCAGATCTCAGACCATTAACTTGAAAACAGAGATCTTTCATCAACAGATCTCAAAAGATGTAGCATTAATTATATTGACTTCACATCATCTCTACCTGGTGTTGGCTTTGTAGCAAAACAAAAGCACAAAAGAGGTAGTTGTTTTGTGGGTTCTTCTTTTCCCCTCAGAGTCATATCACTAGTCAATATCCCAGGCTGGCCCAATGGCCCTGACCGAAGATGGCACTTTGTTTTGAGAGGCTGTGAAATTCTGCCTCTGGAGTTTATAGTCTATAAAATTGAGCAGATGGAGGCAAATGAAGGACAAAGGAGAACATCCTAGCAATTAATGCCTGTTCTAAATATCTGTACTTCAAAAAGCTGTGCTTGTTCCATTGGACAACTGCCATGAGCCCAAGGAAGAAACAGTTCAATTTTTTATAGCAAATACTCTAAGTAGGAATCACAGTGAGCATCTTACCAGCAGTTCAGTCTGGAATATGTTTGCATTACTTGTCAGATAATTTTGAGTAGTGGACACATTCATGGAAATTGTGATCTGTTTCAGGACAATTGACAAGGAGGCAAAAGGACTAAATTCAACAAATTGATTCCCCACTGTGAACATTTCAACCAGAACTAGTTCCTCATGATAAGATATTACACATTTCTCATTTCTAACTCAAATTAATGTGCTATTGTGCTATTGCATTGTTTATCACCAGAAATTTTGAGTTCATACATACTGAATCATGAAAATGATATTGCCTAAAAGTTTCTGCATGTGGAAGAAAAAAGTCCTGGATCACCTAGACCTCCTCCTCTACTGCTCTTCCAAAGTGCCACACTGTTCCTTGGATAGTGGACAAGACCAGGTGAGCTTGTCATATTTGAAACCATGTCCTTTTCCACTTGGACCTCTTGCCATCAGTGTAGACACTAACAATAATCATGTGTCCCTTGCTGTAATACTATGACATAATGATTTTTTTTTTTTTCAAATTAACATTATTTTGAAAGATTGGACAGAGAGGTTGTTGCCACAAATGACCACTGAATCTTGTACTACTCTTGGCACCCAAGTGGTAATAGATATCAGTTATTAACCAAACACTTATTCTAGGTTAGTTTTCTTACAAGTCTGTAAGGAAAGATGTGTGTTGCAGAAGCTGTTACATGCATGGTGGCTCACTGTGCTGTAGCTGGCCTAGCACATAGTGACTTCTATAATGTTGAACCTAGTGGGTTTTCCTACTTATCAAGCAGTTTTGCCTTGAATCTATAAAGGGTAAGATCATTTATTGGAGGGAAGATGAGTCACATTTGCTGGAAATGCAAGCCTATTTTGGGGAAAAACAATTTCTAGGCTCAAACAGGTTTAGCCAAAATTGTGAAGAACTATTCTTGCCAGCAACATCCTTCCCCACAGTAAAGATAAATGAGCATTTAGAGACTGAAGGACACAAAAGACATAGCTGCTAAAACCACATCACCATAGACCTGGGAGAGACAATTTTGAGGCTCAGGAGTCAAAAGAGATTGTCCATGACTTGTATTTTTTTCTCCTATGAAGCCAATGAACACAACTTAAAGACCCTATTGGACAATTTCAAGTCAATGGCAACTTAATGTCTGACTGCTGTAGAACTGGATTTTACCAGAAGAACATTTTGTTCAGATATATCTGACAGTAATTGTCTCAGCTGGGTTAGTGATTACACATAAATGGTTTATCTTATGCCCCTATAATATTTGCATATTTCTGTTTGCACTGCTGGCTGCATTCAAGGAGTCCTAAGGGCTGTATTATTGTGGGTAGGGATACACTAGCCAGCTCTTACCCAAAGGTGAAGCACAAGTCATGAACAGCTATGATTTTCAATTAGTTTACCCTTCTTGCTGTTCCCGTTTCGCACCCATATAAAGCACCATGCCTACTGATATCGTGTGGGCAGCTCTCAGCCCCAGTGTTGCTTTTGGAAATGGCTTACATCCTCCTGGAATTGTTGCATAGAGGTTTTTTTTCCCCTCCGTTGACTCTCCAAACATACTGAAGTGTTATTAAGACAAATGGCAAACATGTCTCCTTTTCTCACATCTGTCAAAACTTCAAAATCTACTTTCATGACATTTCACACAATATCTTTTTACATGTTACTCAAAGGACATAGAATACTAATGAGCCTTGTTTCCATGATTTTCATCTGCCTTGTGCTGATGCCCTCGTACAATAAACTAACAAAAGGGGAGGAGAACAGCTGGTACCCACACAGGATTTGGAGGTGCCCTTTGAATGAAGTATCCATGTATTACTATCAAGATGACATGCTCCTGAGCACCTGAGCAGATTGTTTCCACAAACTGCACCCTACTGGTAAGGAGGCTGAGCTTCTCATTAGTGAAGAAACTGGACTCATCAAAAGAGAACTCTGTATGAATTGGGAGTATCTTCGCGTTTCTAGTGTCACACAGTGTCAGAAAGGGGGCTTCATTTTTGGCCCTTCATTTTAAAAATAATTTGTTGTTTCTACATGTGCATACTTGGCTTGCAAATGTTAATTGGTGTG
Organism: Coccyzus lansbergi; assembly: GCA_033558105.1. Taxonomy (NCBI): domain Eukaryota; kingdom Metazoa; phylum Chordata; class Aves; order Cuculiformes; family Coccyzidae; genus Coccyzus; species Coccyzus lansbergi. Next base: position 311,439 of record JAUMJK010000259.1, on the reverse strand, counting down.
CTTGCTTTTACTGTCTGTAAATGCACTACCTGCTGTACAGTAGTTTCTAACTGGAAAATGAGGACCCTACTACTTTGTACCAAAACCCAGAAGGAAAAATGTACCATAAATTGTTTAAGTGCCTCCTTTATGGAGTAAAAAAGTGGACAGCCATTTCTCTTAATTCAAGGCTGGAACACTATTGGTGCTGCTGGCTCAGGCCCTTATTAATTATTACAATGCAAAGAGTAGCTACCTCCTCTCCATCCTCTGGGTAGGGGAAAGATATTTTCAAATGGACTGGTTGGACTGTAATAGATTGGATAACAGTAACGTAGTTCACAAGGTGCTGGAGAAATCTCTATTAGTTTGTTATAGGCTACACATGAGTAGAAGACCTATTTTCAGTATAAGAGACCCTGAGGAATCACTCTGCTAGCAGCAGGATGAAAGCATCCAGGAATTAGGTAGGGCCTCTGCTGACAGGAAATAGTAAACTACTTTGATTACAGGATACCAAAAGCTGTAGTTGTAGGATGTTTGGTTTTCCATCTTCAGGTTACTAACCCCTCATCTAGAGATAGCCTTATTAATTTTGTAGAAAATATGGAACATGTGGTTGGTATTACACAAATACGCAGTATATATATAGGTATATTAAATAGTTCTGAAGATACATGCATGCATCTTTCTGTAGCCCTAACAGAAGACAGTGCTCCATGTCCATTTGAGTAGTGCAATATGCTGATGGAAACATGGTAGTAGCCCTTTATACTGCTTCACAGCAAGGAGGCGAGCCATCACCTCCAGGTGACTTCCAGCCTTGTGGGACTCTCTGAGTGCCTCATGGCACTGCCCAAACCACCACAGTTCTTGTAAGTAGCCTTGTAGGTCTGAGTTAGATGAGACCTGCAGTCTACTTCCTGCCTGAGATGTGATGCACAGAACAAATTATCTTTCTCTGCCTCCTCTGAAGTCAAAGTTCACCTTTCTCCCACATCATCAGCCAGCGGGAAGCCTAGATAATAGTTTGGCATGGTAAGCATCAGCACAGAGACGCTTGCTTTTGTCTCAATATGAAGCCTCGTACAGGTTTTCTAATATAGTTTCAGAAAGTTTCCAAGTGAAACAAATACAACAGAAACTGATGAAAACTTGATTTTACTTGCAATAAGTGAAAGAGAAGAACAAGATGGGTTAATGTGCTTTGGAGAAGAAGATGCTCCACGAAGAATGTTTACAGGTAGTCACCTGCCCTACTTTTACCTTTCATGTTGGATGTCATCTTTTTCTAAATTGCCAAGATATTCATTCACATCAATAGGCGCTACGAAGTGCTCAAACTTCAGGAAATCAGCATGTCTTTGGGGGGCCTAAATCTGAACTAAGAAGAATAGTTGTGTGTTTTTTTCATACCACTGGAAAAATGTAAATTTCCTTGGTGCAACGTTCACTCATTATCGCTGAATCAAAGAGCAGTCTCAGTTCCTGTTGGCATCCTATTTAACAAAAACATAAAAATCTCTTCCATTGCAGACATACATTGTGAATGAATGCTACTGCCTCGATGTTTGTGTCTTACATTCATGGTGATTAGCAGCCCTGTTTAGGACTCTTTGCATTAGGCAATAGGCTAGTAAAATCATTAGTGTGCAAAGAAAAGTAGGTCTTTTTCTTAAGAATTAAATATATAAAGCACTTTATTAAAATGACAGAGCTTCATAGAAATGGGGAAAACTGCGCGAAATAGGTGAGACACCATGGTTTGAGGCAGATGATCTTCACTGAGGATAAATGACAGGGCTGAAGCATACAAGTGAAAATAATCAGAATGCCTGTGTAAAGTGACACTGATGTATTCTGAATGTCACATTACACTGCACAGTGCTATGCTTGCTCCAAAAATCCTATTTAATTATAGTTGCTCAAGCCTTAAAATCATGAAACTCAAGTACAGCAGAGGTGGGCGCCATTTAAGCAACATAAATCATGTTACTGAAGATGTGGTGCAAATGGAGAGTTCACCTCCTAGATAATTTAGCAAGACTAACCTGTGATAGTTATCTATGGGTCTACCGAAGGCAAACAGTGGGATGGTTTATAGGAGGGAGGTATAAAAATTTTTATTAAAACTATTATCTCTTTAAAGGTTTTTTTCTGCTTTGTTGCATAATACAGTGGCAATAAAAAGACAAGATGAGACACCTCTTTGCTTCATGAGACTCTACAACTCTTTCTCCTGAGATAGTTTTTCTCTTTTGAAGTAGGCTTCTGTTGCTTTTCTTTCCTTTGCTGATGAATACATAAGCATATGAGCCAGTTACCTGCTCTGTTCATGCTGTTGTCAAGGGTACCAACCTATTCTGGAAATCTCTTCCTAATTATTGGCCATTTCCAAGACCCTGCAAATGAGGAAAACACCCACTAACTGATGTCTGAGTCCGGCAGTCCTAGACATTTTGCAGGGGGCTGAAGAGGCGGGGCTGAGGATACTTTTAGGTTTTGCTATAGGGATCAGAAAGGCTGTCCTTTGCAGTCTGGCAGGCAGAAATGACTTTGGGAGTTTCATTCTCGCCTTCCTGTTGCCTGTCAGAAAGAGGACCCACACCCTGAGGTATCACTAGAGAATCCCAACACTTGGATGCAGATGAACAGGGAAGTATACAAGCCAAAACGTAGTTCCTGAATGAAACGAGTAAACTCTGCCCTTGGTTGTTTGAGTGTCCTGGAAAGTGCAACCTGGGCCTTTGTTTGCTTTGTAAACTGCTGGCCTAGCTATTTCAGCTAAAATTAATTCTTTACTTGAGAGCTTTTCTCCCACAGTTTTCTTCTTAGGAGTTGGCACTGAATAAAGTAGCTTAAGAAAAGGGCAAAAAAAAAAAAAAAAAAAAAAAGGAGCAGTATTTCAAGCAGAAAAGCTGAAAAGCCCTCTTGAGCTGTGGCCACACACAGTTCCATGCTCTCAGCTGCTCTGGGATCCCTTGCCTGAAATGTGTGCTGCTGCTTACTGTAGATGTTTTCTTATACAAGGCACTAATGCATTCATTAGTAGACCTCTGAAGAATGATTTTAGATCTCGTATCACCTCAGCCAACAGTTTTTTTCTATAGCCTGAGACACTTTTCCTATGCCAGGTATTCCCAAGGGTTTCAGATTTATTGGTATAAGGCTGAAGGGGCTTCACTGTGCTGCCAAAAGTACTTTGGTACTTTGCAGCCATGATCTCCAGGATTCATCTATCTGGGCTGCTCTCCTGGGATACTTCCTTGGTTGTCCTGCAACTCCCTTTCTTCCACTATTCTTTGTAAAGGCAGGCTCGACTCACATCTGTGCAGCTAAGCTCATTGGTGCTTCAGGGAATAGCCAAATTACCATTTGTCTTCAGCAAAGATCATCACCTGCTTTGGAAAGTTCAGGGGCTGGGTATGTAAATTTAGAGGTGCATTGGCTTTGGGAAAAATGTTTTGCAGTCATGAAGAAATTCATAAATATCCCAAGTGGTGATTTAGCAATCAAAGGGAGCCAAGTTCTTTAAACAAATTATTAGCAAGAAAAATCCGTGTCAGGTCAAACATAAAAAATTATTAGTTCTAAACTAAGATGTTTCTTGGCAGATCTACATGAAAAGATTTCTAAAAATTGTGACATTAGTGGATAAGTATTAGAAATCAATAATTTTTCCTAAACAAAAAAAGTTATTGAAAAGTATGCAAAATATGAGGAAAAAAATGCTTTTTAGTCTCACTGTGCCTGACCACATCCCCCACAAATAGAGGATGTATTATTATGTGTTTGTTAAAGGCCTCTAAAATTATGTTCTCAAGAACAGCTGGATGTATGTGCCATAATTTACTATTAATGAACAAGAATGTTGTATTTCAAGTGTACTATATTACATGGAGGTAGATGTTTTGAAAATTGCACTGTAGCTGTTCAAAATTAAATGGATGTTCCCCACTGCCTTGCTAAAAAGATAACTGCTTGCTCCTCTTTGTCTTTCCAGTGATAGCCACTTTGTGGGTTCTAATTATTAGATGAGGCACTTGTTGCATGGAGAGTGAAAATCCAAAACATTTCCCTGAATATCTGTTTTTGTAAAGCATCAGCTTTGCTTGTCACCCAGTGACAGGTGTTAAAAACTCAGGAGAACCATTGTGGATGAACAGTATCCCAGGATGAATTGCATGAATGGCTCTGTGGTCAATGCATGTATTTTTTAATAATTTTTTTTTTAATTTTGTTCAGCTGTAAACCTTCTCTGCCTCCAAAACTTGGAGTATTGCACAGCAGAGTAACTTACGAGAAATGACTTCTCTCTTCAAAAAACAACGGTTCATTTTCTTTGAGAAACCTAGAGCCATTCATAAGCGCTTATGCTCACTTGGTCTCTCTCACTTCCTTTTCTTTTTTTTTAATATCTTTCTGGTCTTACAGTGCCAAAGGAAAAATTCAGTCAGAGCTGAGTTTCTGCACAAAATACAAGAGATTTCCTGGAGTCCCCTGCTGTGCAGGGAAGAAGCATCAGCTGATTGATCTACCATGTCATTTTACCTTCTCCCAAGATTTCACAGCCTTAAATGTCTTTGTCTGTAAAGATCCTAAAGCAAGTGTAAATATGATTGAGGTTTTACACTGGAAGAGAAAATCAAATGCATGCTTTATGGGAAAGAGGTGTCTATGTGGAAGAAGCAATAGCTGGATTCATAGGTGTCATTTCTGGATCCAAGAGCATACTTGCATATTGTGATTTTAAAAATGAAGGAGTGAAAGGCTTTGAGCATCTTGCCTTCTCCTTCTGATGAATCTCAATTTACTACATTTATATTCTTTTTGTCTGGAAAATCCTCACAGCAAAATACGTCGCACATGCCACGTTGTATCCTTGCAGCCACAGCCCTCTGTGCTCAGCATTTGCAGATGGATGACTTTTTCCATCGTACATCACAGCTGTGACAGCAGACTGATGATCTACAACTCCAAGCACTGTAGCTCTGATGATGTGGCTGTGGCCATAGTAATAATGTGGGCCTGCTCCAGGGACAGCAATGCCGCATGGGTTTTTTTTTAAGGTGATACAAAAGGCTTAAATCCCCTCTTGTTTCCTATCTACCTCCCTCCCCAAAGCTGTTTCAAGTCCCAGATCAATGTGGGGGTAGGGGGCCTAGGGAGGAAAAAGATTAATCCACCTTCTGCAGAAATACCATCACTGGTGTGAGAGAGTTCACTGATTTAGATGCTGTACAGATATCACAAAATCAAGCTTTGTAAATACAGAATTGGGCAGAAATGCAAAGGAAAGTCTGACTTTTGGATCTCTTACCCTGACAGGTAAATATTGTCATACTGGAAGCAGAACAAACTTGTCTTCTTTGAAGCTGCAGTTTGATCGACTTCTGAGGTTTTTCCATATCTCGTATCTCTAGCCTTCATTAAAATTCTAGCTCCTGTAGATAAGTGATTTTGTTAAATCACATATTTCCTAAGTAAATAAACATTAGTTTCTTTGAAAGAAAATGTAAATTCTTCAAATTGTGACATCAGTCACCCACGAAGATTCAGAAATAAAAAGGTCAAGGAAAGACCTTACATTTTATTATCATATTTCCTGGGTTTAAAACCATCCCACTGATTTAGGATTGAGTCATGATATGTTGTTGCTTGTGGTAGCAAAGATACAGAGTTTAGATCCTCACCTGGCAGTCACTCTCTGTCTTGCTGCAGGCTGGCAGCTGGTGGTTCCAAGAGAGAATGCAAACTCCTTTCTTGTCATCTCCCAAGTGCATTAACTAGAATTATTCTGCCTGCTTTTAATGGGCTTGATGGCCTCAGCACCGGGGCTGCTTGTTTGCATGTGGCCCCAACCCTGTTGTTGTCTCATGCATCACAGAAAATTTGGAAGTATGGACTGCGCACACTGATAGAAATAGTGCAACGTGTTTTTCTTATGGGTTTTTAGTTTCTTTTAAAGCATAAATTTCAGCTAAGGTCAAAGGTTTTTCAAAGGTGAATCCAAAATCAGTCTGAATTATTGAAAGTAAAGTTATTCCATCTTTTCTGTGGGAAATGAAACAAAAAATGCAATGGCAGACATATCTGCTAGTGTTAATTAAGCTACAACAGTTTGCAGAAGTCTTCAAGCACAACTAATCCCCAGATGCCCCTGGGGAACAAATATGAGGTGCTGCAGGTGCACCCCATCCCTAAGGATGAAGAGGACTGCACCCACAGCCTGGAAACATTTCCAAAGCTCTGCCATCCTGAGACAGTCATAAAAACATCCTCTGTAAAAAAGAAAAGGAGGGTGATTGTCTTGGGGAGTACTAGGGAGAATCTCCAGTCCCTACTAGATGCAGAGGGAACAGCAGTAACAGGGGATGAAGAGAAAGCTGAAGTACTCAATCCCTACTTTGCTTCAGTCTTTAATAGCAAGGAAAGTTGTTCCCTCTGAGCACAACCCGAGGAGTTGGAGGAGAAGAACAAGGGTCCCACGATCCAAGAGGAGGTGTTCAGAAACTTGCTTGCCTGGCTAGACGTCCACAAGTCTATGGGACTGGATGGAGTCCACCCAAGAGTTTTGAGGGAACTGGTGGATGTGCTTGCCATCACCTTTCCATCATCTTTCAGCAGTCCTGGATGACTGGGGAGGTACCTCTGGACTGGAGGCTGGCTGATATCATGCCCATCTATAAGAAGGGTTGCAGGGAGGATCCGGGGAACTCCAGGCCTGTCAGTCTGACCTCAGTGCCAGGGAAAGTCATGGAACAGGTGATCTTGAGTGCTATCATGAAACACTTGCAAGAGAACTGGGTGATCAGGCCGAGACAGCAGGGATTCACGAAAGGCAGGTCTTGCCAAACTAACCTGATCTCCTTCTGTGACAAAGTGACCTGGCTACTGGACGAGGGAAAGGTTGTGGATGTAGACTTCTTGGACTTCAGTAAAGCCTTTAATACAGTTTCTCATAGCATTCTGCTTAGGAAACTGTCAGCTGCTGGACTGGACAAGCGCACACTCTCCTGTGTGGAAAACTGGGTGGATGACCGGGCCCAGAGAGTGGTGGGAAATGGAGTTTACTCCAGCTGGAGACCAGTTACAAGTCGGGTTCCCAGGGCTCAGTGCTGGGTCCAGCCCTGTTCAATGTCTTCATCAATGACCTGGATGAAGGCACTGAGGGTACCCTTAGCAAATTTGCAGATGACACTAAGCTGGGTGGAAGTGTTGATCTGCTGGAGGGTAGGGAGGCTCTACAAAGGGACCTAAACAGGCTGGACTGCTGGGCAGAGTCTAATGGCATGAGGTTTAACAAGGCCAAATGCTGGGTCCTGCACTTGGCACAACAACCCTGTTCAGTGCTAGAGACTGGGAGAAGCCTGGCCGGAAATCTGCCTGGAGGAGAGGGACCTGGGGGTGCAGGTCGAGAGTGACTGAACATGAGCCAGCAGTGTGCCCAGGTAGCCAAGAAGGCCAATGGCATCTTGGCTTGTATCAGAAATGGCATGACCAGCAGGTTATCCTCCCTCTGTACTCTGCACTGACTGAGTCTGGAGAAAAGTAACAAAGCTGGTGAAGGGGCTGGAGAACAAGTCTTACGAAGAGCGACTGAGAGAGCTGGGATTGTTTAGCCTAGAGAAGAGGAGGCTGAGAGGAGGCCTCATTGCTCTCTACAACCACCTGAAGGGAGGTTGTGGAGAGAAGGGAGCTGGCCTCTTCTCCCAAGTGACAGGGGACAGGACAAGAGGGAATGGCCTCAAGATCCACCAGGGGAGGTTCAGGCTTGACATAAGGAAAAAATTCTTCACTGAAAGGGTCATTAGGCAATGGAACAGTCTGCCCAGAGAGGTGGTTGACTCGCCTTCCCTGGAGGTGTTTACGGTGCGGGTGGATGAAGTACTGAGGGGCATGGTTTAGAGATTGGTAGGAATGGTTGGACTTGATGATCCAGTGGGTCTCTTCCAACCTGGTGTTTCTATGATTCTATGCTGTGTTGTGTGTTGCCTCCAGAAGGGTCAGTTTTTATCTTATCAAGCTGCCAAGGCTGCTTCCCCATTGCCTACAGCTGGTGGATGTCAAGCTTTGCCAAAATGTCCACTCACACCCACAGAGAGCAATTTGGGATTTATAGCAGCCATATTGTTTCCCTGTGACATCTAAGGACAGGACAGAAAGATCAGGAACAGCCCAAGTCAAGCAGCAGTCCTCAGGCATGTGTCACAGCCATGTGTCACTGCAGGGCTGTCTCACTCCATCTCTGGTGAGAAAACCCAACTGGGAACAAAGAACTATCCCCCAAGGCTTGACCATCCCCATTACTACTAACCCTACTGCACCAAAAACTCAGCCCCATTGCTGAGAAGCTCTTACCTGAATAGTTTCTAGCCCTCCCACATGGTCTACTCTTTCTGAGGTGTCTTACCTGACTCATAAAGCTTTCAGGTGAGAAGAAATACTCCATGGGTCAGCCATAAATCACACAGAATCATAGAGTCACTAGGTTGGAAAAGACCTTCAGCATCATGGAGTCCAACCATTCCTATCAACCACTAAAATATGCCCCTCAGCACCTCATCCACACGTCTTTTAAATGCTTCCAGGGAAGATGAATTAACCACCTCCCTGGGCAGCCTGTTCCAATGCCCAATGACATTTTCCATGGAAATTTATTTCTGATAACAAGCCCGAACGTCCCTTGGTGAAGCTTGAGGTCATTCCCTCTTGCCCTGTCTCCTGTCACTTGAGAGAAGAGGCCAGTTCCCTCCTCTCCACAACCTCCCCTCAGGTAGTTATAGAGAGCAATGAGGTCTCCCCTCAGCCTCCTCTTCTCCAGGCTAAATAACTCCAGTTCTCTCAGTCACTCTTTGTAAGACTTGTTCTCCAGCCCCTTCACCAGCTTCATTGCTCTTCTCTGGACTCACTCCAGAGCCTCAACATCCTTCTTGTGGTGAAGGGCCCAGAACTGAACACAGGATTTGAGGTGAGATCTCACCAGTGCTGAGTACAGAGGGAGAATCACCTCGAAAGACCTGCTGGTCACACTGTTTCTGATACAAGCCAAGATGCCATAGGCCTCCTTGACCACCTGGACACACTGCTGGCTCATGTTCAGTCGCTCTTGACCAGCACACCCAGGTCCTTCTCCTCCTGGCAGCTTTCTAGACAAACTTCTCCCAGTCTGTAGTTCTGCACAAGGTTGTTGTGCCCCAAGTGCAGGATCCGGCACTTGGCCTTGTTAAAACTCATGCCATTGGTCTCTGCCCAGCAGTCCAGCCTGTTCAGATCCCTTTGCAGAGCCTCCCTGCCCTCCAGCAGACTGGCACTTCCACCCAGCTTAGTGTCATCTGCAAACTTGCTAAGGGTGCACTCAATGCCTTCATCCAGGTCATTGATGAAGACATTGAACAGGACTGGACCCAGCACTGAGCCCTGGGGAACCCCAGTTGTCACTGGCCTGCAGCTGGAGTAAACTCCATTTCCCACCACTCTCTCGGCCTGGCCAGCCAACCAGTTTTCCACATAGGAAAGTGTACACCTGTCCAGTCCAGCAGCTGACAGTTTCTGAGGCAGAATGCTATGAGAAACTATCTCAAATGCTGTTACTGAAGTCCAAAAGCCTCTCCGTCATCCAAGGAGGTGACAGGGCAGGTCACCTTGTCACAGAAGGAGATCAGGTTAATTTGGCAAGACCTGCCTTGCATGAACCCGTGTTGGCTGGGCCTGATCACCCAGTTACCTTTCAAGTGCTTCATGATAGCACTCGAGATCACCTGTTCCATGACTTTCCCTGGCACTGAGGTCAGACTGACAGTCCTGTAGTTTCCAGGATCCTCCTTCTGACTCTTCTTGTAGATGGGTATAACATCAGCCAGCCTCCAGTCTGGCTGCTGCTAGTGGATTGCTCAGATGGTTTCCGACTGACATTGGGATGTCTGGTCCTTCCTGGCAGCTCTGCAGTAGTGACCACTGTCCAGGCACCCTTGCCAAATTGTTCCATCACTTGTTTGGTCTTGGGGATTTTTCCCTATTTTTTAACCTAATTTTTGTCTACTGGAGTTAAAACCCATTACTTCCCATTCTTTCCTCACTGACTAATGAGAATTAGTCCCAGTTGTCTTTATAACGTGCCTTAACATGCTCATAGACAGTTATGTGTCCCTTCAGCCCTCTTTTCTCCAGTCTGTGCATGCTTTTCTCTCACAGGTCCTATTTTCCAAATCCTTTATCACCTTTGTTGCTTTCCTGTGAGCTTCTCCCAATTAATCTTTAAAACAATGTGCCCTGCACCAAAGCAGCGTGCCATTGTCTTTGTTGCTGAAGGAGAGAAGCATAATTATCTCACCTATATCTCCCACAGCTCTGCTATTAACCACTTTATTCCTGGGACACTTTGGCTACAGCATGCAAATCCAGGCTTCTCTAGAGTGCAGGTTGCTGTAGGGTTTCACTGGCCAGCTATTCAGCGAGAAGTAATTTTTATGAGTTCCTGCAAAGGCCAATATCACTTTGCAGGCAGAGTCCAGTCCCTACCTTCAGGCAGACCTTGTCTTCAGAGCATGATGTGGGAAGTATGGAAACCTGTGAAAAGCCTTGAGTAGCCCCTGTCCCAAAGAGTGTGGAGGAACTTGAGGAGGAGCTGGTGGCCCTGGTCTTGCCAGGGAAATGTTTGCCACATTGAATGCCACCCTGTCATCTGCGATGATGCCTCACTGGTGCGTCTCCGGGGCTGCAAGGCACAATGGTTGCAAAATGTTTGCTGTCTCTTGCTGCTGGAAGTTGGCTTTGAAATGAAAATGTCTTCAAGGACAGTTCATACATTTTGCAAAGTGCTGCTGTCTTGTCGTCACTCTGGTGCCCAGCAAAGCCCATCTCATCTGGCTGGATGTTGCATCTGTCAAAGGGCAGTGATGGTGGCTTGCATTGCTTTTAGGGTTTTAACAGTGACCTCTAGATCCTATAGTGAAACAACACTCTTTCCAGCATTTTCTATTGCCGTGTTACAGCGGTGTCTTTCATTATTCTCCATGCAGAACATTGACTTTGTTGAATCTCAGTATGTTTCTTCAATTTATTTCCCAAACACCATGTTATGCTTTAATGCTGTCTTTCTTGATATTTGCATATCCTCTTTGGTTTAAATAGTACCTAAATAGGGGGTTGCTCTTGAAGGCATGGACAGATTTGTATGTCTGACTATGCCAAGAGCTGCTAATGAAAATACCAGTGAGCATGGGGGAATAAACTCGCCACCTGTGGAGTCTTGTTTGGCATCCTCATTCAGCCTAATAAAGAATCATTCATGTTTAATTGCTACATTTGATTGTTTAATTACAGTTATTTTACATGTCATCTTGCAGTTTCATCTTGGCTTTAGACACTATCTGCCACCTTACTCTTTTTGAATAGTGGATTATGCTATAAAAGAAAATTATTTTAGTCTAAGAATTAGGACTAGGGCTTTAAATTGTAATCAGGATTTTTTAAAAAAATCTGTTCATAATACCCCTTATACTTGATGTTGCTGCACAGATTCAATTCCAGGCTTTTTTCTATGCAAAGAAATTATACGAATTACTCTCTCAAATGCTTTTGCAGGACCACGATGTGGGCAGCTTCATCTCCTCACTGAAGTTTTATCAAATTAAGTTTACTTTGTTTAGATGCCAATTCATTTTAACCACTGCAGGATTTCTTTGTGCAGGCTTAACTTGGCATAAAATTAGTTTATTGCAGGTTCACTTAGCTGGGCAATGTTCTGACGTCAAATCAATACAAATCTGTCCTAAACTTCAATAAGATGGTCTGCTTGCAAACCTGGTACCTATTTAACTAAATGAATGGAAAAGCAACCAGGAATAATCCTCTACTTCTTCAGTTGTGTCTTTTTGATGTTCCCATCTTCTAATGAAATGGTGAGGAGTTATCTATCAGCTCAGAGCCCTGCCATAGCCCCTTACCTTGGTAGCTGGTTGTTTTCTTTCTGCAAGAAGGTCTCCCTGAACCTAATTTGCAGGGCAGGTGTCCATGGCATCTCAGGGTTAATTAAGGATCTGTCCTGGGCAAGCAGCTTCATCACCTTCCCTGGAGGTGTTTAAGGCATGGGTGGACGAGGTGTTAAGGGGCATGGTTTAGTGTTTGATAGGAATGATTGGACTCGATGATCCGGTGGGTCTTTTCCAACCTGATTGTTCTATGATTCTATGATCATGTGCTCCCCAATGGCAATTTGGCTACGAACCACCTGCCCTGCCTTTCACTAGGGCAAACTACATTTTAACTAATGTGCTTAAGAAGTTCCTTCCAGAAGAAATGAAATGCCTCCAGGTCATCTGACTATGTTTCTGTAAACCATATGACCACACAGGGCAGACATTGCCATATGGTGAGCAGTGCCCAGCTCCCCTCTTTACTTTCTGAGCAGGACGAGGTGTCACTCCCTTGGTCTGAGCCCTCCTGGCCTCGCACCTTATCTCACACCATGGTGGTCCATGAGAACATGTTATGCCCCATCTTGCTGGCATGTGCACATTTGTCCTTTCTGATTTTTGTATTGCCTGACATTTGGTTAGTCACTGCTCCTGGGGGGGGGGGGGGGGGGCTGGTCTCTGACAAATTTATGTAGAAGCAGCTGAAGAAATGTCCAGGCTATTTAAGGTCTATGGCAAAATCATATACCCTTTCTTTCATATCTTTCTTTAACCTTATCATCTTCTCAAGTCTGGATCCCAACAACTGGCATCTTCAGGTGTTTTCCAGTCCCTTCCTCCCTTGGAGAGTGGTGTTCCCCACTGTTGCACCTTCTTCTCTGCCACAACAACATACAACCACGCAGTACTCCTACCCTTCCACATCCAAAAAAAAAAAAAAAAAAAAGATCAGGTGACCACAAGCAGCACACATGGTGTCTTGCTTTACCTCTGGCTTTGCTCACCAGGAAGTAAATTTCTCAATGCTTAGACTGCCCTCTTAGACAAGTAAAGACAAACTGCTCTTTGTATGCCCTGACAGCTGCGATGTCAAAGGCTGCACTGATTCTCTTTGGATTGGGCTGCAATGAAACATTGCAGCATGGGGAAACGTGTCTGTCACAAATGGTGCTCTGACTTTCACTGTTCATGTCTCCTAATTTTAGACACCAGAGTAATTTCATTACTTGGGCCATTCCTATGTGGCCAATATAGATATAGGAGGAAAAGGGCCTCCTTTTTACTCCTGCTTTTATTCCTGCTTCACTAATGCCTAAATCTGTCTTTGGGCTGGTTGCCGGGGTGCTCTACCCACCCAGAAGAGAGGGAACTTTCTCAGACCAGTCTTTAACTGTGTTGTTTAATAGGAGAGAGCTTTAGGATGCTAGCAACTGGCGCCCAGAATTTAGAGAAAAAAATACAGAGTAGACACTTATCAAATCCAACAAAGAATGAATAAATTCCAGGCACTATGCTGTGTTAGGGTTCTCCATGAGAAAAGAAGAAAGATAAAAAAAAGATAAGTAAGTTGAAGAGCTGCAGGACAGTTTAATGCTTGGAGGCCCTATGGGATTTCTCTTTGGATGCATCTTGAGCTCATTCCCAGAAAATTCTTCTTCTGCTTTTACCGCTGCCTTGCCTTTCCCCTTCTCACCTCATACAGCTAAGAAAAGACATGCCACCTGAGTGCTTTTTTTTTTCCAGAATAATTTCAGCTACTTCTTGCTCAGTTAAGATTTTTTTAAAAGATTAGGCTCACGCACTCAAATCAGTTTAAAGTGCTTTGCAAGAATATGGCACAGGAATACTAAATCATTATTTGTCATTTGACCAGACATAAAAATAATCCACACTCACAACTAGTTTCTTAAAATGGCCAGTGTAATTACCAAGAAGGCAGGAAACAACTACTATTTCTGCAGAGAAGGAGCATCTTACTGAGACAAGGCTACAGCAAAGCAGGCAATTTTCAGTTCCTTTTCAGCAAGCTTTCTGCATCCTTTCTTGCCTTTGCACTCGTAGAAAGCCAATTTTCCATGTCCCTACTACATGTGAAATGGGGCAGGATTTTAAAGATACAGCTCTATGCCATCTAACTGTAGCAAACTAAAAGAAAAATGAAGTTCTACACTTAACTGATCCCTTTGCAATATTTCAGGGTAAATTAAAAATCAAAATGTCAAGAGGTTCAATATGTCAGTGGGCCCTTTGACAGAGCAGCCACTTTGAAGCCTAAATGGGTACTGTGCTCTTTTTAAAAACCAAAACCAAATGTGTGCAGCTGCTGCTCTTTTTCCAAGTTCAGACCCTTCATCTCTGTATTTCTTTCATTATAAAATTAGTAAAATATTCTCGCTACTGTTCTACTTATTCCCAGAGTGGAAAACCTTTATTTCATAGAACAGCTGCCTGGTTTTTAGGATGGCTATTCTTTGTTATCTGTATTAAAGCGAAGCTTGGAAATCTCACACTGCATTCTTCCACTGAGCAGAACTGTATTTGCTGCTTGCAATGTGTTTATCTTGCCTGGTCCTCAGCAAATAATTTTTTTTTTTGTTTTGCCATCTCAGTTTGTGTTTGTAAAACAGGAAAGATAATAAATGATAATACTTACCTCCTTCACAGAGATGTGGTGAAGATTAATTAGTTCTTGTTTATACAAAGATTGGCAATAGTGATCTGCAGGTTTGCGAAACATTGGAGTGATTGCTATCACTGCTGTGCTTGATGAAGCACAGTCAAGGACAGGAGCTGGTGCCGCTGCAATCATTTACAGGACTGTCAATATATGTGGCCTTGAAGAAAATACCCCAAACCATCTGCATCTGCACCTAAAACTGGGAGGAAATGCACATGAGAATGTTCTGAAATTGAGTTTGCATAGCAGTGTTCTCAGGACAGAACTGTGGCAACTCTGCTCATTTGCGGCTCAGCAAAAGCAGTGCTACCAACTAGTTGTAAGGGGATGATTTTGTCTCATTGGAGCCTGCAAATGCAACTGTGCATCATTAGCACATGATGAGAGGAAGGATGTCCAGGTACTGTGAAGAGGCTTGCTATGCTGCAGGGTCCGTGTTACCCCAACCACATTGCAGGGGCTACGGTCACAGGGCCAGCTCAGTGCAGGACTGATACTTTGAAGATGGGTCTGAGGTAGAATCTGAATATGGAACTTCAAACTTCTGAATACTGAACTACAACTGGAGTAGCCAACCAGCTCTGAAGGTGCTTTCTGCTGCCTGATGGGCTGCTTCTTGCTCAACCACATACCACTCAGTTTCAGTCAACCAGCATGGCCTAGCATGGACCTCCTATTGGACCCCACTTTCTTTGCCACTTTGCCCATGGCATCTCTGGGGTCTCCATTATGCACCAACAGGCACTCCCTGGCTCCATCGCAAACCCTTTAGTCTGCTGCAAAAGTCACACTGATAAGCAATCTGAATTGCTTTTTCAGTAACCTCCTAGATAGTATTAAACTGTCTCCTTCTGAACCCTGCTATCAATGTAGTGACGGACTTAACCTCTCCCACTCACGTACATCTTCCCTGCCAGTCACTGTGTGCATGTATTGTGCTACAGCAAATTGACACCTTTGGCGCTCAACCTGCTGCGTTAGTTAGATACTTTCAGACTGTCCAGTCAGCAGGTTATGCTATTTTCATAGCAACACATCCACAACAAAATGTGTTTTTCGCCACAGCTGCCCAATTTGTTCTCAGAGGTGCTTTTGAACATGACCAGCTTTGCTTGCTGCAAGTGAGGTTGTCTCTGTACAAAATGATGGGAGGCTGTGCCAGACTGTACACCTTGTCCTCTGCATTCCCCACCTTCCCACCAGCTTTCCATAGGCTCTGGCTGCCTATTTTTGCCTTCCTCGGCAGTTCTTTGCCACCCTGACAGCTGCCCCTGCTCTCCTGTGCCTGCACCAAGGAGGAGACATGGCATGTCCAAACATGATGATGCAGCAAATGGTGAAATCTTGCTGGGCAAAGTGATGCCTGTGGCTGGTGATGGCAGTGATGGTCAGCTGGCAATGGTCAGATCTGAGTGCTGCAGGTTACTGGGGGAGCAGATGAGATTTTTTGTAGCTGAATCTTCCACTGTGGCCAAAGTGGTGCAGATGACTAGCTGGTACCAGCTGCAGGAGATATTGGTCTTTGTATAACTTGTTATTGCTTTTGTCAAATTTCCCAGTGACACTCAAATAGGATTTGGTGGAGGGGAGGGGCGTGTGTGATTTTTCTTCTTCAGTAGCAACCAAAACATTGTTGAGGAGAGGTGAATTCAGCAGAAATTTTTGAGGTCTGGGATACTGATATCACTATTACCAGGTGTAATAGTGATATCGGTAGCAAGTCCCCAGACCAGATGGTTGGTCCACTGTTGAATGACTGAATATTACAAGTTCAATTGAATTATCATAGAATCACAGAATGACTTGGATTGGAAGGGACCATGATGGTCATCTAGTCCAATGCCCCTGCAAATGAGCAGGGACATCTTCATCTGGATAAGGTTGCTCAGAGCACCCTTCGAGCCTGATCTTGAATGTTTCCAAGGATGGGGCATCTACGACTCTCACTGTAAAAAGATTGTTCTTGCTACTAGTATAAACCCCTCCTCTTTCAGTATAAAATCATTTCCGCTTGTCCTACTGCTACAGGACATGATAAAAAAAAATTCCCATCTTTTTTACAAGTCCCCTTTGAGTATCGAAAGGTGACCTGGAAGTCTTCTCTTTCCCAGGCGGAACGATCCCAACTCTCTCAGCCACTTTGCAAATGGGAGGTGTTCCAAATCTTCAATCATTTTTGTGGCCCTCCTCTGGACCTACCCCAACAGGTCCATGTTCCTCCTGTGCTGAGGTTTCCAGAGCTGGACACAGTATTCTTGGTGTGGTCTCATGGAAACAGAGCAGAGGGGCAAAATTGCCTCCCTTGACCCGCTGGCCACACTTCTGATGCAGCCCAGGATACACTTGGCCTTCTGGGCTGCAAGTTCACATTGCCAGTTCATGCCCAGCTTCTCATCCACCAGTAACCCCAAACTTCTCCTAAGGCCTGCTCTCAATCTTTTCATCCCCCAGTCTGTGTTGATACTGAGGATTGTCCCAGCCAAGGTTCTTACTTGATGTTTCTTTACCTTCAGCCCTTGCTGCATAGGTTTATATTTGTGCTGGTCCTCTTTAGCAGTCTGCTTGCCTCTCTGTTAGCCTTGTTCCTGTTGTACACCTCCCTCTAGGTACAGACTACAGCCACCTGAATGAAAAATACAGCCCATGCTGAAGCTCAGTAACTCCTTTCACACTGCAACAAAAGCAGTACTGATAAAACTTTCCTCTTCAGTGAAGATATAATTTCTCAGCAAGGATTTTTAACAGCTGAGGTTAAGTTGCTATGCTGAGTAGTTATGCCATTAAGGTCAAAGTCTACAGGTTTGATGGTGCAAGGCCAAAACCAGATGCCATGTGATTTCAGGCTATAGGCATCCGTTTAGTCATGTGATCTTAAAGGAAGACTGTATATGGGGCAATTTGCATAACAAAAGATATGCAGGTGATAGTGCAATATGACAGGAGATATTATTGAGATTAAAATTTACACATACAGCCTAAATTGGGATCATATTTATCTGAGAAACAGACCCTGGGAATAATTACTAAACAGCTGATAATTTAATATTGACTGTGTCCAGTAAATATTCCCCTAGTTTCCTACTCCTAGCTAAGATTAATTTTATGATCAGAAAGAAATTTGATCAGAACTGCATTGATGGTGGAATAGCAATGATATTACATGGCTTGAGGATATGTGTTATACCTTTGAATCATTACAGGATAAGCCAGTCAGGAGGGGATGATGATGGCTTGTGATAGAAGCTCTACAAGAAATAATGCCTCTTTGGTTTTGGAAAGGAGTTATTTTTATCTATTTCTTTTCTGTTGTCAGTCCGAGAAGCCTTTTCCTCACTTGGAAAATACAGCCAGTCTTTGTCTTATGCCTTTAAAACTCATAGGGCGCTTTTGGTTGAAACCTATGCTAATCAAGATTATTGCTGGTTTGATTTCTTTAAAAAAGTCCAGAAGTCGAGGTGAATGCTAGCACACCATTTGTTTTGTTGTTATAAGCTACGTTAACAACATTAATCTCTGTCCTCCCATATTTCTACCCTGTCCAATGTGACAGATAGCCCCCTTCTTCCCCTTCTGTTTCCATCTATTCCTGCTAGATCAGCTTTTCCAATCACAGGTGGAGCAGTTCACCCACACTAGCTCTCTATGGTTTCTGGTTAGTCCTTCACCAGTCATTTTGCAATATCACTTTCCTAGCTCTTCTACTACCATCACATTAGATATTTGCTGTTTCACAGTGCCTGCTAACTGCATGGTTTGCTACTAATACCTGACGCTGAATGTAGACATCTTACTCAGAGCATTCCCAGCACCATCTGCTGCCTTTCTTTATTTCCATTTCTAGGAAGGGTTTCACTGATATCTGAGAAGCAGAGGAGGAATCTGGATATGGTTGACACAACTCCCAGAAAACATTTGTCTGTTTGTCTTACGCGCTAATTAGCGTAGACTTGGTCAAGAGAGTTCTGAACTTCTATTTATTTATTTTAGTCATTTCTATAGCATCTTTCACCATGACAGCAATGTGCTCCAATGGTAGGAAATTAAAACACGTAATGCAGGCAGCTAATCAAATGCAGAAGCAAACAGAAGAATTTTACATAGAGCCCTCGGTGTTGCTACAATCCCACTTTGACAGGCAGATGAGTTTCTTTTTCTGCAGGAAATAAAAAGATGTTTTGTTTGTTTCAAATTCCCTTTTCCCTTGGAAGCGTAAATGTGAAATTACTCTATCTTCCTCTGTTGGGATGTCTTATTTATTTTCCTTCCAGTAGCTGTTAAATAGATGATGTATAATTATTTTCTGGCCTTAATTCATGGCTTGCATAGATCAGTGTGGGGATTGTGGTATAACTGGTGTGTACTAAACTGCACTGCTGAGCCACAGCCTGGTCTTAGCCAATCCATTGCCTCCATGGCCCGGATCTGTCCTCCCATAGCTGCCCAGACTCCACAAGCCCTCCCCTCTATGGTGTGCTGTCTCTTATTTAGAGTCTTATTTCACTCTTTCCCATTCTGGGGCTGTGCAGGAGTCAGAAGATCTCTGCACGCAGGCAGGGGCTGAATGCTATCTCAAGGCTCCTGGGTGAAACACACTCTTCAGGTAAAAGCAGGTGAAAGGGCAGGTGTCCAAGTTTGTGCCATGCACCGAGCTGCCTGCTCAGCTGTGCAGCAGGGCTGGTAAGAGGTTTCAGTGGCCAGGAAAACCTGCTAAGCAGAGAAGAGAGGTTAAATCTGCCTGGGTAAATGGGAAACAGCAAGCCAACGAAGCTATGTTTTATTGCTTTGCCTTTGAAGCAGTAGGTTACCAGCAGAGAGAGATTGGGAGCTTGTTTCCTTGGTTAGGAGTCACTAAGCTAGTAAGTTGTTAAGGTTAAATAATTATCTTAATGAAGAAAGACTGAGGGACTTAAACAAGACAAAGGCAGGAGGTTCAATGGGGCCACAAGACCTATGATCTCGTGGACAGGTGGCACTCCAACTTGCCTTCTTCTCTTCTCATGGAGCAGGGACAGGGGCAAAAGAGAATCCAGCAGGAAAACAATCCCATGCAAACCTCTCATATCTTTGGAAAATATTTATTTGGCAGGATCCAAACTAGATCTTTTTTATGGACTTCATGAAGCTTTTTATTTTAGCAGCATTTGAACAGAAGTGTTACTGCACTTCGCAGCACGTCATGATTTTTCTTCAGTTTTCTCTTTCTGGACTGCAGCCAATTCCTGTCTCAGCATGTTGCACCCTCTCCCATGGACATCGTTCACATGCAACCTCAAATCCCTCCAGTCCCAGCGTGTGGCAGTAACGAGTGCCAAATCATCAAGTCAGCTGGTGGACGGCTGTATGTGAGTAGTAGAGACAGGGCTAAAACTCTGCTTGTCTGATGTCCTTCACTTTAGATATCAGGCTATGCAGTGCAGCTCTCACCTCCCTCCTCAGCATACAAGATTTTTCTGGCATGAAGTGGCTAGTGTAGGGCAGATGTTTATGATTGCATCTACATCTCTGGGTGTGCAGTACAGCTGTGTGATGAGAGCAATGTTTTGGGCTTCAGGTGTTCAGATAATGGGAATATTTAAAATTACTGTTTAAAGAAGAGTAATTTAGAAAAATACTAAGTAGAAAGCTATTTCAGGAAAATATTAAATAGAATAAATGTCAAATAAACCATACAGAGAGACTAGTAAAAGTGTAACAAAATCATTTTGGGTTCTTTTTAACCCTGATAGGGACTCTCTGATCTCTTTAGTTAAGGTATCACACATGTTAATCACATTCTTGACCCTGTTAAAGATTTCAATCAGAAGTCTGCTGACTTCTTTTGAACACTTTCATCAAATCATCACCTCATACTGGAGTCTTCAGATTATTTATTTTGGGGGCAACAGGATTTTACCAAAATCAGTCTTTGTATTATTCTTCTTGCACTTCAATTAGCTTTTATTTATATTTTTTGAGTCAACAGTTCAAACAGTTACATGTACCTACTGCAGAGTATCCTAATGGAATGCTTTCCTAATAAGCTTTCTCTAGAACTGAAAACTGAAGTGCATTTTTCTTGATTAGTGCTGATAAAATGCCTGCATTGTGAGCAAAGAATGACACAAAGCTTGAGTTCTTCCCTATACCTAGCAAATTTTTGTAGGTGGGTGGATTTTTCTTTGCTTTACTCCTGCAAGCTTAGTCTAGAATTCATAGACTCATCGAGTAACTCATCTCCTAAATCCACATACTAACATTAGCACCTAAATCCTCTCGAAATAACTACACTCCTTCTACCTCAGGTTGTAAACTTGGGTGTCTTGTTAAACAGCAGTTGGTTTTCACTCTCAAAAGGACCAGAATTATTCAAAGGGAAGGGAACCAGATCCCAGGTGAGAGATGTTCCACAAAGTTAAGAGATTCATTATTTGCCCATCCATCCAGACACATACAGGAGAAATCAATTTACCAGCGGGGATTTTTCACCAGTGAATTACACTAATGAATGCATTACTCTCTTTTTTATTTCTCTATGCAGCTTTTTGAGTTATTTACTTGATATTAATTACTGAAAATCTCTCACTATTTTGCTAAGCCCTTGTACCCAAGTAGCACTATTTCTTGCCATAAGGCACAGCAAAGGTAAATACTGAATGCCACTTGATGTAATTTTGCAGAGATTTTGGGCATATGGAGCCATGAAAGCACCTGAGGTCGTCATCAGATCCACTTGGCATCCAAAATCAGGAGAAGCAAGCCGATTGCTTTACATAACTCTGCATTTCAGTAGCAACTCTTGAAACTATTTCATCCAATAGCATCTCAAAGAAACTTTCATTTTGTATACACAATCATAGAATCATAGAATCACCAGGTTGGAAGAGACCCATCGGATCATCGAGTCCAACCATTCCTATCAAACACTAAACCATGTTCCTCAGGACCTCATCTACCCGTGCCTTAAACACCTCCAGGGAAGATGAAGCAACCACCTCCCTGGGCAACCTATTCCAATACCTAATGACACTTTGTGTGAAAAAACTTCCTTCTAATCTCTAGCCTATTTTTCCCCTGGCAGAGCTTGAGGCCATTCCCTCTCGTCCTGTCCCCTGTCACTTGGGAGAAGAGGCCAACTCCCTCCTCTCTACAACCTCCTTTTGGGTAGTTGTAGAGAGTAATGAGGCCTCCTCTCAGCCTCCTCTTCTCAGGCTAAACAACCCCAGCTCTCTCAGCCGCTCCTCATAGGACCTGTTCTCCAGCCCCTTCACCAGCTTTGTCGCTCTTCTCTGGACTCGCTCCAGAGCCTCAACATCCTTTTTGTGGTGAGGGGCCCAGAACTGAACACAGGATTCAAGGAGTGGTCTCACCAGTGCCGAGTACAGAGGGAGAATAACCTCCCTGGACCTGCTGGTCACACCGTTTCTGATCCAAGCCAGGATGCCATTGGCCTTCTTGGCTACCTGGGCACACTGCTGGCTCATGTTCAGTCAGCTGTCGACCAACACCCCCAGGTCCCTCTCCTCCTGGCAGCTTTCTAGACAGACTTCTCCTAGTCTGTACCACTGCATAGTGGTGTTGTGCCCCAAGTGCAGGACGCAGAATTTGGCTGTGTTAAACCTCATGCCATTGGACTCAGCCCAGTGGTCCAACCTGTTTAGATCCCTTTGTAGAGTCTCCCTACCCTCCAGCAGATCCACACTTCCAACCAGCTTAGCGTCATCTGCAAACTTGCTAAGGATACACTCAATGCCTTCATCCAGGTCATTGATAAAGACATTGAACAGGGTTGGACCCAGCACTGAGCCCTGGGGAACCCAACTTGTAACTGGCCTCCAGCTGGATTTAACACCATTTACCACCACTCTCTGGGCCTGGTCATCTAACCAGATTTCTGGCCAGGAAAGTGTGTGCCTGTCCAGTCCAGAGGCTGACAGTTTCCTAAGCAGAATGCTGTGAGAAACTGTGTCAAAGGCTTTACTGAAGTCCAGGAAGACCACATCCACAGCCTTTCCCTCATCCAGCAGCCGAGTCACTTTGTCATAGAAGGCAATCAGGTTAGTTTGGCAAGACCTGCCTTTTGTGAACACATGTTGACTGGGCCTGATCACCCGGTTTTCTTGCATGTGCTTCATGATAGCACTCAAGATCATCTGTTCCATGACTTTCCCTGGCACTGAGGTCAGACTGACTGGCCTGTAGTTCCCCGGATCCTCCCTGTGACCCTTCTTGTAGATGGGAGGCAATCTCTTCTTGCTTTGAAAACTGATTTTATACCACGGCATTTTTCTCTTGTCTTTGTTTTATGTTTGTAGGTGCCAGTCTAGGGGCTGCTGTTTTAATTTTTTTCTTTTCCTTGTGTGCTTGCTTTTAAGTGATTTGTACGTATTGAATATGATGTATTTTAAATGGCTAATATAGGGCACAGAGGTGTAGTTTCACTGATTTGAGACTGCACAACCATGGTACCTTCATCTGTGAGAACAGGAAGGCACCTCAGTTTCTAAAATAGCAAATTTTAGCTCTTGAGTAGTACTCACTATCAGTCAGGTTCAGTCTAAAGTCTATTTCTTTTTTTTTTATTTTAATAGGTATATGTTATTCTCTGGGCTGCAGATAGTTTCCTGTTCTTGGAAACAAATCAAAGTTTGTTTCCCAGTCATCCAAGGAGAATAACTTTATGAACCCTATGTTGCTTTGGAATCCTGTACGAGCATAATCGCACAGCACTTTTTAAAATGAAAGTAACACCCAAAAGTTTTTTGCTGCCTGGGGAATGAGTGGATCTCACAAGTGTAGGTAAGAGTAATGGTGTCTAAATTTCAGCTCTGTTCTCTGATCCACAGGGGCAATTTCTCTCAACCTGAACCCAAAGTCTGTGGCACACTGTTGTATTTAACCTCCCTTGGGAGAATATTTTATGGAATGGAGATTAGAAAGCAAGAAGTGAAAACTGGAAAGTGCTTCATGGTGTCTATTTAACAGCTTAGGATTGATTCATTTTAGTGTTTGTGTCTGGGTCTTTTTCACTGCAGCCTCACAGATCAATAGCACAATGGAGTCCCAACTCTTTTTGATGCAGCATATGGGAACGGGATCCATTATCTTTAGTTCCCAGGACTATAAAATGTCTAATAAACTCAGCATCAAGGGTGCCAGATTTGTACGGCACTGCCAGCTGCTCTAGCCTTGTTGTCTGTTAAGCTATGTTTTTCATTTCATTATTGATGGGGAGTGCTGATAGTCGAGCAAATGATGTTGCTTGCAGATTCAAGGCACTTTACTAAAGTATTGGTGATATTAGAGGGTTGAAAGAGGCTAAGAGTAAAAGAAAACCAGTCAGAAAATAGGCATCTACAGAGTGAATTCATGGTTCATCAGACTTACTTCTTTGGAAACTAGGAGGCCTCCAAACTTGTGCCTATGGGCATGTGTGCCAGAGCAAGAAGGAAACCCATCCATGGGAGATCAGGGGTCATAGCAGGAGCAAAGCCATTTGGTAGAAGTCCCGTTCAGGTTCTTCTAGCCTGTCTCCATCTTCCTTCTTTTCCTTTCTCTTCTGCCAGACAAAATCTGGATCAGAAAACAGAAGAAATCCTCAGTTCACTCTGTAATTAAAAAATATTTGCTCATTATCTTATAAGCCTCTTTTCCCCCTGTCAGTATGACTTGTAGAGGTGGTTTCAGCTGCCGTGCCTCTTCTTGCAGGGAGTGAGGGAAGTTTTCATGCAGCAATGAGAAATCAATTTAAATTCACATGGGCACAGTCAATCCTTAATCATGTCAGCAAACTCAGGCTGGCTGCAGGAATATGAGTAGGAAGTCCAAATGCTTCAGTGGCAAATGTTCATCCCCTCTCACAGAACCCAACTCAGGTTTTCCCTGAGTGTTAGTCTTCTGCTCCATCATTTTTCTCAGTCTCTTCACTAGCTGTTTACATTATATCTGCCCCATTTTTCCCACTCACTGTTCTGTGGCTTCTTCTGTACCTTCAGAAAAAAATCCATAATCACTGGAAATGGTGCAAAACTTGATCTTGCAGGTGGACATTGTTATGGTAGATTGTGGGAACAGCTTCCTACTCTGTTTTGCTTCCCCCCTGTGCATTGTCACTAAGGGCATGTTGTAGTTCCTGACCAGACTTTCTTTACTCCTCTGGGACATGGAGATCAAGCACAGCTGGGGGAAGTCAGGCAATATTTTCAACTTCTAATGCCTTTAGTTTAAGCACTTCAAAATCAGTAGTAGTCAAATGAAAGCAAGTTACTATGAGCCAGCATTCACAACTTTCATTTAACCCACTGACAGTCCATACCTTTGATCAATCCTTAGATACTATTCTGTGGAAAGAGAATTCTGCGTATCCCACAAGCAGGACCAGATTCTGTATCTTGGACATCTTGGACATGGGAAAATAAAATTTGTAGCATTAACGTTCTCTTGAATCTGACCTGGGCTAAGGCCTGTATGGGTGGTGATTACAGTAGCTATCACCCATGCTTGCAGCTAAGCTGCTCTTAGTTTACAAGTCTATGGTCACTGCCTGGTGTTTGCTGGCTCTTGACAGCCTTCTTAAAGCATTTCCAGTTTTTCAGTCTTTGCCATCAATAACTGCAGCACTGGAGAAAAAAAATTAAATGTTAAAGAAAGAGGACCAGAGGTTTTCTGTGACCTACTTTCTTCAGTTGTTTAAAATTCGTTATAATTACTGGGTATTTACAAATATTCTGGGGAATAATTTCTAGGTTTCCCTACTCTTTGCAGCTATTAGAAATGCTAAAGGATGGCTTTCATGAAAATGAGCGACATAGCAATGACATGTTCTACAAAACCACGACTTCTGCTTGGTGAAGATGTTTATCCTGACCAGAAGGCACTAAGAGATCAAAGATTCATTACTTCCATTGATGCCTTGTTCAGAGCTTTTCACTTTTCTTAAATTGCATTCTTCCTGTCTCATATTTGCCTGTCTCAAGCTTCCAGCTACTGGGTCTTATTTCCCATGTTAAAGAACTTCACAGTTCCCACTGTTTCATGAAGGTAATAGCATGTTGTAATCAAGCCACCTCTCAATCTTCTTTTTGATAAGCTAAACAGATTGTGTTCTCTGTGTTTCTTACTCTAAAACACTTTCTTCAGCTCTTAAACTATTTTTGTGGCACTTGCTGTGGCCTTTTTTTTGTTGCAGTCACCAGTTTTGCTACACCTTTATCTGAGTGCTGTTAGGAACTGGCCTCATCTAAACTATGTGCAACCTAAAAAGCTGTGCCTGAATCTTCTTACATTCCCCAATTTGTATATAAGGATTATTCTACCTCTTTTTAGTGCAGCTTTGCCCTGACAACCTGTGTTCAGTTGCTTCTCCATTATGAACTTAAACCTTTTGACATTATTGTGGGATTACCCTATTGTCCATTTCTAGGAATAGCTTCCACTCCACATCCTTACCCTTTACTCCTGCCTGCATTTAGATGCAATTTATTTGAGTACCTTACCAAGTGTTGCACCATTTCCCATATGATTTACCGTTTCTCTGAGGGACTTCTAGAGACCTAGCTAAAACCTAACATATGATGCTGATCTAATGCCTCTTGTCTGAGCTTCACAGCAGATTTGCCCTAGGAAAGGACTGTGATCCATAAAAGATCATAAAATTAATCCCCCAGGCCTCTGTCCTTCAAGCGATAAAATGGGAAAAAAAATTCTTTGCCTCCATCAGTGTATTTGGTGCTCTGGGATCTGTCCTTGTGACAGACCTGTTGCTACCTGTCATATCTTTTGGATTTCATGAAGACTCTTGTGAGGAAAATGTTTTCAGTGCTTTGGTTACTTCTGATCTGCAGTGGAAACATTTCTGTATGAATCCCACTCAAAAATATTTCTGTTATTCATCCATTTAATATAATCTTTACTGATACTGTGGAGTGCTTATTTTTTAATCACTATGCTGTATAGAACTAAGTGAGGTACCTGACAATGGAAGGAGGACTGCTATATCACCAAATCCATCATCAAAAAGAGAAATACTTTTTTGAGACAGGGTTTCTACTTATAATAATGCAGACTGACATTAATTATCACTTAAAATCTGTATCAGCACTTCCATTTAGCATAAGAACGATGCCAGGCAGCTCCTTCGGCAGTAAGAAAAATGTAACCCCTCCACGTTAGGTCTGACAGTCACTCTGCTGTGGTCCACAACCACCTACAGGTGTTGCTCTGTGATAGAAATGGATGGTATTGCCCTCTCCTTTTAAATTCCTTGATTTTCTAATCAGGTTTGCATGCTCAGACCTCTTTTTTTTGCTGCTCAACTCCACTTTATGAGCATGGCAGGGTGATTTATTAAGGACGTCAGGAGGGATACACGAGGGTCACAGCCACACCGTTCTTGCAGGGCTGGCCAAGCCCCCCCTTCCCATCTGACTCAGAAGCTGCGAAGCAGCTATTTGTGTAATGTGTGGCAGCAACGCAATAAGGCGCTCACCCATTAAAATGCTTTCAATGCTTGTCCTTATGACTTAAATAAAGGCTTTTCGTTTTCCAGCCAAGGGGTTTAGAGATGTCTGTCTCTTCACGTTTTTGTCCTTTGAGGGTTGTTATTGCTTACAGTTCTTAAAGCACCACAAATTGTAAGTCTGTGGCTTGCAGTGAAGTTAGGTTGGTAAATGATTTATAAAGGGTCCCACAAATCGTGTTGCATAGAGCGTAACCCCTTCCCCCACAGCAACAGTCATCATTTCAGAGCAGCAAGGTCTTCAAGGGAGCTAAGCTGTCCTTTCCCTGCTGAGATTTAGAAAGTCAAACAGTAAAAAGCAGCTAGAAGTGAAAGTAAAGATGCCACAATAACAATCTGGCATCTAAGTTTCAGAAGGGCTTAAGGTGGTCTCAAAGGAGCTCTTGCTTAGCATTGATATTACATTGTAACATTCACAAGCATCTGTATATTGTTTTAATGCCCTTACAGATGCATATATATACATATGTATGAAGTCCCAATATATAAATACATTAACAAAGAGTTAAAATTACTTTAAATAAAAAAAGGAAAGCAGAAATTTCTAACAGTTAAATGAACAGCAGAAATCTGCATTATTAATTGTGGTCTCAGTTATACCAATCCAGTCAAACCTCAGAGTGGTTGCAGCAGACCCGAGAGCACAATTTGCCTCTGTGACATCGACTTCAGGACTTTTCAACCAGAAAGCCCTCAGCACCACCCTGGAAATACATCACATGTGATGCTCCACAGAGCACATGGCAATGCCCATGCATACAACAACTGTTTAAAGCACGCTCAACTCTTCCAAACATGAAGAAGGAGTGCTTTTATCCAGTTTCCCTTCCAGTGGCTGGTGCAGCTCCCAGGCATCAGTATGCACTTGGCTAAAGGCTATCGGTGTAGGAAGTCTGGATATCCAACTTGGTCTTGGCTGGATCCAGCGTACAGTGAATATGAAGTACTCCTAAAGTTCCTTAATGCTGCTTTCCTCTTTCTCCTGTTCTCTGCGTTGATCACAGAATTGCAGAATAATTTAGGCTGGAAGGGACCTCACCAGTCACGTAGGACAACCTCTGGACAAACTAGCATCAATTAAATCTGGTTGTGAAAAGCCTTGTCCAGAAGACATTATAATATTGCTCAGAATGGAGACCACAGCCTCTGTAGGCTCCTGCTCCAGTGTTTTCACAGAATCACTAGGTTGGAAAAGACCCACAGGATCATCGACTCCAACCATTCCTATCAAACACTAAACCATGTATCTCAGCACCTCATCCACCTGTCTCTTAAACACCTCCAGAGATGGTGACTCAACCACCTCCCTGGGCAGCCTCTGCCAGTGCCAAATGACCCCTTCTGTGAATTTTTTTTTTTCTGATGCCCATCCTGAACCTCCCCTGGCAGATCTTGAGGCCTCTTGTTCTGTCCCCTGACACTTGGTCAGCTCCCTCCTCTCTACAACCTTGTTTCAGGTAGTTATAGAGATCAATAAGGTTTCACCTTAGACTGCCCTTCTTGAGAAAAACTTTTTTGCTAGTATCCTGATTTCCCACATGCCAACTTGCATCCATTGCCTCTTCTCCTATCCTGGTACCTCTGGAAAGAGTCCAGCTCAGACTTTTCTTTGCCCAACCTCCTGATAGTTACTCCAAAATCTCAGCAGTTACTCAAAAAATCAGAACCACGTATTTTGTCAGTTCTGTTGATTTTAGTGACTCCAAAGGGTTAATGCATTAAAACATAACAAGGAAGACAGTTCTGATGCCTAGAAAGGAATGATTTGCCATGCAGTGGAACAACTGGATTAACAGATTACAACTTAGACAAAATATTTTACCATCTTGCCAAATAGTAGAAATTTAAATATTTTTTGGTTTTCACTAAATGAAAAGTTCCTCTGGGGCTAGGAAGGGGATGTTTATCAGTCAGTTATGTCCTCTTAAAAATAACCAAAACATTTCTGGAGGTATAGACTAATGTCTTCAAAAGATTCACAGTCTACTCAGTGGAAAAGTGAATTCTAGACACTGTGATACTTCATCTGATGAGGACACTTAGCTGTGATGGGGTGGAATAAAGTGCTTTATTATACTAAAGTGAACCACGCTGCAAGTGTTGAGGATATGGCTAATGCAAGTACAGAGAAATTACACAGTATCTGTTTTGACTTTCTGATTTCCTCTAATGGACACACAGCCTCCAGGCCAAGCACTCAGAGAGTTTTGTGCCATTCCATTTTCTCTTATTAGCTAGGCTTTTCCTCCAAAGTACTTGGAAGCAGCGGCTCATTCACAAACCTCGCATACACATCTGAGAATTTAAAGGGCTCACCTCCTGTATCCAACATCCTTCATCTCAATCCCATTTTTCTTTAATGCTGCATTATCCATTTTAACATGTTAACTGATGTCACTTGTACGGTGTGGGAAATGAAGCAAAATCAAAACCTCCCTGTGGGGTTTTTCCTGTGGATTTTGTTAGTTCAGCATTCATCCCCCAACAATGTCTATTTTTCTCTTTAAGAGCCACCTTAGGTTCCTGTTTAGATGTTTTCTCCTCTGTGAGGGAAGCACATGGTGCGGCTGATGGGGAGACAGCAGGTCAGCATGGGCAGGGCCATGCTGTTTCTGCCAGAAAACAGTTTTCAGGTATCAAAAGCTGTTGGGGAGGAGTGACATGTGAGGAAAATTCACTAGAGGAAGCACACACTACATTCCCGTGCATTCAATTAGATGGTCCTTGACTGGCACTTGACTGGTGCTTTATAAAAGCCTTTCTGTTTTTGTACTGCTGTTGCTGATTTGAGTTTGATTTTCTGTTTTGGTTGGTAGGTTTTCCAGTTAGACTGCCTGTGAAAAACATACATGAGGGACGGAACAACTATTGGGGATAAAGTCTTGGACTGAAGTTAAACACTTGTCCATTTTATATCTTGATAAGAGGGGTTTTTAATCTAAATATTCAACATATGTTCATGTATATGTATATATATACACCTATATAAAGAGACTGCTTGTCCCACAGCCTCTTTTCCTGCTGTTACTCCCATTTCCTCCATCTGCCTTCCAGTCTCTGCCAGTTTATGAACTGAAACCCACTGAATCCCTAGCCAGTGTACGACACTCTACTTCACTGCTTAAAACTCTTCTCTCATCAGTGTTTGTTTTCCCTACCATACTGAACCGGGCTTGTTGTGTGGAGCTGAATTACTGCAATAGTCTGGCTTCAAATTTGTCTTGGTCTTGTCCAGGCAATGAGGAAATGCATGCAAAAATAGTCTCCTAGGAAAACTGACCATGGAAAATTCAGCTTAAGGAGCAATAAAAGAATTTACTGCTGTCACATGGAAACCAAAAGGAGAATTTACATCTCCTATAGCAAGTTCTCTCTGGGGATATTTTCCATCCTAAGGAAAGGAAGAAGTGGTCCTCAGTGAGGCAACCTTGGAGGCCAGCACCTTGCTGGGCACATGACCACTCTCATCCATCAACCAAGCACTTCCCCCACTGGGTACACTTGAGTACTGCAGCACCTCCTGTCGAGGCGTTGCCTTCCAGTTTTGGAAGGTGGCAGCAGCTATTTGCTGGGAGTTCTTGTGAACCAGTCCACGTGAAAGGGGCAAAGAGAATCTTATCTCCCTGGCAGGTAGTGTTTTCCCCCAGCCAACCTTGCCTCCTTTGCTTCCCACAGCTGTAACACTCCTAAGGATTTCTCAGTGTCCCTTCTGTCCTCTGGTAATTTTCCAGTTGTTGCCTTTTGACAGAAGGAGCATAGGATTTGCACTCCTTGTTGACCTGCAATAGTTCTCAGAGGGTTTTTTTCTCTTCTTTTATCTTCTTTCAGCTCCTGCTATTTCCTAGCTCCCAACCCAAAACTCAAGGGTAAACCAACATTCAGACTTGCCATCTTCAAGAACTGCTTGGTTTCTTAAGAAGGTTCCTCCTGTTTGCACCACTCCAGGAGTATGCATCACTCCTTGCAGAACTGAACAAGGGCCTCAACGCTTATTGTCCCCTGTCGCTGGCACATAGCCACTCTGAAGACTTGACAAGTTTGTATATAGGCATCTTTTCAAGTAAGCCATTTCTCCAAAGTCTTTGTAACTTTTGTTTCAGTTTTTTCAGTTGTGAGCTCCTTTTCCTGCTTTACGTCATGCTTTCCATTTTAGAGACATCAGATGATCTGTGATAAACTGACAGCATGTGCAGGAGCAGCAAGGAGATGAGGTCCATTTTAATGAGACTGGGTAGTGAAAACTGTGCCTTGACAAGCCTCTAGATCTTGTTTCTTTTTGCACAGTGTCTTAATGGCATAAAAGGATTTTTACACAAATAAGGAAAGGCAATTCCCCAAACAGATTTCTTTCAGAGGCCATTGAAATGGAAAGTTACTGCTGAGAATTGCATGCTCCCCTTTAAGAGGTAAGCATGATCAGAGAAATCAGTATTCTCTTGGCTCCTGAAAACAGCATGAAATATTTCTGAATAAACATTGTGTTTGCTTCGGGTTCACCATCCACCAGCAGATACTGTAAGCACTCTGTGTTTCCTCTTCGGCTGTCTATAGGAGTCTGGCTAAAAAAAGGCTGAGGGCTGAGTAGAAAGCTTGAGAGCAAGAGCATGTGAGAGAGGACTAAACTGTGGCTGGACTTTAGTAGATGGAACCTTGCAAATAGATATGGAGAAAAATGCTAGTTATTATCATGCATGTGCCCTGACTTTGTTACTGTGGCTTTTATGATCTCTTGAGAAGACTACTGGTACAACCACTACCCGCTGGCATAGATATTTGATCACACTTACAGGCAATTCTACCCAGCGCTGGCTCAATACGATTCACTCCTTCAGTGGCACAGGCAGACTTTGAATGAGTTAGGATCAGTGGAAACATATACCAAAGTTCAAGAGAAAAATGAGGATGTACCACAGTAATCTTTGGTCCTTTGTAATTTCAGAAAAGAACTTAGGTGCCTTTCATTGCCTGTGTAGTATCACTCCCTGTGGATGAAGTAGTCAAGCAAACACAAAACCTTTCAGTGCTGTTACCATCTTGTAACTAGCATGTCGGTAGATAACTAGGTGCAAAGGCAATTTGGTGTGCATTTCATGACTGTGTTTTCTGACTCCCCATGGAAATTACTGCCCATTCATACCTGCAGGGCAAGCTCAAGTAACATGGCACATGAATCATAGAATCATAGAACAACCAGGTTGGAAGAGACCCATCGGATCATTGAGTCCAACCATTCCTATCAAACACTAAACCATGTCCCTCAGGATCTCATCTACCCGTGCCTTAAACACCTCCAGGGAAGGTGAATCAACCACCTCTCTGGGCAGCCTATTCCAATGCCCAATGACCCTTTCTGTGAAAAACTTCCTTCTAATCTCTAGCCTAAATCTCCCCTGGCGGAGCTTGAAGTTGATCTTCACGGTTCAGTCATTAGTCTTTCAGGCAGACTGGGTTCATGCTTCATGCTGGTTGCCAATATAATCTGGTTGAATTTTGGCGAGATAATTATAGTTCAAATAGTGTCAGCTGTATAAAGCCAAGGCTATAAATAGCTCTTTTTTAAGATTTCCTATGGTCAGGAATGCCTGTGACATCTTTTCCAATTTAGACACCTACAGAAACCAGAAAGACATCTTCACTTCAGCCTTTATATGAGGATTTCCTTACCATGGGATAGAGACTTGAACTGCAATGTGATTATGTACAAACTTTCACCAATTAAGTGATACACAAAGTATTTTATGCATACTGGCACTAGCTAAATGCAAAAAGACAGGTAGTCCTGCTCCAAGTTGCAAATAAAAGCTCTCTTTCAAGCGTTTATTTTTAACCAAGATACCACTAGTTTAATATGTTCTAGAGAACCACTGAGAATGATTTTTACAGAATATATTTTCAAGTCTTGTTTTCCAGGGAAGTACTTTTTTACCTAGTACTCTTTCCTAAGCTATTTTTGGACTCCAGTGCACGAATTCTAACATTTTCCAGGCAACATTGTGAAAAAGTGAATAGATGAACAAGAGATGTAAAATACTCCAGACTGCATATAAGTTATCCAGCCCAGTTTACCTGTTCTCCATTGAAATGTGGATTTAGTCATGATTTTTTCAAGCCTGTGGGAAATCTTATTTAACTATATATTAAAAAAATAATCAAGTGGTCTGATCCTAACTTGTACTTCTGACTACAAAGTACTCTGGTACTTTTTTCAGCCAGATCTGGAATATCTCTCCAAATTAACTATGGTATCTTCTTGAGTTTGCTCTTTGTGAAATTCAGATTTATTTAAACAGGTGTATGAAATTCCATAAAACAAGTGATGAGAGAATATTAAGAAATTTTTAAAGATCTGATCAGAATAACAGTGGGAATAAGGTCAACTGTACTTTGATGATCTTTCCAAGTGTTAATTTTGACTTTGACAATACTAGATACTAAAATGGATTCCCAGATAAGAATCATAAATATTGCGCTTAAGAAAAAATAAAGTGTGATCCTAAAATCAGATTTCTCCAAAACTCTGTGAGCACCCAAACTTTACACATCTGGTCAATAGCATCAGCAGTGGATACATGAGTGATTTATTCACCTTCAGATCTTTCTAATGAAGGCAACAAAACACTATTAAAGTCTCCTGTTGCTGGTTAGTGAGTAGGTGGTATTTGACAAGGGAAGATCTGTAAGGCTGGGTTGTGATAGCGCAGGCAGCTGAAGCTATGAGTACCTTTTCAGATTAAGGTGAATGGAGTAAAGTGACAAAGAATTTTTGATTTCCATGCATCAGGATGGCAAGTAAACAAAACAAATCAGGTTAAGTCTTGCCAAACTAACCTGATCGCCTTCTATGAAAAAGTGACCTGGCTACTGGATGAGGGGAAGGCTGTGGATGTGGTCTTCTTGGATTTCAGTAAAGCCTTTGATACAGCTTCTCACAGTATTCTGCTTCAGAAACTGTCAGCCTCTGGCCTGGACAGGCACACACTTTCCTGGCCAGAAATCTGGTTGGACGACCGGGCCCGAAGAGTGGTGGGAAATCGTGTTAAATCCAGCTGGAGGCCAGTGACAAGTGGGGTTCCCCAGGGCTCAGTGCTGGGTCCAGCCCTGTTCAATGTCTTTATCAATGACCTGGGTGAAGGCATTGAGTGCTCCCTTAGCAAGTTTGCAGATGACACTAAGCTGGGTGGAAGTGTGGATCTACTGGAGGGCAGGGAGGCTCTACAAAGGGACCTAAACAGGCTGGACCGCAGGGCAGAGTCCAATGGCATGAGGTTTAACAAGGCCAAATGCCAGATCCTGCACACAGACTGGGAGAAGTCTGTCTAGAAAGCTGCCAGGAGGAGAGGGACCTGAGGGTGTTGGTTGACAGCTGACTGAACATGAGCCAGCAGTGTGCCCAGGTAGCCAAGAAGGCTAATGGTATCTTGGCTTGTATCAGAAATGGTGTGACCAGCAGGTCCAGGGAGGTTATTTTCCCTCTGTACTTGGCACTGGTGAGACCACTCCTTGAATCCTGTGTTCAGTTCTGGGCCCCTCACCACAAAAAGGATGTTGAGACTCTGGAGAGAGTCCAGAGAAGAGCGACAAAGCTGGTGAATGAACTGGAGAAAGCAATGGAGGTGCGGAGGGGCTTGGTTTAGTGGTTGATAGGAATGGTTGGACTCAATGATCCTGTGGGTATTTTCCAACCTAGTGATTCTGCGATTCTCTGAAAAAGAGTAGCTGGGCATGCATAATGACACAAAGACAGGCCAGGGCAGTACCAGCTCAGTGCAAAGTGTCTGTGTGCACCACCAAAGTGATAGTGGGGTAGCAGCAGTGGGACAGACTCTTTACTGTGGTGCTCTGATTCAGCCAAGAGACCTTCCACTCCTCTCTTCAGACAGTTAACATGGATAGCTGCAGCTAGGGTTTTTTTCTGCGCTAAAGGCCCTCTTATCGCTCCTTTAGGGACCCTAACTATTGTTAGTAGCAGCTTGGGAGCAAAAAAAGCTCGGGGCCTTTGAGTACCACATATCTCATCTATAGCCATGAAACAGCAAGCAAATGCCAGAGGCCATATGGGGTACAGCTGGTGGCAGTTACTACCCAACCCCCTCAAAACAGCTCTGTAAATGAGTTAACAGCATCATAGCAATTGCCTTCTTGTGCTTTCTGGTCCTCATTGCAGCAGCACTGTGTCTAAGTTTGTACCACCTTGTACTATTAGGCGTCAGAGACTAACAGTAAAAACAGTTATTTGTCATCCCCTCTGAGCAAACCGGTGAGTGCCCTGCCTCACCAAAGCACTAGAGCATCCTAGCCTAGCCCCTCAGCCCCTGCCTCCCAGAGGAAGCCTCGAACAGGTGCCCTCACACCAACAGCGGACAAGATATGCAAAGAGTGCCAGCAAGATAAAGATTACAAAGATGCATCAAAAACCTTCCTTGTCCATCTCACTGCACAGTGGACCTGGCAGATCTCTGACAGGTTTGAAGCCCTAAAAGGAGATCTCTGTCTTCTGGTACTCCTTGAGCCTCCACAAAGGAGATGAAAAGGAAGAACGAAATATGTGAACAGCCCAATCTGGTCTGAACTGCTTGCATTCATTACAGCAAAGTCAGATTTCTTCTGGTTCCTCCTCCGTATCCTCCTCCTCAGTGGTGGCAGCAAGAAGCTTGACACTCCAATTACAGGATATTCATGTTAAACAGAGAAGAGGGACAGCTAGTTGGTTGCACACATTTAGAATATGGCATTCAAGGCTCCATGCAGGCAGCAGAAACCTGGAGGAACAGATTGAAACTACTCTCATGGCCTGGCTCCTCGCAATACTCAGGTATAAGCTTAAATTAGCTCCTAGCAGTCAGTGTTACACTTGACTTAAAACTGAGTCCAAATGTACTCGTTTCACTAAAGCTGCTGCGAAATGGGAGAGGTGTCCCACAGGGTGGAAGGGACCTCATCATATGGGTTTGTGGCATATCACAGCAAAGTGTCTTTTCCATGTCTTTTCTATGCCTTGCCCCACCCCCAACACCTGCCATGTGGCTGTACCTCCTCCCTTAGTCCCCCACCACAGGGTCTCAGGTGAGGAGCACAACTTGCTCTATCCATTTACAAAACCCTGCAGCTGAAATCCATTCAAAGGCTTGTGCAAAAGCATTTGATGTTTGTGGCTCTGAGACCACTTTCTCCTTTCCAACTTGAGAAAAGTTTTTGTCTTTTTTCCTCTCAGATGGAAATGGTAATGCAAGCTAGGAAAAAATGTCATTAATAATACAAATTAGGGGCCTTTGGGAGAAAATTTTAGTTTTGAAAAGTGACTACTCCGCATGAATATGTCATGCCATCAGAAGTTTATCCGGATTTTCTTGACTCCTCACATATTCATATATTTCTCTTCTGCCACACGTAGTCCTTTTTCCTTATTTAATTAGGGTATAATCATAAGGCATACTTAAATTAGAAGACATAAACAGAGACTCATCCACTTAATAGGCATTTTTCTAGGAAAAATATGTTTTCCCTCAGATATTGGTTTTCTTCTGGTTTTTTTTTTGCCTCTATTTTTAATTTAAAGGTACTTCTCTTATGTTTTATTCACTAGGTAAAGGAATGCCTTGGCATGAAAACTTGTCCTGAATCCACTGCGTGCTTGACAGATAGATACAAATTCTTGAAACATGAGAGGAAAAGCAGATGGTTATAAGAAATTTAAAAAAAAAAAAAAACACCTAAACAAAAGAAAGGCATTAAACCCAGCACAGGGCCATGTATTAATCCTGTGTGAGTGCCATTGCATGCATTGGTTCCTACGAGTGAAGCACAGCATCTTCCTTGGCAAGCTGAGAGCGACAGACCTCAACGATGAATCTCTACTGCCTTCTGGAAAGGTAGGGCAGTCCTTTTTATCTCTAGAATGATCGATCCTGACCAGTTTGCTGCAAGTAGATACTGCTTGAATTTCAAATATTGAGTGCTAGTATCTGCAATTGGTCCCACACTGTATATCACATGCTAATGTTTCTCTGTCTTGAGTGGACGAGAATAAACATAATCAGGAAGAGGCCTTGAAGAAGCCAGTGTGGCTTTAAATCTCTCTGGGAGCTGCAGCAGTTTAGGGAGAAGTGGCTGATAAAGCGGATTAGGGAATTTTAGAAAATTTAAAACCTGCTCCTTTCTGGGCCACACAGGCTCTGCCCAAGGCGTCATTCCTAGGAAAATTAGGCTGCTGTGAAATTTATTGCCAGGGTGCAGAATTTACATTTCAATTTCTCTTGTCACAGTCTCAGCTGCGGTCAGATCCTCTCTGCCTGCCTTAACCACTTCTGAGCCCCATGCACCTCTTGTCCATCACAGCCCTGTGCAGTCCCCTGCCCCCAGCCCGTTCCCCCACTTCTCCCGGGATCTCTGGCAAGATGCTGAAGACAACCACAAAGATCTCTTCCAAAAGTTTAAGAAGAACAAGGTTGGCTGGGAAGGGGGTTTTCCAGAGGCAGGTTGCTGTTACTTTCACTATATTGCTACCCTTTGGGCCAAACAAGGGCTTATAATTTTTTACCCTACAGCAATTCAATGGAGTTAATTTTTTGTTTCCATTGCAAATAAATTATGCTCAGGGAGTTACCTGAGAAGAGGTAGACACAAGCCAAGCCAGGTGATGACCATCTCTAGATTTGCAGGACAAGAATTGTCATTCTCTTCCAGCAGGGCTATGGAATAGAGTTGTCTAGGGTGTCACCGCCTTGAGGTGAAAAACAGCTTGAGGTGGAAGGGTGGAGCATCAATGTAACTGAAAGAAAAGCTGCTAAATTTCCTTTTAAGAGACTGAGAAACCTGCAGGCTTCTTCAGAAGCAGTTTTTGATTACCATTGCCAACGATATTAGAAGACATCTCTGGAGTCTGTCCTTTAAAAAATGCTTCCCTAGTGCTACTTGAAAACATATGGATTGGGAACTGAAGTGAAAAACTGTTGTTTTACTAACTTTCTTGGCATGACAGAGGCTTAGAAAATGATGTACCTGTTACTGGAGGTGCATTTTTAACAGTAAATGAAACCAGACTGCATAAAAATTCAAAATATTAGACTGGTAAATGTGGGTAAGAGAAGAAGCTAGAATAAGAAAAAGAGGCTGGTTAAAGAACCAAATGAGAAAAGATGGATTAGACCTAAAATTCTAGTGATTTGGAGCAACTCCACTAACTTTAGTGCATCTATTTTGAGCTGCATGAATTTACTGAAGATCTAGATACATACTAGAAGGTAATACACAGGGTTTCACTAAACAGAGTGTAACAGAATGTTTTCAAATATGGTGACTTCCTGAGGGCTTGAGCAAGTAATAGTATTGGCAAGATGAGACTGCTGTTGGGAGGCAACAGCTTTGAGGGGAAAGGAACGGAGAGATGGAGCCAACATTAGCGCATTTTGCCAGCTCCAGCTATTGCACCAGCAATGCCTAATGAAGAAGGGGCCTCCTAGCACATCTGTATGGGTGCAAAAAGGAAAGGAAAAAGGAAGGGACAAAAGGGAAGAAAAAGGAAAGAGAGAAGCTGCATAAGCTGGTTGACCCAGGCTTCTTCATTATAGTATCTTGTCCACCTGTGAAAGTTATGGCATCTAAACCAGACATAACAGCCCCAGTTCTATTGGCTCCTATCTGTACAATTTAAGCTTCTTTCCAAGCAGCACACACTAACCCCTGGAGGGTTTTTTATACCAGAATAAGCATGCCCTATGCTTGAGTTGGATCAGGCTTTTTTATTGGTTTAATAGGATATTTTAAACAAATAAAATTAAGGAGCATTGTGCTGGTACATCTTCATTGTATTAACTGGGCCTTCAACAAAGGAGAAAGCTGGGTAGACTTCATCCCATCAGCTTCACAACCTGTGGAAAAATTAATAAAATTTGTTTGCTGCAGAAGAGCAGCAGAAAGTAGAAGTAGAGAAAGTAGAGAACAGCAGAGGAAACAGAGAAAAATCTACTCTGGTAGAGGGCAAAATAATTGTGTCTCTTCACTGGGCATACAGATTCTAAGCCCCCACCAGAAATTACTGACTTTGTAAACTTACTGAAGTAAAAAAAGCATTCACTACCAGTGCATTCTGCTCTACCTCTTTGTCTCTTTTAGACGTCCTAATCATCACAATCATATCCACAAGGTCAGAGCAGATTTTTTTCCGAGGTAGATACTACAAAGATTCTGTTCCCTTCCAAACTGCTAGATGATGAACTTGAGAAGGTTTCATGTGAATTTAAGATAAAAAGCAAACAGCCGCTGAGGCTGGCATCCTTCTGCACTGAGTACAGGCAAGCTCTCAATGTGCTCCAATTTGTACACAGGTCAGTCATTCCCCAAAACTTGCCCCCTAGAGATTATATTTTAAATGGCAGTAAGCATCAATTATTGTAATTAATTAACTTCCATGGATGGAAAAAGATGAAAACAAAAGCTAAAGAGCAAGGAAGTTTCACAGAGAAGATGTTTCTACAACAGCTGAATACTCCCTTCTTTCACATCACAGCTGTACAAGTTCCTGGTTTGGACTTGTTGTTTTCCTTGATGCTGCTACTGCTAATAATTTCCAACACTGACAGATTTCAGAGTGTCAAAAGAACTAGGGCTGTAGTGTCAGAAAATAGGAATGTAAGCCTTACAGAGCAAATGTAGAGGGGTTTTTTTTAATATGTTTAGGTTTAAAATCCTTTTAAGGGATAGCATTGCAGGCTTCAAGTGCCCTGGCAAATCATTAATGATAATATGAAATCCCAGAAGAATTATAGCAGCTATTTCACCATGAACCTGGCCATTCAAGCGTGTAAAGACAGTCCTTTCTGCCTATGGGTCATTATGAAAAATCCATGATCTTTTCTCCAATCTAGCAGGGTAGCCTGATTAGAGACTAGAACTAGAAGTGACCCATATTTCCTACTCAGTGTAGAGTCAAAAAAAAAAAATGACTGGACAAATTCACACAAGAAAAATTCTTCAAGGGCTATTAAATATATCAATAAGTTGGTGAGCTGCAAATACTTCCAGGCTGGAAAAGTCCTTGGAGGGAGGATCCCTATATGTTTGTCCTGTTCTTATGATTCCTAGGTACCCACTGCTGGCTGTTGTCAGCTGCTTCTGGACTTGTATTCAAGATTCGTAGCAACTTTGGAGGGAGATCATAATTACTGGTATATTTTTAGATGCTGTAACTTTTGGCAGGTGGCCAAAAGGTGTGATAAAACAGCCTTGGTATTATCTGTCATCTCCAGACATGCAAAAGAACTGTGAATTCAGTATAGGTGTAGACAATGTAGATATATTGCAATGCATTATTATCTACAGTGGTGACGATTGCCAGTTTCGTTTTTATTGTGTGGCAAAGGCCAGCACCTTTAGGCCATTCAGAGATCCCGAAGGGTTGAAAATGACCAAGTACTCATTTATTCAGCATATATATAAAGCCACCAAAGATGATTTTTCAGCATGGCAGTAGCACTCTCTGATCTACATTACAGGTTTGTTTTGGCAAAGGAGATTTGTTCATCATTGGTGGTGGACAGATATTGAGTGCTGAAATAAGGTAGCATCTTTTTGTTCTTCAGCTGAAATGCAACAATATTCATCAGTCTCAGATTCCTACGGGAAACTGAACTGTGTTTTTGGGAAACTGCAAGAATATTTAATTTCAGACTGTTGTACTGTTATTCTTAAAAAAAAATCAAATCCATCCAGACTTCTTTATTTTTTCAGTTAAAAGGAGGAAGAAAATAGAATTAAAATAGCAATTGATATGGAGGAAAAAAATGGGTGTTCTTCCACAATTCATTCTTACAGAAACAAATTGCTCTTACCAGTATCAGACTTGACAGTCTTTGCTAGATCCTTCATGACAACTTAATCTCAATCAGAGGAGATTGTACCTAGCCTAGCCACTTACTTAGTGATGCTTAAGTGAGTGAATTATTATATTAGTGCTGCAGTGCATTGGCTTTTGCATGGTCTTTAGGCTTAATTAAAGCATTTTGGGTATACTATAGAAGAACCTATGTGTTCTAGATCCTAGATAATTTTGGCATCTGGCACATGATAGGAAAAGAGGAAAAGGTATATCAGACAGAGGTAAAATACTGTGAAGTTTCAGAGAAAGATGCAACATCTCTGTCAGTTTGGCCCTGGAGTTTTATTCTGACTAGACTGATGTTATATGATATTCTTGTATCTTCTCACTTCATATCGCCTCATCACTGCTGAGTCTTTTATAGAATCATAGAATCATAGAACAACCAGGTTGGAAGGGACCCATCAGATCTTCTAGTCCAACCATTCCTATCAAACACTAAACCAAGTCCCTCAAAACCTCATCCACCCGTGCCTTAAACACCTCCAGGGAAGGTGACTCAACCACCTCCCTGGGCAGCCTATTCCAATGCCCAATGACCCTCTGTGTGAAAAACTTCCTCCTAATCTCTAGCCTAAATCTCCCCTGGCGGAGCTTGAGGCCATTCCCTCTTGTCCTGTCCCCTGTCACTTGGGAGAAGAGGCCAGCACCCTCCTCTCTACAACCTCTTTTCAGGTAGTTGTAGAGAGCAATGAGATCTCCTCTCAACCTCCTCTCCTCCAGGCTCATAAGATTCAGGCCTCAGTGGTACCCTGTCATAGCCAGTTCCCCAGGCTGGTTCTTCACTCTGTAAAAGAATTTTTAGTTTGCCATCTCCTAAATATATTGAAGTTTCCATTTCATTGTGGGATGAGAAGTGGTGGCCAGCAATGCCCACGTGAGCTTCTCTTTTGCTTCTCTTTCTTCCCCTCTAATACATTTTCTGCATTATTCTGACAGAGCCTGAGATGGTTGCACTTCAAGCCACATTGCAAGACCCGTCTATTATTGTTTTTTGCCAAAGAGCCTGATTTGAAGGGGTGTGAACTTTTGTGAAGCTATGAAAGTGTTGAATTGACTTTTCTGTCACTTTTGCTACATTTTACTTTCTGTGGGTTACAGAACTAACCGAAATACCCTTATAGTTTATGATAGTCATATTTTATAATGAGTATGTTAAAGAAATTGAAATGGGGTTAAAAATTAAGAATCATCCAAGAGTTCTAAAAAATACAGGCACTATATATAAACAACCAAGAATAACCACTGCATTTTTATTTTTGGCAAGTGATATGTAGTAAGAAGGAAAACTATGCAGTGTAACTTGCTTCTTGGTATTAGTTCTCAGAGCACATGCCAGTAATGGTAACATCATAATTTGTAGAATTAATTAATGGTCTGGCATCTGATTTTGTT
Organism: Coccyzus lansbergi; assembly: GCA_033558105.1. NCBI lineage: Eukaryota > Metazoa > Chordata > Aves > Cuculiformes > Coccyzidae > Coccyzus > Coccyzus lansbergi. The sequence goes on along the minus strand of JAUMJK010000259.1, from coordinate 269,104 downwards.
TCGTTAATGCTTAAGCTAGCTAAGTCTCAATTATCCTTTTGGACTATTTATTCCTTAACAAGCTTTTAGCTAATGTGATTTTAAAAATATGAAAATAGGTCTTAACTTGCCTTTAAGAAGTGGCAATATTTTAACACTCTTCTATAAAATAAAGGAACCTTCATATTTTTTGTACTTTTATAGTTACATTCAAAATTAGACTTGGGGATTTGCAATATATTCACTAAATATATATTATATTTATATGTACCTGGAACCTGACTTCAATTTAGTCTTGATTAAAAAATGTACTGAATTGGAAACTGTGTAATAAAGGATGCCTAAATCATACTGACCTAGAATACCTCACTCAGTCAGACAGTTAGCAAATAAGTGCACAAGCAAGCAGATGATACGAGAATTTAAAATTAATTCTATTCTCAGAGGATGTATAGACTAGGAGATAGGATCTGATTCTATCTGCAGAGGTGTAAATCCAGAGTAACACCTTGACTAAAGCTTCGTTACCCTGAATTTGATTACTTATCCTGCAAATGATCAGAATCAGACTCTTCTGTGCCCAAGGCTAGGTTATAGTAGCTGAAATATCCAGTGTTACTTTATGCCATTTTTGTGATGCAACTGAAAGTCCCTACTGATTTCCAGGTGTTTATTATTCGTATCTAATCCATTTACCAAAGTAATTTAAAGACTCCTGAAATTTCCTCCAAATGACTGGTATTTTTAAAAGTTCAATCACCACATCCTTTAGGGAAATCTGCCTGATGGAGTTATGTGTTGTGCTGCAATTGTGTTGTGATAGGAAGCATTCAGAAACTGTGTACCTTTAATTTTGGATTGTCAGGCACCAGTTTGAGAGCTGATCTGAACTGATCTTGGGAAGATGGTTGCTGGGCTTCGATGTGATGTTCCTGCCTGCCATCATTGAACCTTGTCCCTGCTCACATCAAAACTGAAGTGCGTAACTACAAAGACAAGTGGACAAACGAATCATGGATGTTTTAACCAAATAATCTTAGTTAATCACTTCAGTTACTGAGATTTGTTTCGAAAGTACCTTCTAAAAGCTTTGAGGCATTATGTAAATAATAGAAAATAAAAAACTAAGCCACCAGCATTGCAGTGTATGAAATAACTCATCTTTTGAAACTATGCTTCCTTCTGTTAAGAAGTCATGTAGTGAAGTCCCAATACCTGCATTATTGCTACTAGAATTTTAATGGAGTGAGCTGCAATGACATTTTGTCTTCAAACACAAGGAGCTGTTAGCCAGCATCCAAATGACTACTCCAAAACTACCAAGAGAGAGGATTCCTGAAGTACCAAGCTGTCTATGTTTTAAAAAACGGAAACCTAATTGGTGAGTCATGTCCTCTGGCCCATTGAATCTGAGCTGCGATGCTCTGCAGACATGAAGCAGCTCTAAACCAAGCTCACGTGGCTGGCACAGAAATCCCGGCTGGTCACAAACCTAGTCACTGGACACAAATCAGAATCAACAAAGGAATCCATCCCCATGTATTGAGGCACAAGCAAAAGTCCAAGATACCTCTGTTGTTATGGCAAGAGTTCATTTGCAGGAAAAGTATAATAGAGATAGTTGATAATGACCTCTAAAACTAGGGCTGAACTGCTGGAAGGACAAGCTTTCTCAGTTGCTTAGAGAAATGGATTGAGCAGAGAAATAGGAGCAGCCCAGATCGCCTTTAAATCAACTGAATGAGGAGAAAGGAGGAGAGGTAGAGGCTTTGGAAGAAAAATATGTAAAGCTTAAAAAGTTCCAGCTGTTGTTCTCTAATGGAGTCTTGGTTCCACATGAACAGTGGAATGGTTAGGCCACCTGGTGGTTAACAGCAAACCAACAACCTCTGCGATTGCCAAGCCACAATAAGTATCCCGAGGATCAGAGAGCCGTGGGAATTGTCATAGGCTAGGAAGCATTTCATTCTCAGGCGGCTGGTGTGCAGTCACCACTGGGAGACAGCAGCCAGCACTGGTTTCTTTCAGTCGCTATTGCAATGCAGAATAGGCAAGTTGATATGGTGCCTGGCCAATTTCTGACAGGCAGCTAGCGCCATCACAAAATTTTCCAACACACACCAGACTCCTCTTTCCCTCAAGAGGGAAGCAAAGGAGAAAGCAGTCCAGGGACAGCTGAACTGAGGTAGGCTTGTGAAGCTGGACTTTGACATGATGTTTTTTGAAGCGGCTGAATGAGAGAACCTCTGCCCCTAAATGCAGCACCAGGTGTATTTGTGTTTATTTCTCTTGCAGGGTGAAGCTCTTGTTCTCGGCCTCCATGGCCTTTGCCAAGTTCGAGGTGACGCTCTCCCTCTCGACCAACTACCCCTCTGCCTCTCTGCCCTTTGCAGTCCAGAGACGGATTGGGAATATTGGGTGAGTGGGACAAGAGGAATCACTCTGTCCAATTTCATTTTCCACTTCGGGGCTGGGGAACTCCGCGTCTTCTCAAACACTTCTTTTTAACAATGTATTTTTTATACTTTAAAAAAAAAGTCTGATTTTATATATAAGGTAGAAAATGAAATACAAATTGTTTTGAGATACATGGAGTATATGATGTGAGGAATGATAGCGAAACATATTTTTTTGAGGTACTGGTTGTTTCAAAAGGTACGTAGGACACACCAAAGCATTCACGCAGAACTATCTTCAACCCATGTGTGTGTTATAGTCCGAGACTGCATGAATTCGATTTTATTTAAGATAAAATAATCCTAAAGCACAGCTCATCTTCTTGCTATGAAAATATTTAAAAATTGCTGCCGTACCTGGCTGGAGCTCTCCGTAACTCCGTGCTTCTTCCAGTAGTTATGATCCATCATCCTCAATCAGCTCCGGAGGTCTGCTGAGTACTTGTATTACACAACTCTTTGTGTTTGCATGTTTGTGTTCTGTATGTATGGGTGGGAAAAGGATTAAGACTGAAATGAAGGTTTTGCAGCCCTATCTATAGGTCATGGAGAGATAGGAATGTTCTCTTAGCTCATCTACAAGAATACAGTTTTCATATGGTTGGACTCGATGATCCGATGGGTCTCTTCCAACCTGGTTGTTCTATGATTCTATGATTCTATGCAGGTAAAGCAAGTAAGGCTCATGTGAATGGTGACAATTCCACATTTCAGATTCATATTTTAATGAATATTCTACAATATAGTTCTCCTTTCTGTGTCTGCCACTTGTTTCTTTCAGCAAATCCACTCACCAGAAGTACTGAAAAGTGTCAAACGTAAGTGGAAAGTGCATGGAAGAAGCCAAACCTGTTGGTGAAGTCTTTCTTCAGAAACACTTCTAAGTGCTCATCTTTATTATCTTAGAATTTAGGTGGCAGAGGGGATTCATGGGTAATTTCTGTACAGGCAAATTAATATAAATGGAAAGTTGTTTGAAAATTTATTTCTTCTTAAGTAAAGAACTGTCAGTTGTTTAGCCCAATTGTGTCCACTACAGCTTTAATCTGATCTTAGTGAAAACAAAGTTAACCACGTCCAGCAGTTGTTCTGTTGAGTACTGCTCCTAGCTGCTCTCTTCTTGCCATTCTAGCCCGATTCCCTCACTGCATTCCCTAACACTTGAAAACTCACCACACTTGTGACTCACATTCTGATCTTATCGAAGTCACAATGTTTATTTCACAGGATGCCCAATTAAACAGTAATTCAGTCTGCTCTGGAGTTGTTTCCTTCCCTTCTGATGATTAATATAACTTGAATAATGTAGGAAGCACAGGCAAAAAAGGCAGTAAACAACTGTAGTGATACTGGGAGACCAAACTGCAAGTTTTCCCACCGAAAAAGAGGGAAAAGGGCATGCACAAAATGTTAATGTCGGCAATAATTTCTAATACTCTATGAGTCTGAAGAATGGAAGGGGAAATTGCTACCTTAGTGTGCCTTATGGACTCTCTTTAAGCCTGGGGAAACATGACTAGCTGTGGGGCTGTGCAAGCCAAACAAAGTGGAAGAGTATCTCCAGCCCTATTTTTCCCGTCAAGTCCCTGCTGTTGCCCTCCATTGAAGCTAGTGCAAGTATGCCAGTTTCTTGCACTCTCCCTCCAATGCAAGTGCAGGAGCTCCATGGTCTCAAAGGAAAGGAACAGGCTCCTGCCTATCACTTGCTGTGCACTAATGCCCAGAAGTCCCAAAACTTATTAGTGCACTAATTGACTGAAGGGGATTTTTATCATGGCAAAGACTTGCATACTTTTTCAGGGCTTTCTTTTCATCTTGACACAGGCATGTCAAGTGCCACATGACGCACATAGATGTAACTTTACTTGTTATCTGGTCCACAAGTGCTCCACAAGTAGCCTTCTGCAGCATCTGAGGCTTACATTGGAAGCACAGAAATAGAGACAGAGCTCTGCATAAAAAGAAGGGTCTGTTTTTCAAAATAAAAAAAGAAAAGGTAAGTAGACTGTGCAACGTTACCTTGTCTTTAAAAAGCAAACAATTGCAAACCTTTTGGGAAACACCAAATATGAGAAACTGTGTAGGAGCACGGCTCAGAGCTACCTTCCTTCCCAACTCATACAGCTGCTAAGGCAAAGCTAGCTGAGAGTGGACTATCATCAGTTACTCAGGGCAAATACCCTGGTTTGAGAATGGTGCTTTGCTTATTGGAGCAAACTTGATGCTCATGAAAGCATGGGCAACTCTGCTGAACACATCTCTTGATGCAAGTGCATAAAACAAATTGTGCTTCTGGTTCCTCACTACTCAAAATACTGTTCTCAGCTGGCTACTGAACAGAGGCCAGGTTGTGCCTCTGGACTTTTCTTGCATGCTCTGAGACAGACTGTGAGCAGAGGCTCACAGGGAACAGCTTAGGGATGCCAGGAGTCCTGCAGAGCTACGCAAAACTGTGACAAGGATGCAGAGGCTGTGGGCACGTCGTGGGGTAGCTCTCCCAAAAAGCCAGGTGTCCTCTCTAGCTTGTAAAGGAAGCAGTTTTGTGAGTTGGGAAGAAACATTTCCATTTGAGCTCCTGCTGTGTCAGTGCTCATTACTGCTTGCTGTGCCTAAGTGGCGTTGCAAAGAGCTCTTGGCACAATGTGCTCTCTGCCTGTCTGCCTATTTTTTTTACCTTTGAGGGGGGAGAAGTTTGGCACTTGACTTTTTTGGTGATAACATTATAAAATACTTCCCAAAGAAATTTTCAATGTGCTTTGCTGAGACTTTGTGAAAAAAAAAAAAAAAAAAAGGATTAATTGTGATAATTGAATTTCCCTCTGAGTGATTTCTTTGATAAATGGGTCTAGTTAGGACATTCAATTAAGCACTAGGCCCTGCTGTGAAGTCAGACTGAGCTTCATGTTGCAGACATTTATTGCCTCATTTACACAGAGACAATCTGAATTATTTTACACTACACTGTTTTCTTTATCTGTCTTTTTTTACACAGAATCCCTATTAACCCTTATATCAGGGAGCCAATTAAAAAGGTATGGTCAAGCAAATTTTAATTATTTTGTTATAGTTTAAATAAGCCTCCTGGAAACATTGTACTTGAAATCTTTCTCTTGTCCATGCTGCAGTCCTCTGCCACATAAAGTCTCTGGTTTGTTATTGTGCAGATTCTTGCAGGCTCCGAGTTGGTGATAAAAAAGATTATGAAAATAATATAAAGCGGAGAAGAAAAGACAATGACCACCAAGACAACATTTTGATGAATGGTGGTAATATGCAACAGTTCTCAAAGCAGCGGCTTTTATGTTTTTACATTGTCCAAAATTGTGAGTAAATGGTAAGTACTGCTGAGAGAATTTCAGTTATCAGGAGTGCACTTCACCTTTAAGGTTGCTATATTTTAAAGTTATACCCATTCACTTCAGCATGGTCTCATGGTCTTTTTGAGTGTGGACTGAAGTATTTAATTTCTACCTTTTATTATGAAATTGGGACTATTTGCTTCTTTTTCTAGCTACTGCTATCGATGATTACAGAAAAATATCCATGTGACAGTCTGTCATTGCTGTTAAATGTGAAGAATGAGAGGTCCATGAACTTAATAAAAAAGCAAAATTCATCCAAAATGTCTTTTTAAAAATCTAGACATAAGAATTCACTGTCATTGATAACAGAGGAGAAAAATTCTACTAGACTTAGAACTATACTTAGTTCTATGTGTTTCCTGTAAAACCTTTCACAGTTACACTAGCTAAAATGAAATTATAAGGTTTAGCAAATTATGTGCTTTGAGATACAAATCAGAAACTAATTGTCTGACTTCAGGGAAGAGCATGTTTTCTCTCCTCCCACACTACCCCCAAAAATTATTTCTATTTCTTTTATGCTGTGCACTATATTTGAATCTATGTAATACGAGTATACAGATTCCTGATAATACTTTTGAGCTTGATTTTGATGCAACCTATGAAATCAATATGCTTCCCAAATAAGAGTTAGTCAGAGGCATACTTTAATTCATATTAAATTGAACCTTTTTTGGGGAGATGAGAGGATTTTAAGGGAATCTCTGCCATGTAAAGAAATCAAATATGTCCATAGATGTATTTATGCACTGCCAGACCTCAGATTGTCTGCAGGGACCAAGAGATATTAAATGTGTAGTAACTATGGAGAGATTGAATAATTGATAGAAATTTCAATGCAATTAATGTAAAACAAAGGACAGGAACTCATTGCTGAGAAATTAGAGTTTGTGGGTTATTGGTGTATGACAGAAAATCCGGATGTCACCTCCCCTCTTTTTCTCCAACATCAACCAGCAAACCCCATGCTTCTAAAGAAGATTTTTTTTATGCTCTGGCATATCTAATTTCTTAAACCAGCAAGACAAAGAGGATTGATCCCATATAAATTAAGGGTACGTTTTAAAAATCCAAATGCTATTTTAAATGTAGGTTAAAATGAGAACACTATGTGTTTAATATTTATCTAGCATCCTCTCTTTGAGCTCATCTTGTCATATAGGACTATGCTGTTAAAGTGGTTCATGGGAATGATGTGCATGACTCCTTTTGCTAATGGGAGCTGTGTGGATAGAACAATTTAGCTGTTAGTGCTCTGAGGAGGAGAAAACTTGAATAGCAGGGGCTTGGAGAGCAAAATAAAAAGAAAGCTACTAAGGGCATTTGAAAATACACTTGCTATTCTTTTTTTCCTAAGCATTGCTGCAGTAAACAACTGCTTCAAGATTCCTCTTTAAATAAGTGACATGAAAAGGAAAGGAGCATGACGCTGTATCAAAAGCCATTCAAAATATACCCAGGGTCCCAAACTAATCTTGGGGGTAGGAAAAAGCTGGGGGCGGGCTGGGGGGAGTTACCGGGGTGGTTTTTAGGGTTGGTTACTTTCTTTGCTGGCCAGTGGTTTAAAGAAATTATCCCTGGTGGGGGCTTTCTGACCCAAATTTCAGGGATGCTGCATTTCCTATGGGGAGTGTATTTAGGCCTGGATTTTAAAAATACAGCTGCCTAAAATTAGACTTCCAAATCCATGTAAAGCGCTAAAGAAATGGCCTGGTTTTCAAAAGAATCAAATATCCACAGACTCTGGGTCAGGGTCCTGACCCAGCAAAGCAAAGGAATATTCTTCCCAGCCATGCTCTCCCCACCCCCCAACCTCACACCCCCCCAGGCAATGAGATAGCTCATGCATTTAAGGCTGAAGTGCTTAAGTGCTCCCTTAGGTAGGGGTTAGAGAACTTAAACATGGGTGTAGAATCGACTGAGCCTCATTCGCTCTTTTAGATCTTGGCCAGAGGGAGTTTTTTCATTTGATTGTTTCTTTATCACTTTGCTTGTGTAGATTTTTCCAACCAAGCCATATAGGGCAAAGTGCTTTTAAACATATTGAAAACCTTGGTCCTGAACCTTGCCAGTACAATTTCCTTTGGGGGAGGAAGCAGCAAATATACAAATTGTTGTAGGACTGTATACAACTCCCAAGGCCAATGCAAATACATACTTCCTAGGAGAGGAGCTTCTTTTGAACGCTAAGCTAATTGTAAACTCTTTCTGATGATTAGTCAGAACTATAAGACCTTAAGGTGCTGGGCCAAGACACAGAAACCCTGACTCCAAGTCCCACTCCCACCAAAAGGTTTATGTGTGACCCTGGGCAAGTCAGTGGCTATTTAATTCTAAATCTGTAAAAAGGCAATATACTTTCCTGGTTTTGTAGTGAAGCGAGACTAAAATCCATTAGTGATTGTGAGGTGCTCAGATATTAAATTCTTAAGTGTTTAGATACATCAGTGGAGGAATTTTCCAGAGACATTACTGAACAGATCTGTGCATGCTTTTTGATAATATTCATCATAAAGTATTGTTGTATATCTTTATTCCTTATATTTTATTTATTGCAAAATATTAAAGGTTAGGTTTCCTTATGGATGGACTGACTTGGAGGAGTCCCACAGGGAAAGAAAATGTTTTCCATGTTATAAGGCTAATAACATAACAGGAAGAAGAAAAAGCTTATGTTGCTATTTGATTGAGACAGTAAATAAATGCCTTCACTTTGGCTCACAGCATACCTTCTAACTACTATGTTCTTATGCCTATTCAGTCTTATTAACTGCCTTGCTTTTCACCTATTGTTTTATTCTGCTTCTGAAACTGATGTATCAAACATTGCAAAAAAAAATTAATGAATGAATTTAATGTCATGGGGAGGTGGTTCCTGTGACATCAACAAAAAGGCCATATTACTGTTCAGTTATCAAGTTCTGCCTAGGTATGTCCATTAGTGACAGTAATCAGGACAGAAAAGGAACCAGGTTACAGGCAACAGGGTCAGCTTAAAGCTGAGGAAAAAAGAGCATAAGAGCGGGAAGTTTACAAGAGTGGTTTGCGGGAAGCTAACTGCTGCTTATACTTAAGCCAGGGCTATATCTAAACATTATGCTTAAGTTCTCACAGAAATACTTTTTTTCTCTATTTTCTGAGTTTTTTCATGCATTTGTGTTCTTTCAGGCATGTAACTTTTGGTCATATTTTGCCAATCAACATAAACCTGATGGCTCTCCTAAGACTTAGTTCAGAGTAGTTGAGAGAGGCTGCATTCCTTTAAGGTTTTTAGTAATTCAGGTGCTCTTCCTCAGGATGAAATCTTCCTTGGACTACTGGCTCTGCTGGGGCAAAGCATCCCCACTGAGGATGAGCCTGTCTTTACAATCCAGTATCTTCTGCTACAGCTGTCTATTGCATCACACAGTGTTACTCATCCTGCCTTCTCTTATGCTTATTGATGGTTCTTTCCTGTGGTCTTTTTCTGGGGGTCTTTTTGTCTTTTGTTAAGAATCCCTTTGGGAAACTAAATTCAACAAGTGCTACAATATCTAGCTTTTACAGAGATGATAATCATCTGTCTGCATTTTAATATTATCAGCAACTTTTCTGTAACATAATGGAGCATCTTCATTTTCTTAATCAGTATTCTGAAAGCGTTTGGCGAACTTTCAGATTAAAAGGCACTAAATAAAATGCAGGGCTCTGCTGTCACCATGAGCACAGCTCAGACTAAAACTTCATCTGTGGTTTTCATACAACTACTTTATATCCCATTTGATACTTGTCCTGTTTATCCAGCATTTTGATACAGAATTTGTAGTGCTGCACTCTGCTTTATTGCTCCTGGTAATTCCTTTCTGTCTGGTATTGGCTCATACTGTAAACCACACTGACTTATGTTCTGTGTTGGATTGGTATTGCTAAGGTACTTTAAGTCACTTTTACATAATTTGGATTCTGATCCATTCTCAAAGATTGTTCACTTTATATCAGCCTAAAGAGAGCGCTCTATGCAATTCAGAGCAACAGAGAATCCTTTTTGAGTGTTTTCTGATACTTTCATACACTCTTTTCTCTCAAGCAGGAACCAGGCATTGCTGACAACTGGTCAGAGCAGGCAGTGGAATCAAATAAGCTTTAAGTCTATTTTGCTTAAAAAAATTGTACTCATGTAACCACAGAACAATAACAGTTCATGACATATCCCTCTCAATCTTCAAGAGACTTACAGCTCCAGTGGTAGTTGAAGCAAGAGATGCTCAATTTACAGATTTTGAAACCAAGATAAAGATTCCATTTATTACTGACTACAAAAATAGCAAAACATTAGGCTTTTAAAGTAGCTTTCTACCAAGTACAAAGGGCAAGAGCTGAGGTCTAAGGATCTCCAAATGTCTGGGGTTTTCTTCCGCCTAATGTTTATAGCCCTTCTGTTGTATTTTTCAGAAAGAAACAAAAGCCCATAAATTTCTGCCTTCTTTCACCCCCTGCCCTCTTCTGGAAGAAAATGACATGAAGCTAAAAGGTTTCCCCTGGATCTGCTCTACACTGCTTGACAAAAAGAAGAAAAAAAGGGGGAGGAATAAAAGAGGGGAGATTTTGATTAAAGGCATTTCGGTCAACATTTAGAATGGAATACACAGCACTGTTGTTCTGTTTCTGCACTTTGCTTGGTTACCCACAAGACCCACAAGTCACATTCATGCAATTTGCTCAGCCCACAGCCTGAAATCAATGAGGTCTATGCAAGAAGAGAGCACCTGCCGCAGGCTGTTACTGGTTTTATTTATTGTCTGTATTTTTAGACCACACAGGAACCCTAACAACCAATATTGTCTGAAGCACTGTGTAAACATCGAACAAAATGATAGCCCTGTCCCAAAGTGATTACAAACTAAACAGAGGATGAGGGACCATAGACATATACAAACAGGCAGAGGGAGATTGAAAGAAATGAGAATGCTCGGTGTGGCTGACAGTAGTATTATCTCACTAGCAGTCCAAGGGTTGTCAAAGCTTTTCTAGATGTCTTGGCAAAGGAAAGCTTTAAGGAATTCTAGAGAGCTACTAATCTGAGGGCATTTATGCAGGGTACCCTTGAGGTATGAAAGAGACCACAGTGGAGAAAACGAGAAAAGGCTTGCTCTGAGATGAACACAAGGGGATGGAAACTCCAAACAAAAGAAGGTGGTCCTTTTTAAGGTTGTAACCATGTTTAAATGTCACAGCTGCTTGCATCTCTGACTGCCTTTAACATTGACCCTCCATTTTTTGCTCCTGACTAATCCTGTTCACCTACAGCCTCTTCTAAAAATGGTACATAAGGACCAAGTGCAGCAGAGCTGGAAGTCTGCTCAGGCAGCTATTGGAGTTGCTCTGTTCCCTGTTCATGCCTCCTGACAATGAGAGATGATAGGTAGGGTCCCAGGGGGCCTTGAAAATGAAGATAGGCAGCTTATGTTGATGTGAGATAGTGGGGGGGCTGGGGAGGAGAGGGAATGGGTAGTGCAAGGATGCCAAGAGAGGAGTGACACATTCAAAGAGACAGGCTAGGATAATGATCTTTGAAGTAACAGCAGCCACATGCAGTATGAATAGGAAAAAAGCAAACCTGCATGTGTCAAGGCCAGAAGAAAGGACATTACAGCAACTGAACTGTTAAATAATGAGAACTTATTTAAGAATTTATCTGCATGTTAGAGTGGGAAAAGATGCATCTTAATAGCTGTAAGGTTTAAGAATTAGGAGGTGGAGTGGTCTAAGCAGCTGAAAGATTGATGCTTTACCTATATTTAACAGAGGCCAGAGTTGATGCGCCAATTTAGTCATGAGTGACAGACAGTATGGTATGCTGTCCACAAGGAAAACAATATGGGTAGAGGGCTTGGGAATAGAGAGAACAGTATCAAGTAAGAAGTCAAGACATTTTCTCCCTCTCATTTCCTGTTCCGTTCTTCACAGCTCTTTAGTACAGGCAGCTATGGGGTACCTGCCTAAAACAAGCCAACAATTCAGGGAAGAGTTTAAGTACAGTCCCACTAACAATTCTTTTCTCATGTGATCTAGATTCTGTTCAATATGCCTCCCTCGTCTAAGTCAGAAAATATTAATCTTTTCCCCCATGATCAGTAATAAACTGACCTTGTGCATTTTCCTGCTGTATTCCTGGAGTAAGATTACCAGCAAGATTAAGGCCTCTGGTTGTGAGAAGGGAGATTTCATTGGATTAAATGTTATCCAGTCTACTTCTAAAACAGAGGATTAGATACAAGAAAGAACAGTGAATTATATTACTGAAAATATCGCAGACCATGGGGATAGCGAAAGGCATAACAGGAGACGAAAAATTTAAATTATATGCAGAAATAAAAATCAATAGGGTAAAGTACTGCAGGGCCTACAGTTCTCACATGTTGCCAGAAGAGGGCACTCGTGGCTTTATTTTCTGACTTCAGAGATTTAAATCAAGATTTCCCTTGGTAGCATTTCCCAGGCATAAATCAAGCACAAATGAATAACCTTAGATTTATCATTCCTAATGGAGATGTACATCATATTGGCGTGTCATCACATTTCAACATTGGCCATTATGATGCCAATCATATAGTAATTTTCTTCCGTGTCATAATCAGTGATGAAGATGTACGTTTCCATTCAGTACAATTAGATTTTCATGTTTCTTAATGGTAGCTGAGGGCATTAGGCAGAATACCTGCTTGTGCTGCCTCTAACTCTTTTGTGCTCATATTTTTCTGAAATTGTATCTGAACCATTACCCTATCACCACTTTCCTGTGGTTAAACGCCACTTCTACTCATGTGGGAGAAGGTAAGAAAGATTTAAACCATTATTCCAAGCTGCAGAGGATCAGGCTTCAAAATCCTAGGCAAATACATGCTGTTGGTAAATATCTGACCTTAACTATTCGAGAGATTTTTGATATGTGTCAATTAAATCAGTTTGGGCTTGTCACTAGCGACCTAACCCACAGAGTACACCAAATGAAGATGCTGGGATGGGCCTAGTGCCCAACTAGCCAAGCTCATTGATCTCATTAGCAATAACCACCTAGGGAAACCACAGTCTCCTGGTGGTGGTAATGAAACTTCTGTGAGCAGAAGCCTTCTACTAGATGGATGGGCAGGCAAGATCACAGAAACACAGAATTATGAGGGTTGGAAGGGACCTCTGGAGATCATCCAGTCCAACACCCTGCTAAAGCAGCTTCACCTACAGCATGTTGCACAGAATTACATCCAGGTGGACTTCGAATATCTTCAAAGACGGAGACTCCACAGCCTCCCTGCTCAGCCTGTTCCAGTGCTCTGTCACCCTCACAATTGATAACTTGCTGTGTTCCAGTTTGTGCCCACTGCCCCCTGTCCTGTCACTGGGCACCACTGGAAGGAGTCTGGCCCCATCCTCCTGATACCTATACTTATACATATTTTACATCCTTACAAACATCGATAAGATTCCAGAAGTGTTACTGGCATTTAGAAAAACTCCTGACTTTTCTGCATAACTGTGGATCTGAGCCAGTGTATCATGGGTTCCTACAAGCTAAACAAATGAAACACAAGTAGCAGCATTTTCAAAAGCATTTGAACTTTCATCATGCATCTATAGTGGATATTTTGGTGGTCAAACACTTCCTTTCCTAAAAGGATGCCTTATTTTTCGAGTGCTTTCTTTCTCTACCCAACTCTACTTGCTTGCAGGGATGCCAACAAGGCAAAAGGATGCACTGGGACTTCAGGACAGGGAAAGAGAGTAAGGAAACCACAGCCTCATCGCTAAACCCTGAAATCCACAAGCTTACAAAGCCAGCAAAGCACAGCACAATCCGGCCCACAGAAGAGGAGGAGGCTCCCATGGTGGGGGAAGGGATCCCACAGGCACAGGGACGAGGCACTGGCACAGATTGCCCAGGGAAGCTGTGGTTGCCCCATCCCTGGAGGTGTCCAAGGCCCAGTTGGATGGGTCCTTGAGCAGCGTGATCTAGTGGGAAGTGTCCCTGCCCATCAATGAGGTGTGGAACTGGATGATCTTTAAGGTCCCTTCCAACGCAGACCATTCTGTGATTCTATGATCCCACGGGCAAAGGGGATCTGTACAGACGGGGGCTGAGGTGCCCCAGGAAATGCCTCCCCACTGTCCCTGCTGCAGGATTTCCATGTGAATCATAGAATGTTTTGGGTTGGAGGGTACTATAAAGCCCATTCAGTTCCAACTTCCCAGGCACAGGCAGGGACACCTCCCACTAAATCAGGTTGCCCAAGGCATCTATTCCATTCCATTCCATTCCGCTCTGTTCATTTCCTCTCAAACTGAAAACCCTACTACAGGCTCTCTGGTTCTGAGGTCTTACCCTACTGACAGGCCTATTTGGAAGAGGAATACCCTGGCAAACCTAACCATTGCACCCTGAATGGATTGTCTCATCCCCCCCCCCCCTCCCCTCCCCCGTGCCTAAGACAGGTTCTTTCCTGTAAATGTTCAGGGCAAGTAATTTTACGTGATGAACCTCAGGCAGCAATGCATCTTGCCTCGAAATGGGGGCTGCAGAAAGTCAAAGTAGCCCCTCTCAGTGCACTCCAAAACCAGCCCTCACCTATGGAAGCAAACGGATATTGACCTGGAGGTGCCTTGAGCACGGCACTCAGCAGACTGTGCAGGGATGATGGCAGGTCTGCCTTCCAATGGGTAACAACAGTGCTCTTCTAAACATACAAAGCCTAAATTCTTGCCAAGGAAACAAGTTTGCATCTTTGCAAGACAAACTGTGAGTTTTCTGCTTGATCTGGGAAAAACTTCCCAATTATGTTGTTATCAAGGAAGCCTGGAGGTTTTATCTATTTATAAAGTCAGAGAACTGTTATTTTTCCCTAAGCTGTAAACTTGGGCTGAACCAAAATGTTATTGGCATGTGTCGGGCAATGTCTACAAGGTCTGATGGCAATCCCAGTTCTATTCCTGGTAAAAAATATACTACAAAACCAGGATGCATTGTGACTATAAACATAAACCAGAAAAACTACTCAGCAGCCAAAACTGCACTCCTCATTTGGGATGACTTAGGCAATTAATCACTTAAAGATAAAACTTGGGAAGAAATAAAAACTACCTTTCCGTCAAAGAACAGAGAGCAAATGTAAATTAGGATTGCCTACATAAGGCCATGTTGGTTCCTGTTTTGAAGATGGAACTTTTTCCCACTTATATTAGGGTAAGTTAGGGATAATGTCACTGAAATTAGTAGAAGCAGACTGAGAGAAAAGTAAGGCTTTTTTCAATGCCTATTTGATAAAAAACATGTTACTAACGAATGGCAGTAGCTGCAAATGTCACTCTCATGTTCCTATTTTCACTTTCAAATTTTTTTAGTAGTGTTCTGATTAAAATTGTACAGTTCTGTAGCTGAGGCTTGGATCACATTAAAATTATTAGGATTAGAAACGATGGGAAACCAGAACTTCAGATCTGATCCTATTTGAATTTGTATGGGAAGAAGTTTGGATTAAAATCCCCAGATGTGAACCCACTTGCATGGTTTAATTCTGGGTCAATAGGGGCCTAAATTCATGTTCTGGTGTAATCCTGCGAGAGTATTAGATTGTGAGATTTTATGGGTTTTATGAATGATTGAAAGTGAGAGAAAGGAGGCATTTCATGACTGTTGATGAGACAAGCTTCCTGTCTTCAGAATATAAAAGAAAAAAAGACATTTATTACACTAGTTTTTATAAATCATTGGGAATACAAGACGTGAGAGGAAAAGTACTGAAGATCATTGACTAGAAGTTCAGAACAAAGACAATTTCTATACAGTGTCAACACAATGGAACTTTATCTTCTGTTATGTTTTAGGTGTTATTATTATATATATGATTCATATTAAAAAAATAAGTCAAAGGGTTTTAGGTTGGTTGCTTTAGTTGCTGCTGTTTAAATATAAACAAGAACATCAACATAAATTAATTTACACTCTGTTACTTTACCTAAGCTCAGATTTCAGCCTGCTACAGATGCTGGATTGAATTCAGCTGGAGGAAAGAAAGAGTGCAGAGACACAGCATGTGTTTTGGGGACTTCGAGCAAGTGGAGGAATGAAAATGTGTTATCAGCCTAAAGATGAAAAACACATGGGGTGAAGGAGTCTCTGGCAAGAAGGTAGAGAATGAAAAAAGTCAGAAAGTTTAAGAGGAGTTCCTGTAGTGTAAACCACAAGTTATTGGTGCAAATAGATCTATACCTGCTGTAGTTTGCTACAGCTCAGTGAAAATCCAGCCTGTTTCATCTTTTCACACTAGAAAAGTATCTGGTCTGCAACTGTTAACCTAGGAAAAGTATTCTGGGAAAAAAATATTACCTTGTGTAAGCTACAGTGACTGCTCAGCACATTAGCTGGTCCTAACTTACTAAACCCTTATTCAGCTTTGTCTTTATGCAAGTAGAGGTACTTTTTCTAGGAATGAAGTCAGAGATTGCTTATTTGATACTGTAATTAATTCATGTGATTCTGAAAGAACATCTCTGTTGTGTGGCTGGTAAAATTACAATGCGTTCTCATTTTCTTTTTTATAATTTTAGAAAAGCCTGTTTTCTCCTTGTTGGGCTAAAGCACATCTGTAAGCTTTACTTTTCCCTCACTACATCTCGCATTGTTGACTAATGGCATCACCATTATACTGGAACAGGAGGAGTCTTGGACTAGATGAGCCGTTTCACTGCCTATGTGCATCTGTGAGATAAGGACACAGTATTCAATCTTTGAATAGATATTCTTCTGAGTAGCTTCTTTATGTTTTCTGTGCCTTTCATTTATTAACTTTCACATGTGACACATATGTCTAAAAGCCAATATGCTATATTAGGGCTCAATCCCACACTACTGACGTCAGAGAGTTTTATCAATTACTTTACACAGAATTAGCCCCCTGTGATTATATGAAGAACCAATTATTGGATTTTTCAATGAACCTACATTTAACCTCCTTAGAAGTGTAACTTGCAGGGTGTGATCCAGAGAAAACACTGCTTTTCTGCTGCAGTGTAAATTTGACTTTGGCACTAAGACTGTTCTATTTAGTTTTTGAAATCCAGTGCATTGGCAGAAACAGACACATTTTTGCTCTCTACTCCAGCTCCTAGTAAAAAGGCGTTGCATGGAGTAATCTCTTCCTAGGTGTTTCTTGCTTAAGGACGCGGCACTTTCACTGCCTATATATTAAAAAAGACTTTTAGCATCTTGCAGGGTGACACCCCCCCAGTATATCCAGTATATTCTGTTTGATAGAAGGTCTTTACGTAATTCTACTGTGAAACAAGCAAACAAATATTCCACCACCACCACCCCAATAATTAAAAAAAAAAAAAAACAAAACAAAACAAAAAAAAAACCCTAAGCTAGAAAGAAGCTTGGGTCTCTGATTCACTGTGATTTATTCTCCTTCATTTTATTCACAGTCTTGAAAGTATGACAGCTGTGATGTAATGACCTGGTCTACATATTGCACAGCACAATGCTGCAGATCTTTTTATTTTCCTGTTGTTCCTAATCATTATTTATTACCTGAGATGATTATCAGTCATTTCTTGCACAACTCCAAAGAGAGCAAGCACTTCCTCTGAGCCACATGATTTTTATATATTTGAAGCTCAAAGAATGTCTGACTTCAGTTTAGCTTTCTGAAAGTCATTAGTCCACAGTATAAGTGAATGTAAATATAGTCTCTGTGTCAGTAATTGGTGCCTAAAATCAGAAACACTAAAAGTGAAGAGCTGCCTTTCAGGCACAACCTGTGAGGGGTTGATGAAGAGCTAAAGTTCTGTCCCTTACTCCACTGCAAATTCCCTGTGGTATTTCACTGTGTTCCTACACATCCAAATAGAAAGATGTTTTTTGTAATTATTACTTTTGTCTTGCCTTGGAAATATTCTGCAGAAGCTGGATAAAAGCTGCATTACATTTTGTCTTGGAACAAAAGGTTATAGTGTTATTATGGCAAGGTGATTGGGGCAGGTTACTTTTTGTTTATTGGCATGATAGGAAAATGCTTTATACCAGTTATATAAATTATAAAAAGATACAGTAACAGCATTTGACTCTGTGAGAGATATAAACTAGAGGCAATGCTGTGTTCACTCTGGCTAAGTCACTGTTTCTTAAAGCAGATATTTCGTGCTTGCACAGAAACTTAGAAATCTTATTTTAAGCTGAGGAGATATTAAATAAGAAGGGTTTCTATTTTGGGTCATTAGGATTCAGTGTAAAGCTCCAAAGTAATCTCATAGTAGTGGTGCAATCTAGGGGAAAGACACCAACTTAGGAATCAGGGAGCTTGTGTTTCATTTCTAGATATCTGTCTTGCTGGATAGTTCTGGCTTCTTCATCTCAGCTCTTAGTGATGCCATTTTTCACTGCTTCTGTCTTCACTTTTAAACTGTAAAATTGTTGTGACTAGCGTTATTCTTTTGTATGCATTTTTACGGTGCTTACTGCAGAGGAGCTCTGTGGGTTGGCTCAGGCATTTTGGGATGCATTCTAGCAAATAAATAGAAGAGTCTGTCCTTTAATTGGATAAAAAAACCCCAAAATTATGTCAGAAGAATAAAGGAAAGGAACTCATATCTGTATTTCTGATATAAAACTTTATTAAATAGAGTAGTTTTCTTTATTATGCTGCATGATTTAAACGTAGGCATTAACTAGAAATTATTCATTAAGAATATGAAGAAACACTTCTGGTGTCAGCCTGTTGAGCTTCACGTGCCCTGAAATACCTCAAGGTACAATTCAAGAATTGTGTTTCTGTTTCTTTTTCCAAAACTAGTTTCATGTGTGATAACACACACAAATGAGGCAGAAATTTAGCCAAAAGTGATTAATTTGCAACTGACTCTTTAGATAATAGTATTCTTCATAATTCTGCCACCTGTGGATTTAAATTGGCATTATCACAAAAGTGTCAGTTGAATAACTGGGGCTACTGACAGACAGGTATCATTTTTGGGTACAGTGCACTAGGCATTAATGGTTTTTATTTCCTTCTTATTAAACTTCAGTGCTTTTTTTGTGGTTGATTGTTTATTTATTTTTCATTTATGATCTCTGAGTGTTTCTATGTTGATCTTTTTGCAGTTTCTTTCATATAGTAGGAATTAGTGCATTTGCAAATTTTAGTGTTAATCTCTGATCTTGGGATATAGTTCCTTTACTTTCCAGAAGGAGGGCTAGATTTACTTGTACTTTTAACTCTTTTGTGCTATTCAGCTGATGCAAAGCATCTATAAAGCCATCTTAATTAGTTAAGTCTGATTTATGGCTGCTTTACTTTGCCCAAGCAATACTAAAAAATCAGAATAAGAACTTGTCTTCTATACTTCCTTCTTTTCTTATTTTCCTTCTTTTTCAGTGTTTTTTTTTTCTTTTCTTCTTAAGCACATTCCCTTATTCTTCTATAAAATATAGATAAGCAACTAAAGAGTATTCTGGAGATGGAAATAATTCTTACAGTTAATAATGTGTTCAATTAATAATTTTCCTCATTATTCAAACAGCCCAATCACCATTGTATTCATCTCTCTGTAGTTCTATTCCTTTTTCACCACTGATTATTTTTACTTTATTTCACAATTTCCTTACTCTCTGTCTTTGTAAACACTAACATAGAAGTGAAAAATATCACAATAATCACAACCAAAGCAGAATAAGGCAATATAATTTTCCATTTGCCAGATTAACAATTACTTTTTTACTCTTTGCAGTATAAAAATACTTATGCCAGGAATCTTTGCTTCCTATTCTTAGGCTATACTATTGCTGGCTAAATCGAAAATGTAAATCTCTGCTCATTCATAATCTCGGGAGTGCCTGAACTTGGTCTCAGGTTATTGTCAGTAAGATACTGTTGGGGCGAGACTGTGTGTGTGCAGGTGTTTTCAAAGACCCACTGGATACCACACAGCACACATCCAGTGGTGATGCTTTCACCACCAGTTGATTACAACCTAGTGATGCCCTTATTACCAGTTTCCTAGCCCATAGAGTGTTTAACTACTATATAGGAGATGTGAATTCAGTGCTCTGAGGGGATCTCAACCATCACAAGAAATACAGAACAAAACCAATCTGCAAAGTGTGTTGGGATGAAAGAAGACAAGGGTTGCTCTTCTTCAAATGGTAGTCAGGCTTCAGAGTGATTATATAGAGTCATTGATGTCAGTAAAAGTCTAGTGGATTGAATACTTAGTGGGGAGAAAGTAACATGGGGTTCCAGTTCTGCTTTACTGAGTGTTTTTCCATTAGATGTTCAGCAGTGCAAGGACTAGAAAGCAAGACTCTCCTCTTCAGTCAAGCGCACCACCCTCTCATGAAAGCACCACCTTGCTCTGCATTTATACTTGGTCCATGTGAGGTGGAATACCTTCAAAAGGCATATTAGAAGTGGTCCTTTCTAAACCTGGAACAATCTACAGTCCCTATATCTTATCCTCAACATAATATCCTTAATGTAACATGCCTATTTAATATATCCATCCCCACAGGAGGAATCTTCCTGGGCAAGCTGTAGCATTTACACCTATCTACTAAATATAGTGTTAGTATTCTTACTGATTGATTTTAAGAGCTGCTGAGTTTAACAAAGAAAGGAATTTTGCTGTTAATTATTCTATGGCTCTAGAAGCCTCAAGAAAGAATCTTCTTACTTCACAGATGATGAAGGCTATTGGTGTCTCTAGCTTGAGACCAATACAATGAATGTTATTTGTTCATTAATTACTATTTCTGAGAATGTTTTTCTTAATGGACAATGTTGGATTCAGAAAGAATTGACTTCTCAGTGACTTTTTTGAGAATGGGACTCTCTTCCACCGTACACTGATAATATTATTCTCTGTATAGATAACAGATGTCAGTATAGTAACAATGACTCCATCATATTCATCTTTCTGCAACACCATCAGTTCTTCTGTCTTTTTCAGACAGTTTATCAACGTCTTAATTCCAAATCAGTGATCTATATGTAGAGCTACCTGTATGTTTCATTTTGTATTGTCTCTTTCTCATCTTGGCTCATAAAAAATCACCATTACCACTTCTTTCATTATCCACCTATGCTATGCAGCTTGCATACAAGCTTTTGATGTACAGTGCAACCTTTTCTCATTTTTTCTCATTGCCCCTTCTGCACAGATTGCATCCATCAGTATTAACATTTCAGCTCTCTGATTTATCCTATGATATTTCTGTATTATCAGCCAAGTCATAATTTCCTTCTTGTAATGTCACTTCGCGCTCATTTCCCATACACTCTGCATGTGTGCATAGACAATTGCTGGGTTTATTGGTTGCTTCCTTCCTATAGGCCTTGGCTTTTCTGCTTTGTCTTTGTATTCTGGCATTCAATATTCATTGGAAGAGCTCTGCACTGAATTTTAACATCCCAGACTAAGTTCATAGCTGCCTGAACAGAATGACAGTACTAGCCTTCTGTATTTTCTTGTACTCAGGTGGCCAGTTTTTAAATATGAACAGCCCATGCTTTGCACAAAGAAGAGGATTCAGTCATGCTGCCAGTCTCATCCACTATGCAAGGTACTAATAGACCACTGGAGTCATAGAATCATAGAATCACCAGGTTGGAAGAGACCCATCGGATCATCGAGTCCAACCATTCCTATCAAACATTAAACCATGCCCCTCAGCACCTCATCCACCTATGCCTTAAACACCTCCAGGAAAGGTGAATCAACCATCTCCCTAGGGAGCCTCTGCCAGTGCCCAATGACCCTTTCTGTGAAAAAAAATTTCCTAATGTTCAGCCTAAACCTCTCCTGGTGGACCTTGAGGCCATTTTCTCTTGTCATATCCCCTGTCACTTGGGAGAAGAGACTATCACCCTCCTCTCTACAACCTCCTTTCAGGTACTTGTAGAGAGCAATGAGGTCTCCCCTCAGCCTTCTCTTCTCCAGGCTAAACAACCCCAGATCTCTCAGCCATTCCTCATATGGCCTGTTCTCCAGCCCATTCACCAGCCTCATCGCTCTTCTCTGGACTTGCTCCAGAGCCTCAACAACCTTCTTGTGGTGAGAGGCCCACAACTGAACACAGGATTCAAGGAGTGGTCTCACCAGTGCCGAATACAGAGGGAGGACAACCTCCCTGGACCTGCTGGTCACATCGTTTCTGATCCAAGCCAGGATGCCATTGGCATTCTTGGCCACCTGGGCACACTGCTGGCTCATGTTCAGTCGCTGTCAGTGAGTGAAACCATGCAGAAGGCAGTGAAACCATCACATGCAATTTAAGGGTTGTTCTTTCTGCAAAACAAGAACATGTGTGTTTGCACTGAATTTTCATCATTGGTTTGTGAGTAGGCATTCTTCATAAACAGTGACTTCCTTGAAAAGAAACATGTTGCAAGAAAGGCTCCTTTTTCAAAGGACAGCAAACCTTTCTCTCCCACAAGGCCACAAGAACCACCAAGCCTTCCTGTTAGGAAAGAGCCATCTGCACCTTGTGGCTAAGGGGGCAAATGGAGTGTATAAAAACAGCAACTGGAAGCAAAACCTGAGCAGATGCACAAATCTCTTGTGCCCAGAGGCCAGTCATATGTGGATGTACATGTGAGACATCAGGTTATACTGGAGGATTCATACCATTTCTCCCCTGCCTGGAGGCAATTCCAGTCATGGAGCTGGAGTAATGCCTGCAGTGTGTCCCTGCTGCCCTGGCAAGGATGGAGTTTTAAATTTTGTGTCTGTACTTTGCCTCAGTGCTCATATAGAACTTTAAGCTCAGTATTTGGGCCTCCACACATTCTCCTATCCTTCCCCAAAACTTCAGTGCTGTGGCTCCAGTCATGGAAAATGAAGCCCAAAACTCTCTTACAGCCCACCTCTTCTCCAAGAAGTGGAGGTGCTTGCATGCGTTTCGTTGTTCACTAGAGGGCAACGTTGGATTAAAAATGAGTTTCTTTACGTCTGATTACACAGAAAAGGTGAGATGACACTAACGTGGACAGAGAAAATATATAAGGAATACCCAATATGCTGCTCTAAGTGCAGAAAAAAAACCCACAGTGTCTATTTCAATGCTAAGGAATTATCTCAGATTGTAGCAGAAATTAGTAACTATAGAATAGGGATGAAAGAAAAAATTATAGAAAATAAGGTCCTCATTCAGTGAGGTATTTAAACATGCTTTAAATCTGAAGCAGGACTTCAGCTCTCTTGTCCTTAGTCAGACTACATGTTATGTAGATAGTATTTTACTCATATTATTTAAATCTTTGCCGAAGGCTAAGGACTCAGGAATGCTTCCTGAGCTAGAAAATGCCATTCAAATCTGAGGGAGTCTGTGGATGAGCTTCAACTTTCAGAGGAAAAGGAGGGATGTGGGCTGAGCCTTGAAGAAGATGACTCTTGGGATAGGAACTTATTATGCAAAGAAATAACTTAGAGAGAAATGGAAAAGAGAGACACTAATGAATCTGGTGCCAAGAAGAGCTAAGTAAAAGTTTCTTCATAAAAAGTAAGTAGCAGGTGTGATCAGAGCCAGCTGTATGGTAAGCAGTCCTCTTTCAGCTGGTGCAACAGAACTAGCACAGAAGGGTGTTTCTTCTCCTTTGATCTGACAGTTTTCACTTGTCTTTTATCCCTGCCGAGGGAGGTGATGGCTCTTTTTTATTACCTCTGCTGCTGTGTGTTTTCCCTTCTCTTTCATACATGCCAGTGTAATTATATCCTCAGACAGCTATGCCTGTGGGCAGCAGCGTGAGCCTGCTGAGCCTCTCCCAGGTGGGCTCTGTGCTCCAGTGGCTGCAAACTGTGCTGCTGCCCACCCACTGCCTATTTTAGGTACTCCTGCTGGGGCCCATGGGGAAAAAAAAACCAGGCTTTATGCCCACTTAGCAGCTGCATGCTGGTAAATGAATTGGGTTTAGAAGCACTTGAAGACCTTTCTACTACGAATAACATGCTTTTTCAGAGGTTTGTAATACGGTGTTATAACTGGATTTGAAACAAAAGGCTAGATTCACATAGTCCTCTGTGATGAACATCTCTCCATGCTGGTCCAATTTGCTGAAGAGATGCAGGAGGAGTGGGATTTATGTGCACTCTGGTTCGGGTGTGATCAGTTTGATACAAGAAGTAGTTACTATTACAAGAAGTGGAGTATTTTTTATTTAAGTAAAGTAGAATTCAGCTTTACCAAAGCAATTGTAGTTTTGAGTCTTTTTTGAAAGTTAGACTGAATGTCCCTTTCGTAGCGTGTTTTCTTTCAAGCAGTGTTTTTCCAGATCATTCTCTGAAGATGATAATACCTTGTGTTCAGTACAACCTTTGCTGAATAGTCATCTCTCCTTTTATCACCTCTGTTTGCAGTGCTTTCCTATCTCAAATGCAAGGTCAGACAGAGAGTTGGAGCCAGCTCCAAAATAACAAGAGTTTTGACTGTTGCAAAGTTCATAATTACTTTAAAATTAGACCTTGGAAAGTAATAAACTATGCATAAGATTTCTGGGAAATTTTATCTATATGCATGTAAAGTGGGAAATCTGTTCTGTAACCAGCTCTTGCCTTGTTGCACATGATTGACAGAGATCACTCCCTCAGGATGCTCAGGCCTGATAAAGGATGCTTGCTTTCTGAAACTCCAAAATGAATCTTAGTGAGTTTATTTGCTGTCATTTTCAATATCAAGGTTGCTGTGGCTGATAAAATAAGTGGCAGTCTCACTTATGCTGCAGCAGGGCTGCAACGGCTGCAACACACACTGCTCAAAGCGCCCAAAACACCCACAAGTTTTTTGAGTCTTGCATGTTCCGTGTGAGAATCCCTGCTTGGCCTCTGTCTCACTGTCCTTCTCTATCTCTTAGTTTACCTCCGCTGCTAAAACCTGCATGGCAGGATGAACTGCTCAGAGCCTTTCTGGAGATGGTACTGCACTTTTTGTGTGAATGCTGAACACACAGCAGACTGACAGTTCTCCCCAGATGCCTCATTCCTGCAACACAGCCTGACACACACACCTGTCTACTTCACTGCATCGCCAAATGCCTCAGATATCTCTCATCTCTGGCACTTGGAAATACTTGGAGTAGGGTGAAACTATAAAAAAATGCTGTGTGATACTGGCTTAGCCACTACTGTAACATTCCCATCCACTTTGACTAAAGAGCCCTTTATATCTGAAGCGCCAAACCCTTAGAAATCTGGGAAAGCCATTCTCCCTCCTTAAAACTAACTAGCCCTGTATCCTTCCACAAACAGCTCAGAAATTCAGTGCTGGCAAGTGTTCTGCACAGCCAAAGCATTCCTAGTCCCAGGCAGATACCAGAAAAAAACCTCAAAACCCTGAGATAATAAAGTAGATTTATTAAAATCTTTCCAGGCACTACACTGACTCTTTACTCCAGCAATACATTTTTTTATGGACTGGAGAATGCAGAAATATATTTCTTGAAGCCAAAAGCTCATCCTTCTCCCACTGATGAGAAAAGATCTGTCTTGTGAACCTAACAGCTGCCCTGCTGTTCTTGTTTTTTTCTGGAAGTACAGAATTAGTGTATCAGCTCTGTTGTGCTAAGAAAGGTGCCAGGGCACAAGCCTATGTGAACTGTTATATCAAGTAGTGGCAAATTTGATGGAAATATGTAGCAAAGAACAGTTATTGGGACACACAAATTCAGTTCTTGGAAAGCTTAGTCATAATTTTCTTGCCTGCTAGCAATTCACAACCTGTATAGGATTTTGAATACTAAGTACCTGCTTATCCTCTCTGCACTGCTAGCAAGATATTCAGGCAGTCAATAACCACATCTGACTGCAAGCTCTTGGGATGAGTGCTTCCCAGGGTACCATGCTGGTGGGAGGCTGCTGCTCTCTACAGTTGGGCACAGCCTTGTGCTCTACTGAAACATTGCAAAGGGCGACCCTGAAAGGCAGGTTTGGCTTCTCATGCTGCCATGGTATGAATGGTGATGCCACAGAAATACAACTGGTATCGTGCCTCATTAAAAGCAAGGAGTTTATGTGGTCAGTAACACTGTTTTGAAAGGTACTCTGAGAAAACAATACTTGCTTTTAAAAATGGTGCAATAGAAAAGCATCTGAAGGAGTTCCCCATATTTCCCATAGTAGCAGTGTGGGAATGGTTTCACTTACACGGCTGGTTTATACTATTTGCTGCAGAACTGTGTTATCAAACACTTTCAAAGTATAATTTGTGGCTCAGATAGCCTGTTAGAATCCATAGTTTTTGATCAAGTCACCACTGCTTAGAGAGACTAACACACAGGGATCATGCTTCTTGAGCCAATAAGTTGGACTCTTCAGATTTACATACATAATAATTCCCTGGGCTAATATCAGTCAACATACATTTATACCAATAATACTGACTGCTTAAAGTTTTGTAATTCCGTAGCAATACAGAAATTGATCAGTTCAGCTACTGTGGTGTCTTCCTCAAATGTCAGGAGTTTAAAAACATAAATGGTATTAAAACCAGGGTCGGGAGTGAAATACCATCTTAATTTATTACAGTTCCGCTCCATTTTTTCCTACTCATACTCTTTCCCTTATGGCTAAAGTAAAACCATATCATCAGGATCATGAAATCTGCCCTTTCATTTTCCCTCAAATGCCAGTGCACCTCAGCGAGTGCAGGTTCCTGGAAGTGAACTGGAAATGCACATTCAGCTGTTAAGGTGGAGGGCCATCAAGGACAGCACATCTGGTAGGGCAGAAGGCAGCATCTGGTGTGAAAGCTCCCTCCACCTCCCCCTTCCTCCCCACTTCCATCATCAACCTTCTCCCCCAGCACAACTTTTTCATGTGCTGCCTTGGATGTGTCAAAGCTTTGTAGTAGCAGTTTCAGTCAACACTTTCAAGAGGGCTCAGAGGGATTGAAGTCAATGAAGCCAGAAGCAGGGTATAACCTATGGCAACCAAAGTGACAGCTGCCACAGTCTTTCATGTCATGACTTTTCAGGCTCCAGAGGCAAAACATCTTATAAAAGATAACCATGTATGTATAAGTCCAGAAGGTTTGGGGATGTTTGTGTTTGGGGCAAGATATTCTCAGCTTCTTTATTAACAGCTGAAAACAAAAGCTGTAAAAAACGTCATTTCATGGTTTGCTCTGGTGACAATAAAAATGACAGGGTCAGTAGGGAACAGCAGCACCTGCCCATTACTGAAGAAAGCCAGTTTCAGTTAATACAGGTTCTTGTTTTGGGTCTGTACAGCTGCCTCATGAAGTGACATGCATACCTTTGAAATGCAGAGCTTTAATGCAGCACATTCTCAAATAAAGTAAGTTAAAAATGCTACACGTGCTCTGAGAAGAGTCTTGTTCCTTACTTTCCTTTTGGAACTTGACTCTTGCCCAGTTTGTATATGCTGAATGCATGTCACTTACAGAAGGAATCTTTCTTCATTTTTGTTTTTCACAGGAAAAAACATAAGGTTCTTTAAGCAGGCATAATGTGATTATTTGTATTCATTTTACACAGACCAAATCTGTCTTGCATAATGCCTAGAGTTTTTTCATATCATTTATAAAAAAGCAGGACAGCCATGACTGAAGTGTCCCCTCCCTCAAGGAGTGATTGCCATAGCATATTTCTGCTAAAACCAAGGGTATTTGACTGACCCTTAAAAGTCTTCACTGGTGTAAACACTGGTATTATCCTCAATATAATAAGTTGCTGTAGTTTAGAAAGTATTTCTGCCAACTGTGCTCATACATTTTGTCAAATACCACACTGGGAGGCTTCTAAACAAAATTTTGTCTGTAAGCCTCAATTTCTAAGCATAGATTATTTTGAGTGATGTGTTTAACCTTTCTTTAATTTTTTTTTTTTTTTGTACAAGTATTAAAGGCAAGAGTTACTAAGAGGATAAAACTGATTTATCTTTCCTACTAACATCCTGTGGCTGTCACCTGTGATCTGAATGCTGAGCAGGGGTGCTTTGAGCCAATTCTGCACAACAGGTCACTATGTGCCCAACATCCATAGTGGGGGTAACTAAATGGGACATGATATAGAATCATAGAATCATAGAACAACCATGTTGGAAGAGACCCCCAGGATCATCGAGTCCAACCATTCCTATCAAACACTAAACCATGTCCCTCAGCACCTTGTCCACCTGTCCCTTAAACACCTCCAGGGAAGGTGAATCAACTACTTCCCTGGGCAGCCTGTTCCAATGCCCAATGACCCTTCCTATGAAGGGTCATAAACTGTTATGTTATCTGGTTATAACCAGTTACCCTCTTAGGGAGGTACCTGATCTCATGTGTGTTAGTTGATGGGTAATTCCTTACACAGCCAATGACCAGTGTTTCCCCAGAGTACTCTGGTCTGGGTTGGGGTTTGCAAGTGTCCTGTGATGACTCCAACGGAGTAATCATATAAACGGAGGATTATAGAATGGTTTGGGTTGGAAGCGACCTTAAAACCCATCTAGTTCCCACCTTGAGGCTCTTCTTACCACCCTTTCCTAGACTTCAAAATCCTTCAGCTTCCCTGGAATTACTCTCGCTTCGCAGTGAGGTCCCAGGAGAGCCCACAGCACAGTGTATTGTGACTCCTCTCAACAACGGTAGCCCCCATAGGTGGTTATAGGTAGAAAGAAGAGTGTGGTCTTGGGGCTTAGAATCATAGGAAGGGTTGGGTTTGGGTTGTGGAAGGGACCTTAAAGCCCGTCCAGTTCCACCTCCTGCCATGGGCAGGGACATCTCCCACTGGATCAGGGGCTCCAAGCCCCATCCAACCTGCCCCTGAACCCTCCAGGAATGGGGCAACCACCACTGCTCTGGGAAACCTGGACCAGATATATATAATAATATAATATAGATTGAAATATTTTTACATTTCCAAGTGCACTGTTTTATGCAGAGTTCAACTGGCATTTTATTCCCTAGGTTACATGCAGGTTTGAAGGAGAACTTTGTGGGCAGCATAGTATAGGCCAGGACACACTTTATGGCTTTACTTTTTTCTTGCCCTTTAGTTCTTTTCGTGCATCTTTTATAACTGAAATGAAACAAACTTGCTTGGGAGAGTGAAAAAACATAGGCAGGTAATCAGGCTTGCGAAGGTCCTTCATTTCACACATATATTTCTTGAACAGCATCAGAGGAAAAATGAAACACGAAAGCTAATTTTCTTTCCTGAAGCTGTTAATTTTGCTGTTAAAAGTCTCTATTTAAAAAATATAAGAAGAAGTTCTAGGCTACACTTACATAGCAGGGAGGAGAGTTTGTGCATACTATTTTCTGCTCCCTCTAACAGCTTATTTATCTGTTAAATAATAACTAGAGTGGGGTCCCTTGGGAGCCAGGTGGGTTGGTTCAGCCTGAGCTGGACGCCCTCACCTACCACTGTGGGTACAAGCTGGATTTCACCCCCTGTGGCAGCAGGAACTGCTCCCCTAAAGGGATTTGGGTGACTGTGCTGAGGGATGCTAACAGTAGGTAGAGTATAATGTGGCTTTTTCGTTCCTAAGAGACATACATGAGAAATGCAGTTGTAACACAAGAATAACAGTTTTCCATTCCCTTTTTCTCTCTGCAAGTGATACAAGCATCTCTGGATGGTGAAGATGCTAAAAATCATTTACTCCTCTTACCCATGACTAGCTTGGAAAGCATTCACACCAATTTCTTCTCATTTTCTCATAACAAAGATCCACAGTGACATCTGTGATTCATTGAGTAAAATAACTACCTGATGGAGATAAAGTCAGCATAGCTGACACTATCTGTGTGGGCTGCAGGCAACTGTTATTATTATTAGGATTTTATGCAGCAAAGACCTGGACACAAATGGCATGAGTTCTCCCACCTTGCAGGAGCAGCTGTATAAACAGTAAAAGTTTACCCATCGCTTTCAGTCAGTAAAGGTTTCTCAGCCTTGAACTTACACTGCATAATAAAACACAAGATACAGAAGAGCTGCTGTTTGATGCTTTTGACAAGGGAAAGCAAAGAAATAAATCATGATGGCTTTCACATAATTAACAAAGACCATTTCTGGTATGTTTTGAAACATGGTTACTGGAATAATGGGACCACTGAGTTTTACAACATACCCATGTAAAATGCCATGGGGGATCTAAAATCGGTAGAAGAAGATCAGGAGAAATTCCCTGGTGTTTGCCTCCACTTCAACAGTGGCTTTACTGGAGCAAGGATGGGACTGTGACAGATATTTGAAAGAGTAATGGGGCTATATTTCTTCTGCTTGTCAGGGAGCTCCATCTTACCTTTGCTGCTGCTTTGGCAATGGAACAAGATTTACGTGGGCTGCAACTCAACCAGCATGAAGTCTCTCACCAGTAGAAGTAACTAGCAAGATTTTCTGCAATCTCAGCAAATCTCCTTCTGGTTGTTTATTTTCCAACAGCTTCTCCATGGAGAATATATTTAGTATTTTTTTGAATGGATTTCACAAATTTAAGTGCACTTAGAAAATTCATGCATACGCACACACACAAAAAAATCACGCAAACAAAACCCACCATGCTGACCTATGCCCATGTACTACGCTTATTTTGTGAAAAGAAATCCAGTAGGCAGAGATTTTTCTTTTCCTCTCATTGTTTAACTATGCAAATGCTTTGGTTAGAATAAAAAAAAATAGCAAAAATGGACGAAGTATAGCTGTGGAAATACAGTGACATCTATCACTGCTAATAACTTTCTGGATATTGTGTACAGAGTCTGTATGAGGAACCCATTATCTTCCAGTCCTAAGACTGATATTTTAAATTACTTGTGTTACGGTGCCTGGTGGAATGAAGGACACTCGGGCAGAAGTTGTCATGAAGTGGCCTAATTCTGTTCTGTCTGTGAGTAATACACCCAGCTTCGAAATAGATGCTGGTATTTTGCAATTGCAGAGGTTTGTGTCTACCTCCCAAATGAGAAGACTCCTTACTATATTTAATAACATCAGAAGTATATGTTATATGATCAGCTATCATCGTAGTATTCAGAACCTTTTAAAAAAAAAGCATCCATCTCTTAGTCACTGTCTGAATTCTGTTAGCAATATTAAATTAAAACTGTCACTGGTTTTTTCCCACTTACACAGTCAAATGACAGGAGTGCAAAAATACCTAGGAGGCATCACAAGACTGAAGGTTAAAATAGATCACAGAACTTATTTTCTATAATGGAAATGCAACACTTGGATTTTGACTTCCTTTTCCATATGTTTGACGTACACTAAAAACTTGCTCAGAGCTGGACATAAAAGAGAAATAATGGTAATAACTAAAGAAAAATATGCCCTGCAAATATTTGAGCCGAAGCTTTGTGCTGACTCTCAGAGTTGGTCTAGCAAGAGCTGGCTGAGTGCGCAAGCTGAGTGCAGGAAGCAGAGCAAAACCTGAAATGAGTTCCCTGAACTGGGAAGGGCTGCATGACCCTGAATGTGTTCTCCTGTTCTTTCAGCATGAACCCCAGGCAGGGCAGGAATTGGAGATCTTCCTTCCCCACACTGGGCCTGCTCCACATTGTTCCCTGCTTATCCCTGCTCAGAGGTCGAGCCAGCGTACCCACAACTAATGACAGTGCTATGAGTCTCTCCAGAGTGCAGGGAAGCTGAAAAGAGCTTATTTATGGGCATCAGGTTGCCAGCTTTGCACAGCTCCTCTGCAGCCACCCTGCACGCTGCCAACAGCTGCCTCAGAGACATGGCCACACAGCTTAAAATGCAGACTGCGTAACCATTTCTTAAGCCTTCTGTATTTTCTCCAGCCACTGCGGTGCCAAGTGAGTGTGCTCAAGACAGCACATGCACCAGTGAGGCTGCTTCCTCCTGCTGAGAGAGGTGGGGAGGATGCCCTGCCTCATGGAGATAACCAGTGTCAGTGTTTCTCTGCCAACAGTGGGTTTATTTTTCTAATCAAAGACAGTAAAGGCAAAGCAAGGGTCTGAATCAAAGTTCTTTCTGTCTTTCAGCAGTTCCCAGAAAAAAATTTGAACAACAAACACAGCCACAGAATTTGCAATTTCTGAGTATCATTTGTAAAAAATGTACACAGTTCTGTTCACGTTGTGTTCCTGCATGCACAGGATCTTGAGCTGTACCAAACCAGTGGTTTATTTTGATTGTCTTATTAATGCAGGCAAGCAAGTAGATAGAAAGCAAAAGACTGCAGCCGGAAGTAAATCACCAACTCTGTTTATTTTTATGCCTTATTCAGGATTACAGGGAAAGAAATCTCCAGTTTAGAATGTTTTTACCACTTTTAGTTAGCAGAAAGCAAAGGTATAAGGCTTTGGCTGCTTTGAAAGGCAAAAAGCAAACCATGAGGCAGAGCGTTACACTTGCAAGGGGTGTGGGGGAATAAAACTGTGCCACTTGATATGAAATTATATGCTCCTCCACCATTTTCTCAGCCTTAGTCATAACATTAAGCAACATTTTTCCCAGATCTTATTAAATATCTCTTGGTAGGTCTCTGCAGTTTGTTTGACAAGCATATCGGAAGCTTAACTTTACAAGATGTTACTCTTCTGGTACTTATATCTCTCTTACTCCACTCACCTCCCTTGGGTGATCTTGATCAATGTGGGTGTGAGGTGAGTCAAGCCCCTAGTGTATTCCTCAGGCGATTATTCCTTAGGGCTCAATAACATGCTGCAGGATGATAGTCCTGTCAGCATGTGCAGGTATAAGGTTGGCTTTCCTAGTCAAATGCCCAGTTGCACTGGGCTACAATGTCCTAGTATTAGAGGAATTAATGTAAATTTAAAATTAAAATTAAATGAAATTAAATTTATCTTGAGCTATATGAGTAAGCGTATGCTAAATCCTTGCAGTGTGATGGCCCTCACTCTGACCCAGTAGCTATATCTCAGCTAAGCTACAGGAGTATATCTAGACCTGTTCCATAGACTCACTGGTTAAAATCCCAGTAGGGTATTTCCAGTAAGTGCTTGCATCTGCTCCCATTCCTAGACCATGCTGACTCCATTTATTTATACCACAACTGCCTCCACTGACTGAAATCCCTCTGTTGCCAGATGAGTGAGAGCAGAACCAGAACCAGCCATCTCCAAATTTTGTTTGCCATCAGCAAAGCAAGTAAATGAGACATGTATTTAGCCAAATCGCTCCTCCTATCCTAACGTCTCCTGAAATTAATCCAAATAGAACTGCTTCTCTTCTCCTGAAGCATCTGAAGATGTGGACTCTAAACTGTCTTCTCTCCTCTCCTACCTCTTTAATTCATTGTCATGTTTGAATATTTTAGTGCGCAGGTTAGGAAAAACTAATGATAAAGCCGAACTAGTAGCCTTAATTATAATTTGGTATGGATCATGTTCTACCCATGCACATCTCCAAAGGTACATTTTATTCTCCAGTTCTTTAACTCACAGTGTTTAGATCTAGAAAGTTTCTTTAGTATTACCCAGTTAGGCTTTAATCCTAATGATTAGGAAGATCTGGAACACAAGTCTTCTGAAGAGCAGCTGAGGGAATAGGGACTGCTTAGCCTGGAAAGAGGAAGCTGAAGGGAGAGCTTTATCGCCCTCTACAACTACCTCAAAGGAGGTTGTAGTGAGCTGGGTGCTGGTCTCCTCTCCAAAGTAACAAGTGACAGGACAAGAGGAAATGGAGTCAAGTTCTGCCAGGAGATGTTTAGATTGGATATCAGGGAAAATTTCTTTACTGAAAGAGTGGTGAAGCATTGTAACAGGCTACTTAGGGAAATGGTGGAGTCACCATCCTTGGAGGTCTTAAAAAATGCATAGACATGGCACTTCAGGACATGATTTAGTAGTCATGGTGGTTTTGGGTTGACAGTTGGACATGATCCTATTAGAGGTCTTTTTTATGCTTAATGATTTTATGATTCTGTGATGCCTCAGCTATGGATATTTGCCTAAACATCCTGTATTTCCATGCCAGCTCTTTTTATTAGCAACAGATTATTTCTTCCAGTGGAGCTACTGAAAGAGATCCATTTTCATTTGTCATTTAGACCAGAAATGTTATTACCACTCCTGCCAGAATTGTCTACTAGCCTTTATTAGTTTGTATTGATTTGACACAATCCACATTTGTAGATACTTTCTAAATCTCTGTTTGATTTCAGCCCAAAATGGAGTAGATTTTACCCCATCTTTTTTCCTCCACCACACCACTGAACAATATGAAAATAGCTTCAGCTCTTTTGCAGTTGATTTCTCTCCTTGACAGACCTAATATTCGTTCACTGCTACGCAGCTCCAAGGCCAAACCCCTGTAGGAGAGCTGAGTGGAATAATAAATACCATGGGATAAAAACGTCATAGTACAGCTACAGCTACTCATTACAAAGTTATCTCTGGTGCTGTTATCTGCTGGTTCCAGCCCTCTGTCCTGTCCCAGCCAAATCATCTGCACGCATAGCAACAGCAGTCACCCAAAACACTTGACTACTATGGCTGTTTTGATGAGCTATGAACTGCACAACACTATATCACACCTCAGAAGTAAGAGGCTAGCTTGTTTTGTAGGGTGCTTTCTTCCCTCCCTGTTTGTCTTCAAGAGGATAAATATGCAACTGGTTAACTGCAGGGCAACTACATGTTATTACTTGTTATCAAACTCCCTTTGTCTTTTTACTAGTTCTGCTTTACTCTTTAAAATATATCAACTAAATTAACCTTCTGTCCTATCAGTAGCACTTGTTCACTTAAATGAAGAAATATTTCATAGCCTAATGATGTGGAGATGTGGGGTGTTCAATCTAAGCTCATTACCTTCAGACCAGGCTAAACTACAAAGAATTAACCGAACTCAAAGTATTTTTAACTTCTGAGGCCTTGAGCCAGCAGTACTAGAAACCAGTTATCTCTTCTCAAGAGACCTTCAGTGCTGTGCAATGACTAGCTCTCTCAAGAAATGTTACTGGAAAAGAAGAAAAATATTTATGGGCTACTGTGACAGAGTTATATATATGCTTCCTAGAGCCATTTCATAGCTCTGTATCTTACAGCCATGTGAACTTTGACAATGACGGATCTAACATGACTACGCTGCCCTGCACTGCATTTCCTTTTCCAGTTCCTCACAGAGATGATGGATTGCCAAGCCTTTCTCTGAGGCTAATTATTTCTCTCAGCCTCTGCCTATCTTCAGCAGATTTAGTACATTTATCAT
Source organism: Coccyzus lansbergi (assembly GCA_033558105.1). Classification (NCBI taxonomy): domain Eukaryota; kingdom Metazoa; phylum Chordata; class Aves; order Cuculiformes; family Coccyzidae; genus Coccyzus; species Coccyzus lansbergi. The sequence continues at coordinate 234,139 of JAUMJK010000259.1, read as the reverse complement.
TATTCTGAGTCAGCAGCAATAGCAGGGAGGAGCAGAAATTTTGTCAGCATTGTCATCAAACTTGAAATTCTGCACCATAGAGGAATGTTGCTTTACCCAAGGAATTAATGGCCGACAATTGTTGTGAACTCATGCTGCCACCTTCCCAAGAGGCTTTGCATTTTTATTTCCTCAGCAATAATTTATTCCCTTAAGAATGATGCTATGACTGCTCAGTGTAAACAGCCAAAACGTAAGTAAAGCACACTGAATACAAATGTGAAAAATCAAGAAAGAAAATCATTTCACAAAAACATTTTCTAAACATTCCTGAGATGGTCTTTTGCATTACATCAGTGAAATGCTCTCCCTAAGCAGACAGTGACCGCCTGATGATTGGATATGTAAGTTTTTTATTGTGTTGTCCATAACTCAGGCCAGAACCAGCAACATGTAGCTCATAACTGAAATGCAGGGAGTAAGTCCCTAAAAAGTCCCTGAAGCTAAAGCCTAGAAACATAGATCCCTTTGAAGAGTTTTCTTCAGTACTTCGAAGCTGAACCAGCAGCTGCAAAAATAGATGACTTTTTTAAGACAGAATGATGTTTTTCACCAGTATTCAAAGTGCTGCATGCTCCTGGCAAAGCTGTGGTTTGCCCCTTCAGTGGCTCACCACTCACACCATGGCACACAAAGAATGATCTTGTAGCAGGGGCACAGGAGTTTAGCATGAAGCAAACCGCTTTGTAGCACCATGGCAGCTACTGCATGTGTTGTTGGGAGCACAATTGCCTTCCCAAGCCAGTTCCATGATTAGGAAAGAGACAGTGGTTCTTCCAGTGCCTCTAGTAGATCAGTCAGTTTGTACCTTAAACTTAATGCTGGGGCTCCTCAGGACAACTTATTCTGGGGAACACTGGCTGTTTCCTTTCTCTTGGAATGGAATCAGGCATAATGAAATGCTTTTTAGCATGATCTGTCAATGGTTTCAGCCATTGCAAGCTTGGCCTGGCCTCTCACTACACCTAAATCTATTTATTTCGATCAGTAGGTGATCAGATGTGATGGTACATCACAAGCAGCTCGAGTCATTGATTTGCTAAGAATTGGTGGTAGTTAGTGTACTGGTAGGGAAAGGCTTTGACCTCACCATTTGTGCTTGGTTTAGATACAGTTCAGTGCACATAGAGATGACTTCAGGCTGATTGTGTTGGCAAATTATGGCTTTATATTCTTTAAGCGATAATGTTATGTCTGCTCAACATGAGCATTAACTGCCCTTTGCTGATGTGGCCAGCCTGGCACTGTGAGAACCATGAGTGTCTCAGAAAAATGCCTCTCTTCAGCTGTGAATGCACAGGTGGAAATCCTGCTGAAGTGCTGTCCTGGCTAGGGATGAAACCCAAGGGTCACCCAGATTGTCCCAGCACCAGCCTTCCACCACCTGTTAGGATGGCACTGGAACTGCTAAGACCAGAGTCTTGGAGCTAATCAGTAGATTGTCTTTTCTTGTAAAAACGTTGTTGATGATTAACACTCATCAATGTCAGCTCTGAAGATGGCCTTCTCTTGTGTGACTGGTGCCAGAGCAATGAATGGTTTTCAAATGCAGCAAGCCATCTTGTTCCAAACATTTATAATAGTACAAAGCATTTTGGTATTGCCTGTCTGATGGGAACACTGGCCTGAGCTACAGGAGTAGTTTAGCAGGGATTTGACAGGATTTCTGAAGGATTCTCTTCAGTTCCACCACAAACCATCATTTGCCTGCATCACCCTTGGCACACCAAGCTGACTAAGCACAACAGTCCCCACCCATCATCCTTCACAGGGGAACACCACTGGACAACCTCCTAGGCTAAAAGTAGTGTAAACATGTTGGTGAGGAGTTAGTGAATCCTGCCTAATAGCATGCTGGCTTCTTTGGCTGACTTGGGAAACAGGCATTGAGGAAACCCTTCAGCTCTTGGCTTCATTGGCTTTTGTAGAAAACTTATCATTTGTCTCTTTTAACTCTCTGAGCCTCAGATACTGAGGCCTTCCACTCTGTAGGGCTAAGCAGATAATCTATGGCAAACTGAAGGCTATTTGTAAACTATTTCCAGCTGAAAGCATTTTCCCAGACAACCAGAAAACAAGATGTGCATATCAATTTCTACCAGCAGGTTCCTGATTTGGTGTCCCTCCCCCAATGAAAAACCCTACTTGTACTGTTCAGCTTAAATTTCTTTTGCTAATTGCAAGAGTATTTTTGCACTATTTTCAGGTTGCTTTAGTTATAGGCTTAGGTTTGATTTGCCATTCAGCAGCTTGTCCCAGAATGGTGAGCTGTGGAGGCACAGCTGTAAGAGTGGACCTGGGAATTTACTGTCTGTGCTTGGAGAGCTGGTGGATTCCCCAGCAAAGCTTTAATTCCAAAGCAGTTTGGTACATATTTCACTGAAAGAAAGTTGTGATGTGTCTCTGCCTTCTTTCACTGCTGTATTTGCAGCTTAGTCATTGAACTGCAATGTCCAAGCTTATAGACCAGGACATTTTCTTTGTTCTGCCTGTGAAGTGAGGGTGAATATTCTGCTTTCTAGCAAAGTCCTTTTTGCATGCATTTTTTTTCCACTTATTGTTACGGAAAAATGTTGGCATAAATTGTCTCATGTATGTAATAAACCAGAAAATTTGGTAGAACACAGTGCAAAAGCACACAGTTGCTCAGTATATTTTAACTAGACAGTATCAGGAATCCAGGGGCCATCAGCTATCATCAGCCTCACGTGAAAAAGTGGTGCTGATGCATACTTCCATCCCTGAACTATGCTGGGCTCAGTAGCGAAAACATAAGCACTACATGATCAGAACAACCAAAGCTGAGGCAGAGGTTTTGCCAACTGAAACCACAGGGTGTGGCAGAAGATGGAAATTGGCAATGACCTTTAAGGCAGAGGTGGACACCAAAAATGAAGGAAGAAGAATAAGTGCAGTTTCTCAACAGCAGAACTGGACTTAGTGGTCTGAGAGCACTGAAAGTGTAATTGCTTTTGTACCATTTGGACCACCCCACCTCTGTTTAAATAAGTTTTGTGTATGCTACAAACACGTTATCCTAGAACACGTGCTGGGTCACATCTTAGGCCAATGGCAGAAAAGCCATCTGCCAAATGTCTTTCTGCTGGGGAAAGGAGAGATTTGTTTCTTCTGCAGGTGGTTATACGCTGCCCACGATACTATTTTGCAATAATTAGGAATACAGAAGCAGCAGCTGAGATGGAGCCCTATTGTTCTAGCTGTTTTCTGAAGCACAAAACAAGAGCAAGTAATCCTTTTGATGACGTTATGCTAATGAGTACTACTGTACTTCTCAAAAGACAAATTCAAAGTAAGAGAGATTCAGGCTATATTCTAAAAATTAACACCTTCCCCTGGGTAGGAAACCACTTAATCAACTTGTTCAGAGGTATCCAGGCAGGAGAAGCAATTAAAAACTGAAGACAGTCCCAAAATCTTATTTGCTCACTTGCTTTGAAAAACCTCTGACCTAATTTGATCTTTACTACCTCATCTCCATATACAAGCCTGTATATAATCACCTGCTTTCTGCCATGCTGTCAGGAGAAAAACTGGTATCTTACTCCACATTTCTACCCTCTGTGGGCATCACAGAACTTGAAGTGCAGACTGGAGAATGAGCACAGAAAATGCAAGCCCTGTTTCAAGCTTCTAACCTTTTACTTGAATCATATATCTGGAATTTCAGATAAAACTTTGAATTTTATTTGAGAAAACCAGGCAGCCAGCAAAATCCACTTTGCAAATCCTGTCCAAAGTTACAGTGCACTGTGCTGGCACTTGCATCATTACAGGGCTTCATGTTTTGCCTCTGCATAGTTGTCCTTGATTTCTCCTGCTCATTATCTGAAATATACTTCTGATTCAAACCTTATTACTTCAGCTTTCCAATCAGTATTAGAATTGTGTATCACAACAAACCAACAGTACATTTAGTCTAGTGTGCTGTCTCTAAGTAATAGCCAATGTCAGGCATCTGGAGCACGAAGAGGGACAACAGATAGTGATATTTATTTGGTTTCCCAGTCTTCAGTGATTTTTCAATCAAAATCCCTCTGCCAGAAAGAGCAGATTTGTATATCATGGCCTGCATTCATACTTGCTCATACATGGTGCTAAGGGAATTACCAACAGTAGTAGAACTTCCTTTAACAGCTACTGTTTTTCATGATAAATCCCATCAGAAATAGTATAGTTGCAAATTTTTGAATGAGTTGATATTAAACACATTCTTTACTGATTTGTCCATCAATGCTGGTTGCAGTTGGCAGGATTTGATCCATTATGGTGATTAACAAATACCTACCAAATTCCAGGATTCAGCTGATTCTTCTGTATTTTTCAGCTTATATAAATGCTGAAATCTGGACAGTTTACCTCTGAACTCACATTTTCAGTAGTCATCTGTCAGGGATAACAGTCTTACATAACTGTTGCTACTCATATTCTCATGGTAGGTGCTGGAATTATTGATAAATACATAATTCCTTGATTTAAAGTTTTTACTTTCAACACTTTACATACTTCTGAGTTTTTGAATGGTAAGGATGATCTGAAAGCTGAATTAGAATAACGTAGGTTATTAAGTACAAAATACAACAACTATTCCTAACATAATCCATATGTAGAAAATTGTATTGCAGAATAAATCTATCATGTTCTGGTGCAACCAGGAAGTAGGTTGAATTAAATCAAACTGGAGTCAAGAGCATAAATTATGAAATAGAAGTGCATCAGAGCAGTTTAAAGACTTATGGGTGGTCCCATCTGGATGGTTATTGTATACATGGATGAGGTTTCGTAACTGACTTTACTTGCACTTCTAATCTGTAATGGGGCTAAATTAGACAGATGAGTATGATGACCATCACTCTGAAGAAGCTATTTGGCTGTTGTTGATGGTTCATCTTACATAAGATTCCAGATGTCAACCCTCCTGGAACTTAACATCAGATTTTCCTCACGGGGCTTTTGCAAATCATCTTCTATAATGAATCAGTGGTCAATGGTGTGAATCTATTTTATTTTGTGTTGCAACAGATTAAGATTGCACACACATTCATGGAGACAGTTAACTGCCTGAGAGAGATCTATAACAAGATAATGAAGTGCTAAATTACTGTGAAGCTCTCCCTAGTGCTTAATAATCCTAGCATACGTATGCTATGGTTCTAAATACTTGGCACAAGATTTTATGAGAAACTGCCAGCTTAAGGGCTTCTGAAGAAAAGTGTTTCTAGATTATATTTTAAGGGAACTTTAGATGCCAGCCTGTTTCTGGTGCTAATTTTCCTGCTCAAATCTCCCCAGTAAATAGTTACAAAATGTCAAACTAGGTGATGGAATTATTTAGCTTTTAGAACCTGAATATTGACTAAGCCATACTAGGATATGATCTACTGATTTGTTTTGAATTATAAATCCATGAACATTTCTTTAATCCAAAATTTTCTGTTCAATATTCATGGTCCTGAGTGCACCTATTTATTTATTTTTAGAAATAAAGTAGTGACAATTATCTCAGGTTCTTTTCATCACTCAATGAGAGTCACTGTGACACAAAGAAAGAAGAAGAGGAGCATAGAGGTGGGGAGGATGTGGGGAAGTGTGAGGGTGTTAGCCAGGACCTGTAAGAACCAAATATTTTCATGGCCGGCTCTTCGAGGTTACTGAACTGATACTACAATTTTCATGTCTAACAGCCCTGTGTATGAACAAAATGAGCTGTGAGAGTCCCAACACATAATTTCCAATCAATGCTAACTCTACTGATTTCTGCAACATCAACTTTTAATAGACCGATCTAATTTTGCACCTGAGTTGACTGAAGCTTGGAATACAAACTACCATTCTGAAATGTGAAAAAATGCTTTAATAATCAAGAGTTAGTGCTACCAATAATTTGTTCAGATTCAAAATCTAACAAGCATTTGAACCCAGCTTCTCTGCAGTAAGTGGAAGGTTCAAACACAGCTTCAATTTCTGCTAAAAAGTTTATCTGTAGCTCTCTAATTGTACTTATTTTTTCTGGCATTAAAAGAGGACTTTGATATGGACTTTGATGAATTGGCATAGATTAATCATATCTCATGAAAATTTTTACCTAATATTTGATTGATAATAAATAAAACTAAGGTTGCCATCAGTAAATAAATATTTATTCCATCATCCAAACTTCACAGCAACAGATAATCATTCTGTAATTTACATTCTGTAAATCAGACATCAGAGAAAATCTCACTTATGAATAGAAGCACTAATTCAGAAAATTTTTTATTGATTGTTTCGTTATTAGCACAATGATGGGATTTTGGTTGAAAAACTGCCTAGGCTTAACATTATATATTAAAATATGCAGCAAATAGAAACTGACAATAGCCTTTATTAGGGTAGTTTCCATTCAGTAATGGTAAAGGCTTGATTTTCACTCGCAAAGCCGTATTTCACCACATCAGGATAATAGTGAAGACCATGTCTTATCAGAGACAGAGAACTAGAAGGCTGAGGAGTTACTCATTGAGATTAAAAGACCTTACAGACAAAACTGGTTTTTCTCAGACTCACAATTAATTAATGAGATTCTTCGGTGTTCAAACTGTGTGGTGGGGTTGACACTCTGGAGGAAAGGGATGCCATCCAGAGGGACGTTGACAAGCTTGGGACATGAGCCTGTGTGAACCTCATGAAGTTCAACAAGGCCAAGTGCAATGTCAAGGCAATCCCAAACACAAATATAAGCTGAGTGGAGAATCAATTGAGAGCAGCCCTGAAGAGAAGGTCTTGGGGATGCTGGTAGATGAAAAACTCAACATGATCCAGCAATGTGCACTTGCAACCCAGAAAGCCAACCACATCCTGGATGCATCAAAAGAAGTGTGACCAGCAGGTTGAGGGAGGTGATTCTCCCTTCTACTCCACTCTCATGAAACCTCACCCGAAGTACTGCATTCAGCTCTGGAATCCTCAGTACAGGGAAGATATGGACCTGTTGTAGCAGGTCCAGAGGATGACCACAAAGATGATTAGAGGGCTGGAGCACCTCCCATATGAGAACAGGTCTTGTTTAAGCTAGAAAAGAAAAGGATCTGGGGAGACCTCATTCCAGGATTTAAAAGGAGCCTACAGGCAAGCTGGGGAGGGGCTTTTTATCAGGGAGTGCAGTGATAGGATGAAGGGTAGCAGTTTTAAGTTGAAAGAAGGGAGTTTTATATTAGATATCAGGAAGAAATTTTTCCTGTGAGGGTGATGAGGCACTGACAGAGGTTTCCCAGAGAAGCTGTGGCTGCCCCATCCCGGGAGGTGTTCAAGACCAAGTTGGATAAGGCTTTGAGCAACCTGGTCTAGTGGAAGGTGTTTCTGCGCAAGGCAGGGTGCTTGGATCTAGATGACCTTTAAGGTCTCTTCCAACCCAAACCATTGCAAGATTCTACGATTCTATGACCTATACGTCATTTCCAATAGAAGCTTAGACCTTCTCTGGCACTTTTTAGGCTCTTGATGTGTGCAGATGAGTGTATATGTATACACACATATGTTTCCATAGTAACTGAGAGCACTGCATACCATAAAGCAGAAATATTTTAGTTCAGTTTAAATTATATCACCTTACATTTTAAGGACATACCCTTTTCTTTTAAAGCCACAGTGAAAATAACACAATAATTTCCTTTTCTTTATTACACTATGGTTAGAAATGCTTTCTCATATGTGGAAAGAAAAATGTTCAAGGGTAAATATAAAATCCATGAAGTGATGGGAAAGAAGTTTGGATGGGAAAAAAAATCCAAATTACCTTTTTTAATATAATTCTATGGAAAGTCTTATAATAGATGAATATAGCCTTAATATAAGTACAAATTGGAGTTATCAAAAGTTAGATGCTTTAAAGATTGGAAGGTGAGGTAAAAGGCACGTAGCTGTAATTCTTAGGGGATAGGCAGGGGAGCACAGCAAGGCAGTGCAGCCTTTCCTCACAGCCTCTTCAGATGAAAAAAATGAGACCTTTACTTCCCTAATAAAGTTCCTGGAATGGAAGTGCTGTAAACTGAACCAACTGGGAAATCAAGGTCTAAAAGAAATACCTCTTGTATCTGAGTCCCAGAATGTTTACTTTGATCAATTTTCTTTTCTTTCATCAGATCACTCTCTCCTCTTAACTGGTGCCCAGTTCTTCCTTGATTTAAAAAATCACCTAAATCTCCCCCAAATTAACTGGTTCTAAGCTAGACTTATGAATGATTTGGAGGTTTCAGATAAACATTTTGTAAGTTCATATAAATGTGTGGTCTATTACACACAACAGTACAAGTCAGGAGAGATGAGTACAAATGAAACATCTACCTCAGAAATCTGTTGCTTAGACAGGCATTCAACAAAAGGAAGAAGGATTAAGAAGAGGGAGGGAATGAAATAATGCAGCTGACGGATTGGCAAATTCAATGGATCATTTTGTGGTGCAATGTGTTTCCAGTCCTTTTTTATTTATGTTAGCTTGTTTTCCTTCCAAGGAATCATTCTGCTACGTAATTAGAGGATTTTTGGGTGCTAATTATCATTCATTAATCCCCTTTGTCTCACTGGATCACTCTAGATTTTTCCAAGTCTTCTCCATGCATTGGACATCAACTTTATGGTAGTTCAAATCAAGTAGGCATAAAAAAGGACCAAATGTATTTTTCTGTTATTTTTGTTTACTTTTTCTGCTGATGGTGTTCCCCAGGTATCCCTACCTCAACCTAACAACTATGTTATTATCCTTGGTTTCTCCATCTCTCTCAGATCCAAGTCAATTTATCTTGTCTCCCAGTCTTTCATGCTTTTGCTTTATTCCCATTCTATCAGTGGCCAAAACTTGCACCCTGTCATTGTCAAGATCTCCTTGTCTAAATACAGCCATTTCAAGCTTTTGTTCCAGCAAATTGCATCAAACCATTGATGTAACCGTACTATCCCACTGAGGATTTATGGTCAAGCTGCTAAAGCTAAGTGTCCTAAGCTAAAAGGAATAATGTCAGGAAGAGTTTACTGAGGTAAATTGTGATGATTGGTCCATATGGGAAATTAATCAAATATGTATTGATATTAATTTCTAATGTCATAGCAACAACAATTGCTATTCCCCAGGCAGCCTTTTCTCCCTAATTATAAGGAGGAAATCTTGAAAGTTGAGAGGTTGCCCTTTAATTCTATTAGAAATATGCAGCGAGTTCTGTTGGAGGTCTAATATTTGGTCATCAGAACTCTAGTATTTTAGGTTTCTGAAGTCAGCAACACTTGAGTTGCTCCCCTTAGAGTCAATAGAATGAACTGCATCTACTGTCTGCTGTAAACCCGCAATTCTCTCAGCCTTTCTTTATCATAGTTATCACTTCACGTGTAAGACCTTACATATCAATTCTGTTGTTCTAGTTTGTAAGGAAGTTCATAAATGCACAAGACTTGTTTTACAAAGTTTGTTTTCTCATTAATTTTTATGATGGTACCACTCCATTGCTTCCATTCAGTGGTGTTATAGGGGGGTAGCTGCTAGACTGAGGGTGGATATGAGGATAATGTCATGATTTCTGGAACATCTCTAATATTTTGTGTTATGTCACTAACTGCCCTGCAATATTGACTTTATACATCACAAAAAAAAAAGAACGAAGGTCATCCTTAACCCAGCAGTCTTTCAAACTGTGTAAGGATGTCCTTGTCAGATCATTGGCAACAACAAAGGAATCTCAATCTTTAAAAAAACAGACAGGCAGATGAAAGGCAGGCATCCTCCTATGCAAATCCAGATTTGGAGACCAAAACTGGAAGGGTCAGAACTGGGAAAACACTTTGCCAAGAGCATTTGAGAGACAACAGAGGGGTTGCTTCCCCAGGGACAGTCCACAAACTGAGCTGCTGAACTCCAGCTGTCCGGAAAGAGGGGAATCCAACAGCAGTACTTGAACTGAGCTGTCCTAGCAGGAGTCTGGGCCAATTTCCCTCTCATTGCCACTGTGCTTTGCCACTGTTAGGCTTTGGGTTTTCTTCTGATATCAGTTGCAGTCAGTATGGTGTAAAGGGCAGGTAGGTTCAGTTACCGATTTCCCTTACCTTGCTGAGCATAAGGGCACACAAAGTTGTAATGAAGTGGGGTGGCAGCAGCACAAATCCTAGGTAGGTTAGAATGATTTCTATTCATTAGTCTTTAGACATTTAGACTTCAGAAAAGTGAGTTTGGGGACAATTTCTCTTCAGTCACTCATCTCAAGTCAGGTGCGATGCTTTACACTCTGAGGTAGGGTCTCACAAAGAATCAAGAGTTACGGCAGCTTCTGAGCTCCATGGTGATACATATAGTAAGCAGCATTGAGTGTCTGGTGGATGTCTTCTTATAAAGTTAAGGAAATATTAACACTTGCCCAGTGTTGATTCCTCTTATAACAAAGCTACAGATTTTGTCCTTCCTTTGGCCCAAAAGACATCTGCAATGAGCGTATTCCCAGAGAAATCCCTCCAAATTTTTGCTCAAATACAGACTCCTCATTACGGCTTTTTTTTTCAATGCCTTATCTCTGTGGTGGACTAGATATGTGATATTACACCAGAAAAGATCTGCAGGAAAACCAGATAGTGGAAGGAAAATACTATTTAAACCTCAAAAGAAAGAATCCAAGTACGTACAGTACAATGTGAGTTATTATTTTGTATATCAGTCTGCTTGCAGTGCAACTAAAGAGGTCATTAAAATTACCTCTGTATTTCTTTGAGCACTGGTTTTATTTGCATTTCAAAAGAGCAAGTTTGATAGAGTTTATTGCAGCTCTTTACTCCTAACTTGTAGCTGCTGCCGTTTGGTTCCCTGTTATCACATTGCCTCTTTCCTAACCTTCCCCAACCCCATAAATTCCTCCTTTTGAAGAACTGAAATTACCTGCAAAGGTGAAGACATTTATAATTCAGGACTGCTTGAGAGCAAGCTGGTACGAGGTGCCTCAAAAAAAAGACACTTCAGTATCAGGCCTTTGTTCTACCTTCTACTCTAGATGTGTCATTGCATTCTCCTCAGTTGAGCTGACAACGCTAAACATAAAGTTCAAAGTGAGGTCGTGATGTGTATTCTGACATTTTGTGCAAAAGCCCCCCTCTCCCATACAGGCTAACATTTCTTTCTAGGGCAGAAAGACAGAGTTTGTAATGATCTGCTCACACTTGTAGTTCTCTGAGTCTCCCATTCTATGATTAAAAAAAAAAAATTCCAAATCACCTGGTACTCTGCCATCAGGTTCAAACAATCCTTGCATTCCTGTATTTATTCCATTGCATTTCATCAACAGCTGTAGGGGGTAGCTTGTCAACAACATTATGTTTCCTTTTCATTCCTCTCATTTCTCCTATAGTGTCTTAATGAAGCAATAAGTACTATACACACTGTGAAAGAGATTTCTGCAGAGGAATATGACCGAAAGAGGATGCTACAGCGGAGCTTTACATCTTCTATGGTTCTCTATCTCTCTGCCTCAGGATACAAAAGTCCCTGGTAAGGGAAGGGGCTAAGAGGGCTCACCTAGGCTAGAGAGGAGAGCTGAAAGCCACTGGATCCACTGTTAGGTAGACTCTGATAAGGAGATATATTAATGGGACAAACGAGAAGTGTAGTTTTGGCCCTAGAATACCAGCTCCATCAACAGCAGCCTTTGAAGGAAGTGATGACTTGTGGGGAGTATGAATAGTAAGGGAAGGAGTTTTGGAGTATGAGTTAAACTGGAACCTGGAGCAGCCAGATTTGAAATATCTGGGAGCTGCTAGCAACATACTTCTTTTCCAAAATGAGGCAGAACCTGTCTCTGCTGGAAGAGGCTGAGAAGGTTGCAGCTTCAGACTGTCTGCTACGAGAGTAGGTGACATGCCCTGATTTGTTTTCTTTACTTACTACTGACACCCCAATTTCTGCCAAAGACACTCACCCCCTTCCAGAGGTACAGGAGGTACCCTAGGAGCACCGTGACCACTAGGTCCAGAAAAATCTAGGTTCCGCTCTGAGGCAACTGAACTCCAGACCTATTTGGTTGCAATGATTGCTAAACTTTATCTCCCCAAAATGTTTAATCTGATGAATTGTTCTGAGTTTCTGCAGTGAGTAGCAAGAAGTCAGAGCGACAGCATTAGGGAGGACTTTCATATCAATACAAGAGATAGTACTTAGGGCTCTCAATAGCAATTTCCTTAAAGGCATTTTTTCCAGACCATGGCTTTATTAATCAGATAATACATGGACAGATATGTTGGAATGATCAACAGAGAGGCACAGGTGTTGCATGGAAGAAAAGTTCTTTTCTAGTAGCTTTACTAGCTTTTACAAGAGCAGCTGAATCATTTATCTCCTTACGTATAACTGCCATAGGTCTTTAGTTCAGCTGTAGGTCAGAGGGGGAAAAAGGTTGTAGCCAGCTGGTTAAGTTTAAATCTAAGTAAAATGTTGGATTTAAAATGTGTGTACACTGTGTAGCTCAATTCCATTGGTAATAAAACTTAATATTTACTTCAAATCTGCTTCTTAATGTCCTTAACCTTCAGCACTATATTTCTTTGGGGTTTCCTGGCAGTTCAGCTTGACATTTAGAAGGACCTCAGTAGTAAACCATCTCTCATTGCTAATTTATAAGTGTCTGTTTACCTCAAGCTGCCAGTGCCCTTCTGAACAATTAAATCCCACTCTAAGGGGAGCCTGTGGAGCAGCTCATGGTGATTCTGGAAAGCACTGAGGTGCTCAGCTCAAGTTCTCCAGTCTGACTAGTGTTACCCTCCACAGTAGTATTTTAAAGGCACATAGACATACAATAGGTCATAAAATCCACTGTATTTGGGATGGGAACAAGTAGAAGTCATCAACAGAAATGTAGTTAATCATCAATGGGAACATAAGTGTCAACTAGAAGACAGAGTGATCAACAGGTTTCTGGAAACTTCTCTTGTGTAAATGTTTTCTACTTCTTGCAACTGTGTCTCCTTTCTGTCTTTCACTTGACTTCAAAATATTTCAGTCTATCTCACAGCAGCCTCTTCAGATGTAAAACGCATTTTACTAGAAGGACATGAATGGTGAAGCACCAGAGTGTTGAAAGACTTTCCCCAGGTCAAAGAACAACCTAGGCAATGTAAGCACAAGCCTACCAGAGTCAATCTTCTGCAGACTCTAGCTACTTACTCAAATTAAACCCCAGCAAGGCTTTATACCCATTTAAAAGAGTGCTTCCCAAGGTAGTACTGTCTAATTGCTGGGGAGGCATCACATATATGAATAGAAAAGAGAGATTGGAATGTTAGCAGCAGAATAGATACTGAGCTATTTGGGTCCAGCCCTACCAGAGTGCTAAAATGATTTTACGCACTGCAGCATAAGAAAATGTTGCCTCTTGCTTGAGGCCTTGGCAGCAGTGGAATCCCACCAGCAGAGGCAGCACAGAAAACCCACAGAGAGAAGAAGCATCCCTCCTAGGACCAGCCCAGCTAAAAAGACAGATGCCACTGTGCCTGTGGAAGTTGCACTGTCAGTCCCTGGCAAGCACCATACAGACCACCCTGGGCTGTTGCAAGGGACCAGTCTTCAGGGAAAATCCCCAACACCCCTAGAAGGTGTTTCCCCTCTATCTTATGGAATGGACAAAAGCAGCTTTGTTTCAAAGGTCAAACCCCCCTCTATAATAAATTCCCATCCAGAAGGCATGTTCCTTTTCCCAAGTGCCACATTTATAGCAAGCAACAGCTCAGCAGCATGCAGAGGTCATTAGAAGGCCATTATATTTAACTGCTGGGTAATCTCTGATTACACACAGGAAATAAACAAATATCAAAAAATTTCCTACCAACAACTGTTAGAAGGAAATGTCATTGTCATGATGTCTAGATATTGCCAGGTTGCCCTAAATGAGATTGCAAATGCCAGTCATCACTGTGAAGTCTTATCAAAGTGGCTAAAACAGTAGCTTGTCTCCAAAGGGACTTCAGCAGCAGTCAGTCTTCCGTTGTTCTCAGCACAGTGATGCTTGAGTTGCATGTTGTCTGGGGAATGTCACCAGAAAAGCAGTCTGAAAAACTCAAGAGCAGAATGGGAGTAACATGGCTTTAGAGGCAAAATTCTTACTCTGCCCTTGTCATGGGCATACAGAAGATAAACCAAAACGCCGAGGATTTGCCTCATTCTAGCTTTTGTGAAACAATAATCTCCTTTACGAGGAATCCTTGCAGAAGGGAACTACTACTGCCATCGCACTTCCAAGCAGGTTTCAACCCTCCCTTCTCATTGGCCTCAAAGCTTACCATGGTACACTTTGTACAGAAGAAAGGGCAACCCACGAACAAGCACTGCTGAGGATGGACAAGATCCATTACGATGTTTCAATGACCTGTTACTGCAGGAGTGGTCCTGGGTTCTAGTTCCCCATCCTTAAGTCTTAAAAAGGGTAATGAAAAAACGCGAAATGGCACTAGGACTCTGCAAACGAGAATTGCTGCTGTAACAAGCATTGATAAAGACCACTGTTTAGAAGGTTTCATGTTTTTTTCACTGATAGCTCCCAGAAACTTGTGGCTAAAGCACCCCTTTTAATGAGCTTTTTTCCTTACCAGCTTTGCAAATGTAGGTGGTCAAAAGTGAGACAGATAATAAAGGAACATACAATTTCACTTTGGGACCTCAAATCACAAAGATCCTTGTAGTTTGGAGACATCCATCAGTTGAGGTCTGGTGTGCTGGGGCACCAAAGAAGTCTTAAATGCCTCGGTAATAAAGATTAATTGCCCCACCTCATGGAGCCCTCTTCCTCAAGATGGTTTTGCATAAAACAAGCTTTGTTTCGATTCCGTGTTTCAGGCCCCGGTCTTACACTGTGATGCTTATTCTGTGACAGCTATATCTTACTTATGATGTAGTAAGTCTATATATACTAAAATTTTAGTCACATATTTCCCTTTAACAAACAAACAGTTAGAAGAAAAAACAGACATTTTCATGTAGCTAGAAATAAGAAACAAAATGTGCCCCTTCAGCATTTACCAGTTCTTTAGTACTGCACTGAATACAGTGTTTAAAAGTTACCTTATGACTACTATTTAGACTGTATATGACATCACATACAACCAATGGTTCCCAAGAATTTTTAATTTCGCAAAAAATATTTCTCAGTTAACCAAAGAATCTCTAAATCACAGCACCAGGTCTGCGCTGCTAGATGCCCTGGCCATGCTATAAGAAAAAGTTTGGGTGTCAGAAAGCCAGGTTCTGATTTATGGACAGAAACACTAGATATGATCACGTTCAAATCCTTGCCAGCTCATTTCCTTACTAACCAATGGGAATCCTAATTGATCAGTTGCTATTGTGAGACATTTTAGGGATTAGATATGGTTTTGAATAAGATTAATTATTACTTCTCAAACATAAACCAGTAAAAATTCATTTTTCCCTTTTCTGAAATGGAAAAATAACTTCCAAATATTCAGAAGAGTTTGCTACTCTTCTCATTGTTTTTCACCTGTTATTACATGGTGATTGTTGCACAAAGAGGTGTTAGAGGGAGAAAGTACGTTGCAATTATCTTGTATGCTGCTTGATGCCGGCTACTTTTCTTACTAAATCTAGTGAATATAAATGACACTATAAATAGACAGCAAATCCTTCAAATATTTTACTAGAGCTGTTTTGGAGCAGTCTAATAGGCAGAAACCCAAATGCTTTTGTTCTTTTTATCACTTTGTCATTGATTTAGGAAGCTTTTCCATCAAACCATGTACTGACGGGGGGAAATACTGTCTTCAAAGATTTTAATCACAATTATATTTTTAAAAACAGTGCCAATGCCCTACAATCTCTACAAACACTTTTTTTTGCAATGAAATGGCAATTACTATGTATTTATGTATTGTCAGTAGGAAGTAAAATCTATGCTTATTTTGTCCTATTCTCACAAATTTGAGGACAATTGGTTTCAGTACAGGGGTCCCTGCTGTTTAGTGAAGCAGTTCACATATAATTTATGGTCACAAGAAGATATAGAGGCGTTTATTCAGAGCTTGTAACTGCTTGATGTTAGAGCCAGCTTTCCCTCTTAGGAGGACAGACCAGCTCAGCATCTACAGCTTTTGCCTAGGTTTGCTCCTAATAACAGAAGTTTTATCACATGTTTTGACTGTCAAGAAGACAAGCGGCTGGGTTCATGCATGCTTCTCTCCTTCCAGCATCCACCATGAAAAGCGTGAAATTCTATTCTTGTTATCAGATTTGTGCTGCACCAGCTGGCTCACACCTCTGTGCACAGACCATATGAAACATGACTGCAGGGTCAATCTCAGTTGCTTCTCCCCCAGAGCTCGTGCAACATTTCACTTCACTCTGTTCTTGTCCCTTTGGCGACCTCCTCCTCTGTCCACTGCCCAGGAGCTGGGGGACACCTTATAACTCTCATTTGACATGAGGGAAAAGC
This sequence comes from Coccyzus lansbergi, assembly GCA_033558105.1. NCBI lineage: Eukaryota > Metazoa > Chordata > Aves > Cuculiformes > Coccyzidae > Coccyzus > Coccyzus lansbergi. The sequence goes on along the minus strand of JAUMJK010000259.1, from coordinate 217,646 downwards.
TTTTCCTCACAAATGCAGGCAGACAAGTGGTTGTTCCCAAGCAATAATGAGGTATGATGAGCTATATTGGTGAATGGAATTGATAGAAGAGATGGCAGAGAGGACCATTCAGGTGAAAATTACCAGGAAGGGTGGCAATGACTTGCCTAGCTGCAAAGTATTGTACTTAATTTATCTGTGGAAATGTTGATATTGCTATGAAAAGAACTAATGATGGCAAGTGATGTCAAGAAATATGTTGAATACTGACAAGTGGATCTCTCTGGGATCTTTGACCAATTAGTATGATACTGATATCATTATATTGGGAAAAATACTACAATTTTACATGGACTAGGAATTTAGCAAGTGATTATGTAATCTCATTACTGCTATGCTGTCCAAGGGAAGTAAATCCAGATAAACTGATGTATTTTGTTAGGATACATGACACAGAATAACAATGACTAGTATAAAGAAAGACAAAAATTAAAACTGCTAGTTTAAGTTTCAGGTTAAGAACGAAGCAGAGTGAATAGGCATAATTGGTAAAGTTAGAAGGAACTAATAAGTGATTTCAAAGGTTAATTTTGGCAGCTATTGTGTTAATATTGTAATTACTTTAACAATATAATCTATGGGTTCTAACAAAACTGATTATTAGCCTTATTTGATAAAATGTATAAACTGACATAATAAAAATAAAGCGTGGGATTTACGTTCTATCCAAATCTACATAAAGGCTCCAGGTGACTTTAAATGAAGCAAGAAATAGAAGCGTTTCACAATAGGTTACAACAAAACAAGAAAGAAACTCCAGACCTTTGAGCTAAGCTCTGCTCCCCACTTGCTCTGTTTGTTTAGACATGTATATTCTTGCTAAAGCTCTCTGTTCTCTGTAAATTGGCTACTAACATTCATAAAGTTTAGTGGGTGCAGAATCCAGTCTGGTTTCCCAGTAAAACACGTGACCCTTGGTACTGTGTTCTGTGCCTGGGATTTGCAGGTACTATTGGAAAACACACAGGAAAAGGGGGTGAATATATTGCCATCCTTAATGAAGGGCCAAGAAATAAAGAAGTCTAAGCAACTATCAATGTATACAATAAATTTGTAACTGGGAGTCCAGTCAGCAAAGAGGATAGCTTTTCAAAACCGTTATGAGTCAGTGGTCTATTTTCTTGCACAGTTACATATACCATAGAAGTTTAATCTCTTGCAATCAAGTGGAAAACCTTTTTATAGTTTTGTTTTCTTCCCCTGAGGGAGTGGTTAAAATTAAGCTGTTTTGGTGTATCTCAAAGAACATCTAAATAGTATACAATCTTATTTTTTCATAATCAAAACATGATGATTATAATTAAAAAATGGCAATCTTTCATATTTAATATTTGTTATGAGATGAAAAACTGTTTTATCCTAACTGATATTTGCATTTGTATTCCACAACTTTTTTTATAACAACGCTCTTGTTTCTTAGCAATTTACCCCTGTACTCGGCACTGGTGAGGCTGTTCCTCGAATCCTGTGTTCAGTTCTGGGCCCCTCACCACAAGAAGGATGTTGAGGCTCTGGAACGAGTCCAGAGAAGAGCAACAAAGCTGGTGAAGGGTCTCGAGAACAGGCCTTATGAGGAACGGCTGAGAGAGCTGGGGTTGTTTAGCCTGGAGAAGAGGAGGCTGAGAGGAGACCTCATTGCTCTCTATAACTACCTGGAAGAAGTTTTCAGAGAGGAAGGAGCTGGCGTCTTCTCCCAAGTGAGAGGGGACAGGACAAGAGGGAATTGCCTCAAACTCCACCAGGGGAGGTTTAGGCTGCACATTGGGAAAAATTTTTTCACAGAAAGGGTCACTGGGCACTGGCAGAGGCTACCCAGGGAGGTGGTTGAGTCACCTTCCCTGGAGGTATTTCAGGAATAGGTGGATGAGATGCTGAGGGGCATGGTTTAGTGTTTGACAGGAATGGTTGGACTCAATGATCTGGTGGGTTTGTTCCAACCTGGTGATTCTATAGTTCTATGATTCTATGATCTAGAGCTCTCTTTCTTGTGCTTGGAGGAGCAGTTGAGGGAAAATTATTACAGTTGTGAAAGATTCTTTCCCCAAGTTCACACCCCTGATAACTGCATACAGGTTTCACTGCTTCTGACAGTATTTATTAAGTTAAAGATGTTAAGCAGAATTGTAATGTATTTTTACATTTCTGCATTTTTATGCTCATTCAGTTTTACTCTAAGTAAAAAGCAAGTTGTCTCCTAGGAAGAAGCTGTAAAGCTGCTTGTACTACTAATTGCAAGTACTGAGAGGCCTTTTCTTCCTTAAGACTTGGTACATCTTGCTCTTACTAACATATTTGTTGAAGAAGTTCAGCTCAAGGTGAACTAGTGAAAACAATTTAAGCTAAGCCAGACACCAATGGTAAAATCTACTAATGCTGCTCAACTGTGATGAGGACTCTGATTGCAGCTTCTTCTGAGTAGCTATGAGACTTGGATCTCAGTTAAGACTTGTCTGTCTGAGAAATTTAGAGTATGATAATTTTTTATTGGATTAATAGTGCTGTGACAAGCTGCAGAGGAGTCTCATCTCTTCCTACGTGCAAATTAACTTTCCTAGAGAAACAATGCAGGGAAGGGTTGAACTTCAGAGAACTCAGACCAAAAAATAAACGAGAAAATCCTGAGTATTTTCATCTTTGAGCTGTGCAGTTAGGACTTGTTTTCACCAAAAATTTAAAAAAAAAAAAAAAAAAAAAACAGGAGGAAGCACAAACAAACCATGTGTCAGTCAGTGTGTCTTTTAGATCTTTCCACAGAAAGCTTTTACCATGGGCTCTCTCTGTGAGTTAATGCAGCTGTGCAGAAGCCCTCTTTTCTAGAGAGGCTTACTCCAAAGTGAGTTATTTCCCAGAGAAACTAAACTTCCCCCTCTGTTAATTGTTGATAAATCCTATTGCCTAGGTATAAGTAAGTTTTTAAGAGAGTAACAACAGACAATTTTGACCAAGGATGCAGCCATGATTTAGCTAGTCCATTATGTAAACCACGGTAATAAGGATTTGCTTTTTTCATAGATACAGGTGCTTAAAAATCAGTACAAGATGCAAAATCTAGTTGAGAAGTTGCATGGGTTGTAATCAAATTCCTGTCAAGGTAAAAAATTCTATCAGAACAGCAGGGCTTATTACTAGGATTGCATAATACAAGGCAGAGTGACAAACACAGGAGAAGGCGGAAAGACAGAAGAATCTGGAAGTTAAAAGGATGTCATACAGAAAATTCATCTTCCTTTTTCTTATAGGAACTTCCATATTTACAGCTGCAGATGCAAAATGAAAGAAGGGAAAACTGAAACTAATCATTCCTAGTATACTTAATAGCCAAAATGAAAACAATATATACGTATTTCTGAATGCTTATATAAATAATAGATAGAGATGGCAAAGCAAGAAATAAGAATAGTTAATAGAACAATCAACTATTTTGAACAAAAACAGCACCTGAAATTTTGGTTCTCTCTGTTGCTTCTGTTGCTAAAATAATTGGAATTGTTTTTTTAAAAACAAACCAAGGAAATGGTCTACTGAACTCTGAATTAAGTGTGATTTTTACTATTTCAAAAGTTAGATCAAGTACATGATAAATATATCACTTAAATAATTAGTCGAATAAATGGTAAAGTTTTACGCTTTTCCAACAAAGAATCACATTTTTCCACTCATCATTAAACACTCCACAATGAAAAAAAAAAGATTTATTATCTAAATAAATTATATACACGTGACTGGATTCTTTCAAGACCAAGATAATACTACAAACTTGAGTTGCCAGGTAGAAGATTCCCTTCTTTAAGAGGAATACTACCAGGAGTGTGTGTTTGAGTTCAGTTCCTTGAGTGGATAAGAGGCTTCACTTGATGGTAGCTGTTTCTGAAGGTGTTCATTGAAACTCTCTGGAATCAGACTGAAGTGACAGGATCCTCTTGGTGATTGTGCAACTCTGTTTAAGTACAGAACTCTGGAGATGCTAACCCCTCTCACCTGGCTACACAGGGAGCTTAGACAACTTAGCTGTAGAAATCCACCTTGCAGATGTGTGAAACCAAGCAATATTGCCTTTATTTGCCACAGCTACTAAATGAGCAGTGAGAATTTCAGTTCACATACTGTTCTGGAACTGAGAATATGTTTTTTGTCCATGCATATGTAAGATTCTTCTTATGCGTGAGAAAGCTATTTCTTTCCCTGTGGTAAACTGATACATGACCTGCATTAAGCAAGCATTCCTTCTGCTACTGACTAACCCCATGATTACTTTTGATTGAAAACTGGTTACTGTTATTGATATCTGACATACTGGGATTTATGCTGGTAGCTCACAGAGAAAAAATAATGAAAGCATTAAAACAAAGTTTAGCACCTAACCCTCTGACAGAACCCAAGACATCACTCTGTCAAAGTGTTACGAACCAGCTACTTGCTTTTTAAGGGTCTGATTGTATTAGTTCTTTCACTCCCACCACACAGAGTCCTATCAGTCATTCAGTATAATGCCCACTACTTCCATTTCTAGCCAGATATTCTGGAAAATCATGAAACAAAACATCAGAGGAATTAAAACCAACTAGTCAATACCAAATAGCTCCATTTTTTCCTTTCCTGCTAAACTCTCTTTTTCTCCTCCCCAAGTTCTCTATTTGACAGTGCATGGGTGAATCACACTGAGGAACTGATGAGAATTTAAACACAGAAAATCTTAATATAGTGTTCTGTACAGCTTGTCTCATACACTTTGAAAGCAGTTGGAAAGGACTGAACAGTGTGTTTATGCATGGCTGGTATAGCTCTTTCATGACAACATGTGTTACAATGTTTGCATAAATATTCTTTCTCTTAAAATATAAGAAGCTGAACCCTTTTCTAGCATGAGCACATTAGGCACATTTGTGTTTGTACATGTATATTTGATCGTGTATTTCACAAGTTAAATAGCCAGGCATTGCACGGTAATGATTAATGAACTTATTATTAAATTCATGCCTTCATTTTGTGCTTTAGGATGCAAAAATGCTGTTTACTTTTTGAGTCAATTCCTGTTGACAGTAGCCCGTAAGTTGTTACCATAGAAGTTATTTCTCAGTGTAGAGTATAGCACGATTGCACTCACTTCATGCTTTACTAGAACAATGGTTCAAATAATATAATGGTGTGCGCAACAAGGAAGAGATGACATTTTTAGTATCCAGTTGATGTAGGGATACTGCAGACAGATTAAATTGGTTTGGACTTACACCAAAATAATAAAGGTGCTTTCATGAATTCCAGTATTATAAAAATACCTGTTGTACTTTTTGATGTTAATTATACACAATCAATTAAACACATCTTTGTAATTACATCTAAAATTAGCTCAGAACCCACAGGAATTCTTGTAAATTTGTTGCCGTGTCAAGCTGACATCATCTACAGGGTTCAAATTTTCACTCAGATCTCCTGTGACTTTTCTAGAAAAGAAAGATTTCAGCACAAATGCAGAATGGAATCAATAAAAACATTTGCAGAACCTCAGTTCTCAAGTGCTTCATCTATAGAAAGAATTGTTTCTAAACAATTACTTAATAAAACCAAGCAGATAGAATATTTGCCACTGCCAGTAACTGCAATGGAGTGAATTTTAAGCTAAATGGTATCTACTGGAGATCGTTATACTGTAATAATATTACAAATCTATGTATACGAAATGTTTGGAAAGAACACAGGCATCAGTAGAAACCAATGGAGACTACTCTTCTCATTTGGCAAGAGAAAAGAGCAGAATTTTGAATAGACCATATTTAATTCTGTTCAGTTTACCTGCAAACTTTGTTTTCCAGACTTCAGATACAGAGACTGCTGACACAGTAGAAAAAAAGCATTTAGAAAGAGCAACAGTTCCACAGTCTTTCATGCATGAATAAACATGAGCAGATAAACAGAATGGTTCTACAACAGCAGTTTCAACCTTCGTAAAAAGATAAAATGTAGGTGCAAAAAGGAGAGATGCTAAGGGATTTTTTTAATTATTAATTTATATTACAAATTTTCTTGCTGAGTAACTAATAGCTAGGTTAGCCTTATTATTGAAATGCATGTGGCATTTTAATAACAATTTCTATCTGAAGGTTCTATATAGCCAGACGTCTTCTCTTGGGACACAATATAAATCTGACTTCAGTGAGACAGCTACCTCTCCCTGAGCTTCCTTTAATTTTCTAATGGAAATGAATAGCGATGAATTATTCAAATCTTCATCAGAAATTATATTAACAATACTGTAGTACATTAAAGGAGGAGAACAAACCAGAAAGAATTTTATCTCAATTTTGACATTGATTACCTGAGAAAGTTGCAAAATTTGTATCTACATTACAAAGGAAAAAGCAGGGAATGGTTACATATATCCGATAAATGGTATCATGAAGTACTTTGTACGTGGAGAGCATAGATGGCTTCTGGCATTAGTGGAAATCAAATGCAGAGATCTTGGTTTCTCTTCCTTTTTTCAATGTTCTATCTATTTTGTGGCAATACCTTGCAGAAGTGTTTCATATTCTAGACATGATTGTGTATAGCTGTTACAAATTAATTGTAAAATACATTTGCTAGGAGGTGATGGGAAGAAGAAAGGGGCAAGATAAGCTATTTAGAGGTCATACCCATGATTACCATTTGTGTGACAAATATTCATCTGAGTTATCTAACCCCTTCCACCAAGTTCATTTGAGAAACATATTTTTATTTCTTATATACTTATGCAAGACAGTTTGAAATGAAAAAAAGTCTTGTTCCTATGTGAAGAAATGAAAACAGGGGAAAACCTTCCTGATTCAAACCCTGCAAATTCTCTCACCATTGCAAAGATGTTAAGTTTAGAGGTAATTTAACACCTGGAATATCAACAGTACTGCTAATTTGTAGGTGGTAAGCCATTTTTCTAACAACAGGAAGAAAAGTAGAAATCAATACAGCAGATATAAAATTCAGATTTCTTTAAAAATTAGCAGGAAAGCTGCTAGGTGTCCATATGTGGTTTATTACTTTTCCACTTAGGACATTAGATGTTTACTAAATATACTTGAATAAAGAGTACATAAAAATATTTATCTGTATTATAGAAGATGCCAGCCCTCAGAGGCACTAGACAGAAATTTTACTGGCAGCTTCCCAGAATCTTGACACATATTAATAAAGTCAGACCAAAGAAAAAACTGCAACAGCTGAGCTTTCTGTTGCTAGTGTTTCCAAGAGCGAGCAGTTGAATGATTCCTTATTAAACATAATCTTGCAAGATGTCAGTAAGAGCAGGGATGACTTTATGCCCTAGCAGTCCCATAATTCTGTTTTAACTGACCCCTCACATCTCCTTAGTGTCTTCTCCCATAATGATTTTACAGGACCCCACAGCTCTGATCTAAGAGGCTGCAGTCATAGACATGCCAGAACACAAGTACACCTACAGGTCTGTCAAAGACAGTGAATATTGTCATCACATTCATTACAGTTTAGAGCTTTGAGTCTGCCCGGTTAGAAAATCATATCTGGGGAATTACTTACACTGCATTCAAATAGCCTCACCTAACATCCACCTATTCTGATAGTGGGAAACAGCAACTGCCTAAGAAAGATTATAAGAAAACAAACATATTTATTCTTCCCTGTGTAGTCATCTGGTCACAAGTGAACTTTTGCATGAGAAATCCTGAAGTTTAAGGTAAAATCTCTAGGATTAACAGCTCCTAATAACAGATTAAGAGCTTTTTCATCTATGACATTTTCTAGTTGTTTTTCTGCAACCATGTAAACATAGGCCTTTGCAACACATTGTGCCAGAGCTCCCTAGTTTCACTATACAAGGCACAAAGGAAAATCTTGCTTTACTGTTTTTTTAATCTACCTCTTTATAATTTCATGCTATAGCCCTGATTTCCTAAAACTTTAAGGACAAACCCTAGAATTATCATTCAATTTTCATCTTTTCCTTGCATTCCTATCACCTTTCCCTTCCATCTTTCCTTTTCCAGACAGAAAATTTCCGGTCTTTTGCTCTTCCTTTCACTCCTTTGGCACTTGAATGGTCTTTGGACCCAGCACATGTGGAGTGAGGAAGTCCAACCTTTATTCTAGCACAGAATTCTTAGTTTAAGTGGTGAGCTAAGAGGAAACCAGGCACAATTTCACTAGCACCCAATTTCCTTCTCTTGGAGGCATATCTGGACACATAACTATTGATGGCTTGCTCAAATAATTAATCAAACACTAGGTCTGCAGGCAGCTTCAGGGCTTGACAGTGAATGTCTTTACCTGCCACGCAGACAGAACTAACATTTTTGAGTGTCTGGTGACTGTCTAGTGATGATGTTTCTTGTTATAATTTTTGTGATTGCTCATTTCAAGTCGTTATCATCCTCCGAGACTAGGGTTGAACAAAATTGCTTTGGATGATGTTTCCTCCTAAGTATAAAGGCACTAGGAAGTCCTTGTTTCCCCTCTTGCATATTCAGCTCTTTAATCTGCTCTATCCAATGCGCAAGCTTCCATGCACAAGCAGAGTACGCACAGTATAGTCCAAACTGAGTAATCTACTCGCATGTAGTTAACAGGACCTACCTCCTGGGCCAATCAAAAGAGGCATTCAAAAGCAGCAACTCCAGCAGTGAGAGAGGAAAGAGTCTGACAATTAATGGAAATAATCGCTTCTTCTAACAGTTCAGTTTTTACTAGCCTAAGTGCTGGGGTTTTTCATTGTCTGACCACACTAGCTTGTCCTTGAAAAGTCAATTGGGTCTCTAGGAGTTTTATTCTAGCTTTTCAATTAGAGAAATATTTCTCCTTCCCACTACTCCACAAATCTTTGTTCCCACTAGAATTATCTGATTAGAAAGACTTATTTCTTAAGTGTTTCAAAGGATTAGATTATCACAATCTCTACTCCAGGACACAACAGTAAGGAGATGGTGAGAGCATGGAATGCTAGATCAGATTAGTGATTACTCTAAATGATGACACTTTCTTTGAATAATATCAGATTTTTGCCTTCCTGTGCGAAACTTTCCCTGCCTGTAGAGAGTTTTTTTCTTTATCCACTGACTAGAAAGTGGTGTAAACTCAAATCAAATGCTCCTTATAGTAAACAAAGAATGCTTTCACCCTGGACTTTTTCAGTCCTTCCACTAATGCACTGATTTTTAAATACATACTTTTGTGTGCTTGGTAATACTATTCCAGAGGTAGATTTTAGGCAGACCGTCTTCTTAGCATACCACACACCAGAATTTAGGATTCCCTGGAAACTTCTCCCATTGTCAAAAATTTGAATTTGATTTACGCAGCTGTCTTTATTTCCCATGCACACTTTTCATTAGAGATTTCAATTACATTTAATCGAAGAATACTGTATAAAGGAGAATATGGGGTTTTTTTTCCTGCTGTTATTTAAGTAATCCTACCACTAAGCTATTAGAAATGAGTAAATCTCTTATTCAAATTAATTATAGCTCCACATCAGGGAACAGTAAAATCTATCTCTTAAACTAAAGGTATATTGAGGCTATTGCTGCTTCAGCAGCACATTTCTTCCCAGGTATTTCCATCTGGTTATTTTTCCGTCTGGTTATTTATCATTGAAAATACAACTGACCACAGCCAGTTCTGTTTGACCATCCCAATAAAATATTTTCATGAGCAAACACACAAAACCATTCAGGGTAAGGATTTTGAGAACACTGATGGCTATGAAAATTTAGTCCAGATCTTATTGTCTATCCATTTGCCCCACTGAATCCCCTATTTGTGTCAGATGAATCCCCACTAACTCTTCAGTTCAGCTCACTTTATAGTTCAGCTCAGTTAATTTTATAAATGAAGATCACCTTCTATTATGAAACCAAACGTTGCTGGTAAGATCACAAATCTGATTTTAACATGTCATAACATTTCAGAAAGGAACACAAGAGTTAACATAGAAGTTTAGTAACTTTATGTTCTTTCCTGAAAGTTCTGGGAACATAATGCCACAAGCTTCTCTTAGTGCAGTGATATAGATGGAATTGATGAAAAAAAAACCTGTGAAGCACAACAAAGTAAGGATTATCTGTGAAATAATTCTGCTAAAGATTAAAGAATGTTTGTGCTGCATTGCAGGACTAAAAAGAAATTATTTTTCCTAGGAAATTGTCTACATAAGATGCATCTAAATTTATCTGGAAAGCAGAATGTTCTTTGCATGATGCGAATTCATAGGTATTCATCAGAGCTATGCTACTTTATTCAAAATAAAGTACAGTATTCCTCAAGAAATATCAAGGTTCTATGGACCAGCAGTTTTTTCAAAGTCCAACAGTTTCTAGAGCTATTTATACCTATGTAAGTCTCTTAAACTTTAAGAGGTCAGGAACACAGGCAAAAGGAAACTCACAAGGAAAGGATGACCACATCTTTGAGCCCTGTTGATATTTCTTGGAGGTGAAAGGGCAGATTTGCAATGGTGGCGCTTACCTACCAGGTTTAAATAAAGTAATACTTTTAGGTTTAAAAAGATTTAGTGAAAAAATGGGACCAACATAAAATGACAGATGACATATGTGTCTGGTTCAGTATGCTGTACTCGGTAATGGCTATTAGAGGTTTCCCAGGGAAAAGTATAAAGAAAATGTGAGAAACAACATTTCATTAATTGCCTCCCAGCTTTCAGTTCTTTGTTCTCAAATTTCCTGAACCAGTGTTGACGTAATTTTTAATAGCACTTGATCATTTTTTCTTTTATTAATGTATCAAATCAACTTTGAACACTAGCAAGCTTTTAACAACAGCTTCTGATCAGGAATTAAATAGATTAGCTCATTTGTTTGGGGTTTTCTTACTTTGTTTATTTTCAGCATGCCATAAGCAATTTCAATACATGCACATTGGTTTTAGAGAAGCTATGGAGAACATTGTCATTTTTTTTTCCAAGATTCTTGAACTTCACTCCTATTTATGGACTGTTGAATTCACTGAACAGATTATTTTAGTGTTTTTAAACCTAAGTTATCTAATATAACAGATATCTCAATATTCTGTTTCCTTAGACATGGAAAATCCTTTCAACAGATCAATTACTTTGAAATTTCTGTCATTTGTTCAAAACTTTAATCATCTGAAAATATTCAGTAACCTCCATAATTAAAGTTCAACTGTAACTGGCTGTTGCTTTAACAACAAAATTGATTGGAGCAATTAAAGCAGTCCTCTTTGGGTTTGATCTTTTCCATCGTTAAACCCTTCCCAATAGCAAGCAATATTGACTTTTAACAATCCTTTCCTGGAAGAACAGAGAAAATCAGTCAATTATTTTTATTGTTACTACTTATTGTTGTTTGGGGTTTTTTCTTCCTAAATCTACACTCAGCTTCCAAAGTTTTCTGGGAAAATCTGTTGCTTTAATCAAGTGAATTAGTTATATATACCTCTCAGTGAGCTGTTTCCCTCTAATTTGGAGTTGAACTGTATAGCTATGTAACTCTATGGTGGTTATTTCGTCTATCACCATGTTCCAGGATCTCAAGAAATAGGGTTAGATGACTCATATAGTAGTAGGGCTACCATTATAATCTAGAGGTAAGTGAGGCAAGACTGTATTTTTAACAAAGAACACATTTCTCTCAAAATCTTATGTTGGTAAGATAGCCAAATTACTAGTATACAGCACATGATACAGATGGAAACTATGCATACTGGGATCGGCAATTTGGTTTGAGGAATGAGGGGATTCACAGTAGGGAATTAGAATAATTCAGGAAAAAAAAACTTCCCAGAGAACCAGACAAGACATTTACAGGGACAATTCCAGCAGATAGATCCATTAAAGACCGGTGAGTTTGGCGTAATGCATCTTGGTCTGCCTAATCTTTTGAGGAAAAAAGTTGTCTTAAATGAGTAACTGTGATATAGCTTGTGCAAAAAAAAAAAATTCATGAATCTAGGTCTTTTTGCAGTTTTCTCTACTGTGGTTAAGATTAAAGCTGTACTTTGTTGGACGAAACTTCTCTATGACTGCAGTCTCATTGGTGTCAGTTCTTGAAGGAACCAAGTTCTTGGACGACCAAGTCCAGGGTTAAAATTATTGTTATTTAGTGTACTGCACGGTACTATGTGTTGGAGTAGAGGAGAATAACAGCATTCCAGCTGAAAGTACATAATCCAAAAAACACAGTACCTGAAAAATTGTATGTATGTGAAGGTCTAGAAAGGTGATGAAGGAATTTTTGACTATGTAGCAGTGAGAAAACTAAGGTATAAATTCATCTATCTATCTCTGATCCCAGAGACTTTGAAACTCCTTGGCTTTGTTACTTTTCTGATAATAAATTGCTCTGAGCTGTCACATCAGTAACATACAAAGAATAGTTACCTATCTTTTGCATGGCAAGTCAACTCTGCATGGGTTCTCTTTCAGGATATATTGCAAGCACAACATTTGCTACCACATTTCTTTAACCTAAGATCTCCTTAATTATAAACACTTTTCATGTGAATCTCTTCCCACTAATGTGAGTTTTTATAAAGCATTGCTGATATCCTCCTCAACTATATCATTTATCTGTTCTCTTTTTTTTTTTGCCATTGTTGTCATTGTTTTCCTTGTTATTTCCTCAAACAGTAGCTTTGCACTTTCTTAGAATTACTATTGTATTACCTTCAACTAGTGTGAGCATACCTCTCTCATTTCAGTACTACCCTCAGATTTGATTAATTCTTACAAATACCCACTCTGAGTGCTCGAACAAGGAAACATTTAATAAAACTATTCCTAATACCGTTTTCCATACAAATTGTTGCTCTTCATTGCCTTTTATATTCACTGTTCTTGGCTAGTTTAAGATGTATTACTGTAATCCTACTGAATCTTGTTCACTTTAAACTAAGGTATTTTGGGAAATTCAGTCAAATTCCAAGCATTTTATATTTTTGTGTCTCTACCTTCCCTCTCCCTTTTGTATTTCTATCAAGAAACAATCAGACATTGACTGGCAAGATGTGATCCTACTTGTAAAAAGAAGTTTCATAGCAACGTTAATTTTCTAGTCCACAGAGGAACTAGTAGACATATTCATTAATATTTTTCACATGCTCAAATACAGTGAAAATTTGTACCACTGAAGTCTTTCAGAACGTGACGCATCATTCCTGTCTAGCTTTTGAAAGGTTTTGCCTGACCCTGAAGGTTAGACCAACTTAAATAAAAAGTGGACTTAGATAAACTTAAATAAAGTGGACTTAGTTAAATCAATACATATTACTGACAAACAGTCTTAAGTATCAATTACAAATAAATCACAATTTCACATTCATCTTCTAACAGGTAAATCTATACAGAACAGATTTGAACCACAGCAGTTGTCTCATACAGCTTTGAACCCTTTTCATTACAACACTTCAAAATTCAGTCAGAGTTGTAAAGAAAGTTATCAGTTACTCTTTCTCCATACACACCTTTAGTACATAACTAAATATCTAGGCCTTTCCTTCCTAATATGCCAGATTTCTCTCTCTTCCAAAACATCTTTTCTTCATTTGTACATCATTATATGAACTCTCTTCCTGCCCTCAGAATGGATTTTCCCCTAGAGGAGTATTACATACAGGGAATTTTGTAAAAAACCTACCATTCTTTTTTTTTTTTCAATGCTACAATAATCAATGGACTGTAGTAATTGCCCAGGTTTCAGTTACTACACTGTGAAATATTTTCATCACTCAGTAGATGAACAAACCTTCTTTGTTGTTATATTCCTGTTGTTTTCACCAGACACAGGACTGGATCACCTTCAGGCATCATTCCAATTGTCATTTCTATGACTCTGAGAAGGTGAATTTGGAAACAAAGCATGGAAGTTATATCACCATAATGATGACCATGATGCAGGACTAACTATCCAGTATCAACTTCCTCTTTCCTCCTAAAGAATAGGTAGAAGAAAGACCTTTCTACTATGAAAATTTATGACAAATTAATTCAGTATGAGTAACCAGGTTACCAATACATCTGTCTTTAGTTCAGCATTCCTCAGGTCCCTTCAGAGCTACAAGGCGAGGATTTAGTATCTGAGAAAATAAGTCATCGGAATTTGAGTGATCACGGTGATGGTGTTGGGACATATTGCAGAATCTTCAGTTAGGTTTCAACCTTTATCTCCAACACTACATCCTACAATTTACACTATTACCTTACTCTAATTATTTTCACCAGTCCCTAAAGCAAGCCTCTGCCTTGAAAGCCCTAAAGGCTATCCCTTTATACTAACCATCTAGCCCTGATTGCATCCCATATCCTGTTTAGTTGTAGAGGCGAAGAAGTAATCCATGAATTTTGAGGTCATGAAGCAAAGTAGAAATCTCTGCTGCACAAATTAATTCATAGAAATGGGACATACCATTTTTAGGCAAAATTGCCTCATTCACTTTGGATGTGTGGAAAAAGATTTTGTAGGATTCAGGCCACATTTTCCTGGTGTCAGTGAAAGACCTTTCATTACAGTAAGAGCAGGCTCCCAGCATTTCATTTGTCAAAATGAAGCAAATATGTCTAGTTCCCTTAGCTTCCAATCTGTCACATGTGATTACATTTTCTCTATTTATTCAATATTGATGGAAAAGAAGGCATGACTGAGTTCAGTGTTGCTTTAGTGATTACACTGCAGAAAATATGATAAATTTGAGAAATAGCTGGTAATCCCATGGTTATATATGCAGCTTGTAGTTAGAGATTAACACAGATGTGTATAAAGTGATTTGTACACTAGTTTTATCCATTAAATCTATACAGATATTTTTTTTAATCTGTATTTAGGGTCTATATGATCTGACTTTTAGTACAAAATGGTTACAAAGCACTAACTCTTCTTTCCAAACCCACACATCTATTTAATTACTGACAACATTCCTTTCCCATCCACAGGGACTGGAGCCTCAAAACATAACTTCAAAATACAACTACATTAATAGTCAATGGTCTTAACATGGTGAAATACTTAACTGGAGAAGTATCCCAGTCACGGAAGGTCTGGCACCAGAACAGGTCATCAAAAGTTCTTCTGGAACACTGATGTTCTTTTAACTTAGGTTAATATGCAAGTTTTTCTTTACTTTGTCTTCAAAAGAGGCTTTAGATCATTAATCTCAGCAAAATTCCTAATATGACTTTTGTAACTCTAGGTATCAGGTTTTTCAGTACCTGCAGCTGTACAAGACAATAAAAGTCTGAAGGGACGTTTAGGAGATAGAGGTCTGAGTTGCAAAGAGGCTTAGGGAGGATTTAATGTTTAGGAGTCCAAGGTAGAAAATTCTGGCTAAAGCTGTAGATTTACTCTGTGATTTTGGATAAGTCTGTACACAATCAGGTATTTGGAAGACCATTTGCAAATGAGAGCTAGCTCATAAAAGCAGTGCAAAAATAACTGTGTCATGTAGATAGAGTGCTATATAGCACCATACTCATTGAAAGTAAAACATTTTTAAAACATGTAAAATTTACCTGAAAACACGCATTGTCTCAAATGCAATGGAACAATATGATCAAGAAAGTGACTTGACCTTTCTAATCATAATACTTTGTCCTTTGACATGTTGCTAAGTCTTTCTGTGATGTAAAAAACAGCTGATATTGAATAACCACACAGTTTCTATGCATGTTTCAAAAACTGTTTTATTTACGTTTTGGAAGAATAAGAACTTTTCCTCAAACTGTAAAGAATCTAATAGAGTAGATATCACCGGTGTGTTCCTTCTAAAGAAATATCAGAGATGGGTATGATAACAAACAAGCTGTTTAATGAATGAAAAATTCTACTTTCTATTGATATCCAGTTAGTAAATGTAAAGAGAGACTGGGTAGAGAGGATGGAAAGAGAGGAAGAAAATATAGAAGTAATGCCTTCAGAAAGAAACCTTGGAATTCTAGGTGAGGCACAATTTATAGATGGAGAACAGATATAAATCACAAACTTGTCATTGATAGTAGTGGAGATGTTTTGAGTTAAAAACTTGAGAATCACATTAAAAGAAAAACAGTCACAAATTTCTCCATTTCTCCTAGCCATGTCTAACAAAACTCCTCTTTTCACTGTGATGATTGGTCTCAAATTAGGAAGATATTTATTTTAAAGGAATAACAAATACAGAGATAAATAAGTCGCATTCAGTCTAATAAATACCCAAGACACTGTATTCGTGCAGCAGATGCCAGGGGTAAAATTAATAAATAGGGCTGCATGACAACCAGAGGGTTCTGCAGGACAAAATCTAATCTTTGTAAATGTTAGATGACTAAGACACAAAATAATTACTTCAATGTATTAGTTCAACTAATGAGTTGTAAATGTACCCTCCTATCCCATCGTCTGCAGACATTTTTTATATGTACATCATTTCAACCCTATTAAGAAATGCCACAAAATCTTCCAGTTAATGAAGAAAGAGGAAACTGCGGCAGCACAGCACTATTTCTGTTATAATAACATTTCTATTTCCAATATTCAATACCACTCAAATGCTTACCCCTCTCTATAAATACCTCATATTCTAAATAATTCTCATATTCTAAATTCAAAATTTGGGTCAACCCCACATTGAGTTATATGAGTCTCTGCTAGATTCAGCGAGACATGAATGAAAAAAGAAAACACATACACATGTTTACAGAATCATGTCCTCACTGTTGAAATTAGGTTATTGCTATTGTATATCATGATTAGTTTCAACTATGAATCTTTTGAGAGCTGTGGGGGGAAGATTCAGATGTTTCACAGAACATGGTTTGATAGGAATGGTTGGACTCGATGATCCGGTAGGTCTCTTCCAACCTGGTAATTCTATGACTCTATGATTCTATGAAAATATGTCATTTTGTATAAGCTGTTTACAGGCATCTGTAGCATCTCAAGTTGCTGAACAAAGCCCTGACTTTTTGTGGCATTTGTGGCTTGGTACAGTTCTTTAAGGCCACAGTTCCCAGATGGTCCTTAGTTACTGGATAGAATTCAACAGCAAATGTATCCAAAGATTTTACCACAACCTCAGGTAGTCCTGGTCGTGTCAAGTTACCAAGGGTAATATCAAAATGAGAAGAAAGCTCTCAGTTCTCATATAGGAAATAACTTACTGTAAATGCAGTGGAAATGAGACGTACAAGTACGTCATCATCATAAGAAGGACACGGAGCTATTGGAATGGGTCCAGAGGAGGGCTACAAGGATGATCAGAGGGCTCGAACACCTCCCTTATGAGGACAGGTTGAGAGAGTTGGGGTTGTTCAGCCTGGAGAAGAGAAGGTTCTGAAGAGACCTAATTGTGAACTTCCAGTACTCGAGGGGGCCTACAAGAAAACTGAGGAGGGACTGTTTACAAAGGTTTGTGGTGACAGGACAAGGGCAATGGGTATAAACTGGAGAGGGGCAGATTTAGGCTAGACATAAGGAAGAATTTGTTCATGACAAGAGTGGTGAGGCACTGGAACAGGTTTCCAAAGGTAGTCGTGGAGGTATTCAAGGCCAAGTTGAATGGGGCCTTGAGCAGCCTGATCTAGTAGGAGGTGTTCCTGCACATGGCAAGGGGGGTTGGAACTGGATGGGCTTTGAGATCACTTCCAACTCAAACTGTTCTAAGCTTCTGTGATTCTATGATTCTTACAGGCAAATGCACAGATGGACACAAGGCTACAGGACAGAGAAGAATCCAAGATTTCAGCTTAAAATGGTTTCAAAACTCTAGAAGTCACTAAAACATCAGATAAACTGCATAGGCTTGGAGATCAGCAATAAAGAAGATTCAACCAGGGAGGGAACAAAAGCAACGATAGAAGAAAGAACATTAAGAGAGGTGGTGTTAATTTAACTGTCCCACAGTTGACTGTTATTAGAGAATACTACAGTTTCTTATAATTTAAATCCTCATTGGAAGGCAGGAACAGCATTTTGAAAGGGTATATACCTAGATAAGACCAATAGCAATAGTCAAGGGAAAAAAATATTTGTAGAAAGTTATCAGAGGATGTAGTTGAACTTGGAGTATTTGAAATTAAATGGAATATTTTTTAAAAAATGGTGGTTCTGTCAGTTTTGGAGGGTACTCATCTACTCTTCTGGAAGAATTCCCGGGTAGAACTAAGTGGTTCAAGATACGCAGAGGAAGGACAAACAAGTCAATGAGAATTTTTCTTTCTTACTTCCTGGTTATTAAAAAAAAGGCAAAAAGAACAATCACTGCCAGTATGAGTTTATTTTCAGAGCATTACCAGGATCATCAAATGGTTGAAGCATACTTAGAATGCAAAAAATGTAAATCTCTCATTAGGAAATATCAGTTAATACCACCTTTGAATATGCTTTTGACTGTATTTATAAAAGAACCATCAATTAGGTAGATTTTAACAGCAATGTGAAGTATTACTAAAACATTAAAATCTAATAAATACTGATCACAGCAAGACATTTCAATTGCTGTAATTACTCAACTAAAATCCATTAGTGCTACTTCCTCCCAACTAGAACATCAAAGCATCTTTTACTTAATTTCGTTTGCTTCAGATGCTAAGTATCAGTATCTTAATTAATTTTAATGCATTTATCCTTATCTTTGTCCAATTTTAAATTGTTGATTATTTTCACAAATTAATGCCTTATTATCGTTACTGTATTTTGTTGCTGTTGTTAAGTCTTTGAATAGCAATTGTGCAGCTGTAGAGTGCTAGGGGCAGAAAATGTGAGGGAATAGTCCAAGCAACCACAAACGCTGAAATTTCATTCTTTCACAATTTCTCTGTGCCTCCTGTCAACTATTCTCTGTCATTTCCCCCCCTTATATCAGGTCAATTTTAGACCTAAAACAGTTTTTAAATTAAGATGATCACAGGGTTGGAGCAAATCCCAAATGAGGACATATCGAGAGATTTGGGATTGCTCAGCCTCGTGCAGAAAAGGCTCAGGAGAGACCTTATGGCAGTTTTCCAGTACTTGAAGGGGCCTTCAGGCAAGCTGGGGAGGGGCTTTTAGCAGGGAGTGCAGTTATAGGACAAGGAGTAATGGTTTTAAACTGAAAGAGGGCACATTTAGATTAGGTATAATAAACAAAATCTTCACTATGAGGGTGGTGAGGCACAGGAAGAGGTTGCGCAGAGAAGCTGTGGATGCTCCATCCCTGGAGGTGTTCAAAACCAGGCTGGATGAGGTTATGGGCAACCTGACCTAGTGGAAGGTATCCCTGCATGTGGCAGGGGTCTCGGAACACGATGACTTTTAAGGTCCCTTCCGACCCAAACCATTCTATGATTCTATGCTTCTATGATTTAAATGTTAAAGGCATAAAGGTTGGACTTGATGATCCAGTGGGTCCTTTCCAATGTATTGATTGATTCTTTAAAGATACAGTTAGTTTTATGGACTGACAAACCTGTTTGAATTGAAACTCTAATTTATTTGAACTTCAGGTGAGTTCAAAGGGATTTTTTTGTAAAATAACTTTTTCTCACTCTGTTGGTGCTGATGGCATTAGTTTACTTCAGGAACAATTATGTAAATATAGTTTGAACTCTTCAGCAAGTGACACTTTTAGAGGAATTATTCCGTTTTAGCCTTGAAATATTTCAGCCTTGACACTTGCTAGGGTTCATTCATATACTTATTTAACAAAGAAAAATAATGAAAAATGCTGATGGAGATGAGACCAGAAGCAGAAAAAAACAGGATTACTGAATGATGGCACTTTTTTCCTTCCCCTTCTGTCACGGAGTCATTTCTCCAGAGAATCTTTTATTCTTCCTTTGGTTTCAAATCTAAAGTCAAACCTCAATAGCAAGGAATACATGAAATGCCAGATACTGCCTCCTTGTCTTCTGACTCAGATGACTGGGTCCTCAGAGAACATCTTAACTTACTATTAAATACTGAGGCAAAGAAAGCATTGAATTCCTCAGTCTTATCATCATCCTTTGTTATTACTGTTTCATCCAGTGAACTGTGGAGAATCTCCTTGGCCCTCCTTTTGCTGTTAATATATTTGTAGAAACATATATTATTTTTTTATAGAATTGACCAATTTAAGTTCTAGTTGGGTTTTAGCCCTTCTGATTTTCTCTGTGCATGATCTCACTTTATCTCTCTGATTTCACCAACCCTGAAGTAGAAGAGTTTCATAAGAGCATTCTTCAATCCCTGCTCTATATATAAACCAGGAAATTTTATCAATAATTTGTACAATGTGCACAGTTGCCATAGTTGGCAGTTCAGTGTGACTTCATTTGCATTGTTACCGAATAAAAAATATTAATTTTCCTGCTGTGTACATTGACTCATTGCTCTTTCTCACTATCCGCTATTATTGCCTAATTATGTATCTGTGGAAACAGACACTAGAAATACATGTCCCATGGGCTTCTGTGTTATTCTCTAATTAGCCTGTAACGTATAGCTTCAAGTGCGAGACACAAAACCTTTTCTTTAAATGAGAATAATATCTTCTGAAATCTTGTACCTTGAACATGAAGGGGCTGAAATAACTGCCAAGGCAATCAATGACTGCTAAAAGTCTAAGGTCCTTTTATTTTGACTGGACTTCTAAATGGATAAGTGTTAATCCAGCAAAGCAATATTTTTTCCAGAAATTTTGAGAGATTTAGCATTCCAACAGAAGTCCTTTAAAAATCATGATGATTCCTTACCAACTTAAATAGTTTTTAATTCACTATACATTTAAAACATTTATACCTAAAAAGATGGTTTTATTTTAATTTCCTGCCATTTTCAGTGGATTAAATTGGGAACATCTAAAAGACCTACAAATTCAGTGTCAAAGTTTTTATGGTCTAGAAATTAGGGAGGTTTAATTTTCTTATATGGTCTTTGTTTAAAGCAAACTGAAGTAAAAAACCTAGACTTTGCTAAGCGATAGAAACAGAAATTGATTCAGATGCTGCGTAGTTCTCAGCTTTTCATATCAGTGTATGGAGAGGTGGAGAGAGGGCTGAGGAGAGATAAATGAATCGCACATGAATCAGTTCAAATATATTTACTAATAGCATTGCCACCACCTTACATTAACCTGGAAAAAACAGATCTTCCTGTCTAGCCTCCCAGCTGTATTCTAACACAAGGCTGTTCCAGGCAGGAATGGTATAGGAAAGGTGAGCAAGGGGAAGTCAACTCTTTCAAACTGTTAAAAAAGAAAAAAGCACCACTTGTGGCTGGTTGAACCAAGTACAAGAGGGAGAGAAAATGGCTTCGAAGGTTGTAACAAGAGATACTTAGAAAATGGTGCTACAGAGATACTTAGGCTCAGGCTTGGATTTACCTAAGAAAGTAGTGTATGAATTCAACCTCTAACTTACAGGCAGCAACTGCCTTTATGACAAAGTGAGGCAGAGAAACCAAGTCAGATGAGTAACCTCAGATGTGCATGACAGTTATTAGCACACACAAACACTTCCCTTTCCCTGCAATGCCCTGTGCTCTCTTATCCTGTTCAGTCCTGCAAGCCTAACAACAATGCTCTGGGTGCTCATGGGTACTGTTATACTTGAGTGAAGCACGCAACAAAGCATTCTTAATACTCTTCTATGCTAACACTGTAAAAGGAAAAGACAGCTAGCATTCTTGAAATATAAGCCTAAATCACAATCATTTTGCACAGTTTTGCCACAGGGCTTAATTAATGCTACCTAGCATTCCTGTCTGTGAATGCTAAAAAATGCTGAGGCTAAGAGACATCTATTGCTGATGTGTTTATAAAGGAAAACAAATGTGTCTGCTAAGAAAAGAGAAATAAATTACACGGCACAGTGATAGATAGCAAATATCAATCTGAAGCTGCTGTACAGAACGGACTGGTAAGATCAGAGAAGCACTCTGCTAGCTTCTAGTATAATAAACACAGGAGATGCGAGCAGAAGTTTTGCACTTGCTGGTGACATCCATCAGAAAGAAAAATATTAGAAAATTTTCTTTGAAATACAGAATCATAGAATCATAGGATGGTTTGGGTTGGAACTGACTTTAAAGATCATCTGGTTTCAACATCCCTGCCATGGTCACAGACACCTTCCAGTGGCCTTGAACTCTTCCAGGGAAGGGGCATCCACAGGTTCTCTGGGCAACGTGTTTCAGTGCCTCACAACCCTCATAGTGAAGAATTTCTTCATTATTTCTAATTTAAATCTACTCTCTTTAAGTTAAAAACTGTTACCTCTTGTCCTGTTGCTACAGACCCTACTGAAAAGTTTGTCCCATCTTTCCTATGAGCACCTTTAAGTATTGGAAGGCTGCTATAAGGTCTTCACAGATCTTTCTCTTCTCCAGACAGAGCAACCCCAACACTCTCAGCCTGTCTTCACAGGAGAGGAGTTCCATCCCTCTAATTATCTTAGTGGCCCTCCTCTGGACCTGCTCCAACAGGTCCATGTCTTTCCCGTGTTAAGGGCCCCAGAGCTGAATACAGTACTCCAGGTGTAGTCTCATCAGAGCAGAGTAGAGGGGGAGAATGACCTACCTCAGCTTGGTTGTCACACCTCTTTTGATGCAGCCCTGGACATGGTTTCTGTGCTCTAAGTGCACATTGCTGGCTCACGTTGAGCTTTTGACCCACCTGCACCCCCAATTCTTCCTCCTCAGGCTGCTCTCAATCAATTCTCCATCCAGCCTGTAATTGTGCTTAGGATTGCTGTGAGGTTCACACAGGCCAACCCCTCAAGCCTGCGAAGGTCCCTTTGGATTATCTTCTGTAATCCAACAGTGCAATTACAAAGCTTATTTAAGATTCTCAGACACTGTGGAGTGATATAGAAAAATACATATACAAGTAATGCCTAAGTGGGCAGTTGAAATATAATGGATTATTTAGGATCTTTGCATTTTCCTCTTTGATAAAGTCTGTTTCTTCAAGTATTTCTCCATCCGTGTCCATGATCAGTTTTCATGGAGAAAAGTTTTGGAGTATTAGTGTCTGAATTCCAGCACATTTTACAGGTCTCTTAAGCTATAATGCTTAAGATGATTCTGTGCTATTACAGCTACTGGTGGGAGACACAGGAAACAAAGTTCTCTTAAAGTAAGTTCCCAAAGCAGAGAGTATTTCTCATAATGTGAACAGCTGAGAAATGGGATTATACAGCCTCCATTTTCTACCCTTGAAGCAGAACTGAAAATGTAGAAAGGTAAGGTATTGTAAACAAAACTTGTTAATCAAGGGATTATTATTCACAGTTTCTTCCAAGAAGTGAAGGCAGTCAAATCTATTATTTCAGTATTCTGAAACAACAATGTGAACTGGTTAAAGAATTTACCTTTGAGTTTAGAGAGGACATGTGGCACCCCTAAGCTATTTATCTCTAATAGAAAGACTGGGCTTTCAAATTTATTTCCAAGTTGACAAAAATTTTTTGCACCATTAAAGCAAATAATACTTACAGGGCCAGCTATTCTACATGCAGAAAAAGATATAGTGCTCCCATTAGAATCTCTGTATATAATGGTAATGTGGGAAAATAATATGTTTTTCTCTTAAAATTACATGGAAAAGTCAATTACCTTGGTCTACTCATTACCATAGAGGAAATCCATCCTATAAAAACATTGGGAGCTGGATTGGATCCATAACTGAGACAGGTGATTGTTGCTCGTAATATGACGACTCATGTGTAATAATTATAGTGAACATTTGCACAGTGTTTCTACTTATATTTTCCAAAAAGCTTTATAAAAATTAGTTATTTAATTCAGAAAAGAACTATTCAAAGGAAGCCATTATTAGGTAAGTGCCTAAAGAACACTACCGAGAGATATTTTCTTTAACCTTGTCTCATGCCTTGACTTCCACATCTAACATAAATCTCTGCTGGAAAATCATTTGGGTAATTACAATGAATTATTGTTTGCAAGTTTATTTTTCTACTTCAGCTGCAGAAATGAACCATTTAAAAGACAGTCTGTTTCACCCTATTTGAAAAGCTCTCTAACAGCATCGAGGGACAAGAATATGACAGCCTTGTGAAAGGCAGCTATTCATTTTTGAATGATGTTGCTATCCTAGCTGTCCTGTACCTTTCTAAACTCAGCCAATTAAACATGAGGCTAGACAATAACAGCAAAACAAGCTCATCTGGCTTTATGCTTCTCTCTGTTCTCAGCCAGCTAAATATCTTCATGTCATGGGGAAAAAGATATTGCCAGTTTTTTCAAAAGGCAAGAACCAGCTTGACTAACATTTAATGAAAGCTTAGTTTGAATAATATTAATAAGAGCTTGGTCTGGTGGGAGCAGTCCTTCTTTGAAATTACTTCTTCTCTAGAATCTTGCTTTAATGGACTGTAGCTACACAGTAAGCTCTGTCCTTTTTGCTTCTGCAAATCCAGTAGCAGCTTCTTCCGCAAGCCAAGTGCCCTTACATATTCCCAGCTCTCCTCTGACTCATCAGTATTTCAGTTTTCTGCAAGAAGTTGAAGATGCCTCCCTCAGCAATGCACACAAGTCATCATAAGGGCAATAATGAACGCTCTCAGGCTGAACAATTTATTCATGGACTTTGATATCAGAGGGAATCCAACAGCAGCGAAAGGAAGGGCTGGGGTGTATTTACCCAAGGCATAAAAACAGACTAACAAACCCAAAACATTTAATTATCAAAAATACAGCATCCTCTTCCAAGAAGTGCATTTCTGCTCCTTGATTTAGATGTATTTGAGATTATCTGAATGATTGTTTTCAATTAGCTGTTAGTAATTTTTCTTTTCTCCAGGCTCAGATATGAACAGTCTCCTCTGCAGTTTCCTACACAGTTTTATTAGCTTTCACTGGACTAGCTGGACTGATAAGGGCTCACACCAGTAACTCTTCCTCAGCTTGGGAGAGGAAGGTTAAGAATCTTTAGAGCCTCCTCGTTTACCTTCTGGTTTCTCAGGGTATGTAATTTTTCAAATTCACTTCAGCAGCCAAGGGTAATAGATTTTTTTTAATGAAAAAAACAAACTTAAAGTCCTGTAATAACAACACTGCATGTATATAGAGATCTTTTACAACCAAATGAGTCAGTATTGACTCTCATGGAACAAATGGCTTTCACTGTGTACCCCTGTGGCTATGGGTCCACCATGTTAGACTTCAGCTGGCTGTCTTCACTCAGAGAAAAGATGGTAGAGTCAATGTAAATATTCTTAGAAAGCATTGGCTCAGATGTTATGAAATGTTAGAAAGAGTATAAAGAATAAAACACAATTTTACCACAATATGAATCTATAATGCAGCTACTAACCATTCACATACAGATACAAGAAACTAGATGATTTGCAGAGAAAGTCAACAATATTTAAAAGAAATGAGAGATATGGTGTGGTTTACACATGAGAGGGTTTAAAAATCCTCTGCTTGCAAAAGAAACACATCTAATAAATCATATCCGATTCAGGGAAAATGAATAGAGAATAGTTATTTCCTGAGTTTTAGGAGCAAAAATATCAAACAAAATCCAAAGAAATTATCAGGCTACAAATTCAAAAGACAAGGCAAAATACTTTTTGACATGGGATATTACTTATTTGCAGCTCTCACAACCAGATGATGCATATAGCATAAATATAAATGAAATACTTTTGCTAGGTCACAGCTGACTGTTAAACATGGTGCCCTAAATCTGATCTCCTTAGCAAGTTTCCAGGACTCCACATAGAAAAATGTTGGATAGTACACCAGGGGAAAGACAATATTCTTCTTCTCCATTTCTTTGTGTTCCTGTCATAGAAAGGTGTAGTTGATAATAGTCATGTGGAGGGTTTGTCTCTATCCACCTTTGCACTGGACAAGACCTGGTACATAGGGCTTCACCCAAAAGTTCCTCTTTTCAGAGTCATCCCATACTTAGCTGGAACTACTGGGGCCTCTTTTATTAGATACAAAAATAGCAAAGGCATCAGTCTTTATGTGAAACTCTATAGCTGTTGGAAAACATTTTCATTGCAAACCATTTTCATTGCAGCAGGAATTCAGGAGAGTAATTTACATCACTGATATTCCTTCCTCTTAAAAGTTTAAGATTTTTATCTCTAAATCTAGTTTCACAGATTCTGTGCTAACTAGGAAATACACTATATAGGCCTTACAGCAAAAGTTTTTGGATCTGTGTGCTTTTTAAGACTAAAGGAGGGATTTCTACTGAACCGATTGCTAATTAAAGTTAACGGTAAAGATAGATAAGCAATAAAAAATGTATGTATATAGTGGCACCTTTCCATGGGATTTGGAGCTAGTGTTGGCAATGATTTATAAGGATAAAATACATTCTAGATCTACCTAACAGTATATGATTCCACTGCAGAAAAAAGATACAGAGTACATACAGCAGAAGAGATTATTTCAGTTTTCCATGATGGGACACGATTCCTGAGTTAGATGATTAATTGCAGTAGCAGAGAGTCTTACAAAACAATACTGTGGGATGCAGAACGTTCTGAGAGGAATGAAAGAGCTCAGCACAAAGGTGACAACATGCATCGATTAGCATATCAATATGAAATTGTCAGTCAAGTAAACCTGGAATGCCAGGCTGCTCTTCACTTTAAAAAAGAACAGTTTGCTCTTCCCAAATGAGAAATGACAGCTGTGAAAAACACAGTTGATTGCTGCAGATTGATGTCAATTGGGGTAAGGGAGATGCAACTGGATACCTTTAAGTGACACATACTGGGTTCTGTCCACAGTATCAAATCATGACTTTCTGACTTTAAGACTTTGGACTACCTGTGAAGAGATGACAGGAGCTGAATAGGGTGTAAGAAAGACAGCCTTCAGCATACAGCCACAAGAAATTTCCATACATCTATTGATCCTGAATCAAGACAAAAAAATCAGCATAGAGTTGAAATTAATTTTTTCCAAGTGAAAATTCTCAAAAAAATTAGATTCTAAAAAAACTAAAACACCGAACAAAATACCTTGCTGTATTTCACAAAAGAAGTTGTTTTAACAGTCCACAAGCCAAATACTTTCATTTAAGATTTGGAGACATGAGTAGCATTTAGGCTCTGTGGCAGTAGAGACTGGATGAAGTCCTGACAAAGAAAGACAGGGGTGTAAACAAAGCTGCTTTGTATTGACAGATAAAATTGAAATATTTTAGGTCTCACAATGTCCATCTGACAAAACGTATCATGATACAAGCATTAATATAATGGTAGCGTGTTTTTCAGTCTGTTTTTCAACCCTTTCTCCTCACTACCCACCAAACAACTTGGTTCAACTCCAAGTATCTCAAGTTTGCTTTTTCCAGTCTCTTCTTTCTGTACTTATTGTTTTGTCTTTTTTGCTTTTTGTCCTTCCATTTGGTTTCTTCTCTTCAGTTTTCTGTTTTTCATTCTGAATGAAAGTTGAGTTTAGAGGTAGTTGTTGTCCAGTGCCACAGCTACAGACTCCAATTACCCTTTGCTTTGCCTCACGGGGCTTCCAACATACTACTTCAGCAAGCAAGAAATACTAGTTTGTCTTTCTGGGGTTGAATGATGCTTCATTAGGGCAATGCTAGAATTGACTCAAAGTACAAAAGATAGTCCTGGATTTCCCTGATAGAGACAGGAAAATATCATCCGTTTTCTTATGAGGCTGAAGGGCCCTTTCTCTGTCAGACTAATCTGGAAACAAATCCATTAGGTAACACTCTGAACACATAAAATCAGGCACAAGAAATTAGTTTCTTCTGCCCCTAAATGCTACCAGCAACACATTACTACTACTACAAATCCTACTTGACAAAATTAAGTTATGTGAACAACTTACTGAGACAGCAAACATTTTATCAACACTCACCATCTGTATTGTTTATAAAAGAGTAAGAGATTTCTTAACAGTTTCAATCTCAAGTACTTGCTACGTGTATGAGACAAATTATTTTCAGACAATGGCCCAAAGGGTATATAGGAAATTTAATCAAAAGATTTTTTTTATTCCTGTCTGCCTCAGGAAAGCCAAGGAAGAGTCACACTTCAATTTTAAAAATCCCAGATCTTTGAACTCTTTTATAGTCCTTTTTGTAGTTACTCTCTTATAAAAGCCATTGTTTTGTGGAAGGGTATTTGCCTGTGTGGTTTTTTTATAGTAAGGCTTAGTTTATAAGTTCACAATATCATAGAACTCGTATTCATTTGTCACTTGTTGGAGCATCTACAAGGCACAAAAACTGACTTTAGGACATCCATGTCTGTATCTGTTTATGTCTTTGAATTCATGTGTGTAAGTGTGTGGAAAAAACAAGTCTGTGAGCCATTTCCTTTGTTGTTTATGTAGGCGGGAAAGTGTTTTCAACTTTATTTTTTAAAAAAAAATCAATAAAACTAGAAGACAGTTTTAGCACGAGATAGCTGTCTGGTAAAAACTGCTCATCTATGACTGAGGTAAAGGACATACAAGAAGTTGGGATGGGACACGACTGGTGCAGCTAACCCCACTTCAATATCCCAAAATGATATTTCATACTATATGATGTCATGTTCATCAATAATCTGAAAAATTATATATACCATCTTATTACTTGGGAATTAATGAAAAAAAAGCAACATGATTGTAAAAATCTGGTACCTTGCACAAAGTTTCAAAATAATTAGTCACCATATGTGAATGCTACTGCTTGGAGATTGTCTAAATAAATAAGATGCATTTTTTATAAATTATATTTAGTTACTACCTCTTGCTTTTGTGCCTCTTAATCCCTCTGTGCTACTGTTTGTTCAAAACTCATCTGGTAATACATGTTTTATCCACAAAAAATATATCAGTCTAAATCATTTCACCTCAGAAAATTAATAGCCTTCCTCTCTGTTGTCTTCATAATGCCCCTGGAACATTTTGAATTATTGAGAAAGGTCAGCTTATTTGCAACAAGATTCTTTTTATGCCAAATGAGCTTGTCTGACACTAGCAGTAGGAGTAAGGTTTCATAGTTTGAATTAATTTTTTGCAAGCAGTGGGAGACACAGAAAAGCTGGAGACACAACTACAGACACTTGGTTTCTAACTTTAACAGCAATATTGTGTCAATTTAACTGGTAATGTCAGAACACATTACAAGGAAATTAGGATAATGGGAATTCCAAAGTCAAGAGAAGAACTGATTTCTCCAAGATGGGTTGTGCTACAGGCAAACTAGAATACAAGTCTTCACAAACCTAGTTCAATGCTCTTAACCTTCAGCAACTGATCATCTTTTGCCTGTCATTACTCTAGGAAAAAGCATAAAATTAACTAAGAATATTCTTTTCCTTAATTATTTTTTCAAGTAAACACATTCCACATGTTCAATACCAAAAACTGATGGGTCAAGAATACTGAACAGGATTGATGTAGCACAGAATTGTTTAACAGCCAAGTGGTTTAATAGAGCAGCTCAGTTGAGAGAAGAGGCAATAGGAGCACTATCTCATGCTAAGAAAAAACCAGTACCACTAATACAACTTTTCTATAATTTGTAGAATATGCCACCTGATGAATCTTTGGCACTGCAGATTAGCCACAGAATAAGCTGTACCCATATGTTTGAAATATTGTGTGCTAGAAGAAGCAAAAAGTGAAAAATACTTCTTACTTTTACCCTTCTCCGTCCTCCCCTCTACAGCTTACTCAGGACTTATATGGAGCTGAAAAATTTTATATTTGTACCAAAAACCTGAATCAAAAAAACTCAGGTAAAAGTTTTGAAAATAATATCTAATTAGAAGAAAATTTTAATCAATCTTTTCCTCATTAGCTGTTATGTTAGTAAAACACAAGCTACTAAGAAAATGCTTGCTTGAACTCTGCTTATTCTCTAACAATACTTAGTAAGAGAGAATAACCTAGCTCAGGGAAGACTTTACTGTACAGGAAGAAAAATCACTGAGAATAAGCTCTTGACGGATTAGATCCTATAAGGGAGTAAGCACATCATATTACATAAGTTGATCAAAGCAAGAAAAACTTATTCAGTGCTACAAATTATTTCTCAAGTTATGATGAACACAAAAATCACAATCTGATTCACATCTAAACCGCATTGGCTATTCCTGGGTTATCTCCACTTGTACTGATTTTGGCTGGGATAGCACTAAATTTCTTCACAGTAGCTAGCATGGGGCTATGTTTTTGATTTGTGCAGGAAACAGCTTTGATAAAGTAGTGATGTTTTATTTAATGCAAACTTACACAGAGTCAAGGTCTTTCCTGCTCCTTACATCCTTCCACTAGTGAGTAGGGCTGGGGATACACAAAAACATGGAAGCAGATGCAGTCAAGACAGACAGCTGCAGCTGATCCGAGAGATATTCTAAACCATATGGCACTGTATTTAGCAGTGATACTGGGGGAAGGTTGACCAGAGGGCTGCCACTCAGGGACTGGTCAGGCATCAGTTGGGTAGTAGTGAGCAGTTGATTTCATTTGCATCATGTGTCTTTCTTGAGTTTCATTTCTCTCTGTTACTTTCCTTTCCATTACATTTTTTCAGTATTACGAATTTATTTTGTTACATTTCAATTATTTATCTGTGATTATCTCTACCAACGACTTTTCTCATTTTTTACCCTTCCAATTGTTTTTCCCCCATTTCTGGAAGTGAACAAACAGCTGTGTGGTTCTTAGTTGCAGACTGGGGTTAAACCACTACACTGCTATAACTGTTTTTTGGCAGGGAACTTTTAAGTATTTCACATGATGGATAAGATAAAGAGACAAACTGAAACCTTGCTTTTGGATGAACAGCTAAAAGCTAATTTTACTCTTTAGTTAGAATGACAATAATTTAGAGCAACCCCCCAGAAATCAGAGTAATTCTGGATCAACTCCAGTGTAAATGATATCAGAAACTGTCAAGAATATCTAACATAGTAACAACGTATCGTGTCATTCTTTCTTACACTGGTTTCTGTGAAGAGTTTAGACTGTAACTCCTTTTAAAGTAAATATATTTTTGTAATACTCTGCTGTGCTTTAGTACTTTTTAGTTTTATTATTACTATGACTCGCAGTGTTCAATTCTTCCTGATTCCTTAATCTGCTCTGGTTAATCTGTTTGTTTCATAGAGATTATGTATATTACATATGTTGATTTATTTTTTCTAAAAGCTTCAAAATGCAGTTATTCTGGTTTTCCTCAAACTCTAAGAAATAGAGAAAACAAGAGTGTAGCAGAAAAGTTTATTTAGTCTGGTCAATAAAGCTAGAATGTTTTAAAATAACACTTCACTGAGCAGGCGGAAATGGTAGCAATTTACAGAACAATTTACAGCAAAAGTAGGGAAAAAATATTTGTTTGTGGAAGGTTTAGAGAAGGGAAATTGTACTTAGCCTATTTATAGAAAAACTTCCATTAGAAAAACTAACAATATTCCCCTCTTCATCACTCATCTTCCTTTTTTTGTTTGTTTTTAATACCACAGCTTTTTAGGGGTCATAATGACCCAAATCCCTTCAAGTCAATTTGTAATCTCTAATAATTCCTCTAATTTTTTTGTACTGCAATGCCACTTGCTGTACATCATCCAAGTATGGGATATTCAGCAGCAAACAAACATTTGACCCTTCAACTTTAGTTTGTCCTTCTTTGGGCTGGCTGCAGGAACTGTCCCCTCATGCTGAGAAATTCTAATTCCGAATGAAGAAAGGCAACTGGAAAGCATTCTTGTTCTTATATAAAAAAAAAAATAAATCTTATTTGAACAAGAATACAGGAAATCAAGTTAAGAACTATCTTGTAAATATATATCATAGCAGAAATAAGATAGTCCAGTGGTTTGCAGAAGAGGTGCAAGAGATTGACTGACTTCCTGAAACCACAAATTGAATTTTACTGATATGGTCATAGCTGTTTTCCTTTTCATTCCGGTTCCAAAGGATGGAGAAAGTTCACACAACAGAGAAACAGAAGCTGAACATTAGGGATAAGAGACAGGAAAATAAAAAAGTTACATTTGGCAACAGTGATTAACTTTCATTGAAAAATTATAGTTCTTAAGACATGATTACTTCAGTAACGGATTCCATAAAACTCTACTGAGGCAGATAATATCTCATTTTGGAAAAATAAACTAAATTACTATTTTTGCTGAAAATAACTAACTAATAGACCTTTTGGTTTAAGAAATTCTAGAGTTTAGAGAAAGAATGTTTGTGATAAAATGTCATAAGAATACCATGAACCTTATGCATTAGTTTTGACAGTTGCTTCTCTTCCACTGACAGTCATATAGGCAGATGCTCAAAACATGAAGAGACATTGTCAGTGTATAGGTCACAACAGTAACTTAGGATGCATAAAAATCAAGTTCAGATCCCCTCCTCACCTGCACCTACAGCATCTCAGATGAAAAACTGGATTCAGAAGCAGGTGAGGCACAAATCATAGATTCCAAAATTCACAGAACAGGAGAAAGTAAGTGCTTTCTTACATTTCAAAGAGGAGCTGAGAATATTTCTTTTCATCATTTACTTCCAAGGCAAAAAGATGCATTTCAACACACAAAATTTTCTGTGTTACCAAAAGGTTAAATAATTTTCAGGTACAGCTTTTCTACTAAGCTATTACATAGTTATCACATAACCAATTACAAAATTCACTTGACTGCAATCCTGCTCTGGCACATAGAATTTTAACTATTTTGGAGGCAGAAGTCATAGGAATGTAGTAAGATCATGTGTAAAATTATAGCTTTTTACATTCTATTTCTGTGCTGCTAGAATATAGTCTCATATAAACATTTCAATTGCAAAGTCTTCTAAACTGTAGAAGATTATACTGGGCTTTCGTAAAAAAATACTCTGTATTCTAAATGTGTGAATTGCCTGCAATGCTTTATGAAGAACAATCCATAAATACTCCTTTTTTAACGAAGGAAGCAAGTAACATTTATTATTGTCTTGATATGACAGTATCAAGAAGATAAGGAAACTGCTAGTCAGATCAAGTCTGAAATTTTCAGTCATTCTTTAAAATGAACACCAGTAATACCTGTTAAAGGTAAACTGATTCAGTCAGGACTCTCTAACATTGGCATTATATAACTAAGTAGCTGTATCTAAGTCTTATGAAATTTTTATTTTTCTCTTGGGGTTTTTTTCCAAAATATTATTTTATGTTGTAATTGATTTATGCTTTACCAAAATTCAAGAATGAAAAGGCAACTTTAGAGACATCTATATACATATATCCCTGTTACAACTGTACTCAAGAGAAATGAAATTAAAATAGCACTTGATGCCAAACACTCTATGACATAGCAGATTCATGTGATTTCATGCTTAACATAAAGAAATGATCCTTACCCTTTCTGATGCCATAATGAATTTCTAGATTTTTTCCTCTTGGTGTGAATACCTCTATGGACCTTATGATAATAGCTCACAAGCATCTCTTGTTATTAAAAAGCAAAATCAAGAAAACTCCTTGTTTTACTTTTTAATTAACAGTGAAACACAGATGAGTCGCCAGTACTCTATGTATAACATGGATAATGCTACCTGAAAGTCTTACTTCCTGATTTCACTCACCATTGAGTTACTATGATTCTGTTCATACCTCCTCATCTTGCTAAAGACCTTAAAACATGCATCTCGTTATGTATTAATATGATTGTACACTCTATTATATATAACGTATTCAGTAACTCCAGGAGATAGGAAAGTCAACAATAAAACCCTCTTTAATTTGGATATTTAGAAGAAAACAAATCGCTATCTACCTGTAGGAGACAGAGGAAATTGTGTTGCCAGTAGGTGTCTTTTCTATTGACTTTAGTGGGCTTACAAACAGGCCAGCAGGAATTTCAGGAGGCAGCTGCAGCTACCCATTTGTTTCAAGACTGTAGGTTCAAAATCTGCAAGATCTAATAAAACACATTCTTTTAATCTCTGATTTGTGTGAACTTATAATTTTGTTGTTAAATGTAACTCACAAAAAATATTACAGCAATTTGAAAGAATAGAAGAATATGGGGAAATGTACAAGTGCATACACGTATAGAAGTTGCCAGTTCATTACACTTATGACATTAGACAGTCACTAGAGCAGCTGCAGAAAGATGAAAAGGCAGAGGTGCCCGGAACTGCAAAAATTTTATCTTGCACTGGAAAAACTAATGTACAAAGGTTAGAAGAAACACATGTTAATTCAGTGATGATTTCACACTAATTTGTGCCAGGGACTGCAACAAAAATGTGAAGAGGAAGAGAACAGCAGGAAAGAAGATTAATGACAACAGCCCAGGAAAATGTTTATTATATCACATCCCATTCCACTCTGCCTTTCCCTCCTCTCCAGATATATTGCTGTCAGGTAGAAGAACCACTTGAATGAATCCACTTAATTTTTTAAAAAATTGCTAGTATCTCATTTTGCAGAATGTTTTTCCCTCAAAAAGCCCTAGCTGCCCAGGAAAGCAAATGAATAAGAATTATTTTTCACAGAACTGTGCCCTACAAATTATATTTTAACACAGACACCTCACTGTACCAACTGTTCAGCTCCTTCAGTCACGTTCTGTGTGCAGCAGCTAAAAACCAGAGGGATAAATTATGCCAGTGACAATGGAAAACAAGTGCATTCAGCCCTTCAGGAGGATCAGAAGATCAAACTCTCAATGGCTGTAGAACCCCCTCTGGTTCTTTCTTCGTCAAAGAAGAAGAAAAGCTTTCTATACTGAAATAATTTGTGAATATGATCTATAATTCAGGATAATCTTAATTTCTATTTAATGTTAGTTAATTTCCCATAACATATTCCTATACTTGCTTTATTCTAAAAGCCATTTCAGAGAAGTTGTACCTCTACATCATATCCCAGAAGAAAACTTGTCTCAAATGAATTCTTTGGTTCTGACTGTCCCTGTCTTTCTGGCCCCTCTAGCTATGATGAAGAGCCACATACAATTCTTCTGGCTTTGACCTTCCTCTTTACTGCAACATCCTTACTCACATGTTTGTAAATTTGTCTGACATCCTACTGAGTAGTTTTCAGTCAGTGCCAGGAAGAAGACTTTTGCATTCATAAACACTAATCAGAAGCCAAGTTTGAATTGAGTTTTCCAGCTGTGTTTTAAGGTACACATATAAAAGTAAACTATTCAAAATCCAGGTCGGTTGACATTGTCATGACAGCAGCACAATGCTAACAGGCAACCATAATAATAAATATAGCACTGAGCATCCTTAAATTACCAAAACTCTCCTGCCATATCTAAAGCTTTGAATGACTAATGGACAAGAGGTATCAAAGCTGAAGAAAAACGTGGACTACCAAAGGTGCTGCTGAAGGATCATCTCTCTCAGCTTGGACCTCGAGGAAGGAGGCAGTGAATGAGATCCTTAGGGTACAGCTAATTAAGGAAGCAAATCCAAAAACAAAAGGAAACTTGGCAATGCCCTCAGTGTTATATATGAAAGAAAGGAACAACAGAGGACAGGTCTTATGAAACAGAACTGGCATAATTAAAAACAATTCAGCTAGGACTTACGCCAAATAGAAATGTTCTACAGTCTGCTATTTTGCTACACTATACTACTTGTGCACTACTGCTGATATCCCTTGGCCCTCTTTCTCACAGTGCACAGATGAATGCAGTCAAAGAGTGACTTTAAGTGAAAACTTCAAGTACATCAGAAGACCAGGAGAAGATTAAAACATAGTCATATAAATAGCAAACAATAAATTAATTGCTAGATCTACCTTGTAGTCAAAATCTTATCTTCTACTCTGGGTTCAGTAGGAAAGATTTTCCTGGAACTGTGAAAAAAAGCTTCAAGCTATATAACACAAAGAAAGAGCTACAGATAGTCATAGATACTCTCCTGATCAGACTTTGGATATTTCTTTCACATTTCTAAGTATTTCTGCAAAGCTAGGAATGGGGAACTGCTAATAGCCACAAGTTTAACCACATCTGACTGTACGAGCATGACAGTGGAAGGGTAAAAGAGAACAACAAAGAGCAAATGACCAGAAAGCAGTCACTCTAAAATCAAATAAAATTTTACCTAGAGGAAAATGTATTGCCACTGTGAATATGCGTAAGCTGGACAAAATATAACATAAGAAATCATGTACTTTTAACAGTTATAGAAGAAAATGCAAGAATGGTTATTCTCTACAACTACCTTTGCTGTGGAACTTATTTGAGAAACTGGATGTTTATGACCTTTAGCTGATCAAACTTCAATCAGTACATATATAATCAACACAAATTTTGACTCAGAAGCACAGTTGACTTAACTGTCCAAGTGAATTTCCTCTCTAGACAAAAACCAATTACTGGCCACTTAACCTCTTTCCTTAATTAGCTGAATAAAATGCTAGTGAGACAGGTGGCAAAGGGCAAGGTCAACCTATTTCTTTGCTGTAGTCTTTTGTATGTAGGAGGACTGGGTTTACTCCAATTGTTTGTACCAGACTGCTCCTCTAAGGTTTCAATAAGAACAAAAGCTAGAACACAGAGGCATTTATTCCAGTAAATTTTTACAGTCATCTCCAAAAGGAATCATAAATGTTCCCCACAGGAGGCTCATTCTGTTGCCTTGCATTTGTCCTGTGCTGTTCAGTGTTCATTTTTAGAAAACAAAGCAGCTCCATGTATTCAAGCACTTCCCCTGCCAAATTTAGATACCTGATGCAATACAACAGATAGCATCCAGATTACTGAGCAAGTGATTAATGATAAATTCAGGGTGCCTTTTAAGAAACTGTGCTAGTGGTACCCCACAGTTTCTCTTCTCCTCATGCACGGAGAAGAGAGGATCAAGAATCATAGAATCGCCAAGTTGGAAAAGACCCATCGGATCATCGAGTCCAACCATTCCTTTCAAATACTAAACCATACCTCTCAGCACCTCATCCACAAAAACGTTCCCTAAGGGATTGGAGTGTTTCCTCAGGGTACTCCTGAAAGGGAAGACAGGAATCAATGACACTTTCATTTCTACACTGTAAAGGTGATGCTTTTGGTCACATAGATTCTTGGTGGTCTGACTGACATTTCACAAACACAGAACACAAAAAGCTTGTTTTTTGGTTTAAAGTAGATCCCAGGGACTGAATTTACTGATAGCTTTGCCCGCATAATGAAGTGTTGACTTGTACTGACTTCTCACACTGTGATTAGGAACGTATTGAGAAGGACAATTTCCCTTGGGAGCACTGCAGAATATTAAGGAAATACATATGGGAATGTCTCTCCAGAACACACTGCAATTACAAGCAATTTTCCGAGACAAAGGGCTAAAACAAACTTCATTCCTGTGTGAAAAGTGGAACAGGAAATTAGAGTCCTGTTCTCAAAGTCAAAACATATCCCATAGTTTACAGCATAGGTGTAGAACTACCGCATATTGCATGTTTTTAGGGGAGTTCACCACTGAAACAGATTTGAGCATAAGACCAGAATGTGATTCAGTCTATCTCATTGGCCTATTTCAGACAATACAGTACAACAAGAATCCCTAGCTACTAACCCTCTGGCCAGCACCCCACGGATTTTCTCAGAAGAAGGCACCTGAATTACTCAACTGCTTATTCTTCACTGGCTTCCCAAAGTCCCCTCTATAGATGCCCAAAAGGCAGAGAAATATATCCTACAGTTCTCTGTGGCTTAAGTGGACTTAAAGAGTGGCCCAACCTGCTTAGCACTGCTACAGTCTCTGCTGAGTTAGTTGGTGCCTCTTACTATGGGATCTCTTGAGAACACAACACAAAACTTCCTGGGGAAATAGCATGTGAAGCACTATTCCTTTCTTCAGATTCTCCTCCAGGGAGAGGATGAAAGACAATGTGGAAACTGCAGGACTCATAATGGAACTGTGAGATTAACTTCACTGGTTTTCTTGTGAAGAAGACCTGCAACATACGGGTAGGCTCTAGACGTGCTGTACCAAAGGGTCATTTTCAGCAGAGCTTCTAAGCCTGGAGTGCACTGCTGCTTGGGATTGTGTCAGCTGGTAAAACCTGAAAAGCATATAGAAATGCCCACAATTGCAGTTATTCAAATTAAAACTGCAGGAAAGACCTGACTATTAAAGTGCAGACACTATTTCCACTGGGTAAATACGTCAGGAAGGAGTGATATACAGCCATATGTGATTTTTTTTTTATGAAGCTTTTGTTCAAACAAATGTAAACAGTATCATTGCAGATAGGGGTATTGACTTCCTCCTACTGCTGTGACACTGTTGACATCTCTACTGATGACAAGTAGTAGCTCTAAATTGTTGAAGCATGGAGCAGATCAGTGCCAAAACACATTTCCTCCCTGAAGACTGCAGACTATTGAATAGCAAAGATTTGCTGGCTCAAGTCCCTTGCAATCAATCCTTGCACAACACATGCATCCCCAATGCCAGCTGTTGTTCACATATTAACAAGAAAACTGATTTCTTGTATGTGAAAACATCAAGTGTTGCATTTTCTCATTTACCCTTTTCTACCAGTTCTGAAATCACTGCATATATAATATTTTGTGCTCAAAATAATAATTGTACTAAGTGTGGAATAAATTCAAATTAGTAAAAAGAACCCTAAAAAAATTTTTGCAAAGATGCAAAGAAAACAAATCCCTACTGTTTTACCCATGTTCCACAACATCTATGTTTAGTGTTTCAACAAAAATCAGTGTCTGCCGAACATGCAAATGGCTTTACAGGCACCAAAGTTAGTGCTGTAAGAAAAAGATAGCCACATTTTAATGTTATAAACATTTCTTGATGTCAATTTCATATTACAGATCAAAAAGTGAAATTCAGGAGTAGCAGAATGTATTTCTTTATCTGAAAGAGGTCATTATTCCAAATCTGTAGGTAACAGAATGGTTAAAAGGAAAGCATGTACTAAATGAAAAGATTGCAGCAAAAAGGCAGATCTGAATTCATCTGGAATAAATTTATAAATTCATCTTGAAATAGCTTTAGTGAAAAGCAGTCTCAGTCACCGGGATGTTCAAGTAAGCCAGCTTAATTAGCTCTGCAAAGACAGGACAAAAAGACTATTTAAAAAGGAAACACAATGATCAAACTTAAAGAAAGGCAATATAAAACAAATCTCTTAACCAAAATGAGACGAGAATTCATTTTCCCCTTGGCATTCTTCACAGCTCCTGAAAGTGCCTGCTGCTAGCAATGAATGAAATAAAAGGGGAGGAGGGAGAAGAGAGAGAAAGAGGTGTTATCTTACCAGCCCTTCATGACGCCAGGAATTCACAAGCCTATAAAATGTGTCTTGGCTCTCAATTCCCTTCTTCAGCAAAGCCAAAAGCAAGAGGCTGGTGTACACAGGAGGAATGGGATGCTGTTCTACCCCGAGGTAGCTCTCCTGCTTCAGCTGATACAGCATTTCTAACAGTTTGAACAGCGTTGCCTAAGGCTTTCCTGGCAGATCTCTCCTTCCCAGTACCTGCTGTGCTGCCTTATTTCCTTTTTTCTTTCTTTCCTCTTATCTTTTGGTGGGGATTTTGGAGGATTGAGAGAGGGGGGTGGGAGTGGAACATCATTCCTGGAAGAGAGGAGAAGAATATCCAAGATGACTTCTGTCCTCACAGACAACTGGAACGTAAGCAGGAGCAGCAGGTGGAACGTAAGCCTTGCTCCAGCGGGCGATCCCTGGGGACAGGTGCTAGGAGTACCAGCTGGAAATGCTTCTGCCCCTGTAGCATCCTCAGCAGCCAACTTCTCCAATCAGTTTGTGCAACCCTCTTGGCGCATTGCACTCTGGTCTCTGGCTTATGGTAGTGTGGTGGCAGTGGCTGTTTTTGGAAATCTTGTTGTCATCTGGATTATCCTGGCTCACAAGCGCATGAGGACAGTGACCAATTACTTCCTGGTGAACCTGGCCTTCTCTGATGCCTCCATGGCTGCTTTCAATGCCCTCATCAACTTCATCTATGCACTGCACAGTGAGTGGTACTTCGGAGAGGCTTACTGCCGCTTCCACAACTTCTTCCCAATCACAGCTGTTTTCGCCAGCATCTACTCCATGACAGCAATAGCTGTGGACAGGTGAGGAAAGACAGGAAAAGTTTAGGGGTGAGAGACTGATATCAGAATCTCTGCTAAAATAAAAATACAGAGATAACAACCATTAAGTGATGAGAGGCAGAGCCTTGAACAGTTCATCAGTTGTGCTCCTCTGAATGTTAAGATCGCTCCCTAACATGCTGGTTTTCTGCTTGTCTTTGGTTTTTCTCCTTCAGCCTTTCACTGGTTTCACTCTCTTGTTTTCTTTTACACTTAGGCACTGGAATAGGCTGCCTAGGGACGTGGTTCAGGTGTTTAAAGGACGGGTGGATGAGGTGCTGAGGGGTATGGTTTAGTGATTGCTAAGAATGGTTGGACTTGATGATCCAGTGGGTCTTTTCCAACCTGGTGTTCTATGATTCTATGAAAAACTCTCTATTTGAATTCTGCTGTTCTCTGTGCTTTGTCTTTTAATACTAATGCTGCAATAGCAGCCACTACTCAGAGTTTTGCTTCCCCACCCGTGAAAACTGTATCTATCTCTCCATCAATACCATCTAAGTCATACTCATCAGGAGTGGTAGAGATTGTGTGTGAAGGGAGAGGATTTCAAATTTCCCTCCTCTTTGCATTTCTGCAGCTTGTGGAGACATTTTTCTCCTCCTTAAAAATCACTTTAGACATTGTTTTTAATAACTATTCTAACAGACAGGTCTGAGCTGCTCAGTTCCTCCTGATTTTAACTAATGATGATCCTTACATTGCCATCTGTGGATACCCAGGGGTCTGGGAAGAACATGGTTTCAAAGTGCTTGATTTTTTTTCTGATTACTTGCAGCAGAGCAAACCTTTCTGACTGTGAAAGAAAATACGACAAGTTAAAACTTTACCTTTGAGTTTTTGACAATAATGATAGGACAGCTGTAGTCTCCACTGAAGAAAGGGAAGATGTAGTTGTCAGATTTCCAGCAGAGATGGTATGATGGACTGCCTATCACAGAAGGTGCTGTTACTCTCTTCTGGAAAATGTTCCTTTCTTTATGATCATTTTCAAGTTTCTTCTAGTGGAGAGTTAACTTACCATGTGTTTTAGGGATCAAATACATTCCTGAATTTTCACCCAGAAAAAAAGATTGCTTTGTACTTCAGATCTTTTATTCTTTTTAGTAGTGCACTGAAATTACTTTAAAACCTTCCTGTGTATTTAAAATCACATTATGCCTATTGCCTGAATTGATTTAGCAGAAATGCAGTTTTTCCAGGTGATAGTAGTTAAGATTTTGTAAGGTACAGCACACCTTTGGAAACATTATCTCATGTTTCCAGGTGTAAATATTGGGAAGCATGTTGTTTTACCTTTTGTTTGCACTATGGGCAAGTTCATAATAATTGTAAGTCTTAGGCAGTATTCTCAGCCAGGTGCATTTCTGTTCCATAAATATAAAAAATGAAAGAGAAAGTAGATTCTTAACAACTCTTCTACCTCTCTACTCCAGGGATGGGTGAAGACAGTAAGAAATCAGTACACTTTCCTCCTGCCAGTGGTGTATCTTGTTCCCAAATGTTTCTTCCCATTAATAATGGAGGAGGTAGCATAAAGCCAGTGATCTTTAACTAGGCAAAGATTTGTTCTGTTGCCAATCTGGGTTTAGCTTAACAGCCTCTTCTAGCTTGAGGTTTTCAGAAGGATAAGAGAGTTTTGATTGATGCTGAGGATTTAACTGTTGTTCAGCTGCCCATGCCATTAGCCGAGCAGTAACTAGCATGGTCTGAGCAAGGTTTTTTCATTGTTCTGACAAAAATATCCACAGAGATATACTACTAATGACCTAACAAGTTCATAAATTTATGCTAGGAAACAGGAAACAAAGATGAACAGAATTCCTTGGGGACTCAAATGGTGCATTTTCAGAGTAAAGAATAGCTCTGCTGCACACTGACTTAAGTGCAATGGTCATATACAAATATATTGGAAATGTTTTCCTTGGTTTAGGTATTTGAGACACTGGTTCTCAGAAGTGAGTCAATTACTACTTTTATTCACTCTGATCTCTTCTTTGTCTGAAAAAATCCCCTGAAGAAAGCACCCAACACATCTTCCAAGCTCACCTACCACCCAAAGACAAACCAAAATCTTCCCTTAGGAAGAGCACTGTGAAGTGCTTTTAGGTGAGTTCTCTGTAATATCAAGGGGTACTGTGTAAAACAAAAAGAAGAGCAGTCTATCCATCCTTCCTTATTCACACTGCTATTGCTTTTCCTTTTATGCCAAATCACACCTGATGTGTTCAGTATCTTTAACCATTTCCTGGCTACTTTTGCAGAGGCAACAGGAAAACTGAAGGTCAAAATTAATCCCAAGGAATATCCCTGGATGTACATTCCAGGAGACAGATCTGCCACGCGGACATTTTTTAAAACTTTGGTTTACCTTCTGTAAAATTTCAGTCAGTGCTGTTTTAAATTGGATCCAATAAATTCATCCTTGCATATTCATGCTCCTCAACAAATTTTTAAAAGTAAGAGTTAAAAACTGCCAAACTAAGATAAAGCTACTGAGGGAACTGACACTAGATGATTTTGCAGTAGAAATTGATATCATCCCAAAATGCTGAAGTGTCATGGGTTGCAGTTCACTAAAAGGGATGTCATTGTGTTCTCCACTGATTGTTTTAAAACATCCAGATGTTCACAGAGTATGAATGAGTCACTGTGATTCTAGTCATCACTGAGCTGGAGTCAGGGATAGTACATGTTTCTTTTCACATCTGATTCTGCAGGCCATGCTGTCGAAGCTGTGGGCACTGTGAAATTACTGGACTGACACAAACTTCTGCAGAATAGGCAGTTCCTGTAGTGCTGTGTCTGGAGCTGAGGATGAAAGTATCCAAGACTGCCATATGACCACCTGGTCATTGAACACAGACTTAAATTTCTG
Organism: Coccyzus lansbergi; assembly: GCA_033558105.1. NCBI lineage: Eukaryota > Metazoa > Chordata > Aves > Cuculiformes > Coccyzidae > Coccyzus > Coccyzus lansbergi. The sequence goes on along the minus strand of JAUMJK010000259.1, from coordinate 174,734 downwards.
TGGGTTTATTCACACTTCTGACCATCCCTTCCTCATGGTCTTTTTCCCCTGCCTTCTACTTCTTCTCCAATAGGCTGTTTGCAGTCTAGTGCAGATGCCACAGGTACCTTTAACCAAACCAGCTCAATTATCAGAAGCAGCACAGATTTCACTCTGTATTGCTTCACAGGTAGTTCTTCTGTAGCTTACGCTGCACAGCACCACATTGTTTCCAGTGCAATAGTTTCTTTAGCTACCTTATAGGGTTAAACTTCTATAATACCCTAAGATAAACTGAACAGGGTTTAGTCCTGGAGCCAATATGCCCTTGCTGTTGACCACTGCAATATCCTATAGGTTCATGTATCATAAATCCATCTGTGACAACTGGCTATGATACAGTTCTCAGACAGCTAAAAGACGGAAACTTAAACCATCTAGCCCTGGCCATTGAAGACCCATTGTCTCTTGCTAGTAGTTCTTAGCATGCAAAAGAGGTGGTTCATGTACACTGGAAATTAACTCGCAATCCCAAGATTGCCTCATTATACAAGCAGTTGTGTGTGTAGAGCCAGAAAGTATCTGCAGATATCTGACGGCTGAAGTGTAAGATTGGAGATGTGGCAGATACAACATAAAATAACGTACCTTCAGTAAAGCACTTCGTAGCTTATTTTTATCTATTCTTTCCTGTTCTTCACACATCTACAGTATGACATTGTCAGTTATTGTTCTCTCAGCAACTCCAAAAAGATTTACTTATTTCAACAAGTTTAGCTCTTTGTAAAAGCAACTGCTCTGGAATTAAACAAGGTATTCTAACATTAATGGTCAGTAGTTGTTGATCCTATTTTACATCTTGCCATTTATTTTCTCCCTAGTATGCAAGCAAACTTCTTCTTTGAAGAGCTATTACATATATTATATTAATATATGTAATATATATATACTACAAATATACATATTATGTATATTAGATTTCTTTATATGCAAAAGTAATTGACTAACATTCATACTTTATACCAACGTAATTAAGATTACTATCCGTTCTCCAGTTCATCTGCTTGCAGAGTCAAATATATTGCAAAGAAGAATGACAAAATAAAGGTCAATGTTAAAGAGAATTCCACTTTCATGCACTTTTTTAATCACAAAACTTTCCTCACATGTTGTGTTGATATAAACTCTGGAGTTTTTTAATGTGTTATCTCAGTGAGCCATTAATAATTAAAGTACAATAATTAACTGCAAATCAGGAGATAATCAAAGTAAATCACCATTTAAAAAGCTTAAAACTTAATCACGTCTCAAAGTCTCATTACGATTTCAATAATGACTTCATCTTTTTTGGTACTTCTGAAAGAATAATATGCTCTCTTTTTTTTACCTACAGTCAGCTACAGAAATTTATTCTCTATTTGTATAGTCCAACAGAGACTTCCTATTTGTAGTTATTCCACAGAACTGTATCTGCTACTTTGTTTTTAGAAGAAATAAGGCTATCACAATCATAGCTAAAAGATAGATATAGTAGCACTACTGTCTCTGGTAGTCCTGACAGCTTATTTACGTATAACCACACAGCATCATATTGTTGACATGGATAACGTTGATATCAAGATAGATTTTTATAAAAGTTTGATTGAAAAATCAAACAATCAAACAATTTGCAGCAGAATGGGAATCAGAATCAAAGAGTCACAGAATCACAGAATCACAGAACAACCAGGTTGGAAGGGACCCATCGGATCTTCTAGTCCAACCATTCCTATCTAACACTAAACCATGTCCCTCAATACCTCATCCACCCGTGCCTTAAACACCTCCAGGGGAGGTGAATCAACCACCTCCCCGGGCAGCCTATTTCAATGCCCAATGACCCTCTGCGTGAAAAACCTCCTCCTAATCTCCAGCCTAAATCTACCCTGGCAGAGCTTGAGGCCATTCCCTCTCGTCCTGTCCCCTGTCACTTGGGAGAAGAGGCCAGCTCCCTCCTCTCCACAACCACCTTTCAGGTACTTGTAGAGAGTAATGAGGTCTCCTCTCAGCCTCCTCTTCTGAAGGCTAAACAACCCCAGCTCTCTCAGCCGCTCCTCATAGGGTCTGTTCTCCAGCCCCTTCACCAGCTTCGGGGCTCTTCTCTGGACTTGCTCCAGAGCCTCAACATCCTTCTTGTGGTGAGGGGCCCAGAACTGGACACAATATTCAAGGAGCGGCCTCACCAGTGCTGAATACAGAGGGAGAATCACCTCCCTGGACCTGCTGGTCACACCGTTTCTGATACAAGCCAGAGTCGTGAGTCTAGCTTTCTCTTTCCAAATTCCCTACACTCGCTTGGCTGAACACCAGCTTCAAAATCAGCATAATCTTCTCTAATAAAATATTAGATAGTTAGAGACTCTCCATGTTTCAGAATATGACTGATTCTTGTTATTCATAGTCTCTATTCTTTCTTGGTTGCTCTTCTCACTTCTTTTTGATAAACTTTTTAAAGTTATTTTAGTTCCCTCTTTTTAAAAGAAACACTACCATAGCAGCCTTTTGGCGGGGGGAGGGGACTTCTAATGTTTCTGTGGAACTATTAAAAGCAGCAATACCCTACACATTACTCAAAAAAATAACATTTAAGCCTGTCCATACAAACTGTTCAGGATCAGCTTAAGAGCTCCTCGTTTCCTTCGGGTTTCTCCCTGTAGAAGCTCCACAGAGCAGTTATTAATGCTGACCAAGAATAAATTTTATGTCTGCACAGAAGTCACTGATACCTTTTTTCTGTTATCATTATTATTGCAATACCTGCTATCACAGCCTTTCTAATTTCTTTTGGTATATCACCATTATCACTGTGAATCAGGTGAGTGTATAATCCTAAAGTTTGTTTTCTCAAAGATAGGCTTGGAGTTTCAGACCATAAAAGTCTACATTACTCATGAATAGATTTGTTTTACCCAACTTAGAATCATAGAACAATCAGGTTGGAAGGGACCCATCGGATCTTCTAGTCCAACCATTCCTATCAAACACTAAACCAAGTCCCTCAAGACCTCATCCACCCGTGCCTTAAACACCTCCAGGGAAGGTGACTCAACCACCTCCCTGGGCAGCCTATTCCAATGCACAATGACCCTTTCTGTGAAACTTGATTTTGAGCTATACTTAACTTTGAGTTTTATTCTTCCTCTTACACAATCTCTTCTCTTTTTATGAATCTTAGTATTACAGCATTACATTCCTCCTACCTAGTTTCTAGTATGCATATTACACCAACATCCTTATTCAAAATTTGTCATTCTGGTTTCCTACCTCATTTCTTGGACTTTCAATGTATCTTTAGAAACACACATATACTGGGTCAAATTTCTATTTTTCTGTGATACTGTTCCGTTACTAAGGGCTGTTGATAATCCTTTTTTATACTCATTAGACACCAGCATAAATAATATGATACCAGCTTGTAATAGAAGACAGTTATGAGGCATAAAACATGATTCAATTTATACAATGGAAACTAAATTCATCATGCGTACACACTCAGGTCCTCAACGTATCTCTTAGGCTTTTCATTCTCTTCAAGTGTATGCTGTAAGAGCAGTTATTTAATTATTTTCACAAAGTAGTACCACAAGCCTATAAACTAATCTGCTACTGAAATTCTGAAGTAGGCAGTCAGCACACTGAAAAATGTATTATCTTTCCAGTACAACACATTTTGTATCTATCTTTTTGTGAGTTCCTCTTCCTGGGACAAATTCCTCAAGGCTTTCATATGCCTAAACATTTTTAACTGATACTCCTGCCAAACTACATGAGACCATCTTTGACATTGAATAACATTAACTGAATTGGAAGTTAAGTGCCTGTTACCTGTCCTGTGTGCTGAGAAACACTGGAGTATAGGGTAATGTGTGTATGAGAAAATGATCTCAAATATATCTGTTAGGTTGGGGCATGGAATGCGGAGGACATATACACTAGTAGCTGTGTTCTTGTACATATGCTTGATACCAAGTGGTTTGTGCTTGACTCACCAGTGAATAGAGGATGTTGAAGCAATGGCAGGCAGGAGACCTGCATCTCCCAGCCAGCTGCCATCCTCTGCACAGAGCTCAGCCCAAACAGAACTACAAATGTTGGCCCCTGTCTCACTGCCCTTCCCTCAAGTGGTTGTCTTAAGGTAAAAGTTTCCCTGTAAAAGAGAGAATTTGCACTGAAGACAAGAGAGATCGAGAGGTACAAAAGAACAATAAAAAAAAAAATAAAAAAACTAGATGGGTTCCTTTTCATGTTTCTTCTGCTTTACAGGCTATTTTCCCCAGAGAGATTCAGCTCCCCCCTCCCCAACTCATATCTGAGGATACTATCATGCAAAGAAATGGAAGAAGGGTGTTTCTGTAAACTCACTATGCTGTTTTTCCCGTGAGATGCCATTTTATTGTTAGTTAGCTTTACCTGCCCCTGATGTCACATAACTACACCAAACTCTACCTGCCCCACCCCCACACCAAAGTTCAATCCAGCTGTGCTTACAAAGTAATTATGGCTTCATGAATCAATCTTAGTCACTGCATATCATGAAGAGAAAAATACAAAGATATGCTCTTAGAATTAACACTGTTATTATTATTTTCACAATCACTATAGAATTCAAATAGGAAATCCCTTCCCCATTTCACAGTCTTTCCCAAACTTGTATTTTAAGATGAAGTACATCATATTTCTGAATTCCAGTATCTAGTCTGTCCTCTGAAAAATAGCAGTAGTAAAAACTGGAGAGAAAAAAGTGAAGAGGTGAGCATTAAGGATTCAAAACTCAAAAGGTGAAACACAAAAGACTCTCTATGACTTGAGGGCCTAAAATAATTTTTGAGATTTGACAATTCTCTCTTTCTATATGAGAAAAGAGATGTAATTTCTGCAGAACATCTTAATGCAATGGCTGCAAGATTCAGACTATTAGAGACTTAGGGAAAATAATCCATTTCTTGCTGTGGTCCAAAATCATCATGATCAGGTAAAAGGGCAGAATCTTTTTAGGGTGTGATCAAAATTCAAGTCAGAGCTATGCTATTGATAACACACAGAGGCAGTTTGGGAATAAATATAGGTGTAACAACTACTTTCAGTCTTTATTTTGTATTGAGTAAATATTCTATTTAAGAAGCTGCTTTCAAAATATGCAGTGAAAAAATGAGGTTAAGAAGCCAATATCTCCAATAGCATAAGCAACATTTAAAACAGTGACTAGCCCCAAGTCTTCTTGCTCCAGTCAGGAAACAACAGCAGACAACTTCAAAAGCATATGTTTAAATGAGAAGTTCATTTTAGACATAATCTAAGCCTTAAATACATTTTCTCAGTGCCCTTATTTATGGCTTAATGCAAACTATTAAAAGATGTATCTGTGGTTTACTATGTAATGTATCCTGCAATACTTTTCAAAGTTCAGGGTTGGTTTCCGATTTGTTTTGTTTTCCATTTCTGACATTTACAAACTAGGAGAGAAAACTACCATTCACTTATTTGTATTTACCTAAAATAAAATTGTTTCAAAGTAACTGCACAAACAAGAAGGAAGCCATTCACATGACAGAAATGTCAGCAACAACACAGTGGGTTGTAGTCTATTCAGATGGAGACATTTTTACAGATTTTGCATTAATATTGATCCCTGATAGCCCAAGCAAATTATATTTAAAGAATAAGAGAAACAGAAGTTTTCTGTAAGGCAAGGTCAGTTAGTCCATCATTTTAGGAGACAGGTCAAAGAGTTAAAACTTTTCTATCAATATCTGTAGTTATAGCATACATTGTATGAAATCAAGTACATACTTATAAAATACTAAACTATTGCCAGTTACCAAAATTTTCAAGTAGAAGCATTGCATTGTTTGTGAAAATTCAGCTATTCTGAAGAATTTCAGTATAGCTGTTTTCAGGTTTCTGGTAAGACGTGTCCAAAAGCAAACCATTGGACACTAGCTCTGATTTTAGAAAAACAACATTACTCCCTGCTCTAAGCATGACAGCCATTCACCAAGAGCAACACACATGCCTCTGGGTCAATAAAGGCCAAATTGTCCCTCTGCGATATATCCCACTGTTCCTTCAGATATACAGTGTGTTTGTTTATCATTTTGTCATATACTCTTTGGTTATGCTATTAGCTTCAACATGGTCAATGTGTGACAGTAACATTCACTGTAGATTCTTCTAGATACCAAAACCAGTCTTATTCAACAATCAGAGACAGTCCTGCAGAGAATGTTAGTCTGAATGAATGAATGAATACAGACCAATCTCACAAGAAAAGATGGAGCCCTGCACTAGTAGGTAGAAGATTAAAGATTAAAGAATGCAAAAGTTAAAGATTCGGTTTTCATTGTACAAAAAAATGCCTCTAAAATGTCACAGCTCATCCTCCTTCAGTCTACTGTATCTACTTTACAGAGATCCTTTAAAACATTGTAGAAAATGCTTCAAATAAGAACAGGGAATCATAGCAATTTCCCCACATAAGTTTCTTAATTACCAGTTTATTCCAAATACAATGGTTGGAGCCCATGTTTCAAAATTAGCTTCTGGTTTGATGGAATAACAGCATCTGTGCATTTGTGAAGAAAGTGCTCACTGTTGTTTGCTGTTGACAAACCACTTATATGCAAGCACTGTGATTTTCTCTCAGTCTCTTCTTTTGCCAAGTCCCAATTGCCTGTCACAATCTTGGGCTGAGTTGATAACTTTTTTCCCCATTTGAGTTTATAAACACACTGTTAACAGGTGAAACAAATAACTTAGGATGATTAAAATGTTCTGTGTCTCCAGATGGGCAGTTGTAGGATCCAATTTTGAACACCATTTTGTTTGAAAAATTCCTTACATGGTTTTGCTCCAATTTTCTAAGTAATGTGTTAAAGAGGGACGATTTCCTGCCTACCTTAGTCAGTGTATGCTGTTTCACAGAGAAGGCAAGTTAGGATTGCTTTTTTTTAATCTTTCCTACTGTCAAGACCACAATACATAAAATTCAGAAGCTTTTGTAGTACTTACAGCTATTTGTCTGTTATGTTATTTGCAAACTGTAACAAACAGAGCTACATGATTATACTGTTATTATGACCACTGTATTAAAGAGCTTGTTGAAGTTACTCAAATGAAGACTGTTACTATTATAATTTCAGAGAAAACAGATTTTCTTGATTTAATGAATCCAAGAAACAAGTAAGAAAACAGTCTTGAAGGAAAAGGCTGCTGTAGCAAGCACACCATGATGCACCAGCCATTATGTCTTGCAGATTGGTTGATTTCTCATTAAGTTCAATGGAAAGACTCTTGTTGACCTCAGTAGAAATTACTGAGGGATAAAGACTATCACAAGCCAAAGCTGGAAGAAAAGTGATGGCAGTAGAACATAGCATGATCACAGCAGACAAAATCATATGCCAATCGTTACAGTGATGAAACTAAAGTGCTGCCTAAAAATGTATTAGAGTAATACATAGAACATGATGCAAATGTTGAGTAATCCACATTCTTGCAAGTGTTGGTCTGAGTCTCTACCCACATATATTTACACTTCTAAATTTCTAAATGGGCATATTCAATCTTTTAATTATCTTCCTAGTGGTAACGTCTATGTGAGATGGGGTAATAATGGTTTCTGCTTGTTGTGATATGTGAGCATAATGAGTTAATAATTTTCTGATAATGTATTTTAGATACTGCATCCTTGCTTTATAGTGTGGAAAAAGCTATCTGCACCATTATCAGCAGCTCCCACTGGAGTGAGAAAGCATTAAGTTAGACCCTGAAATCAAACTTTGTGACAGTTCAGAGCCCTTTATGTGGCAGGGGAGTCCCATTGCTCCAGCCTGGTGACTGACTGAACAGTAAATGCTCAAATATCGCAAAGCACATTGAAACAAATTGGCATAGCGCCCCACTGAATAATGCTTATGTGGCTACAGAATGCTTTCCAGTGGTGTAACAAGTCTTTAGTTGCTTATAGACATTATAAATACTGCTTCAGCTCAAATGCCTACCATTGTTTAGTTTTAGTGACAAAGGTCGGGGGTGGGGGTTGTCCGAGATCTGTGTATAAATGTCACAGAACATGGTGGACCTACAAGAGCCTCAGTACTCACTGACTTCAGAAGGACTGCATAAATTCCCCCACTGGAGAAGCAGAACACTCGTTAAGACAGATGGCATTGGAGCATCAGAAAAGTCCATCTGTTCCTCTTGCACACAGTTTATGGTTGGCCAATCACAGAGAGAACAATTCTTTGGGAGTTCTTTCCTGTACACCTGCTGAGGCAAAATTGCTGAAACCAAGACACCATCACAGAGCCCTGCTGTCAAAACATCGTGCTTTTCTACCAGTTCTACTTAACTTGGAAACTCTGGTCCACTAGGGTTGATTTTTCCCATATGTCTTTTGCCTTTACATCACCCCAGTTTTCTTTCTTACCGTCCACTTCCTCAATCCAATTCCTATCTATTATTCTACATTTCTCCTTTCTTTGCTTCTCCTCCTATTAGTTTTCCATTCTTCTTGTTTCACTTCCATTCCTGTTTTTGCATTCTGCAAACTGTCTCCCAGTCTCAGTTCTTTTGCTTTTGCACCAGATCCTGTATCTCATCATTCTCCCTTTCATTCCTGAACTTTTCTACACCATGTTCAGTACCATCCAGTGCACAATTCAGACAGCTGCCTGCTGTTCCCCCTTGTGAATGGCCTAATGAGCCCTAATGACAGAGATACCTGGAATACACAGGGACGATATCCTTCAGTATACGTACATGTTATCCCATACCAGGCATCTTCACCTCACTGATTTTTCTGAGCAACACCCAAGCATGGAAATTCTAGCCTGCACAAGCAGGGGCTTTCATCCCTGATGGAAAGACCTGGCCAAAATGGACAGAGATCAAAGGCAAGGGTCAACTGAAAAACTAGCTACTGCTCCTCAGGTTGAGGCTAAAGAGGCAAACAGCTAACATGTTAAGTACCCACAATGTCAAGATACTCACAGCAAGCAAAATTACAGGCAGGAGTAGATAAGCCTCCTTTGTAAAGGAGAGCTAACGGTGCAGGAAAAACTTAATTCTCTTCCAGGATTCTTACCAGCTACAACTCAACTACCGAGGTCTTTCCTAACCTGCAGTGGAGAGTCATCCCACATTTTCCACTGTCCTTAATTACGGCAGTGATTGCTTCTCTGAGAAAATGCTACCAAACATAAGAAACAAATTAGAGTGAGTGTAAGAATTGTGGCTGTAAAACAATATCTCACTATGTTAATTAAGCAATTTTAGTTCTAAGCCACTAAGGAAGAAGTTAGACACTTCATTTTAATTGTTAGTTTACTGGCTAATTAGAATAAATTAGATTTGTCATCAAAGACTCAGTAGTAGAGAGCTGTCAGTACTCTCTTGGCAGTTAAGTCCTTCCTGCACAAAGGCATTGTTGTCCAAAAAGTTAGATTTGTCACCCAGCATGCAAATAGCCAATCTCACACTCCAAGTCAAGAAACTGATTTTATTTCAGCATTGCACCAGGCTGAGTGCTCAGTGACTTTCCGCAAATCAAGCACACCCAGCTGGAGCCCCTGCACCCAATTTATTACAAAAGTTGCAAAGTGAATATATGCTAAGTACTTCCCTCTATAAACAACTGGTTGGTGATTTATGGGTCATTGTAATAAACATCATGTGTAGTTGCATCATATAAGTTTTCTACTGCACATGTTCAGGGAGTAGGGTTCTGCTTCTGGAGGTGGGTAACCTCTTACTTGGTGATGTGGTTTTGTAGGCAGATGAGTGTATAACAAAGGTAGTTTGCCTAAGGACATTTTATGCTAGGTTTTCCTGCCAAACCAGTGATCTCAATGATGAGGTCTGCTTAATATGAAGTCCTTTAGTTCAGATGTCCTGAATGTTCCCTGCATTAGATTGTGAGTCTTTTAATCTTTTAATCAGTACAAGTTCTACTATTCTACTGAATATAAACAATCTTTAGTCCTTTACTGATTGTTATCGAGATGTTCAGAACAGGGCATGCTCTTCTGCAACAGCAAAAGGGCAGATCTTTGGTATTCTGAATAAGCACTGACACCTTGAATACTTCCATGGAAATTTCTTGATTTAAATTGTTGATTCATTAACTTTTACATTAATTCACAAACAACATTGTGTTCAATAATGAATAAAAGGATTTTTTTGCTTTGGGGACCATCTGGATCTGAAGCAAAATATTAATGTAAAAACATTTATTTTTATTGTTTTGGAAAACATTAAGATGTCGGATTAAAGAACCTATAGTTAGTTATCCAGTATGTTATACCAGTAACATTATGTGGGCATAAATATAGCCACTATCTCCCTGGTTTTACAGAAGTACAAAAATGTCTTTCAACGTGATTCTGGCTGATAGTTGTCTGCATTCCTAATAGTGGATTAAATTTTCAATAGTGTTCTTATTTAATTAATATGATTAATGATTTTGCAGGTCATTATTTGACATTATTTCCCTAGTGATTAGGGGAGTTGGTGGAAAATAAGTTAATTCAGGGTTTAGCCCAGATGTCAAAGCAGTAGTTATGCTACAAAAAAATGTGAAAATCATGAGGTATGAGATATGGTATATATACAATTTCTATCTCTTTTGTTCCTTGCATCTATAACAGATCAAAAGACACAAAACAATACTTGTTTTTTCTTTTACTGTCTGTCTTGATGCCTTTCTGTTTCTCTTTTTTCTTAAGCTTTTAAATTGTAATTAGAGTAAACTTTTTAATAATTTTTTTTCTTGTCCATCTAAAGTTATCAGCGTACAGGGATTGCCAATGCAATTATAGGGCAGCAAGAGGCTGTTAACCTACCTGAGAACATAGGAGCTGAGAAGGCAAATGAGATGGTTTTATGCTTTATTCATGTATTTCTCTTAGTGCTTTTATCATTCCTATGTTGCCAGAGGAAAATCTCATATGGCTCCTCTCTCAGTTTCTGTACCAATCAGTTTCAGACTGGCGTTCTTTGGCAGATGATCTGAAGTCAGACTACGTTTACTGACATAAAAGCATGCAGACTTATCAGGTTCCTGTAGCTTTTGGACAGATGACTGATAATCTGGACAGCTTGGCTGTTCATTTTTTAATTAAAGATAAATCCTGTATTGAGGATCCAACTGTGTTGTTGTTTTTCAGTCAGGGTATGCAATAACAGGATTAAACCAACTCTTTGAGAAATAGTTGTTCTGTTAGTACACATACGGTTAACCACGTGTCCCACATCTTTAAAATAATATCCAATGAACCCTGTTTTTCTTCCAGCAAAAGAAGGGGGGTTCTTTAGGGTTGAACCACCCAAAGACCACACACCATCAGAACTCCAGGAAGATAAATATCTCTTGCTTCTATTCTTCTCCAAACCCTAAGCTTTGGTTGATTTTAGGCATATCTTGATCTCTGAAGGTTTCTAATGGAAAGGTTTTTGCTTTTTTATCCAGGTATATGGCCATTATTGATCCCTTGAAACCGAGACTCTCTGCAACTGCTACGAAGGTGGTCATTGGGAGCATATGGATATTGGCTTTCCTGTTGGCCTTTCCCCAGTGCCTATACTCCATAACCAAGGTGATGCCTGGGAGAACTCTTTGCTATGTAGCATGGCCAGGTGGTCCAAAACAGCATTTTACGTAAGTTTTTTTTCTTTTATACTTGTGCAAGGTATTGTCTACACTTCGAATGGACTTGACTAAAGTTGTCGAGTGTCATGCTCTCTACATGCAGAATAACTAATGGCATCGATCACTGAGAAACTGAAAGCAAGTTTTCTAAGCTAGGAAGACAGAGCATTATAAATGATAAATGGCACTAATTAATTCTCTCCCACTTCTATGAGTGTTCTCCATCCCATATTGCATGTTTATCATCATTGCTTCACTTAAGATGGCTACTGCTTCTATACCGGCAGAGATGGGAACAGAACATGAAATTCAAAGAAAGTTTCCTTTTCATCCTAAGCAGGAGAACAAGTATTTCCAGCCTCTCATCATAATAACATCTTTTTTCTCTAAATCTCTTAAAGAGAAGATTGGATTATCCTACTTCATTCTTCATTATTATCTCAGATATCAGTCCAAACAAGAAGACTCTAAAACCTGTACCTGGTTCCAGTTTCTGAAAGCATAGAATGTCAGTTAAATCAAATATCTGGCCCTCTGGAAGAATTAGGAATATATGTTAAACTATTCATAGAAACATTCCTTTTGTGTCTTCACTGGTATTTAAGATGAACTCTGTGTTCAAGGCTAAAAGCCTGTGTAACCATTCAGCATCAAATCTGACCATTTACTCTCTTTCAGGCAAGTCAAAGAGGCCCTAGTAATATATAATTTTAATTTTTTTTTAGGAGTCATGCACAGTTATTTCTTTTTAGGGCAGTAAGGTCACTCTCAGTGTTGGCTGGGAATTCTTCAGTGATTGTTCATAGGGATTTTATCTGAAGATGGCATTCAAATAGGAACTAACAGGAAGCTAGAGATGTTATCTTTTTTTTTTTCCGCAGTGTTTATATTAGCAGTGATGACTTTTTTGCACACAGGCAACAGAACTGTGTTGCCAATGGGCAACAGATCTGCCATGAAGTTCATCGTGTAACACAGGACACTTATGAGGGTTTTTTTGTAAATATACCATTAAAATACTTATTTTCCTATTTCATTTATAGTCCAGACTAGAGTTCAAAATACCTAGCTGGCCCTTAAGATACATGACTGTGTAATCAATTCAGCTAGTTATGGACATCACACCTTATTCTGCACCCACTAATCATGATAACTAGAGTCATTCTTAATTCACACTACTGCAAGTTCAGAATCAGAACTAGAAATGCAATAAAACAGAATCAGGACCAGAAATGCAAGAAAACGCTTGCCTTAAAATGTAAATGAATTTGCAATGCGATGAAAGACTTCCAAAAAGACAGTGAAAACACCAAGGACTAACCAGTCAACCTAAAACACGTTTTATGCTACTGTAGCACTCTTGACTTCTAGCAGCTATTTCATTGGTATAGCTCCTCTCAAAAGCACTTACCAGCTTAACGCTTTTTCATTGCAGGTATCATGTCATTGTGATTGTGCTGGTCTACTGCTTTCCACTGCTTGTCATGGGCATCACTTATTCCATAGTGGGAATTACCCTCTGGGGAGGAGAAATACCAGGCGACACATCCAACAAATATCATGAGCAGCTCAAAGCTAAGAGAAAGGTACTGTTCCATCAAACCTCACTAAGTAAATCCTCAAAACATCACCTACAATTGTTTTGTGAAGTATCACAGTATATTCTTTCAGAAACACCAAGTCACATGCAAAACAGAAATGAGAGACCTACTTCAATAAAGATCTGATAAGTTTGAGAAGCTGTCTTCTGTGTTCACCAGCTGTTCTTTTTCTAATTTTACTGTTTATTATTAAATAAAAATAGCATTTGTAGTTTAACTTCTTATTCTAGATATAACACCATATAGTGTATCTTTCATGTAGAAACTAAAACAAAACATTTGTCTTTTACAGAGCTAAAATACTGAGTCTGAACAAAGACCTAGCAAACCATTAGCTCCTCTTAGACCAGACTCTCATCCTACTGAAAGAAAAGTGAATCCTGCTGCAGTTCTTAATAGATGAATTTCCATACAGTTTTGAGATAAGTGCTGATCAGCCTGTTTATATTGAAAAGTTTACATTTTAAATCAATTACTCTTGGTGAGAAATACAAACTATTTTTTTTCTAGTTTTCTTTTTTCCAACATTTTTCACTGTAAATATTGCCTAATCTAACAAGATTGTGGGTTGCTTATGAACAGATTATTCAACTGTTTCCAGTTCAGTTTCCATGGCATTGCAGTGCTGTGAAGCCTTCTTTCATAAAAACTCTTTTTCTTAATCTAATTTTTCCTCTTTGCTAATACAGCCCATCTGCTTTTTATTTCTGACAATTTTTCCATTTTTAAATGTGTTTAACCTTACAGATTTGTAAAAATAGCACCCAAATATGGAGTTGTAATTTACAATGAGGAGTATACTTTCAATTGTTCGGTTTGCTTCCTGTACTGTTTATGTATTTGAACAGCGGTATGTGCTACCATTCTGTAGCAATAGCAGAGTGCAGCATATTGGGTCCCAAAACAACAGGAGATCTGCAAATATTGGAGAACACTGATGTTTTCATTTCTTTTAGGACACCGTCAGGAATTTGAAAATGGATTTTCCCCATGTACTACACAGAAATACTTGCTGTGGCAGAGGGTATACAAATGGAAAGATTAGGATCATTTTCTCATTCATACATCACCAGACTCATAAGAGACAAGTGCAAAATTTTCTATGGCGAGTTTCAGTTGCCAGAATGACAGACATGCCTAGACAGCCTTACTGTATGATAAGCATCGCATGAAGCTGAAGGTGTCATTTATTTTCACCTTTACAGAGTATTTTTAAGAGGGCAAAATACTAGCCTCTCTTAACTAAGCAAAATACAGACTGACTATTATTATCACTACCATTACCTTATAACAGTTCAAAGATAATTTGGAATGTGAAAGGAGAGAAAGTGATGAAAAATCCCTATGGAAAACTAACCAGTATGCTTTGCATATTTTCTCTAAAGTGGAATTACTGGGCTATTTTCCAGAATTGCTGAAAACATTTTACTTTTTAACATTATCTATAGAAGTCCAATATTACCATTACAGTCTTTGTCACGTAAGTTGTCGTTTACCCAAAACTGTATTTTCAAAGTTACAGACAGAAAAAGATTTCACTAGTCAATTAACTGATACTGCCTGCTCAGAGAGTTTAAAAAAAAAAAGAAGCAAATACTCAGTTGAGGATGCACAGGGTCTGACTGTAAAAAACCCTAAGGAATCAATATCTGTAACAGACACAGTTTGCAAACACAAATGTGGAAATAAAATTAATAAAAGCTGACTTGGAGAACCAGGATACTGCAGAACTCGAGCAACTTTTGTCTTAACAACTAAGTAAAACAAACGTCCATCTTTAAAAACTAAAGGTCTCAAAATAATTTTTAAAAAGCTACCTCTTAACTATATGCTATGAAGGGTTCAATAAAATCCCTCAAATTCTTTTAAAACAGCAGCTCTTTTGAACTCTATGCAACAGACAAGGAATAGCAACCTTAATTAAACAATTTTATATGTGAGTGTACTGGAACAGATGCTTTCAGTACATGAAACAAGGGGATTAAATTACAGGCAAATATATTGTAACTGCGTCAGTGACTTTATCGGCAGAACTCCATGACAGGTCTTCAGTTCCCCTGCTATGTTTTCCAGCAAGATTTATAAAATAACTGGTATTTGGAAAGATGATTCATAATTGGTCATTCATGGAGAAGAACTAATAGACTGGAATCCAAGTAAAGCTATCATTCAGCGTACCTCTGACCATAGAGCTATGGCTTTTCTTTCATTCAGCCAAAGAAATCATCTGATTTTCTTACTATTTAGCATGCAGATATATAGACATATAGGAAGTCTGAAATGGCTGCATTTATAATGAAGGAGAAACACAAAATAGTCGGCCGCACGTTTCATTTGATGCAATGATACAGTGCAAAGGACATTTGCTTAGGATTGTCTGAAATGCTATTCATTGTTTAGAAGGTAGTGAACATTTCATGTAAAACCTTTTAAAGAAAACATGCTTGCTAAGAAAAGACTAGAAGCTTAAGAAATTTGTTAATGGTTTGATAGATACTCTCATCACTTCATATGTGTGACTGTGCAATGCACCCTAAATCCTTCTGAAAGAAACATCAAAGAATAAAGAATTTGCAGAATTTAATAGTTTGTAGTACAGACTGAACAACACAAAGTCATACTTAGTATCTTTAGTGGCCAAAGACTTGAAATATTTAAAAAGTAGCCTCATGCAGTCCTGAATACTACTACTTTTTCTAATTTCCTTGACAGATCAAATGTCTCAGGACTTGAATCATTTAAATTGGCCTGACATTCTGTGATTCTGTGTGACATCAGTCTTTTGAACTTCTAAACATCCACTACATGTGGGAAATTTGCAGCCATTACCCCTTCTTAAAGCTGCTGGCATGAAACTGACTGATGTTCGTTTGAACGTAATTTATTCTTCTACAATTCCCATTTTGACAAGATGGAATTATAGTTTCAATGCTGCCATACGTAACTGAAGTTTATATAGGTAGCTCATAATGTTGCTATCAGTTTTATTGCACCAAAATTATCTTTATATTCAATTTCAAATAATTAGAGACTTGCTCTTAGATGTTGCCTCCACACTTCTCTTTTCCCTAACTAACCTTCTGTTGCATATTCTCTTACAACTTTACTTAACCTGTAAGAGGGGATAACCATGTACTGTTAATCAGTTACTGTTGTCTTTCTCAAAAGATGCAGTTCTGATACAATTTTCCTCTGAAAAAATAGTGTTTCTGGCAACAGCAGATGCCATTGCCTTGTCCCGACAGGCAGAATACAGAAAACAGAAAATACTCCCCTTAACTTTTGTGTCTTGTTTTTACAACTCCCCTTACCTCTATTAACTTTATGATAACAAGTCACAGTGCATCTTCAGCAGTTTTCATGATTCCTCCATTTTTATGTCTCTACCTGTATTCTTTGCTGCTAATAACACAGCTTGAGGTATCATCTCAGCTGCAATGAAGACTGATTAAAAGCCAATATAAAAATTGTTTTCCAAGTTTGCACGTAAAAACAGATAAAAACCTGTGTTTACTCATTATTCACAGTATTAGAGGAAGTGCTGGAGAGATGATTATGTCCACCAGCACAACTGATAAGGAAATTTTAAAAGTTTTCTTTATATATTTGGACAGGAAAAGTATAGAATCATAGAATCATAGAATCATAGAACAACCAGGCTGGAAAAGACCCATCGGATCATCGAGTCCAACCATTCCTATCAAACACTAAACCATGTCCCTCAGGACCTCATCTACCCATGCCTTAAACACCTCCAGGGAAGGTGAATCGACCACCTCCCTGGGCAGCCTATTCCAATGCCCAATGACCCTTTGTGTGAAAAACTTCCTCCTAATCTCCAGCCTAAATCTCCCCTGGCTGAGCTTGAGGCCATTCCCTCTTGTCCTGTCCCCTGTCACTTGGGAGAAGAGGCCAGCTCCCTCCTCTCTACAACCTCTTTTCAGGTAGTTGTAGAGAGTAATTAGGTCTCCTCTCAGCCTCCTCTTTTCTAGGCTAAAGAACCACAGCTCTTCCAGCTGCTCCTCATAGGTTCTGTTCTCCAGCCCCTTCACCAGCTTCATTGTTCTTCTCTGGACTCACTCCAGAGCCTCAACATCCTTCTTGTGGTGAGGGGCCCAGAACTGAACACAGGATTCAAGGAGCAGCCTCACCAGTGCTGAGTACAGAGGGATAATCACCTCCCTGGACCTGCTGGTCACACCATTTCTGATACAAGCCAGGATGCCATTGGCCTTCTTCTCCACTGCTGGCTCACGTTCAGTCGGCTGTCGACCAACACCCCCACGTCCCTCTCCTCCTGGCAGCTTTCCAGCCAGACTTCTCCCAGTCTGTAGCTCTGCATAGGGTTGAAAATTGGACATCTCACATCCATTTACAGCCAAACGTATTTATTTAATAAGTTGATACAGTATACACAACACAGTGGAGGAGAAAATGCAAAAGCAGAAAAGTCAAGACTTCCATCTGAAAAGAAAATAATATTCAAGATGTTGTGGGAGTGTAAGAATAATGATGTCACAAGAACAACATTTTAACATAAATTTGAAATATTACATAGTGTGAGAAGCCTAATCAAGTAAAACAGAAATACACACTTTTCCAGATTAGCGTCAGAATGGTTATATGTAAATTCAAGAAATCACTCAAAATTACTGTTTGGAAAGTTTTTGCCAGATAAATAAAAATACCTAGGTGAAGTCTTCAAGTACTAAAAGTAAATATTGAAATAAAACAGCCCAAAATTTTGAATAATTTTCTGACATACTGACATGAGTAACTTCCCTGCTTTTACAAATGACAGGAGTAAACAATAGGACAGAATCTAAGCAAATATTCTCTATAAGGACTGCTGCAAGAACACTTCACACATAGCCATTCAAACATATTTCTCTGGCTTGTTCTCTCCAATTGTTTTGTTGTTTGGTTTGGGTTTTTTCCCTTCATGGATTTAAAGAAAGTCCAAAGAAGAGTAACTAAAATGATCAAAAAAAAAAAAAAAAAAGGAGGAGGACTTGTCTCATGACTTTATATTCATTTTTACGTAGAAGTACAGCCACAAAAAGTAGTTCAGCACATTGCTCATGACTATTCACTGGCTTTCAGTGCAAACAAAGAGGTAGATTTTCCTTTTTGCATTTTTTAGCAAATATAAATACATGAAATTAATTCCTGTTAATATACATTTTATACTACATTGCACAAAATAAGAAAAGCACTAGTTAGAAATAATGATGCTTTTGCTGGTATTAAATATTCAGGATCATCGGGTCAGGATGAAAGAAAAAAGCTGAGTCGTTTCACTACAGAGTAGCTTATTAAGGGGTAAAATTAGTTAAATTAAATTTTAAAAAACCACAAGCAAGTCAAAGATATTACAGCATAGCATCAAAATTCATAGAACAGTGAATTAATTATGAGCACCCACAAAGGCTGACACAGATTTGGAAAACCAAGACCATACTCATAATATAAACCTTTATAATCAGAAACAGGCAATGATAATAGCACACTATGAACTCACACGTCACATAGTAAGTCATTCTGAAATTAAACATCCTTGTTGCTAAAAAGCAACCACCAAGTCTGAACAGACAGATTAGTTAGATACTGCCCCCAAAACCTCATGTGAAATTTTGCATTCAGCCATAAGAAACAAAATGTTTTGACACACTACGTCCAAGGATTTGTCTTGCATGCGCCTTCCTATTTTCAGTCAATATCTTCTTGAAGTACCATTTTTATCCTAGAAATGTGTTCAAACTTCTTAAAGGTTGGAAAATAATTGTCATATACAATTATTATATTATTACACAATAGTAATAGTCACTATTTGCAAGTAATTGCTATTACAAATAAAAGCCTGCTAAAGAGGGGTTTTTTACTTTATTTTCTCATGTGCTTTACAAAAGCTTCTAAAGAGTAATTAGGGCTAAAATACCATTTGGATATCTAGCAAAAATAATAAAAGATATCTTGTACTATTTCAATCAGTAATACAACTCCATAGCTATTAAGAATCTCAAAAAGTATTGGCATAAAAATTGATTTCGACATTTTCATTCACCGTTAACTTCTTAAATTCTTGCACAATCAACGTGTATAATGACTATATACGCCCCACTACCTAAACACATACACATAGAAAGACTTTCTTCCAGCACTACTAGGCAGCATGGCAAATATTTTGAGAAAAACTTTTTTTTTAATGATTTTAAAAGTGCTATTAAATCCTTTCTGTTACTGAGTGCATGGACTAAATATCTACTGGAAATGTAGGCAATTAGCAAAGGAATTCTTTGCGTTGGGCACCAGAATTTTTATTTCATAGTCTCATTCTTCACATGCTTATCTGTTGCCTATGGAAAGACTGAGACATGAGATACTGTGGAATTATTTTCATTCCGTCTTAAAAAAGACTAAAATAAACTATGCATAACCAAAATATTTTTATAGAGCTGTTTCATGTACTCAGAACTTTGGGAAAACAGAACCCATCCTTTCTATGTTTCACGAATTTTTTCTAGGATTGTTTTATATATTTTAATATATAATATATATATATATTATATATATAATTTTATAATTTGCCCATATTACAAAAAAGTTTTCCTCTTGTAGTAAAAATAGCCCTCCTGATCATTTTCTGAATACCATTAAAACAGCAAAATATAATTAAATTATTGATTGATGTTTCTGGAAGCCGCTGTCAATCTACCAAATACCAACAACACACTCGGTAGCAGTACTAGTTTCCACTCTTTGTCTTAGGGTTCCCTAAATCTCATCTACTAGTTGTGAAGGCATCACTCCATACTCATCCTCCATTCCTGAAGCAGCAACCAAGGCAGAGTAACAGAACAGTAAACTAAAAATGCCTTTATTTACTGATAGACTGATGCAAGCTTTCTGGTTAAAACTTCCTTAAACAACAGCAGGCAACAACTCCAAGAGAGAAGCTGAGTTACCGAACTGTATGGTCAGTGTGTAGGCTCAGGACTGTGCATGCAGAATTTCTGTGACTTACCTCTTCTATATTTCTATACATCAGACTTTCAGCAGAAAATTCACTTGAAACACCAGATCTAGTCAGAGTCCCAGGGCAAAAATTTCTTAGTAGTGCCTCACAATCTCAAGAATGAAAGTGTGCTAAATTAAACAGCCCAAAAAATTCAACAAATCACTTCAATGTTAGTGAACTCAGTGTGCTTTCGAATGCATTGCTGAATTGAAATATACACATTCCTTAATAATAAAATCAAGACAGCTACAGGAAAGACAAAATAAACCCAAATCAGATGCTCTTTCATAGTTTAAATTTTAAGCATGAATGTGATGATCCCCATGGAGGTTTTTTGGTTGGTTGGTTGATTGCTTGTTTTTTTTTAAGACAACCCTCCTTTCCTCTCTCTAGTTCCCCACAGTTTCATGTCTGGGATCTGACCCTCCAAAGGGATAACCTTAACATCCCACCCTCTGGACACAGTCTGTTCTTTACGTTTTAAGGAAATTCTTTGACCAGAACATAGATAAACCTTGAAAAACATGACTTTTGAGTCTGTGAGACTTTCTGGAAAAGTGCCCAGAACTCCTGTGTGAAAAGTCCAAGGTCAGTACGTCTGAAGTACTACTAAGGTGCCACAAGCTGTATATCCAGCAGAGCAGAACTACAGTTCCAGTATTGCACTTACACACTTTTACATTCATTACTTTTTTACATTCATGTGAAATCAAAAGATAATTTCAGCACATCTTTTCCCAATTAAAGCAGAAGACTATGTGACTACTTCCTTAGGACTCAATGTGCAAGACCTCACTAAACACCTGCTGTAGTATAAACTTATGAAGGGAAAACCAGGTGAAACAGCCCAGAGACATCACAAATGGTGACAGGAGCTGAACTGCAGAGATCCTACAATATTCTAAATGTACTTTTTAGAATCTGGTGAAAATTATCACCTACAATTGGAAGTGGGTCTGTGCTATGTCTGTTGATATATCCACCTAACAAATGTAATCCTTTAACTCAAGTACTTGATGCTTTAGAAGGTACTGTACTGCAACGTTGTAAACCATCTATTTGAAGCACCTTTATGCCATTACTCATTTTCTGCAGTAGATAGAAAGAACTTCTTTGATTTCTACAGGTTTTGGATCAGGTTTCCTAGGAAACAGTTTCAGCCACCCTGTCATGGATCAGGAGTGTCAAATGAGTGTGCAGCAATGATTTTTGTCTTGACCCTTATGGCCAAGTAGTGTGGATACTTTAACACTTGAAGTAATGCCAAAATGTCTGCATGAAAGCAGAAATAGCGGATGCTGTCAGGACAGTGACACTCCTAATACTTTTTAGCAAGAATAATTGACCAGAGCAGGTACAACCTTATTATTGACCAAGTATTACCAAAATGTTCCATGTGTGAGTTACAAGCCTACTTCTCCAAATAAGTTCATAACCTTATAGAGTCATTTGTTGAATAACAAAAATAAACCAAGGGCATCAAATGCAAAACAAACCTCAAGCATCACTGACATGAACATTTTCCTTCCAACTCAATTTAAATTAAAATAAACTGGGGGATATTATTAATCTTGTCTTCTTAGGGGTGGTAATAAACACTTTTGCTTCAGTCTTGGCAAAGGAAGATGTTACTACTGTTGCAAATGCAAAATTATGATGGCAATAAGAGAATAGCTCTATTTGTTGGTGGGTTTTTTTTTCTAAAAAGGATTTTGCAATGCATTTTAAATAAGTACAGTCCAGGAATAATTCAGTTCATCTTCAGACAACACAATCTTATTCCTATCAACAGAGAAGAGTTTTTTCAAACTATATATTAAATAATCCGTATGCTCTCCCATGGCGTTCTTGTGCCAAAATTAGAGAGAAAGATGGTAAAAAATTAAAATGGTTTCTAATTATTTAAATCACTTATTTAATCCCCCTAAGTGATTAAGATGAAAATAAAACAACCCAAAAGACTGGAGGCTTTCCATATGAAACAGGAGCCTGTGTTCCTATTTTGAAGATATCCATCTTGCTTTACGATCAAGAGGGCAGCTTCCATTGATAGGAGCCCATGTAAACTAAATCATGTGTTAGGGATACTTTTGCATAATTCATCAGCGTAATTCTGGATAGTCTTATTTGTTTATTGCACTGTTCAATATAAGGTCTAGTTTCCAAGAGGAAAAAATTCACACACGCCCATCCCTCTGAAGTCTTATATGGAAAATGCAAATGAGTCTTAAAACATTGGCAAGGCTCTAGGAGAACTTTCAACAGGGGTTAAAGGTCCAGAACATTCTCAGAATTACAGCAGAAAGTCAGCTTACAAGTCTACTGTTCTTATTGGGAAAACAAAAGAAGATATGATTATTTTGTTTCTTTGACATCAAATCTCATCTCTGTCTGGAAGCATAGAAATGAAGTGTGCCCCATTACTCTTTCCTGGTCAGGAAGGAAACTGTTGTAAAATGAGTAATACTGTGGATTTTAAGTACAAAAACATTAGATCAGCTTTTTCGCTTTTTTTCCCCTGAACTTTATCGCCATTGGATAACCATATCCAGTAATATCAATCCCACAACAGCCACTTAGAGTCATTTTCTAAAGAACATGAACTTCTGATGCCACTCCATGCTGAAGACTAAGGCAATGATACAAGGCTACTTACCCTGTCATCTAGGTGACAGGAAAAAAACTTAGCTTGAGCAGCAGACAATAGCACATTGTCTAGTATCTAAATTAGTCCCAAGAAGTTGAGATATCTCTTTTAGAGAAAGTAACATAATTACTTGTAGCATCTTTTCTTTCCCATCCCCCAAGCAGATGCTTGTAAAATCATGTCTTCTCAACAAAAAAAAACCCAAAAAAACCAAAAGAAAACACCAAACCTGAGCAAGGAATTTACCCCTTTTCTTTAATGAAACAGATATTTCTCGGCGTGTTGAAATCAACGTAGTCACCATCAAAGCTGTGTTCCATTAGAAAAAGCATCATTTAAAAATGGCAGCAGCCAAGACGATTCATTAAAAATGTCAGAATTGCTTTGACATATTGGGGGGAACCCACATTTTACCATTTTTAAGATAGCAATCTGATTCAACTCTGCTTATTACTAGAACAGAGTATATTTTTCAACTCTACAGCTTAAGTAACAAAGTAAGTGATTGTGAATTCTGCCTGTAGCAAGGGATTATGCAAAATGAAATGAAAAGCTGTTTCTTTATTTCAAGCAACTGAGAAGAAATGGATAGATAGTTAAGTCAGAAGAACCAAATGATTTGTCAGGCACTGGAATTGACAAGTTCCTGCCTGAAAGACTTCCAGGTTCTCCAACTCTTTCTAAATGCACATCTACTTCAACTATTAAGAATATATCATTTCTATTGGCTAACAGAGCATAGAAAACCCCTTAGCTTGTCAAATTTATATGAAAAAAGCCACAACAACTGGTATGTCAGAAATCAGTCCTATCTCTGTATAGATCCTAGTTTTGTTCCTAATATTCTGACAAAAGGAGATAGTTTATTCCAGTTAAAGCATTGTGGAGAAGCAAAAGTCATAATGGTGCTCCCCTCTCTCTAGTGCTTAGTGAACAAGGGGCATGTATGTTCTCAGGATGAGGAAGTGTTTTTTCTGATTGCATCCTGACATGTTGAGAGAAATCATTTGTGCGATGGTGGTTCAGTATTTAACTTACTAAAAAAGAAGATAGAACAGAAAGATAAACACAGTATGTCTCCCAACTATCTGTGAGCTGTGTTTAAGTTGTATTCTTGGACAAATTATCCATGAGTGGGTAAACAAAGCCATCCTTACACTGTATACATTCCTAAACTATTTTCTATGCTTCTCATTTGCATAAAACCTAGGAGTAAAAGTTCTGAGACTAATGCAGTGTGTGATACCGATGCAAATGAAATCAGAAGCCAAATTCCTGACTTTGTGGAAGCAGCACTATCAAAGATATGTGGCCTAAATCTTAAGTATTGATGGCAAATCAATGCCTTGCAATGTGAATTGCAACAACCCTCTAGCAGCAACTTAATCTCTCAGAAAGTTTTATTTCACTCCTAATCTTCCAAAGACAGTCTGTTCTCAATACTACATCTAAACCATACTAATTTTTCTAGCTATTTTTCATGCAAAATAAAAACAAGAGGGACAAAACCGTATTTGCCACTCTTTCTGAGTATAGTGGTATCTTAGCTCCTTTTCATTTTTACTGCTTCAAATATTTCATAACAGAGGCAAACGTGCATACTCCAATTCCAATGAACTTATATCTGTTTCATTCTTTTAAATACATTTTTCCTATTAAATACATCATTCGTTAATGGAAATGTTTCTTACTCAGAGAGGAAGGATTTAAAGGAAGACTACCAAGTGCATAAATTAGCATTTTTATAGATATAGTTTTTCTTAATCATAGGCAGAAGTATTAGGCTGTGGCAAAAAATAACTGCTGGTTTTAACTATCAACTTCAAAGCAGTATATCTCATCTTAGAATGAATTCTATTGATCAAAAGAACCATTAGATTCTAAATATTTTTGCCGACAAGAAGAATTGAATTCTGGAGTCCTGAAACTGATGAATTCTTTGAAAGCGTTTTGAGCTGCTTCTTGTTTATGCAAAATGTCTTGCAGGAAGTTGTCAAGATGCTTGAAAGTGCAATAATCTGTGGGAAAGATGTCTGGCAAGTAAGCAGGATGAGGCAGAGTTTCATAGCTCAGGTTGGGTAGCTTCTGCAGAGTCACTTGTGAGATACATGGTCAGGCATCATGTTCTTTCCTGATTGACTAGTTTTGGACACAAACACTGCAGTTATTGGCATGTTTTGTTAATGTCCTGGTAATCTTCTCTGCTGTGGTGTCAGGATTCAAGAAGCTGCAGTGGATGATTCCAGTTGCCAACCATCAAACAGTGACTGTAACTTTCCCTTGATGCAACCTCAGTTTGGAGAAGTGTTTCGATATTTCATTTCATAGAATCATAGAATCATAGAACAACCAGGTTGGAAGGGACCCATCGGATCATCAAGTCCAACCATTCCTATCAAACGCTAAACCAAGTCCCTCAGGACCTCATCCACCCGTTCCTTAAACACCTCCAGGGAAGGTGGATCAACCACCTCCCTGGGCAGCCTATTCCAATGCCCAATGACCCTTTCCATGGAAAACTTCCTCCTAATCTCCAGCCTAAATCTCCCCTGGCGGAGCTTGAGGCCATTCCCTCTTGTCCTGTCCCCTGTCCCTTGGGAGCAGAGCCCAGCTCCCTCCTCTCTACAACCTCCTTTCAGGTAGTTGTAGAGAGTAATGAGGTCTGCTCTCAGCCTCCACTGTAGAGAGTACCATCGCATATAGAATCCAGTTTCTGTCACATATTACAAAGCAAACAGTAAATGAAATGTTTTTGTTGCAAAAAGGAGAACGGAGTAGATTCTGTCACAGCATTTTTTTGCTGTTGTTGTTCAGCTCATACGGCACTCATTTCTTGAGATTTTTAGATTTTCCAGTTTGGTGCAAATGTCAAACAACTGTTGAAGGGTCAACATTTAGTTCTTCTGCAATCTCTCAAGTGGTTTTGCTTGGGTACACTTCAATATTCACCCTCAGTTCTTTGTCATTGATCACAGAGGGATGTCTGCAAACCTTCTCATCCTTAAGGTTCTTCTTTCTATTACAGAGTATTTAGAACCAGTCTTGAGCTGTACGTTCAGTGATGCTCTCCTGCCTAAATGCTTGGTTAATATTGCTAGCAGTTTCAGCTTCTTTACAGCCCCTCTTGAACTCATACAACGAATCATGTGAACAAGGTTAAATAAAAATTTAATCCAAAATAAGCATCACTGTTTACCATGGTGTAAATGGCAATTATTTTTGCACCAACCTAATCCATCAGTATCAGCAGAACATGTTGATGAAAGTCAAAATACAAAATAATTTGAGTTTCCATCATACTGCTAATCTAGACCTGCACAAAGGTTACATACCTGAGACACTCAGAACAATGCATTTTAACAAATGTTTTGGAACAGAAGTACGTGCCTTTTCCTGCCATGCTGCCCACAATACACATATGGAAATTGAGCAGAATGCCAGGGGGAAACAGTGCCACTGGGACACAAATTGGTGATGCTTACTGCAACCACACATTTTGGAAAGTTCCGTGGTATCAGGAATAGAGCTAGACATTAAGCACAACTGAATTCATTATTTTTTCTGGTTTATTTGTTTCAAAAATGATTCCTAATGCACAGGAGGAAACCCTTATTAATGAATTCCATCCAACCCAACAGAGCAGAAAGCAAATATTAATGTCTAAAAAGCAAAAAAACCCAAAGCAGAATAGGCATATTAAAAAGAAACAATATAGAGGAAGCTTGTATTGTCAGAGCCACACATCTAAGTACTAAAACAAAGTCCCAAAACATTGAGGCTCTCTTTTATACTCTGCAGTAGAACCTGCAAAGTGTCATCGGAGATTTTGTAGTGAAGCATCATGGTGTGCAGGGAAAAGGCAATCAAGCTTTTGTGGCAAATTCACACATGGCCTGTTTCACTTATGCTTCCTGTGCCCTTTATTGAGCTTAACAGTTTACTGGCACCCATTCATCAGAATTTATGTAAAGTAAAATCAAGGTGTCCTTAGTTGATACCATCAAGAAATGAAACTTATCACTTGAAAGACCAAAGGTAGCAACAAGAACCACAGCATTAAACTGTAAGATATGGCCTTGCACAATGCACGTGCCTGCCTCTGAAAGAGGAAAAGAAATTGGGAATATTCTCCCTCCTTTTCAGATTCCTCTTATTCTTCCTTTCCTCAATTTCTGCCAATACATTCTCATTCTTGGCTGATGAAAGGAGCACAGACTAGTGCTTTTTGATTCCTCTCATAAATTCTGTCATCGACTTCAAATTCAACGGCAACTGCCCTCTGTTTCAAACAATATTAAGCCACACAGACTTGCAATATCTTGCTTTAGGTAATACGTCAGTGAGTGCACTGTACTGCATAAAGACTAAAATGAATGACAACTTAAACTTGACTTTTCTTAAACACTGCTTTTTGCCACAAAAATTAGCACTTTCTTGTTCTAGAAGAAAAAAGAAAACCAAACACCCACTTTACACATTAATAAGGAAACCCCATTTCATGCCTTCCCCTAAACTTACATATACCCATATACCAGTATTATTGCCATTCACTTCAGTGAAACTCAGATTGATACAACATCATCTGAGAGAAAAAATACACTTTAAATTTAGGTAATTTTGGTTATCTGCGACAAAGAGCCGCAAACCTGAATGATTAAGAATGTAATGTGCTTCACCTTCTATCATAACTATTTGCTTCAGAAATTTCTGATTTCTGGATGATGACAATTTAATATTTAATTATGAATTTCCAGACAGAAACAGAAACAAGAACACTTTATGTTGATTTGTGTCTAGAGAGGAGAATTTAATTTTACACAAGAGTAGCCTTGCAGGCAAAGATGTAGTTTTCTGCAAGTAAACTGCCATTTCTCATTTCAAAATTTTAAAAAACCCAACAAAACACAACAACAAACCAGAAAAAAAAACCCACAAAGTGAAATTTGCTTGAATTTGCAAGAAAACATATTTTAGTTGAGGGCTTTCTTTATGTCATAGACAGTTATTTGGGAATTTCTGTTACCGTGAAGAAAACAGAATCACAGAATCACAGAACAGCCAGGTTGGAAGGGACCCATCGGATCTTCTAGTCCAACCATTCCTATCTAACACTAAACCAAGTCCCTCAAGACCTCATCCACCCGTGCCTTAAACACCTCCAGGGAAGGTGAATCAACCACCTCCCTGGGCAGCCTATTCCAATGCCCAATGACCCTCTGCGTGAAAAACCTCCTCCTAATCTCCAGCCTAAATCTCCCCTGGCGGAGCTTGAGGCCATTCCCTCTTGTCCTGTCCCCTGTCACTTGGGAGAAGAGCCCAGCTCCCTCCTCTCTACAACCTCCTTTCAGGTACTTGTAGAGGGTAACGAGGTCTCCTCTCAGCCTCCTCTTCTCCGGGTTAAACAACCCCAGCTCTCTCAGCCGCTCCTCATAGGGTCTGTTCTCCAGCCCCTTCACCAGCCTCGTTGCTCTTCTCTGGACTTGCTCCAGAGCCTCAACATCCTTCTTGTGGTGAGGGGCCCAGAACTGGACACAATATTCAAGGAGCGGCCTCACCAGTGCTGAATACAGAGGGAGAATCACCTCTCTGGACCTGCTGGTCACACCGTTTCTGATACAAGCCAGGATGCCATTGGCCTTCTTGGCCACCTGGGTACACTGCTGGCTCATGTTCAGTCGACTGTCGACCAACACCCCCAGGTCCCTCTCCTCCTGGCAGTTTTCCAGTCAGGCTTCTCCCAGTCTGTAGTTCTGCATAGGGTTGTTGTGCCCCAAGTGCAGGACCCGGCATTTGGCTTTGTTAAACCTCATGCCTTTGGACACTGCCCAGTGGTCCAGCCTGTTTAGGTCCCTTTGCAAAGCCTCCCTACCCTCCAGCAGATCGACACTTGCACACAGCTTAGTGTCATCTGCAAACTTGCTAAGGGTACCCTCAATGCCCTCATCCAGGTCATTGATGAAGACATTGAACAGGACTGGACCTAGCGCTGAGCCCTGGGGAGAAACATGAAATTCTATATTTATAAATATAGACAATAAATGCGCACAAACCTTAATTAATTTTATGTTAATTTTGGGGTGCAGCAGCTAAAATAAGAAAGCTATTATTTGTACAGCCTATGAAGGTTTATTAGTTTTAGGAGACCTTTAGCAAGCTAACAAAGCATTGCGTCCCTTACCCTAACACAGAAAATTTGAATTAATTAAGAATTTGGATGCTAGCAAAAAAGACAAACAACTTTGGTTTGAAAATGTTGTTAACACAATTTAGCATGCCAGACTGGCAACCTGCACTCTTACAGTGATTTCTAACAGCTCCACCATTTCAGTTCAAGCACTGCACAGATGAAATGTGCAGTATAAGTATGGATTTGCCTGATTACACTTTGAAAACTTGGAGACAAAAAATCCTTCCATTTAGAACCTATGATATTCCAACAATAAATAATTCTGGGAATAATTTCATATGCACAGCTGGTGCCGCAAGAAATGCTAATTAAATATCAAGGCAAGTAATTAGACTCTCAAGAATTCTAAAATTACACAAATCCTGAACAGTGTTGAAGTAATACTTATCATCACTAACAGTTATAAGAGCACAGCAACAAGCAAAGTGCACCTGTAAATCCATGGATAGAGAGGTTAAGTATTGTAGCGAAACAGTGGAGTTTAGTCTTCTACCTATACAATGTATGCAAGGCACAGGTGTAAAAACCCAGCAAAGGAATAATGGAAGTTAAGTAAAAAGGAGTAGAAAAGGCATTCTATGTAACGTGAGACTCTGAATTGACAACATATTTTCATGGCATCATTTCAGATACATAAGTTAGTCCAGAAGTGTCTGTTCACAACAGTCAAAACCTGATCACTCTGTCCAAAAACATCTCGCATACAGCCCCTTATACATCTACAAATGCCTAAATTCAGCATACAGATGTACTCACCATAGGTGAAAGTCATACTAAGTTTTAGTGCGTTGCCTTCCGTTCAATAATACTGATCTTCCTTCTCCAGTGATTTACAGTTAACTGATGAAAAGTGCTTTAGAAGAATCAATTGTTAATAATGTTGTTTTATGTGTGGGCATCTCTAAGTGATGAACAGTACATGTAACAGTACTAATAAGAAATCTCATAAGCAAACTCTTGTACAGTACAGTACTAGCCAGCAGGAAAGCTTGTAAACTCGTGCCAGATATTAAATGAAAAATTGCTTTGTTCCCCACAGGAAGATGTAATATGACTTAAGGTTGGCACCATAATAATAATAATACATAAAATTATTTAATTACATTAGCTGAACTTTTATAAAAATATCAACATAAGACACGTGGGTATGGGAAATTTCAGCTCTTTTGTTTGATTCTTTCCCCTCCAGCAGAACTATAAACAGTAGGAAATGGCAACTTGTGCAGAGAAATGAAAGGAACTGTAGACAGCAAACCTTACTACCCCTCAGTATTCACAGTATAAATGTACAAGAGACCTCCCCACACAGATCTATCATGTCTGGTTTCATTTTACCTACAAAATCAAAATCTGTTGTGTAAATGTGTGAAAATGGAAGCTGGGCTGGTATTTTGCATAGCTGAAGAGGGAATGAAAGGATTGAAAATTTTATGTGACTCTCCACTTTCCTTCTTGTGCTTCAAGCACAAAACAAAGCTCCTCTTTATTTGTGCTTAATAGAAACTACTGTAGGTAACAGATGTTACGGTGCCTGCAGAAAACAACAAATAATGATCACCAGTCAAGGAAAGAGTTAGCATCTGAAACTGAGAAGGATACTGCAGTTGCTCATTTCCTACAAGCTGGTGTTTACTCAAGTCACATCTAATAAATGGGGACAAGGAATAGACTTGCAGAACACAAAATTAAAACTCTCTAGTGTCAATTAAGTCCAAATAAAACACCCTGTAGCCTTATTGCATCATTAGGTTTACAGAAAAAAAGTAATATTTTAGATAGACAAATATAAGAAAATATATTACTTGGAAGAATCAAAACAAAAAGTTAGAGAAGACTGTCATTTTATTTTTCATAAGAAAAAGAGAATCTCAAGCTCGGGGGAAAAAAGGAAAAAAAGTCAGATTGAAAGGAAAATGATATAAAAGCATATTCATTTTTCTTTTGACTAACTTCACTAGTCAAACGCAAGAAAATCATTAGTGGATATTGAAATGCTAGTCCAAATAAAAAAGGCTAATGTATATTATTAAATGGTGTTATTACTTCCTTCTTTCAGGTGGTAAAAATGATGATTGTGGTTGTGCTGACATTTGCCATCTGCTGGCTGCCCTACCACATTTACTTCATAGTTACTGGGATCTATCAACAATTAAATCGGTGGAAATACATTCAGCAAATCTATCTGGCCAGCTTTTGGCTTGCCATGAGCTCTACAATGTACAATCCCATCATCTACTGCTGTCTTAATAAGAGGTAAGAGCTGATTATGAAACAGTTGGTATGCATAACTTCAATAAGAATAGAAATGGCTTAAATGGGATAAAGGGCAAAGAATTTTCACTTGAATAGTTTTCAGTCAGTGGGAAAGAAAACAAAATAAAATACTTTCCCTTAGTTTTGTACTTGAAATGAATCCCAAAACCCAAATGCACATGTCCAGTAAATACTTCAGTCTACTTAAAATTTCAGAGTAAAATTCAGTATTCAGAAACCAACCCTTCCTGTTTCTGTATGCAAAATTTAAAATCTGTAGCAGGTCAACATTTTTGGTTTTCAAAACATCAAAATAAAGAAGTAAAGATCAGTAAAAATAAAGGTCATTAGTGATACAGAGTGTAATCTATATGTTCACTAACTAACTGTAGCCACAAATTTACTTTGCAGTGCTGGAAGCATATATATATAAGATGTGACTTACTGTGTATTTTATACATCATCATTAAATTTCAACCAGCCTAAAGTCTGCAACAGGCTGATAAAACAAGTATTTATATTCTCATTACTCAATACTAACTCACAGTATTGTCTGATAACAGCACATTATGTTCTGAATTTCAAAGCTACTGCATTTGTTGAGTTTGGGGAAATACAGATATTACAGATATTTGGCAGTTTGACAGTACTGGATTGCAGAATAAACTCCTGTTTTTCATTTCAGTTTACAGGATCAGGATTAGGATTTACCTAAACAAACATCACCCTGGCCATCCTGTTTTTTCAGTATTTCTTCTAGTACTACGGGATAAAAAACACTAAGATCAAAGGAGTAGTTCAAAAAATCAGTCTGCATGAATCAATATTGAACAAGTGATCTTAAATATTATTTGAAATCTCTTCTGAATGAGCAACCAGTGTCAATTTTAATTGCTGACAAGCTTTATGCCAGTGTTGTTAAATATTTGCAAAACCCCACTAAACATGACACAACACCTGCCAAAAGGAGTCTAATAAAAAATGAAGGGATGAAATCCTGATGAGTTTATAATGTTGTGAAAACACTGGATCCTGCCTCTTTGATGAGAATAGCTTATAAACTTTAACATTCATAGTCTTTAAAATGTCAAGGTAAAGTCTGATTTCCTACAGTCTTCTGCCCCTTTTGATCATCTACAACGGTTTAAAAAAGAGGTGAAGTTTTAGTACACCAGAAGGAAATCCTAATTCAAATATTGAATATCCCATTAATTTCAATAGAAATCAGATTTCGCTGGGTGCCCAGTATCTGAAAAATCAAAGGTGAGGCCTCACATTTTCCTAATTACTACCATAAAACCTCTAAAGCATTGGCTTTTATTTAAAAACTCTGTATAGCAGAGTTATAAAAGACATTACTCATGAAAAAAATAATATCATTGATGTGACTTGTGTGGACACTCGAATGCTGCAAAATCAAATGTATGGATTAAAGAATAAGAATCAATTAAAAAAATCATAATTTTAAGACACACTAAAGGTCATCTTGTTCAGATTCTAAAGCAAGAATGAAATACTGGTGAAAGTTTTCTAATAATTAAGTTCCATATTGAAATCAAGAAGCTGGAATATCTGCTTCCTTTTCACGTAGTAGGAAAATGCAGTCTGTTGCTGGGAGGCAGTATTGTTAACTCCGCAGGATCTAGCATCAGACAGTTATAAAACCTATCTCCAGTCTCATCTTCCAGGCTAATTAAGATATTACTTACGTAATTAGATAAAGAGCATTATTACCAGATGAAGAAAAACCATGCACTGAATGGGAAAGAGGATAAAAGGTGAGATGAAAAATAGTATAGCCTAAAGATGTTAAGGTTTTACAGCTTCCTTCACTAAATCCATTTCCATCAGAGGTTCTTTCAATACTTTTTCATAATGTGGACTGTATCTAAACAGAGGGATGCTGAATAGCAAGCTATCTGCTCATTTGTCATCATGTGACAGTTCTGTATGGTAAAAAAAAAAACTTGAGGAACAAAGTTATTTCTGTAAGAATAGTCAACTCACTGAAAATTTAACCAATTTTTACCTGTAGCCATCACTGTAGTAGCTGAACCATTGCTCCAAAAAGCTTACAAACACAATAAGCAACACAACCGACAAAACAAAAGAAACAAGACAAGTGAGAAAGTCTGAAAAGTTTTAGGACTGGGTGAAAAGGAATTCTTTTTCAGGTTATACAAACATGCAGCAAACTGTTTTTCTCTTAAATAACTTCTATTCCGGAAGTGCATTTACGAAAACTAAGAATAAACATTATAGAAAATCTCTGCCTCTAAGCTGAAATAAAATAGCACTGTGAGAATATTGCAAGCACTAATGTGCTTCACATCTGTACATTATTCACATTCACAACTTTCCACGATCTCCTTTAACAGAAATTATTTTTCAAATATTTTAAACGAACAATTATCAGTCATGACATCATTCCCACTTAAGCATCTCTGTTAGAGAGGGAAACACAGAAGAGATATTGGAATCTGGGATGATATTTTAGAGAAAAGAACACTACAAAGTTTCTTCCTGAAAGAAGATGAAAATATACAAGCAAATTTCATCATGGATCAAATCAAAACATTTGATTTGATCCATGAAAACATTCATGATGACATGAAAGCTGGCATTTGGGGTTTTTATTTAGGCACAGGCAAAGGAAGGGAAATGAAGTATGAGGAATATCTCAACATTAAAATGAAGGGAAAGCATACCAAAAAAAAATTCAGAAAGAGAAAGGAGCTGTTACTACTATTGTTTTTACCCTATTCGGTCAAGCAAACTCCCATTGACTTCACTTACAGACAGGATCAGGGGCAAGATAATTAGCCAAGTCCATGTCCTGTCAAGATGTTATATGTTTTCAGATGAAGGTCTGTGGCTGGCTCTCAAACTTTCACCAAGCATCTTTCCTCCCAGGTTCCGAGCTGGTTTCAAACGAGCTTTCCGCTGGTGTCCCTTCATTGAGGTGTCCAGCTACGATGAGCTAGAGCTCAAGGCAGCCAGGTTTCATCCCACCCGGCAAAGTAGCCTGTACACTGTGTCCAGAATGGATTCCAGCATGACAGTTGTGTTTGAAACTAATGATGGAGACAACACTCATGCCAGCCGTAAGAAAAGGGCAACTCCAAGGGACACGAGTTTCAATAGCTGTTCACAGAGGAATTCCAAGATCATCTCAACAGCCTCAAGTATCATCACTTCACTGCACACCTCATCAGACGATTATTCGTAAGCATTTCATGGTGAGAGTTGCTAGAAGGGCAGCACTGGACAATGATCTCCTACTCTGGGACTAGACATCCATACTACCAGAAAGCATACATAATTCCACTGGTGAACCCGAGCTACAAATATCAAGAGCCTTTGGGGCATCTCTTACTTTTCTGCTTTGAAGAGAAAGAAGAACTTTAAGACATATGTATGCATCAGTCTGAAAGCACACTCACACCTTATAGAGAGCAAAATTTGTAGGAATTATCTAAAATAAGCCAACAGCATAAAAAACATCGTTTTGGTTGTATCTGACTTGTGGCATTTATATTTTAGTAACTGGAATGTAACAGGTTCTTTTACTTATTGAAGCCAAAATGCGTAATGTTTACTATTATGAGAGTATTAATTCTACAATAACAAAATTCCATAAGATCTGAAACTAAGTTTCTTTACAGAGACGTAATGATCCACAAGTCTATTCAATTGGTTTAGAATTTAGACCTGGTCCCAGGGAAAGAAACAAAACGATCTTCACATACATGGAGTTCAGCTCTGTTTGCAACAATAGTTTTTTAAAATTTATATGGGTTTGGGTGTTTTTTTTTTTTTTTCAAAGCAGAAAATCTCTAGCAGACAAAGTTAAAATCTACCAAGGTTCCTGTGTTGGTGAACATTAAGCTCCAATGGAATGCAAACTTCCAGGAGGATGTATTGCCTACAAGAGTGACCCATAGCTTTGCATCTTAATGTTAAGTGTAGGATCTTCCTCAACTGACCCTAGCGGCATCTTTGTGATTGACTTCAGAAAAGTAAAAAGATTTTAAACTGGAGATTTGCTGAGAAGAAAAACACTATTTTGGCAATAAACCCTTCTCTCCAGAACATTCAGTAACATGTTTCTCTATGACAAACACCTTCACCAGCAAAACAAGTATTTTGGCTGTTCTCTCAAGTTTTCCATAGCTAGATATGTGTAAAAATATTCCTATGTCTGCATCTGAAAACAGGTTAGGCATTATTACGGGACCGTTCCCACTCAATTCATTCAAAATCCACTGACCATCATTGTTGCAAAGAAAGCTGAGCTTAATACAAAAGGGGCCAGAGGGTAGACTTTGTTTTAGATAATTGGCTATATCAGTTGTGAGGATCAAGGGGTTATGTGGATACTTGTTCTCAAATAGTTAACCAAAACTTAAGGGAAAGAGTGTGAATGTCTTGCTCATTTAGCCAGACAAGCTCAGAGGAGCATATAGTGGCTCAACCCGACACAAACCTGAGCAACTAACAAAGATAAATTTGAAGACAGAAAGGTTTGAGCTGGCTTTAGCCTACATTTCTTCCCAGCAGCTGGGGATGCTCAGCCTTATACTGGTCACCATATCACAAAAGAGATCATGAGAACCATTTTTGTATTGTGATTCATCTGTGTAGTCAATTGTTATATTCCACTTAGTGTAATTTGTATCTGTATTGTGATTGCAGTGCGTTACTGTATCACTCTGCTAAATCAAAATCTGTGTAAGTGAAATAAATTGAACCCTAAACCATAAATGTGTGGAATAACCAAAGAGCCTGGTAAAAGAGTATTGTATTCTAATAAAAACATATCACAATTCCAGACTCACACTTCCCCTATTCAAGGCCTGAAGCGAAGATCTCCATTTACTAACAGCTTTCCTTTCAAATGCCAGCAAGTGCCATGTGATGCCTTTAAAAATATTTCTGGTTTTTTTCCCCCTGAAATATTCTGTTTTAAGAATTTAAAATCTTCCCAATGTGTTTAGCAACTGCTGAGAAGATTCAGGAGAGCCACACACACAAAAGAAACTAACATAAGCACATGGTGATGTGCTCTAAATGCATGCAGTAAAGTCCTCTGCTCGTGTACAACTTTTGAGGAACATACATAAAGAACATGGATAATTGTTAAGTAAACTGTCATTTCTAGCTACGGCTGTTACAAAATCAGCATTGATAAACATCAATACACAAATGTAAGTTTGAACAATATGATTGTAGTGAGATTAATGCTGTTATTTAAATGGAGACTATAAATCTTAAAAAGCTGTACATAAGAATACAGCATCACAGATGCTTAAAACATCATCCTTGTATAAATTTATGATCCCTTGTGGACAAATATTGAGGAAGCAATGGTAGCTTCCTTAGACTTGTGTCTTTAATTAGTAAATCACTCTCACTTCAAGTGTTTTAGGATATGACTTCCTAGACAAGTAATCTGAGGGGGTGTCAAAAACACCCTCACATTCCCATAGTTCTCCTCTGAAGTTACAGGATATTCCTGTACAAGAAATGAAGAAAATCAGGCTGGAAAGGGAAGAGATCAGCGTGGTTGAGTCAAGACCTACTGGTTAAACTAAAGAAGAAGAAACAGCACAGGCAGTGCAAGCAGGGCCAGGGAACCTGGGAAGTGTATGGGGGCACTGCCCAGTTGTGCAGGGATGGGGTCAGGAAGGCCAAGGTGCATCTGGAGCTGAACTTGGCAACGGAAGTAAAGACCAACAAGAAGGGCTTCTACAGGTGTATCAACCAGAAAAGGAAGGTTAAAGAGAAGGTGCCTCCACTGATGGTTGGGAATGGTGACCTTGTATCAACAGATGAGAAGGCTGAGGTACTTGACATTTTTGCCTCGGTCTTCACTGATAACCACTGTCCTCACCCCTCCTGGGTCATGGAACAGCAAGATGGTGTCCAGGAGGGTAAAGCCCCTTCCACAGTAGAGGAGAGATATGGATAAGAAACTGGTTCGAGAGTCATATTCAAAGAGTAGTGGTCAATGGCTCAAAGTTTGGATGGAGATCCATGACTAGTGGTGTCCCTCAGAGGTCCATACTGGAGCAGTTGCTGTTTAGTATCTTCATCAATTATATTAACAGTAAGATTGAGTACACCCTCAGCAAGTTTGCAGATGACGCCAAGGTGAGTGGTGCACTTGCCACACTGGACAGATGGGATGTCACCCAGAGGGACCTGGACAGGCTAGAGAAGCGGGCCTGTGGGAACCTCATGAGGTTCAACAGGGTCAAGTGCAAGGTCCTACACCTGGGTCAGGGCAATCCCTGATTGATGAGGATGAGGGGTGACGTGATTGAGAGATGCCCTGCAGATAAAGAGTTGGGATGCTGGTTGATGAGAAGCTTGACATGAGACAGCAACATGCACTCACAGCCCAGAAGGCCAACCATACCCTGAGCTGCATCAAAAGAAGCATGGTCAGTGGGTCAAGGGATATGATTCTGCCCCTCTATTCCTCTCTTGCAAGATCTCAACTGGAGTACAGTGTCCAGTTCTGGAATTCTCAACCTAAGAAGGATATGGAACTGTTTGAATGGGTCCAGAGGAGGGCTACAAAGATGATCGGAGGGCTACAAAGACGGTCAGAGTGCTGGAACACCTCCCGTATGAGGACAGGCTGAAAGAGTTGGGGTTGTTCAGCCTGGAGAACACAAGACTCTGAGAAGACCTTATAGTGACCTTCCAATACCTTTAAGGGGCCTACAAGAAAGCTGGAGAAGGACTGTTCACAAAGACTTGTAGTGATAGGACAAGGTGCAATGGGTATAAACTGTAGAGGGGCAGATTTAGGCTTGACATAAGGAAGAATTTCTTCACCATGAGAGTAGTAAGTCACTGGAACAGGTTGTCTGGGGAAATTGCCATCTCTGAGGTGTTCAAGGCCATGTTGGATGGGGCCTTGGGTACCCTGATCTGGTGAGAAGGGCAGGGTTTTGGAACTAAATGATCTTTAAGCTCTCTTCCAACCCAAACAATTCTATGGTTCTATAAAATCTGTGCTCTTGCCAGTAAGGCTGCTCAAAGTAGTAGCTTGCATGCAGTGCACATGCTTTTGTGTAATTGTTGGTGTAGCACTGTAACAGTCTCATCTCTGTACTGCAACCTTCAAGCCACTTTCTTTACTTTGAGCTGAGAGATGAGTGGAGAAAAATAGGCAGATATAGAGCTGGTTTCCTACTAAGAGAAGAATAAAACTACTCTAAAACAGTTACAATTCAACAGCATCAGGAAAGATCGTGTGATCTTGAAGACCTTCTGTAACACAAGTTCTCCTCACGTACTACTTCAACCCAGACACCTTCCGGAGTCGGCCTGTAAAATGTTTGTCTGATGAAAAGATTTCATTGCCTCCTGAATTGCAGTTCTGCAGTGAGGTTCCCTTAGTGTAGGACAGGTTCAGCTTTCACATCTCTGGAGACAGTATGTTCAGCATCAGTTTTCTCTGTTCCCTTGACATCACCTAAACTAATAAAAAAGATTTTTTTTAAAAAAAGCCAGACTGACAACCAACCATAACTACATTTAAACACAGATTTTCAAAAATTATATAATGAATAGATATTTATAATCCCTTTTCCTCAAGTCTTCCATATAAAAGCATGATGTTGAGAGGGAGAAGTCTTTTTGTCAAGGTTAGGAGGCATTGGCAGAACTGTATTGCCCCAGTTATTTGTAGCATGTTTACATCTGGTAGCTAAATGCATCTATTGAGAAAGGTCATTGACTAATACTAACACACATTTTCAACAATAACATATACAATGAAACTGGTATAGAAAAGAAGAACAAACCACAGCTTTTAGAAACTGACCCGTTTTTATCTAAATAAAAAAATCGTGCATGTTGTAGATGTGGA
This sequence comes from Coccyzus lansbergi, assembly GCA_033558105.1. Taxonomy (NCBI): domain Eukaryota; kingdom Metazoa; phylum Chordata; class Aves; order Cuculiformes; family Coccyzidae; genus Coccyzus; species Coccyzus lansbergi. The sequence continues at coordinate 135,478 of JAUMJK010000259.1, read as the reverse complement.
TGTGTCTTCCTTAATACTGGTGAATTTCCATCACAGCAGTAAACAAGAACCTCTTATATCACCAATACAAATTTAAAAACGTTTCAGACTGTTTTCTCCAGGAACTACAGAGTTTATAGAAACACTTGTTCCTATTGCATTTATATCAAGTCTTTTGAAGTTGCCACAGCTCAGGTAGAAATTTAAACCTGCCGTATTACTTCGTGTAGTTCAAGAGGAGTTTTAAATTTAGAGTCCTGATTATTGTGTGCTGTTTGTTAATGGATACCTCCATATATTGCTATAAAACACACATGAGGTATTGCTTAGGATACAGGACTGTTTACAAATATGTGCGTTTCTTGTGTTAAATAATGCAAGCCTTCCTGTTCATGAGCAAGTTCAAGTGGTTCTATATTCATAATTCAAAATTATTTATTGAATGCAGTCACAGATAATTCTTTAGCAGGACATGAGCAGTTGCTGTGGGTATTTAAATTCCAATTATTTCAGAGAGGTTCATATATCACATGCTGTAATCTTATTGGCTGTTTGGATTTCCTCTCTCCTATCTATAATACTGCAACACACACATTGGATTAAAACTGGAATCAGATTTCCCAAAGCAAATCACTGCATTTAACAAACACCAAACTTGCCTGTTATGAGTACTCTGAAATTTAGCCTTTGGAATTACTATTTCCAAGATTCCCAGCAGTAAGTTTTTCACTGCAACATTTGTGACCTAAACAAGAAGAAACACCACTATCAGTCATACCAATTGTATTTCCGAAGTATTTCCACACGCACTTTGAATACCCACACTACCCAATCTACTTAGATTTACATGCCTCAGGTTATTAAAAAAACCTAATCATTTAATCAATAGTTGTTCACCAACTGAGCACTACAAATCTGTTAACACTGGAAATACAATTATCTGCAAATGAAAACAACGACTAAACACACCAAGCTTTCAGGAAAACAAGGGAAACTTCCTGTAAAGGTTCTGCCAGATGAGGTCTGATCAGCCAAGGGCAAGGAAAGGTTCCAACTTCAAATGACTTCACAGACCAGCCCAGTCAGCAGCTTTTTCCTGTCTGCAATACTGAAATCTACCTCTTGGATTTAAATTGAAAAACACAAGGCAGCCAATAACACTTTAAATATTAAAGGTACTGCTTTTCCTTCACCTAAAAACTGTTCTCATTAGGGCCTTACACTAAAGAAATGAAGCTTTGTATTCAGAAACGTGTTTTAGTATATCCACAGTGTTGATTTTTTTGTTCACATCTAAAACATAAAAAAAAAATTGGACAAGGATTTCACCAAGAAATGCTGGGCTACGTGAGGTTAACCACCTGAAGCAGTTCTCAACAAGGCAGAAAAGAAGTGATCTCCCCTTCTCTCCCTATGTCTTGCACCCCAGAACCTTTAGGGCTACTAACTAGTGCCAGCACTGCTACCTAACCAGATAGTACATATGGGGCAGCAGGATCAGTACAGGCAGAGAAAAGAGAGAGTCAGTCAGAAAGTGTGTCCCTAGGTCCAAAACTGCTTTTCATAGCTTGTTGGAGCCCCGCTAAAACTAATACAATGGAAAGACACTTTCGAGTTAGCAGAGGAGCTTCGGTGAGACAAAAACAGTACAGACATGTCAACATAGAGTTCTCCGAGTGCTAAAATTTACCTTTAAATTAACAAGCTACCAAATTACCATGGACAAACTTGGCCATGCTATCAAGTGTTTCCCCTCCTCTGCTTGCTATAATGAGACCTCACCTGGAATACTGCATTCAGTTCTGGAGTCCTGAGGACAAGAAGGACATGGAACTATTAGAGCAAGTCCAGAGGAGGCCACAAAGATGATCAGAGAGCTGGAACACTTTCCATACAAGGAGAGACTGAATTTGGCTTATTTAGCCTAGAGAAGACTCCAGGGAGATCTCAAAGAAGACTTCCAGTACTTAAAGGGGTCCTACGGGATGGCTGGGGAGGGGCTTTTATCAGGGAGTGTAGTGATAAGATAAGGAATAATGATTTGAAGCTGAAAGAAGCGAGATTCAGATTAGGTATAAAGAAGAATTTTATTTCCTGTGAGGGTGGTGAGGTATTGGTACAGGTTGCCCAGAAAAGTTGCAGATGACCCATCCCTGGAGGTGTTCAAGGTCAGATTGGATGAGGCTTTCAGCAACGTAATGTAGTGGAAAGTGTCCCTGCCCATGGCAGGGTAGTTGAAACTAGGTGATTTTTAAGGTCTCTTCCAACCCAAGCCATTCTGTGATTCTATGATGGTACGGTGGAATAATCAAATGGCTGGATCCTAATAATACCCTTCCTGCTTTGCTATTTGCCATTTGCAGATGAGTATTTCAACACAAGCCTGTGTGAATGTGTCAGAGGCTGATAGGATAGAGGAAAATGTGCTGATCACATCATTTGGTTGTACTGGGATCTGTCATTGGGCACTGGCACAGGCTGCCCAGGGAGGGGGTTGAGTCACCTTCCCTGGAGGTGTTTAAGGCACAGGTGGAAGAGATGCTAAGGGGCATGGTTTAGTGTTTGATAGGAATGGTTGGATGCGATGATCTGGTGGATCTTTTCCAACCTGGTTATTCTATGATGTTATGATTCTATGAAATGCAAAAATAAATTTGCTGAGGAGGCAGAATGCATAACAGAGCTGTTAACTCTGCAAGACCCACAGCTACTGCTTGAAGGTGTGGGTAAATAAAAATGGAGGAGAATAGATTTGAATAAGAACCTACCTCTTGCCTGCCAGCTGTGAATTTGAAATTTTAGAAATCATTGCCTCTGGAGAGATGTACGCTGGCATTGGGAACACCAAATTCTAACATACTACTCAGGCCATAGAACGAGAAACCTGTGCACTGACATGTTGCAGAGTGCTACATCATGAGGCAAGGAGCCAGATTTCTCACTATGGCTGAACCTCAGCTGGAACTACTTGTGTTCCATGGCAGAGACCTAGCAATCACACTACTTTAGCTGGTGCTCTCAGCTCTAGCTGTGTTACAGAGAATTGAGCCATTCTCCTATTTCGTACAATTTCTCTTCTTTTTTTTTTCTTTTTTTTCTTTTTTTTTTCTTTTTTTTCTTTTTTTTTCTTTTTTTTTCTATTTTTTTTGATGAGATATAGATTCTCCCCATGCTAACAGGAAACTTCATCTGCTGTCTCTTCATGAGGGATGTTTAATGAGCCAGAATTTTGTTGTCAATGCTGGGATCAGCTCTTACAAGTCATCCAATCCCCAAATAAGCAGCATAACTATCCTGAGAGCAGCTGACACTTGTGACAGCTAAGCATCAGCTGTATGCTTTTAAAAACCCAGGACCATGCACACAAATTACATTAGCATTTGTAATTAACTTGTTATCTCAAGTTATTGATGCACAGGGTAGGACCTCACTCATGCAGCTTGGCTGACTGCTTCACAAAAATCTTAGTGCTGCAGTGTAAAAACCTGATTAAATTCAATCCCTTGCAAAAATCAAAAAAATCTTGTCTCTCTTGAATAGGTGAAATAGAGCTAGAGTCACCAGTTTCATGTTTCTGCCCATATGTGTACGTTCCACTTCCTTTATCTTGCTCCTCTCATTGGCTAATATGTGTGGACTGTATTCCTAAGGCAGCCTGAAAAGTCATCCTACTGAATTACTGTGACCTTCCTAAGAAGAGTGTGTTACAGTTAGGCCACTAAAGCCGAAAACAAAGAGTAGCCTACAGCTCTTCCTCCTCTTCTGTGAGAAGGCTTGTCTCAAACTCTGTAGGTGGAAAGGGTGTAACTCCATTTATTCATAATCTTAAAGACTAGAATTGCAGGAGGTGCTTTTGTACTCAAGAAGAAAAAATTATTCTGTACCACAGATTCAAAGCAACAAACAGCAACAGATGATTATAGTTATGTACCTCTATTATGTTTTTCCCAAAGTCCATTGTGCCATTAAATGCTTAATATAAATGCATTCAAATAAGACTCTAAGATTATTCATTTTATTTCAAAGGAAGAAAAAGTAGGAAAATGGTAGGGAAAATGGGTATCTCACTTACTCTGAGAGAAAGCAGACATTCTCTAAGCTATAGAAATCACTAAACATACATTTTTAAAGATCAGATTTTTCCTCAAGAAACACACCAGAAAAGATTTTACTGGAAATACACAAGTAAAAAATGAAAAAAAAAAAAATTAAAAATTGTTTAAGAACCAAAGGTAGTTTTCTTTTAACTTGCTTTCCCACAGTTGCCGATAACTTTCTTTTCTTAGATCTCGCTTCTGGGTCATCTCTGGCCTTACTCTATCAAAGTGCTATATCTTTCCAATAAAGAAAGGCAATAGGAATCCCAGAAATGCTTAACAGAGATACTTCTTTCAGCATACTAACTTGTGTACCTGCAGAAGACACTGAGTAGATATGACATTGAAAACTGTGATAGGGAATTGATGTGTCTTATAGATGGTAGTATAATTAAATAATTATTATTATTGTATAAGTAGAATGCATAAGCATTCTACTTTCTCTTATGTTAGTAGCATAATACTGTTGATGTTCTTGCTACAGAGCAAGACTCACTATGCTGCCTAAGTCACACATCAGAAAAGAAAACCTATTGCTTCAATGGGCTTATAATTTAAATGGAACACAAGAAATGACTAGCAAATGAAAATGGATTTGCAAAAAATACTAGTCAACTTGACTAGAAAAAGGCCTTCAAAATGTGTCCTGCTTCTCTGAGTGGAGAAGTACAATGCCTCTCTTCCCTTTGCAAGGCTAATATTGAATTCATAAGATGATCTGTGAGAGATTATCTGGAACCAAATACTATATTCCTTTCAATAGCATGCAACAAAGTTAATTAAATTATGCAGGATTCACTCTGATATAACTGAGTAAAATCCACTCAGGTATTTTCATTAGAGTTTCATCTGTATTCATTTAGGTAGAAAGAACAAACACAAAGCATTATTTTTTTTCAATTTTGCTCCTAAGGCATCCACTGACATAGAAATCAAGCAATTGTTAAAACTATAAAAGTATAAATGACAAGATTTTTTGAATGAGATAAAAGAAGAAATCACTGCTAGCATACAGGTGTTAATGTGAGTTTAGGTATTTCTGCTAAGCCATTCAAATTATTTAATTTACTAAATGCAAGAGGAAAGGCTTTTCCTGATGTGAGACAGTGTGTGTTTATAAAGAAATTGTAGAATTATTGGAAATAACAGCCAGAGAGCACAACCAACAGAAGCAGCAGTTTGCACAGCAGTTTTTGGCTTCTTCTAGAACAATCTTGGTTTTGCCTCATCCTGCCAAAGTCCCTCGGAACTGTTAGTCTTGAATGCACTTGTTTACCTTATTTTATGATCTTTCTAAAATGAATTTTATTTTACATCTGATATTTACACTTCAGTACATACTAATGCTAGCATCATGCATGGAAAAGAAAGTGCTACAACACAGCTGTAGTCCTAATACTTCAAAACCACAAACTGCTTCCTAGTTGCATAAAAGCAAGAACTTGTAATAGGCAAAATCACTTAGAAAGTAAAAACATCAAGAAGTTGAATGTATTAACAAGCAAGAGATATGCTTTTCTATGTACTCTAAGAGCTATTAATAAACATTATTCTGCAATTGGTCCACAGTGGTTTGAGTATAGGATGTCATTGATGCTATTAGGAAGATACAGAGCTTCTTGAAGTACCCCTGATACCATAGTTGACATAGGAGGGCAGTTTAGTGGGTTAAATGATGCGGACTTAATACAGTTTAACTTAAACAGAAATCCTCACCATTACAGCTGGAACTCACTAGCCCCTTCTCAACTGAGAAACCAAGGGCTGAAACAAAGGTTCTAAATTTTCACACACATTCTCTTCTGTAGTCGAATCATTTAGTTCACACCAAGGAAAGTCTTTTCACACTACATTAAAGTTTTGTTCTCTGAAGTGCAGAGAAGCTCTGATTCCTGAAAAATTTACAGGACATGCTTGTATAGTAGTTCAGCATCTTGCCAAAGATGGTCAACACTGCACACCATAGATCTTAAAGTGGTATAAGTTGTGACATTATGAAATTAATATGAAAATGAAAATGAAAACAACTCGGATCAACCTGCTTTTTGCCCATGGAAATATTAAGTAAATGCACAGAAAGTAAGTTACTGCCTCAATGACTTGCCTATAGACTGGAAACTCATAATACAGTTGTTTTAACCTCTGTGCAACAGGTTTCAGATGCACGTGTCAGAAAAAGGAATCAAGGAATCATTCATTCTTTATTCTCATCCATGCAACTATTTCTGTGCAAAAGTATCGAAATATAAAGAGGGTTGAGTGAGAGGTTTTCTTTAAATAGATGTTAATGCCTAAACAACGGCTTGCCTGAATGCCCATCATATGAATGGATCAGTCAGATTCAAAAGAAGAAAAAAAACCTACTACATGTGATAAATCCATTATCATCCTGGTAAGAAAAAAAGAGAAACAACTCATATAATGCTACAAAATGGAAAAGTTCTCCTTTGAAGGATTTGAGTCTTTTCCATTTGTCTTATCAGATATCTTTGAACGCCTCATGAATATACAGTACATTTTTTTTAGACACAGTAAGAGAAACTGATTTAACAATTAAATTCCCAGTAAAACTCAGTGTTCTTATTATCCATTAGGATTGATGATGTTGGCTTTTCTGGGAAGGAAAGGCTGAGTTTCTGAAATACAGGATTATTATTTTCAAAGAAACACTTCTAGGCCATTAAGAAAAACAGTAATTTTAACAGTAGGGAAACCTGTTATTTAAAAAAAAAGAGTATGAGAAGGTCAGATCTTCCTTGGGTTTTGCAGTTGCTCATTATACCTCATATTTATATAGACATTCACAGGGTTTTGCAGTAATAGACCTGCCTAAAAAAAGAAAATCACCTTTTAAATAATGAGATATATTCTCCTTCATTAATGCAAACTAACTTTCAGTTTTCTTCTTGTCATTTAATTTCACTTTTCTCCTCACATATTTGTAAAGATCCTTATTCTTTCTAGTTTCTTTGTCCAAGAATAAATCCCTGTGTTGAAGTCTACATGTATCTAGTAAGTTAAGTAAAGGAAAGGAGTAATAGAGCATGAAGAATTCTAATAACTTTTCTTCTGACCCCCTTCTAGAGCACTAGTCATACATAGAGCAGTCCCTAATACGGACAGGAATTGGTGACAAAAAAACCTCATTGCAATAACTTTAAGTAGTGCTCCTAAGACAGAGAGGCAAATGTTGATGCCTCCTCTCGATCTTTAAGTGTCCACAGCTGTGGTGTGTTCAGTTCTGCAGAGTTGTCAGCGTAAAGTCTCAAGGTAGGGAAAGCTGTTGTTTTAAAGATGCATTTAAGAGAAACAAAGCTGTATGTTGTCCTTAAATGTTTCAGAACTTTGGTGGAATATAAGATAAGTCAAAATGTCTTGCAAACTTATGCCAATTATTTTTTTCTAACACATCTCTAGTTTTCACTTTAATTACTACAAAAATGCATACCCATGTCATTAGTTATTTTCTAAAAAGTCAAAAAAGATGCTTCTGCAAATTGAGATATAAACTGTGCTCACAGTGATGTGGTTTATAATAATCAAACATGTCACACATTATTTTTACATTGGTTTACTCACTGAGATGTCTTTAATTGTTAATGTGATAGGTTTCAAGCTGTCATCATTAGTTACCAAAATATTATTCAGAAATCAGCATCAGGCATAAACTTCAAAGTCAGTCCTGCTGCTCAGTAATTACCACCTCTGGAAAACGTCCGGTTTTAGATATTTCATTTACCATCAGTATAACATAACTTGCTGCAACCAAAAGCTTTGCTTGAGTTCCTAATCTCATTACTTCATATACAGAGCCTACAGTGAACCCACACTATAATAAAAAGCAGTAACTAAAATATCAATGTCCAGGACTGTCATCCTGTTGTAACAAAGAAATTTGAAATAAATTGACTGTTGGACCACACTGAGTGATGCAGAGGTACTACTGTATCAGGCAAAGCATGAAGTAAAACCATAAAGATTATTGAAGATAAAGGAAACAATGTCCATATGACATTTCCAGTGCATGTGATAGTGATGCTCCTGTGATAACACAGTATTCTATCAGCCAGGAGAACTCATGTCACAAACATTTTGACTTTCAGGTTAAACGGCTCTGACTAAATAATTTGCATTCTGTAATTAAAGAGAAGTCTTTCCTTGTCCAGAGGACACCATCTAGTGGTGTATGATTTGATGGGATACTCAGGACGACCTTTGATATGGATACATTTAGTCTCCCTTATGATCCGGTTTCCCTTATGATCTGGCTTTGGGAAACAGAAGCCAAAATCACCCCTCAGTTTTACTGCCTTAACCACGGGTGCTATTTGGGCCACTGCTTCTATCTCCTTACTTCTTTTCCATTTTGGTTCTAATAAAAGATTACTCTATGTAGCATTACTTAATGGAAGATCATTGACTACCTTCAAGACAAATTTACGCTATTAGAGAAGCACAGAGTAAGAACTCTAGCTGAACTGTACCTTCCCGTTAGTATGTATTCACATTTTTTCTAGCAGCTTTTCATCTAGTCAGTAGAGTGACTCTCCAGAAACTTGATAAATAAAAAGGGGCTGAGCTTCCCTTTGTTATAAACTAGGTAGTGAAAGAAAGTCAGTTGGTGCTGAAACACACCAGAAGACACCAGAAATCATCCCAGAAGATCCCAGACATTATTTCATCTAGTTCTCACCAATGATGAGCACTTGCTCACTTCTTTAAAGAAGCTTCCACTGTCTTCATTACTGAAGACTACCCCTCACTCTCACTTGAGTGTCACAAAAAGCTATGAACAGAAAGCTGAGCTACAATATAAAGTGGCATCTGTCCAGCAATTTCCATTAAATCCACATCAAGAAGAACACCACTTCTTCCTGGGGGAACTTAAATGTTTGAGGCGGGGAAAACACAGTTTGAGTTTCTTGCCTGTTTCATACCTAAGAGAGAAAGAATAGTTTATGCTTCACATTTGTTAGTTGCACAATATTTAGAGATAGTTTGTATGTCACTTATCAAGCTTAGGTAGACATATGAGAAGGAAAACTGGTCAGGAGAAGGAATACTAGCTGAAGTAAACAACCTATGGGAGACAGGAAGGGTTGGTGTCTACAGAAGGCAACTGTTTTTCTCAGGCAGATTTCTAAGGACCATCAGTCAGGCGTTTTCCATCAGTGTTATAAGTTGCACCTGTTTTAACCTATTTTGTAATTACACTACAATTGCCAAAGAATTAAACTAATGCAATGTGTTGTCTTTCGAATGTTTTTGTCAGTATGTACTTCTACTTTCTTTAATGTGAACTAAAGAACACCAGTCTAACAAGAAATTTCTTCCTTTCAAGCAAATGCCAGCTGTACATACATGGAGAGCAGGAACTGAGTCAGAATAGAAAGAACAATTAAAAATACAATGAATATATCTGTAAGATGACAGCACACCAGTTCTCCAGCAGATAAAGGACCCAATTCTAACTACCATCTAACTATGCAGCCAATTCATTCTTGCAAAACAACTAGCTCACTTCATAGGTGGTAATGAAGATTTCAAGAGACATGTAAGAAATGGAAAGAAATTGTACAGGTAAGGAATCTTACTTTTACAAAGATGTGCCTGTATTTGCTCCTGCAGTGAAGCTAGGAAACCCTGCTGACACACAGACGCTTTCTGCACAGTCATGTATTAATGCGTATCTCAATAAAACTCAAAAAGGACACTAAAAATAAAGTGCTATGGGCCACAGGATGAAACTGTCCATTACATATCCAGCCCTCAGGCTTTCCCATGCCAATATACAGCTTTGTGCTTAGTTATACATGTGCTTAGTTATATATACAGTAAGTACACTTGGGATCTCTTTCCACATGAAAATAAATGAACTGGGCCCCTCACCACAAGAAGGATGTTGAAGCTCTGGAGTGAGTCCAGAGAAGTGCAACAAAGCTGGTGAAGGGGCTGGAGAACAAAAGGAGCGGCTGAGAGAGCTGGGGTTTTTTAGCCTGGAGAAGAGGAGGCTGAGGGGAGACCTCATTTCTCTCTCCGACTACCTGAAGGGAGGTTGTAGAGAGGAGGGAGCTGGTCTCTTCTCCCAAAGGACAGGACAAGAGGGACAGGACAAGCCTCAAGCTCCACCAGGGGAGGTTCAGGCTGGACATTAGGAAAATTTTTTTCACAGAAAGGGTCATTGGGCACTGGCAGAGGCTACCCAGGGAGGGGATTGAGTCACCTTACCTGGAAAGGTTTAAGGGATGGGTGGACAAGGTGCTGAGGGACATGGGTTAGTGATTGATGGGAATGGTTGGACTCGATGATCCAGTGGGTCTCTTCCAACCTGGTTGTTCTATGATTCTATGATTCTATGAACATCTGCATTAGAAAATAAACTAATATCTGAGGGGATTAAACACACAAACTTCAATCCATAAAGCTATTACTAACATATTAATGGCTAAACTAACGTGCACGCTAAAAAAACAAGTTACACTAAAATTAACTGTGTTGATAGTTCTCTTCTGATGTTTTCCTTTCAATTGGTACTCATTCCCACTGAACTAGCTCTTGTATTCCTTTCAGCTGGCCTTTGTTTATCAGAAGGTTGCCTCTTCTTCTCACCAAACTGGCCCTTGTTTTCCTTTCAGTCCTGTGTTTCAAGGCTTGTTAGAATTGCTCGGTATCAATCAGTCCCACAGCATCCAGACCTTCTTCTCTGTAAAATGTCTCCACAAATATCCATGAAAATAAAATCAATAGAGAGGTAAAAAAGCGCTACCTGCAGATTCTTAGACCACATTCTCATACTGAGAAAAAATCAGAAGCAGTTTTGCAACAGAAATGAAAGAAAAAGTCAACATTTTTGATGCAATGCCATTATTTTCTGGCAACAAGTGTGATAGAAATTTCATTGTTTATAACAAAAAAATTAAAAAAGGTAAAAAATCTGTTCATGTCTCACAGGATATTTTTTAAGACTTGTATGAAGAATTTTCAGGCTTCTCTTTGCCTGGATGAATACAAAGTCTAGTTTGTAAAAGGAGATTAATTTTTCTTCAAACAGGTTGTTGACAAGAATCTATTTACTCCTAAATTAAAGCAAAATATTAATTTCTGTTGAGGGTTTTTTTCCCCCTACATTTGCAGTAGAATTTTTCTGCTTAAATCTAAATAGGGTCTTGAGCTAGCAAAAATGAAGTTAATTCCTTCTCCACTGACTTTCTGTCAAAGCCACTAGCCAACCAAAATATATTTTCGAAATTTAATTTTATAAAGTTCCTTTCATTATACCAATCATATCAAAAACACCTATATGGCATTATTTGAAAGAAAAAATAAACAGAGCAGTCAATTAGCATAATTTATATGAGGCATATTCAACAGTACTAATGATTCTTCTATAAAACATATCTATCATATTTATAGAATCATAGAACAACCAGGTTGGAAGGGACCCATCGGATCTTCTAGTCCAACCATAACAGCACAGGGAACGTAGGGTTCCTCTTCCAAAGAAGGCAGGAGACACACGAACACCTACTGCTCCATTTCCAGCTACTCCTGCAGCTTTGCTTCCATGACAGAAATCTCCTTACTTACAGAAATTTCAAGTACTATCACTCATTGTTGGAAATTTACTCCATTTTTTCCTATATTTAAATGACTCCTTCATATGACTGTTCCAAAGACCAATTTTTCTAACATTTTCAGCTTATTGTTGATTCAGATCTTTGCCTACTGGCTTCTCTCCTTAGTTATCACATTTACAGCATGTATTGTCAACTTTTTTTAATCATTAAATTAATGCTCATCTTTGCTGTGAAAATGCTTTCCTCTTTTTTCCCCCAAAGAGGTATCCTAAGGTTTCTTCCATGTTTCCCTCACACATCACTTTGCTTTAAATTCATAAAATGCCTCAAACTAGTCTTAATATCTTTCTCAAGTATCTTCTTCCACTTCCACTCTGTCACAGCACTTTCAAATCTAAATATGTGGCCATTTGCTTATGCTCAATAAATAATTTCATGGTCTCTTTACACCACTCCTGGTTTTCTCTTGCTTTCTCCAAACAGAAGTTCTACAAATTCATTCAAGTAAAATCTGTGGTGCCAAGAAAGTACTCCCAAACCAGCTTGAGCATACCAGTGGTTTTTTGCTCTAGTTGATGAAACTGCAGAGTGATATTCCACCTCAGCTACTAGGCAGGGGCTTTACTATAAGCAGTAAAATACGCAACTGCAATGCTGCCAGGAGCTCAATAACACATTGACAGCTAAATCAGCACATCCCTGCAAAGCAGTGAATTGCACTGTGTTGACATAGCTTCATTTTTAATTTATGCTGTACTTCAGAGTGAAGTATTTATCTCTAAAGCCAAAGTGAACAGAAAAAGCTCCATTTTATTATTCTGCAATGAAAACTTTCCTAAGGAATCTGGACTCATTAATCCCTGTTCAATACGAACTTATCACATTTTGTTTATAGGCCTTCTCAAGACTATTCTTCATGTATCTTTTCACTTGATTCTAACTGACTTGCATCAAAAACATCTTACCTGGACTTTAAGACAATTCTATGTCACTTTCACCATGCATCATCTTTAAATCTTTCCTATCAGCTGCATTAAATGTGACACACTAAACGTAAACAGATTAGTAAAATAATAATGAGTTCACAGTATGTCTGTGCCAGCGGAAAAAATGTGTAAGGCTGATATGAGAGCAATATCTTGGTGGTTTTGATCTCTGAATGAAGAGCAGCTCTACAGAGAAGCACTCAGAATAGATAATAACAACAGCAGTCTTAACAGAGTAGAACTTCAGTAAAATTATAACTGTGTTGAAGGTGGATATCATACCCTGCCTTAGAAAAAAAAAGGAGGAGTCGAGTCTTACTAAATGCTTAATATCAAGGATAAGAGAGGCTGTGGAGCATACAAAGTGATTCCTATTCAATTCCCAGCTTGAGGGACAATTTCAGCAAACGACTTACTGTGTTTCCCTATCTCACCAGAGGATGTGTGTGCCTGTGTGGAGATGTTTGTCAGGATCATTTTGCCAATGTTTGTATTTGAGGGGAAGAAATGAAAACTATATAAAAGCTGAGTCAGGGCAAGATTCAATCAACCCCTCAAATATTAAATTTCTATGGTTTGAAAGAGTTCTCATGAGTTGACTTCATTCATTTTGGCTTCAGAATAACTCTTTTCTTACATTCTTTGCGATATAGGCACAAGTGTGTGAGGCGCTGTGCCTGAGGTCTCATGCTTAAGTGAATTTTACAATTGAAAGTTGGATTTTAAGATGATTTTTATCATTTAATAAGGACCAAACATGGACACCACAAGTAAGGCAAAGCTACCAGCAATGCTGAAGCCTGAGCCAACAACATAGAGTTTGCCACAATGATTATTAAAAGCATGAAGTAAAAGATAAGGTTTGAATGTTATGAAATGGTTTGCAGAAAAGCCTGGTACACATTCATTTGACCTAATAAAATCTTTATTCTTCAGGACAAAAAAAAAAATATCGATTTTCACACAACTACACACACTTATTTTCCTTTTAGCTATTCATACATGCTTCTAAAAAGCAGTATGAGAGTGACCAGCAGGACCAGGGAGTTTATCACACCTCCGCACTAATGAGGCCACACCTTGAATACAGCATTTTGGGCCTGACTACAGGAAAGACATTGAGCTGCTGATAATGTATCCAGAGAAGGGCAAGAAAGCTCGTGAAGGGTCTATAGAACAAATCCTGTGAGAAGCAGGGCTGAGGTGACTGGAGTTACTCAGTCTGGAGAGGAGGCTGAGGGGAGTCACCATCCCTGGAGGTGTTTAAAAGATGTGCTTAGGGACATGGGTTAGTGGTGGATGTGGCAGTGCTAGGCTGAGGGTTGGAATCAATGATCTCAAAGGTCTTTTCCAACCTAAATGATTCTATGATTCTACATATATTCATCACTCAGAATGTACTGTCTCGTAGCCACATAACTTAAATTTTCTTCTGCAAGAACGCATTAAAAATTCAGATTTGTGTGTTCTAATTTTGATAATCCGCATTAGAGTCAAATATTGTTTCTATACAATCAAACTAAATCAAACTCAGATGTAAAACTTGATTAAGTTATGTTTCCCTACAGCTCCTACCTAAAATAACTGTCTATCACCTCCTGTGACTGGCCTGATCACAATTACTGTATACTCTATCTTCCTTCATTAGTTAGAAAAAAATTATTTGCATTAAGCACTTAACAAGATTTGATTCACATTCTACTTTCCCTTTGAGGCACGTGAAACTGCAGCATTAAATAAGAGATTTTCTGTATCGTGACACTATTTCTATTAGGATTTGCATAATATATACATTAACACCTGTTTCTGCTCTAGCCATGTATTGCAAATAAGCTCCCAAGAAAATGAAGGGCTAATTCCATTTATTATAACTGACTAAAGTTAGAAAATCATATCTTTTCCCAGCCTACTGCTCACTGTTACCACCGACTAGATTAGTTGCCAGTCACCACATGGTGCCTAAATTTCAGTAGTCTGGGAGCACACCACTCACATTCTGAGCACTGTTAATCTCAATAAAAAGGTGAACTTCACAATGCCTATGCCAGGAAAAAAAAAAAAAAAAAAAAAAAAACAAACAAACAAACAAACTGGAAGTCTGCAAGCATACCACATTTTCTGCAATAAACTTGTAATTCATGGTTTGCTATATTAGACATTCTGTTAACTTAAGAGTACAGGAATTAACAGTTTGGAAGGAAGTAGGTTTTTATAATTCAACTGCTCCCAGCCTTCTTATGGGCTACTAACATCCTTTTTTCCCTCTTTAAGAGCAATCACAAGCATGACCATTCAGTCAGTGCTTCACCTTCATGTGTTCACGAAATATATAATCATCTAGGGCTTTGTGACTGCCCCCAAATGACACATCTAATTTCCTGTTGACACAACAGGTAGACCCACTTGTTACCTACAAAGCACCAGGGGATAGTCTTTGCAATCACAATCAAGGAGACTTGAAAGTCTCCTCTGAAAGTGTTAGAGAGACCGTAGCCTCTCTTTTGTGAAACACAATATAAGTAATGTCATTTTCTGGAATATGATGGAAAGATTTCATATGAATTCAGGATTTAATTTTCAAGAGAAAAGCAGTAGTTATAATGTAAGTTTGCCCACTTGGGAGAAAGTGGAAAAAGACCAACATTAACATAAATAATAGATAAGTGTGGGGATAAAGATTCCAATACTGCATGTATGCTGGGGCAAATGGCCAGTGCCTTGGTGTACCTGTGCTGTTAGCAGCAAGCACAGAGCAAACAGCCAATGTTCTCATGCTTTCTAGCTTGTTGAGGCCTTGGAATCTTTATTAAGACCCGTGGGTTAATAGGAGAGGAATGCACTAGGTGGAAAACATGAAGATAAGGGGCATATCTACAGAAAACAGGGGGGTTGCAATCTGTCGCTGCACTGCAGGATTCTCACAGGTGGAAATTCACTGGGATAGCTGTTACTGGATACAGAGGCAGTATATAAGGTTTGCATTCCCTGAGTAAAGTTGATCTCAATTGTTGCCCCTATCAACGAGGTCTGTGCCTTAATCACTACAGATAAGAATAACATAGGAAGAAATAAAACAAATTTTGGATTACTTCTCAGGATTCAAAGTAAAGAAGCTCTTGCAATAAAGTGAACAAGGGAAAAGTTTAAGCTAATCAAGTTTCTACATCTTTACAGAGAGGACAAGAATAATTCCTGGTTCCCATTTCCAGACTTCTGCCACAGAATAGTCTCATATACTGACTAAAGGCAATCACAATAAGTAGGAGGTAGTGGAAAGTATCCTAGATATAGATAATGTGTTTTCTGAAGAAATGGAAAGAAAAATATGCAAATACTGCCACAAGAGCACTTGGCAAACTTCTCTAGAATGTAGTTTCACTACTGAAAAAAAAAAACTTGACAAGAGTTACAAGAAAAAGCAGTTCCTTTCCACCTCATCACCCTACTGTAGTCCACTCGCCTCACATACAAATCCACACTTTGCAGACTCACTTACTGCCTCTGCTTAGATGCCGTGTTCTGTTTCAGAGACCCATTCTGCCCTGTACCATTTACAGCATCTTGGCTTATAAGTCTATTTAATGAGACGTGCAAGACCTGACATGACAGACAATTTGCATCCAAGAAGGGTAGAGGAAAAGACGATACCATTGGTGAAGTAGAAATCACTTTTAATAGGACAAACCCTTTGTCTTACACAATAGTAGTCACAGGACAAGAAGCAAAGAAATGGTGAATTCGGGAGACCCTTTAGCCTGCTGTCCTGCAATACAAAAATATGCCTGTTGAGGGGGGAAAAGAGTGAAAAGAGCGTTAAATAAGCAGCTTGGAAGCTAGTGGCACTCCTTACTTCCTTTGAACAAGTACATCTGATGCATTTGAGCACTAAATTTGACCTGTGCCTTTGTCTTAGGTTTATGCTTCTTCATCAAATTTCAATCACAGCCATTCCTGACCTGTTCCCGGTCACAGCACATTCTGCCTGCATTTTTCTTCTCTGCTTCGCAGTTTACCGTCTGGATCACAGTCCCTAAAGAACTACAAAGTATTTTTTTACTGTCTATAACCTGATAGAAGTAATTACACTGCAGACTAATGCATGCTCAAGGAGTTGATATTGGTATATTGCTATTCTGAAGGAATACATATATCAAAGACAGCTGTTCAGCAATTCACCTCAAAAAAAAAGATTCTGAGAAAGAAAAACAGCAACAGAATTCCTTCAGATGTCCCCTGCATAATGCACAGGAGAATATCTTTTAACACACCTCCATGAGAATAAATTATTTCCATGACTTTAACGACAGTTTTCAAGGAAAATATATTTTCTGAAAGACTAGCAACTTTGCTCTTGGTCTTGTTGCAGAATTCCCAGGCAAGCAACAGTCTAAAAGATGGAACAAATACATTAACTTGACAGAAGTTTCTCCCGGATACACTGTCTTCCAAGTACAGCAGTAAAACACAGAATTTAGTGGCAATGCTTTATCATTTAAATGATGAAGAAATCAGAACCAGGTTGTTAAAAGAGGTAAAACTCAAAATATTTTAAGTTGAAATGAAGTAAAAAAAAAAAAATGAAGCCTGCCTTTAGACTCATCATAACACAGAGCAAGGGCTATACGACTGTCACAAAATCTGTATATACAGAAACTCCACTAGCAAAACCATTTTTTTTCTCCACCAGTTGCTACATCAAGTGTTTCAGACAAGGGGGTAAATAGCAATTACAGAAAGAAAAAACATACAAACATCTTCCCTGTGGACTATAGGAAAGCTACTGGCAGTGAATCTGTAAAAACTTCACACGAAATCATTGAATATAGCAAAAATAATTAATTGAAAAGAAAGATGTTCCTTGAGTGAGATTCTCCATTGCAGTATATATGATTAGCAAGATTCGTTCCTGTCTGAATGTTGCAATATGAAAAAGTTCTCCTGTGTGTGATGCTTTTAATATGCAGTTCACTCTTCATCAGCAGAACAAACAAGGGTTAAAGATATCAATAGAAAAAAATCTAGTATATGTTATCAATATATTTGCCAGTCTCTCATCATCAGTTGGAAGTGTGACAACTTTTGCAGTAAGTTTTATAAAGAAAAACAACTTAAATAACCAGAGTGAACTCTGACATTCTTTCTAGACACTGCCACATATGGGCTCAATTCCAGGATAGCAATAAAAGATAAGGCCATCTTGATGTGTAGCCTATTCTTGTCCTGGGAAAGAAATATACAGAATTAATAAAATAACTAAATAAATGATCCAAATTTATTAATTAAACACATGTTTTGGAGAAACAAACAATTTATTGGGACACCCTTTGTAATAAAATGTTGCTTTGGATACCCTCTGTAATAAAATATGTTCAGATTTTCTTAAATCAAGGTTAAGTCCAAACTGTTAATTTCCTCCATTTAAGAGGAAGTGAGGAATTGACCTGTTGTACAGTTGTAATGCTGTTTGGAATTTGAGATAGCTGGAGACCACAGTATGTCAAAATATCAGTATCTGCAGCAGTACAAGAACAGTACTCATCTCAATATTTTATGGGTTTTTTTCCAGTTTTCTTACTCTTTCAAGCTGGATAATTGGCCTAGAAATGTAACAAGCTTGCCTCGCTGTTGCATGTGCTTTAGAAAGTTTTTTAGTCCCTCGATACTTTAAATTAGTCTATGACTTTACACAATGTTGACAATTTCCCCATAATGGTATGCATACAGGTCCAACAGCTCCATGGTTCAAGACTCAAAATGTAGGACTCAGATAAAAACCATACAGATGTCACCTAACACAAAAAGAATAGTTAGATGTATCACTTAAAATGACATTCCAGTTTAGTTCACTTTAGTTCTGCATTCTGTGCCATTTGTGTCACAGGAATGGTTGGACTCGATGATCTGGTGGGTCTCTTCCAACCTGCAGATTCTATTATTCTATGATATAATGTTTTAATCCATAGAATTCTGTATGTACTTTTATAGCTAATACTACAAAACTACTAGTTCAAGCTATAATTTTTTTCTGTCTGGAATATCAAAACTTGCAAAAAAAAATACTCGAAACTCTTCCAGTTAATTATCTTCCAGTAATTAACAATTTAATCAGTTATCATTGGAAGGACTCCCATCATTTTGATGATAAGTGAAAAAACAAGGCACTGTCACAGGAAGAAACTTTCACATCTATCATACCTAATAGTAATTTCATCCCTTTGTATATTACTCAAGAAGGGTAAATATCAAACCACTGCCACAACAGAAAATAAGCTTCACATTGCACTTTTTCTTCTGGAGCCACTGTGGCAAATGATGGAACTCTGTTAACAAGACTCCAGTACATGGAGCAGCAACCTAGTGAGGGTTCTTTGTTAATTAACTCCCCTCAGCCCTAACTCTACTTCAGGTTACATCCATATTCATATAAAGAGAACTTTAGCATAGAGATTGTTTTGGCCAGAGCCTTTTCTGGTGTATATGTCCAATTATCATCTTACATTAGTGGGGCTATACTGCTAAGAATGATTTTTGTCTTTTTATTTTGAATGATATTGAAGTACTGTTCAAAGCCTAGAAACAGCGACACTTAAAAAGTTATGGGAAGTCCCTCTATGTCAATTCTCCCTCTTCCTGTTTCAGTGGCTGCAGCAGTACTGGAGTGAGTCCAGAGAAGAGCAACAAAGCTGGTGAGGGGGCTGGTGGACAAGCCTTATGAGGAGCTGCTGAGGGAACTGGGGTTGTTTAGCCTGTAGAAGGGAAGGCTGAGGGGAAACCTCATTGCTCTCTACAACTATCTGAAGGCAGGCTGTAGAGAGGAGGGAGGTGGCCTCTTCTCCCAGGCAACAGGTGATAGGACAAGTTTTTTCCTGACTCACAGTCTTCTTTCCTGAGCTTTCCCTAATGCCATCCATGAGTGCAAGACCCTGCTTTCTCCATCATGTTTGGATAAGAATTCCATAGTACAGATATTCAGGATTTGTTTAAATAGAAATTAAATAGATGTTTAAATATGATAGTTTTGTATGTGCTAGCAGATATATTTTGATATATATTAGCAGATCATAGTTAACAGGTGTTGCACATGCATGTATATACCATTGCTCCACTAGGAGCTTTAAATATTTCTATTTTCACCTCTATTTTTCCAGCACATTTAAAATGTTTGGAATCATGTAGGCAGCAAATGTATATTATTCAACTTTATTAAAAACTGTCTGCAAAACTGTTATGCAAATATACAGCACAATCTATTTTGTCCCACCTCTTAATTGTTGAGATACATATTTAAAAGAACAGCTAAGAACACTCTTCTGGGAAAAAGCTGAATAACCCTATGTCTGTATTAGTGAGGCAGCTGAGGAAGAAGGGAGGAAACACACACAATGACTGAAAATCAGAAAAATATATTTCACTGAAATATTGACAATACTGAGATGGAGATAAGGGCTAGCTTGAAAATGAACAGGAAGTCAGAAGAACAATCAATACAGATCTAATTCCTAAGGAGCTGGATAAATTCTGAAACATATATTGCCCCACACAAAAAAAGTCTAGTAATCATAAGGAAATCACACAACACATAAATGCTAGACTCAGAAAGAAGAAGTGTGATAGTACATCAATTGTTACTTTTCTTCATGTCTCTGTTTGTCTTGTAGCATTGATTTTTCTCACAAAATGGAACTTGATACATCCATTTAATTTGTGCTTTTTTTTTAATTGGGCAGACATATTACCTTGCAGAGTACAACAGATCTGAAAGAAGCAAGCTCCTCTGCTTCCCATGCTCCAAGGGAGCATTTACTAGAACAAAATTCAAATTAGAACCATAAGGGCAACAATCCTATTCTTTTTAATTAACTGGTACCTCAGGACTTAATTCTAAATTTTGGAATGTCACAGATTCGCTCCTGCATATCTGAAAATAGCAGATATTAAGCTTGTCATGCATGCAAATCCATGAAAGAAGTTTCATGCTAATATACTTGCTGCTCTCAGACTACTTCCATAAGGAGCAGAGAATTCTCTACATCGATTGTTTTTAGTTGAAAGTGAAGATGGAACAAAAGTACTAATAAAAGTGTTTATTGGGAATTTAATAGCTGTTACAGCTATGGACTTATATGAGCTTTGAGATTCCCTCAGTGTTCATCATCTACAGTGAAAAACTGAGCTGGTGACAGACATATCTCAAACATACCATGGCACTTTTAGGATACTGAAGTTCAAGAGAATTACAAGTTTAACAAAGTAAAGAAGGTTTAACATTGGCATATCCTAATCTGAGAAATGTATAGCATCAAAAAGGTATTCTTACACAGGTATTAACAAATTACAGGGAATTATTTAGACTGGGATTCAGCTTCTGCTCTTGTGCCCTCAGAACATAATAGCTATGTGAAAAAAACAGAGTTGCCAAAGTGAACATCTGATCTCTATTAGGTCCTCATTCTATTTATACTTCTCAACTGTGAAAATGTTTGAGAGATGTCACTCCTATTCAACAGTGTCTAAGACTTGAAAAGCGGTATACTGTCAAAAAAATCTCTATTGCAAGAACTACTTGCATCTCTCAAAAACCATCCCCAGTAGAAAGTTCATCTTTGCCTTGGTTCAGTTGGAAATGTATCCTCGTCCACATCCAGGTGGTCTCCAAAGCTTTTCAAGCAAGTGCCCATTGTTACAACACTATACTTCAACCTTATTAAAATAGAGACCATACTCAATTAACGTAACCATATTTAGTTACCTTAAAAACATTATTGCATCAGAAATAAGAAGGAAGCAACTCTGTGGACACATCTTTATATGCGATTCTGCAAGTGTGCAATGTCTTCGTCTAAAGTTTGCAAGATAGTTGGTATAATAATTTAAGCACAGTGCAACCTTCTGTTTGTATTGTATTAAATCTTCAGCAAACTGACATTCTTGTTTAACCAAACCAACACAACAATAATCTTCCATGAACAATATCAATTTTAAACAAAAAGCCGTGTTGTTATACTGCATTATCAGTAATTATATGATGGCCACAAAGAAAGAATACTTAGATGTCCTATTTAGTGCCTCTGTCCATATTAAGACCGCATCTCTTCAACAGCTTCCCTGTATTCCCAAGCATTTTGGCTGAGCTTAGCAACATCCATCTCATGAACATTTGTGAGAACATTACTATTGCCCTATCTACCAGCAGTAAACCATTGCTATTGACAAACAATGATAGATGACTTCAAGGAAATAATTTCTTTACGTTGTTTTCCCTTCATGCAACTTAGCCTTTTGGAAACACAAAAAACAGTTTCATAAGCAAACAAGCTTCAGATTAGAATATTTTCCAAAGTGTACGTGAAGTATTTTGTCTTTTTTTTCTCTTACGTGTGATAAACTCAGTAAACATACTTATACGTTAAGTATCTCCTAAGACAATATATTCTTCGAAATTTAGAAGTACTAGGTTTTGAGATTTCATGGAGCACAGGCTAGAATAACTCTTGCATTGTTTCACATCAGCATCTTTACACAAATTCTCTCAGTGGCTTTTAGTTTTACCCAATCCAAGGGTAAAGGAAGACTGAATCCACGTGTAATAAAAATGGATTAAAGAAGAGTGGCAAGGGCTGTCTTTGAGAATAAAGGATGATCAAATATCTTCAAATATACAGTGATACATACAGGTGTAAAAGGTAAAGCCATCTTAACACTGATATTGGGTTCAGAAAGAAAATTCTTCAAAAAGTTGAAATTTGATTAATTAACCAAACATTTAACCCTGGAAGAAGGTAAATTCATCTCATCTACTGATATCTCAGTATACACCACTAATGAAACATAGAGGACTTGGAAAAGCCCCAAATAAACTACTCTTTCTAGTCAGTTAGACTCTGATGATACGAGTTTGTTGTTTTTCTTGTACTAGTACATCACACTATACTATTCCCATCATTTGCATTCAATTTACATCCATTCATATTATTGGATTATGCGGGATACCGCAACTTGTCATTGAAAATGCAGTACCTGTTTCAAATTAAATCAGTTTCACTCAAGAATGAAGTTTGACGCTGGGACAGTGTTGTGGTTTTACCCTGGCAGGCAGCCAAGCACCACACAGCCACTTACTCCCTCCCTGAGGAGAGAATTGGAAGGGTAAAAGTGCCAAAAAAAGGGGACTGAGACAAAGACAGATTAGCAGGTAAAGAAAAAGCTGTGTATGCCATATACAAGCAAAGCAACATAAAGAATTCACTCACTACTTCCCATCCACAAGTGAGTGTTTATCATTTCCAGTTAAACAAGCCTCCATCATGTGTAATAGTTACTGTTCAGAAGACAAACACCATAACTCTGAAACACAGAATCATAGAATCATTTGGGTTGGAAGGGACCTTAAAGATCATCTAGTTCCAGCCTCCCTGGCATGAATCATAGAATCGTAGAACAACGAGGTTGGAAGAGACCCATCGGATCATTGAGTCTGACTATCCCTATCAAACACTAAACCATGTCCCTCAGGACCTCATCTACCCATGCCTTAAACACCTCCAGGGAAGGTGAATCAACCACCTCCCTGAGCAGCCTATTCCAATGCCCAGTAACCCTTTGTGTGAAAAACTTCCTCCTAATCTCCAGCCTAAATCTCCCCTGGTAGAGCTTGAGGCCATTCCCTCTTGTCCTGTCCCCTGTCACTTGGGAGAAGAGGCCAGCTCCCTCCTCTCTACAACCTCCTTTCAGGTACTTGTAGAGAGTAATGAGGTCTCCTCTCAGTCTCCTCTTCTCTAGGCTAAACAACCCCAGCTCTCTCAGCTGCTCCTCATATGGCCTGTTCTCCAGCCCCTTCACCAGCTTCGTGGCTCTTCTCTGGACTTGCTCCAGAGCCTCAACATCCTTCTTGTGGTGAGGGGCCCAGAACTGGACACAGTATTTGAGGTCCAGTATCACCAGTGCTGAGTACAGAGGGAGAATCACCTCCCTGGACCTGCTGGTCACACCATTTCTGATACAAACCAGGATGCCATTGGCCTTCTTGGCCACCTGGGCACACTGTTGGCTCATGTTCAGTCGACTGTCGACCAACACCCCCAGGTCCCTCTCCTCCTGGCAGTTTTCCAGCCAGACTTCTCCCAGTCTGTAGCTCTGCATAGGGTTGTTGTGCCCCAGTTGTGAATGTCTGCTCCCTTCCTTCTTCCACCAGTTTTTATTGCTGACCATGGTGTCATATGGTATAGAATATCCCTTTGGTCTCAACAGTCTCACCTGAGCCCACCCCCCTCCCCAGCATCTTGTGTACCTGCAACCCAGCCACTCATAGAGTTGTGTGAGAAGCAGAAAAAGCCTTGACTCTTTGTATGCACTGCTCAGCAGTAACTAAAACACCCCTGTGTTATCGACACTGCTTTCAGCATAGATCCAAAACATAGCACCATACAAATTACCATGAAGATAATTAGCTCTACCCCAGCTGAAAAAAAAATAAATAAAAGCCTGGAGTGCAGTCTCTACCTGGTAGATAGCTAAATGTTTTGGGGCTTCAAAGGTAGATAACTTTCTCTTCTGTAACCATAAAAAGCTTGAGACAGTCCCTAAATGATACCATTTCTAGCACTGACATGCTGCCTTTTGCTGGTCAGTATCTACTCATTGGACTCCTGTGAGAATTCTGTCTTGTCTCAATATTATCTTACAGTCAAGATGCAAGGAGTAACTTCTTTTGTTTTCTGGCGTATGCCAATGTGATTGTACAGGACTTGTCCTGTACATCATTCAGACCATGAAATCATTTAACTAAACTCAGACTAACGTTATTTCTATTGTATTGATTCTAATTAAAGAGATGAAAAGGATTTTGTTTCACTATTCCCCACAAAATTATATAATATACTCTACAATCCATAGATGATTTCAAAAGAGATTCTGTCATCTGCCTTTCTTCTTTCTGGAAGTGTAGATGCAGTTTTATGTTAGCGTGAAACAACAGCAAGGAAAAACTGACTTAGACATGTCATTGCTAAATAAAGACAGAAAATACTCTGTCTTCCAGAATATGAGCTCCTGTCCTCAAGAGAGTGTTTTAGATTCACACTAAATTAGATCAGTTGGTAACTGAGTTACTTTAATTAAGATAATATCATTCTGTATTCTCTCTGATTAATTCTGATATGATTTGAATTACATTTTTAAACATTCATAACTTTTCCTGCATAAATTGTCTTAGAAAAATATTCAGCACAGTTGTGTATGAACAGTATAGTTGTAAACTCTAGTCTATTACTTTTAATTTTCTAACTTAAAAATCTTAGCTTTAATCCTTATAAATCATAGAATCATAGAACAGTTCAGGTTGGAAGGGACCTTAAAGATCATCTACTTCCAACCCCCCTGCCATGGGCAGGGACATCCCACTAGATCAGGTTACCCAAGGTCCCATCCAGCCTGGCCTTGAACACCTCCAGGGATGGGGCAGCCACAGCTTCCCTGGGCAACCTGTGCCAGTGTCTCATCACTCTCACGGTGAAGAAATTCTTCCTAATGTCTAGTCTAAATCAGCTCTTCTCCAGTTTATACCCATTCCCCCTTGTCTCATCACCACAAGCCTTTGTGAACAGTCCCTCTCCAGCTTTCTTGAAGGCCCCTTTCAGGTACTGGAAGATCTCCTCAGAGCCTTCTGTTCTCCAGAATTAACAAGTCCAACTCTCTCGGCCTGTCCTCACAATAGAGATGCTTCAGCCCTCAGATCATCTTTGTAGCCATTCTCTGGACCCGTTCCATCAGCTCTGTACCCTTCTCATGTTGAGGATTCCAGAACTGGACACAGCACTCCAGAAGGGGTCTCACAAGAGAGGAACAGAGGGGTTTGGGAAGTCTCACAAAACAGGAATATCTATTGTCAAGTTGAGCTTTATAATTCACAAATATGATTTCTAGCTTCATGAATCAGCATCTAAAAGCTAGATTAATACATCTGTGTTCAAAGACTGTTCAGAAAAAGTTCATCATCCAACAACTATAAAGCTGTTGATACTACACTATCCAAAATACTGAAACTCAACCTCTTAGCTTTATGCAGTTCTATATTCCCACTTTCTTATTTGCTCAATCATTTTCATAAACACCATATTTGAAGAGTCACACATCTTAAATTCCCAAACTGGGAGTTCTATTCACATTGAATTGAACTCTGTAAAATAAAACCACCTTGGCAATAGGGAAGGAAGGTGGACATAAGCAAAGCAAGAACTCAGGAGGGATCCGGGAGACAATGCACCATACTATTATGCACTAAAGCCATTGCTCCCTCTACTCAAACTACTCTATATGTTTGATAGCTATCAGAATACCTAGCACATTTCATCCTCCCACTGAAGAAAAACATGAGAAATTCTAATTTAGAGTTTCTAAAGTATTCTGAGAATGAATGATGTGAATGCAAGGACCAGCTATGAATTGGATATTTATTTTGTTCATATTTTCAAAGGTCTCCACTTTTCTTTCTGCAGAGATTCAAATACTGATTGATTGACTTATCTGAAGAAAAATCTCTATGTATACCTGGTAAGCAAAGAACTTTTCACATAACATTTCATTTTCAGAGTCTTTCTGAAATGCTAAGAGAACAGAGCCATACACACAGCGCTCGACGCAAGAATATAGAATATTTCTACCACATTTTTAAATTAACAACACAGACTCTATTATGTGATTTTTCTATCTGCAGCAGACATGTTAGGTTGCTGGCGGTGCTTTAATTTAAAAACTAAAAGTTGCTGTATAATAAAATCATATCCAGAAAAGAGGTTAAAACAATATAATGAAAGAGATCACATAAAAGGGCATAGTTCTGCAAAGTATATTTTAATTATGGAAAATCAACCTGATACTCCGACTCTTGCTCCCTGAAGAAACTCTGTAAGGAAAGCAGCAGTTTCATATTGCCTCTCACTTATTACATAATCTTGTTGTAATTTCTGCAGAGCTGCTCCTGGCCTCAGGGTGAAAAAGTATTGATGTGGACTCTGCTGAGAGAAGGTCTTAATCTATTTGCAAGATTCTAGAAATATTTGTTATATTAATACCTGTGTATTCCACATTCCGTGTCAGTGCCTGTTTCTAGAACTTCTAAGGAGAGAGGACTTCCATACCTTACCAAATGTGTTTATTGAAGAGCAAACACCATGGAATTTCATGAGGCATTTCCTGCAGTGAGTGAAATATCTTTCCCAATAATGAATTTATACTCTGTGGTATTTCAAAGAATTAGGTTTTAGTCTTAAAAAAACTATGCATATTGAAAGTCAGGTTGTAGATAGGGAATTTATTCAGTTAACAAAACAAATTACCTCTTTTCTTACTCTTCAGCACCCTCTTCAACACCCTCATAAGCAGAAATCTCTGGAACTCACCTGAAGAAGGTGGCCTGATCACCAGTGCAGCACTGGTCAGTTTTCAGTAAATTGGGCTCTCGGAAACAATACTAGGGACCTAACTAGAGAAGACACTTAAGCTATCTACTATAAGAAATGAAGTATTTGTCTTTTACTAGCTTATGCACTGATTTGAAGCTATTACTGACATATATTGGTATATATTCTCAGAAGAATTTCTTCAGCAACTGTAAGACCATTCCAATATTAGTTTATATGACCATACATATTTCTGATATGATCAATATCCTATACAGCCAACCTTAAGGTTTATGCAGTACAGAAATAAGAAAGGTGACAAGGTCTTAGAGATGTACTCTTTCTGCTATGCCTTGAGCCATCTGCAATTAGAATTAGCTCATTCCACCCACTGAGGATGCTGTCTGATCACTCTGGCAATGAATATTTCAAATATTCATTCTCAGAAATATTTCCAGTGCATGACCAGCATGTGTGTATCGAGTGATGAGCACAACATTATGTTCTATGTTGACTCATTTTTTCATGACAAATTTACAAAACCTTGTCATGAGTGCCAGCAATCACACAAATATTAGTTTCTAGAGGACAGCAAATCAAATTCAAGTTTTCAAGTCAACAGTAATTAGTGATGTTGTTTAGTGAGGAAGTTTACACTAACAAGTCAATATATTATCCATTTTAATTTTAAGGCTTGAACCTTGTGGATGATTTTGTATGTATGCCTGTTTGCTTCTAGAGTAGCCAGACTGCCTGACTAAAGTTATTTCAACCATGTTTTAACTTTGAGTGGGCAGAAAGTGCCATACATTTGAAAAGAAGAATCCTCTTTCATTCCCAGATCAATTTTGTATCCTAAAAGACAGACCAAGCTTCTAAATCTTGCAGATTAATATAAACCAGAACTGAGTTCTACTTTCAGATTCAAAGGAAAAAAAGAAATCATTTGTAACTCATTTCATAAGGCCAGTTACTATATTTGGGTTGAATTTTTAATCAGCTTTTTCTAACAGGACTTGTCAAGATACAGCCAAGACTAGCTCTGACCCTTCGCTGATTGCTATTTGTAGATGCAAAACTAATAGTAAAAAGGCTGAAAATAAAAAGTGAAGTCACAACATTTTCTTATGCAGAATTTGAACTTACTGACTTCTATGAGAAGTTATCAGAGTGTATTTCAACAGGTATATCACGTCCTCTTCTACGCTAGTGAAGTAAACTGACAACAAAAATTAAAAAGGGATGTAGGTATTAAAGCTAGTACCACACATATACTACTACAAGATAGATAGATAGACAGACAGACAGACAGACAGATAGATAGATAGATAAAAAGGTAGTAAATTAATACAGGTAAGTACTCAGTAAAGGACATATAACTACCTAAATCATAGTTTTCTAGG
This sequence comes from Coccyzus lansbergi, assembly GCA_033558105.1. NCBI lineage: Eukaryota > Metazoa > Chordata > Aves > Cuculiformes > Coccyzidae > Coccyzus > Coccyzus lansbergi. The sequence continues at coordinate 107,040 of JAUMJK010000259.1, read as the reverse complement.
ATCCATTCAAAATCCTGTTAATGGCAACAGGATCATAATTAGATTAATATATTACTTGTTAGTGCTGCAGATTTGCCCCTCTCCTCTCTTTGCCAGACATGTGAGATTGCAGAGTCACTAGTCTACATTAAGCTTGGTCTTGCAATCAGAGGTAGGAATCTAACCACTCTCTTCTTGGTCATCCATGACTGGATAACAGTCACCTTACGTTCTGCTCCTCCAGCCCCATACTCTTACCAAAATATACACCTGAAAAAGGGCTTAATTCCAGGGTCCCTGTAAAACCAGCAAGAAACAGCTCAGAGGCAGCTCTATTTGGTGTGGAAAATTTTGTTAATAGAATTCAGTTTTTGGTGATTGTAAGAGTGATTTGGAGAGGACATTTATCAAACATGCCTTTGTTTTAAGCCTGAAAGGTCATATTTGGAAGGAACTGAGATGAATGACTTTGAACTTATCTGTTTGCCTCAGCCTTCATTTTTAAAGACTATTTTCTATAAGTCATTTCAATACTCTTTGAAAAGCCAATATATATGGGGCTTTATCTAGCACTTCTAGACTTATTTTTAGATTATGAACTCTCTCAGGAGCTTTTAGGCTTTTTGTTGTCTGAAGTGACTGGGTGAACTTCAATTTAGAAGTTTTTCTACTGAACTACTTCTGAATAAAATCCTACTCAATGGCTTTGAGATGTAAGCAGGTTCTGTATCAATCTGAAAAGTCTGGAACAACATGTCTTCTGTTCAGATCCACATACAGGCACTAATTCAAACCTGTAACTAGACTGTTTATCTGGTAACCTTTCCTTGCATTTACAGAGGCACTTAGATGAATTAGTTTTTACAGATTAGATTTATTGTCAGAGGGAAGCGATCCTGCCTAAACTACCGAGAACACACCCGTTGAACAGTTAGACACCAACAATAAATCACCTCATTCATAGTTATTAAGCTCTGTAGGGAAAGCTGATAGGCAAAGTAAAAGTTGATTCTGCTGTGGACTTAGCTAAGGCACTGTCATTTACTTTAACCCGAGATCTGTCCTTACCAGATGAAGATAGCTCAGAGTGAATTTTGGGGAGTGGGATTTGTCATATGCCAATAAGTAGTCCTTAAGACACAAAACTTTATTTTTAACAGGTATTCAAATTTCAGTACTGATCACATGCCTCTTAGCTTATAAGGATTTGACTAACAGGGCAGTGAGCAACGGAGCAATTATCAACTTTTGCATTCCAGCACCTGCTCTTTGTAGATTAGGTAATAAACAAAAGGTCTATTCCTTCACAAGTATTTCAGACAAGGGTCAATAAAAAGAAGATAAACCCAGATTTCAACACCTGGGCTGACAAACTAAGAATTACTTACAATTGTGCATCTGTTATGAGCTCTCAAGAGTAATGGAATATGTGTGTCTCTCAGTTAAACACTTTAGCACTGTGAAAGGTGGAAACAAAAAATGGGATTTCCCTTTGGCTTCACCTCGAATGCTACAAGAAAACACTACTTGGGAATTTTGCAAATCTGCAATATGATCAATCCTCTGCTTTCCTGTAAGTTAACAGCAATTAAACAGTCATCCTAATACTAAAGTATGATATGTCATCAAGCCTACAAAGTTTCACAACACCTTTGTTCCGACTCCACAGAGCTATCTCTAGAAAGCCAAGAAGCAGCAACAAAACAATTTTCCTAAGCTCCTGAGATTCAAGCACAGAAGTGCCAGAGGAACAGAGAAAGCAGTAAATCAGATTCAGTCAGTAAGGATAAACACCTGAGCCAGTTTAATACAGCTACTGACAACCCCTACTCTTTGCTTTCAGTGGTGTGCAACAATATTTTTAAGAACTAGAGCTAGGGATGATGTCAAATGCTGTTAATACAAATCAGATTTTGGCCTGTTTTTTTTCTTATAGACTTAGCCAAAGGTTCTTGAGAACCTTTATCACAGGCTTTTTTATATCATGCTTTCCAGCTTATTTACTGCTATTTTAAAGACTCACAGCTACAAGATCCACTCAAAGCTCGCATTGAGAGCCATATGCTTAACACCGTCATCAGACATGAAGTCATTAATAGGAGGGATGAGAAAGCAGCTGGTGTGTAATCACCAGCACTAACTGTATCTTGTAAAACTATCATATTTCTAGGGGTCCTGACACTACTAATACAATTTAGTAACACCCTTTATGCTGCATTGTGTCTAAAACCACACAGGTGTGTAAAAGTGGCAAGCAATGGAATACATTTTTTTAACTCAGCTATTAATATAAATAGGAGTAATATAAAGTACTAACAGATTCAAAAGACTCTAATCTACAGACAGGAAAGACATGCTGGGTTTGTATATTCTCTTCTGATAAATTGCATATCTATATACACAGATTTGATCAAACATCCTGCCAGCTTTACACAAGGTGATTTGGCAAGTACAAATGACCTGAAAGCTGACAGCAGATAAAAGCATATTAGCACTATCTGGCATTTCACTGCTCTATTGAGAAAATTCATTTTGTATCTTTCTTGCTTCCTTGCTTCTCAGTAACGACCCTTTTATTCTGTGCCTGCAGACTACCAAAACACACCAGGTCTTCAGGAAACTCATACTGAAGGACAAAACATTCCTTTTTAGAGTATTTTTAAGACAAGGGAGAGGAGAGAGGTAGAGAGAGAAACTGTATGATGGGCACTTTATGTATCAAATATTTTTACACCCCTGCCAAAAGGAGACCACAATTTGGTAGCGAGTGGGAAATAACGGATATCCTTTCCTCCTCTCCAGGATTGTATGTGGCTAATTTCCTTCATGATTCCATCTCTCCAAATAAATGGCTATTCTGTGCTAAGTAAGGTGCACACACACATAGTATGCAACTCAAGAGCAGTAAGATCTATCTTCTCTGCTCTGTAGGAAAAGATGAACTGCACTGTAGAGTGTAGAACAACAACAAGGACAATTTCCCTACAGCATTTCTATTTTATCATAAGAAATAACTAAAACAATTATCAAGATTTGAGCAAGATTCCTGGTAATATAGGAAATATGGGGCTTTGTTTGGATAGGTAGACTGGCAACAAAGTACTGATAAACTTTTTACCTTCTCAGTCCTTTAGGTGAATAACCACTTTTTCCTAAAAGACTGACTGATTTATTCACAAGAGGAAGGAAGGAGACAGGGAAACCCATTCAAACAAAATGAGGTAGTCACTAGAGGATGATCCTGTTGGGTCCAGTGTTCTTTGTGACCACTCTAGTGAAACACTCAAAAACTTGTATTCACGGTAGTACATTATGCAAATATTGCAGTATGCTGCTTCAGTGGAAATACTGTTATGCTTAAATTAATGCGAGTGGGAGGGTGTCTAACTGATTTTTCACAGGCTGAGCAGGTAAAAACCTGTTCTCTGGGCAGTTCTGATTACATGCAGCCAGTTGTAATATAGGTAGCTGTGTGGGAGCAGCTTTTAAACATAGGCAGTATACTCCTGAACAAGGGTTATTGGCTCAGGTTCACAGTCATGCTCATTGAAGTATATAGTTTTGGAAAGCTTGAAGTACATGTGGAGTGTGATTATACCTCAAAGCAAATGATGCCACAGACATAGAACTGTTTTAGATCAAGATCAGAGCATAGAGCATCTTGTAGATCAGAACTCTAGTACATCTTGCTCCACAGCCAAAACTGTACAAGCACCTATACTTTATAGATGCAAAGCCTTCTTTAAAAGTCTTGATCTTGAAGTGTTATCTATCTGTCATTCCTGAGACAGAGCTCATAATGTTCTTAGCTTTCTTGCTGGACTTGGTTATCATTCCATTGGCTGCAAACTACATTCTTTATTGAATTTCTACCTATCAAGAAATGTTCAGTGCTCTTCTGTGCTCTTAGAGATTACATGGTACACTGCCCTGTGAGGAGCATTAAACCAGTATATTGCTTATATTCAAGGAAAGCAGTCAGAGGGATGAAAAGTTTATGAGCTGTTCAACTAAAGAGTCACTATCATCCACCACCACTAAAATACTGCTTGTGTCGCTTAGAGTAAATTTGAGCCGTTACTCAACAAATTACTACCACAGTTTCCCTTAAATAAGAAGGAGACAACACAATGGACACAAAGTAAGATTTTGGCATTAAAAAAATCAAAAGATTTAAATAATCAAAAACTTTAAAATCATACAACAAAAAAAATTGAAAGAACTGGGAACTTGAAAGATTGCGTTGGTGAATTTCAGGAAAACTCAAGAACTGGTTTCGTTCAGTCAGCATTCTAACAAATCTCTTGTGTTTGTGAAGGGCATCAGGATCCATAATACCAAACCAACAAATCTAAAAAAAGGGCTCAGAACTAAAGTGTGCACAGAAAAATCCTTAAATTATAGGGTAAAAAAATCACAGCAGACACCTAGTTCTGCTAGTGATGTTTCTCAGTGGGACTTTCAGGTTACTGTCCTGTACATGCAGAGAACTAAAAAAAGCAGTTGAAAATGTACCTTATACCAAGCCCAACCAATAACTGCATTTTTTCCCTCTACTGAAGCCCTCCATGAAGTCCCACTGGGAAAAGCATGAAAGAAAAAAGAACATATATAAAATATTTATTTTTTTAATTACAGGAATAGGGTGTTTTCTTCTATATTGATCTCCTGTCACTGTTCTTGTACTCTATACCAATTTTGAATTGGAATCCATTCTTAGCTATGCCAGGGTTTACTATAATGGAGTTATATTAAACTCACTGCTGAAATTCATAGGCACAGATGGAGCCTGACATTTTAAAAACAAAACAAAAAGGTACGTCTCTTCAAGTACAAATGCTCCAGGACAGGATTAGACTTCAGACAACATCCTAAATACACATAAAAGATACAGAAAAACCCTGGGTAAGTACTTCTACTCCTACCTTCATGTGACCTGCAGGTTAGAATATGGATTTAACTTAGTCATGAATTAACTTGATGTGTGTCCAGATCCGTCACTCTTGAAAGAAATGAAACTATTGCTCAGAGACCCCTAAGCAAAATTCAAATCCCACATTATGGGAAAACAAAGTGGAGAAACACTGGCAAATCTTCTCCAGTATTGGCAGAAGGTGGGGGGAAACTCCTTCAAAGTATCTGGAAAAATAATTACAGATTACATCCCCAGGGAAAGTATTATGAATACATTCCCAGCCATATGTACAGGTTTACCTTGCACTGGAAACATCTTGCACTCAGGGTAAAGAACTGCCCTCCTCTATAAGTACACTGATGTAAGAAGAAAGATAGTAGGATCTCAAACATATATCCAGATCTCTTCTTTCTTGCACCACTTTCATATCCTTACCATTCCAGTGACTCGACTTTATTCAGCAGAATTACTCTAGACTGATGTCTGGGAGGATGAGCGTGGACTTGGACTTCAACATTTTAGGTTTGTCATATGTATGACAACTCATGCTCAGATACATGAATATTCAGTTATAATATTAGGTAGAAGTCTCAGTAATTTCAAAATTACTTCACTGGTTTACTGAGTCCCTTCAAGGGGCTATGTTCTCATTTCATAATTTTAAGTAACCTAAGTAACCTTAAAGTTTTCTCATTTCTCCTGATATAAGTAGAGCAGAGAAGCTGAGTTTGCATCAAGATAAAAATAATAAATATCTGCCTACAAGCTGATCTTTCAATGTCAACAAAATTCCTCTCCTTTCAGCCTCATCTCCTGTGTAGAATTAGGGCTCTAAATTATTCTGAGAGACTATAACCAACATTGGTAAGAACAGAAAATAATCAGATCATACAAACTCAAAACTCAAGCCATTTGTAAATGTTGGAAAGCAGGTATTATCTAACCAGAGGCCAAAGAAAGGAAGATTTGGATGGAAAAAATCAAATAAATTTTCATATCATAATGATATAAATACATACCATCTGACCACCCACACCTCTAATTTTTCATGGAAGAAAAATATTATCTTTCCCAACACTCTCCCCAGAAAGAACAGTGCTCATATCTCTTTTAATGCTGAGCTCCTTCTTTTATGTTCTTAGACAGTATTCAATATTAGTACAGACAAACCAAGGATCCTTAATATTGGATTAAGGGATTATGTGCAGTGGGGTTTTGCAGCATTTTTCATTTTCTTACTTATATCACATCAGAATTTAGTGAATTCAAGCATGCTGGAGGCAAGTTCAATTTCCAGCTCTGCTCGGGGGAGTGATTAAATTTAGCTGATGCTGAGAAAAGAAATTCAGTGTCATGAACATAGCAAGACTTGACTGCCAAGTCAATGAGAAAGGATTAGTATCACAAGAAAAGCAGAGCTACCAAAACATTTGTAGAAATAGTAGGAAGGAAATGTGAATTCAATCTTTTTCTAGAAAAGCAAAATTAAAACACGATATGCCCAGGACTGAAATGCATCAAATTGTATATTTCAGTACCAAAGAACATTCTAATAGTACCATTCCAGCTTCATTAAGATAATCCTTAACTTTGAGAGAGTTTTAAGATTTGGATCTTGTGGTTAACATGCACCTTTTAACAGAACTGAAATGAAATCTGAAATTTGAGTTTCACTGAACTTTGGAGTTGACTCAGATTTTGAGGCATTTACTTATTCCTGACAAAAAGATATCAAATGGCTGCCTCTGTTTGGGAGATCTTTTTGAAAATTTTCTTCTGCCAAACTAACCTTTCCCACAAACTGAATGAGCAATCATCTCTCCACACAAGGAGATCAGTGAACACTTCAAAATTAACACTTCAAAAATAACCACTGCATGTAAAGAACAACTTCTACTTATACAGCAGACCAAGCACCTTAATTTGGAGTTCTTCATTAGTATGATTATTTGTTTGATGTTCTACATTACTCTGATTATTTGTTTTCTGTAACATAATTAGGTTTGACTGACAGCACTGCCTTTTCAAGGGACCGTGAAGAAATGCACTGAGCCAGTAGAGCCACATTCCAGAATTTTCTACAATTTTCCATTTAGAAAGATCACAGTGTCACCTCAACAGCATAGCGCCATCCTCCTTCTTCATATGAAGTATTAGAATGTGTTTGCCAATACTGAGGCAAACATATCATAAAAAGGGATTTTTTTTTTAAAACCCTTGCTTTTCCTCAAGGAGGAAAACCCAAGAGTGTTTAGGGGGTTTGGTTTTGTTTTAATCTTTTTTGATTTTTTTTTTTTAAGAAAGCAAGCAGTTTCTCTGGAAGTGAAATCTGCTAACTGGAGAAAAGTATAACAAGTAAACCAGGCTACAGAGTTTTCCTAACTTCTTCCTATACAAAGTTCAGAAGTACAATACCTCTTTAAAGAAATGTTACTAACTTCTGCAATTCAGCTTGTTGGAAAACGAAATAATGAAATAGTGAATTCTTTAATTACACACAGAGAGATGATCTTTCTCTCCCCATTTTGCTTCTCATCTGTCTTATCAGATAGCGCACAGACCCTATGCCATAAATATGTAACCATCAAGCCATTTGAGGAAGTCTTGCCTGCTCTTTCTAGAAGGCTGATTGAAGCAGGAAAGTTCCCAACCTGGTGACACCTACAGACTACCCGTTACTGCTGTTCCACGTGGGAGGGGATGAAGCAGCAGTACGAAGCCCAAGGGGGATTAAAAGAGATTTTTGAGCCTTGGGATAGCTACTGAGGGCATCTGGGGCCCAAGTGATTTTTTTCTTCCCTCCTTCCAGATTTGGGTGGTGACATTGTAAGTCTCAGACAGGTCCAGGCTATTAACACATACTCCGTGGCTGGTGTCACCACAACAACTTTGGGGTTTTGACAATGGGATGGCCTACACAGCACCAGGATTACAAGTACTGGATGAGAGCCACCTTTCTCAAAGGGGAAGGAGGGTCTTTGCCCAGGAGCTTGCAGGGCTCGTAGATAGGGCTTTAAACTAGATGTGAAGCAGGAGGGGGAAAACACCAGACTTGCCTACAACAAGCAGCAGGAGGACAGACAGTGTTTGGGGGGATGGGGTGCTGGTATTGACACTCCACTTGCTATGATTTATGTACCATGCATTTGGTAAAATACTTTTCATTCTGTCCTCCCAAGGAATTAGCAGAAAAATCTTTCAAGAAAGAATGTAAAAGGCCCTTCTTATAGATTAAATGAAAAAGCCCCATCGGCACAACTATTTGATAAACAGAAACTAATGAACTACTAAGTTCATCATAAGTGTCAGAAGCCTAAATCAACAGTCCTTAATTAAAATGATGTGTGCCGCAAGTCTTTTCCCAGGAATCTAGTAAATCACAGCAGATTCCCTTCACTGCCATATTTATTCACAGAATTATACAAACACAAGTGTTAAAAATATATGAAAGGCATGAAGTCTCCTGTTATTAATTCAGATTGATTACTTGTTAAATATAATTAAATGAAGCTGGAGGGAGGTTGTTAACTGTTGTTTACATCAGGATATATAAAATAATGGAGAAAAAGCAGTTAAAGAGGTTCTGTTTGAACAGCATTTCAGATGAAACACAGAAAATAATTATACAAAAACTAATGTTTCCTTTGCATTTTTTACTCGTGTGTTTACCGATTTAACAGATTTCAATGCCTGAATAGTATAAAGCAGGCACAGCGGACCTTTATTATTTCTGACAACAGATAAATTATATTTTCCCATCAATAAGCAATGACTGCTTCTAAATCCTACTACTGCATTTTACTGCCTGTATACAGAAGCAAATGCATTACTTGATGAAACTCGTGCTCCCGTAAATATTGCATCTAACTAGAGAAATTGCTACAAATTTTGCCTCCTATATACATTGCCCTTCCTTTGAACCTCAGAGCTAGAAGGAATCTAGCCAACTGAGAGAGCGTAAACCTGAAATACAAAACAGATCAGGCCTTTTCTTTCTTTTTTTTTTTTAACTTACCATGTTTTTTGCTTATTAAACGATTGTACACCTTTCTGGACTAGACCTCTGAAGCCTATCTGGAAAATCTCAGCTTCCTCTCTTATATTCACTGTTTATCCAGAAAGCCATGATTTAGAAAATCCATTTTAGGAACACAGCTATTGTTATTACCATACTAACTTCCTTCAAGAGTGATACCTCCCCAGGTTAAATGAGTCTTACATTTAACTGTTGAATTTTAGACAAGGTGTTTTCCTGTTGTCTGGCATATTATTAGCCAAACCTGTTTGCACTTCCTGAGAGTTAATCAATTTGCTGTTTCATGAAAGGTCCGCCAGCTTAACACTTGATCTGCTCATCTCAAAACGCTCTTGTTCCTTCACTTTAGAATTAAAACAGGTGGAGGATGTTGGAAGGTTATAAGACAGCAAGATAGCATAATGAAATATCAAGGAAGAGACACCACAAGAGAGGTTTTCAGCTAGCAAAAGCATGCAGTTTCATGGATTATAATAGAAGTGTTCTGATAGTCTAATAACTACAATTGCAGGGGCGGTGTCACCAGAGCAGAGCAGAGGGGCAGAATGACTTCCCTTGACCTGCTGGTCACACTTCTTTTGATGCAACCGAGCATATATAAGATGTATCTATGTCTACAGTAAACAAAAAAAAACCCCTACCACCACAACTGAAAAAGGGAACAGATAACTCTTAGGAAAGAAATGCAACTTCTGGAGGAGATCCAGATTTTCAGAAATAACAGTTTCCCAAAAGTAACTCAAACATCTCCATTTTTAGGTACTTGGCAAGTTTTACCATTAGTGTTTCTTGATTCCCTCTATATTTGGATTTCTGTGTTTTTATAATGCAGATTGAAACTCTGTAAGAATTTTAATATTAAGAGATTTAAAATGCAAATAATTAATACTTCTGTTCAGGAGCCTTGTTTCCCTCATTTTTGTTGGGCTTTAGTATTAAGCAAATTAAATGAAAGGCAACATAAACTATAAAGTTCAAAACTGGACCTGATTATTTTAAGATCAATCTCACAATAATCGAGTAGTTCTAGCATCAATTTGAATTATTCAAAGCTAACTTTCTAATGGCAAAATTATTGAATAAATATGCAGAGTGAAAGGTTGATTAAGAATACATGGCAAAAAATATTGAAATAAACATCATACTGAGATCAATACAAGCTCTATATGTCATTTAAATGAAGTCCAAACTCTGGTTTATGTATGAAAAGTTTTGAATTAGAGGCGCTCTCAGATCTCAGGGTGATATACTGTATCTTTTCTAACAGGTAGAGCATTCATAGACCTCATAATGAAATCGACTGGATGCTATTTTAATCTCCATAACATAAGAATGTTAACAAGATATGTCTCTAGGCTCAGGGAAAGCAAATCCAAAGTCAAATGGTACATAATTAAACTTGTTAGTTAGCTCAGAATTCCACAGCCGTGACCTTTTTTTAATACCAATAACAAACTACCTAAATCTATTTACCCAAGTTTTTGATATTTGTTTCAAAGCAGTAATTAAAGAAATACCTCACAACGCTGAGTAGTAGTTTGCACAACTCAACCTAAAATACCGAGTTCTCAAGAAGAGTAGGAATGCAATACAAATAGGCATATTTAAACCTGATTAAATTTTTCCGGTTATGATTTATTTTCAATCTGTAAATACACAAACTTGTAAGTAAAGGGCTTGGGCACTTTTTATTTTTGTTCTTTAAAACACGGAGCACTTTTTTATGGCTTCATGCTTACTTGTATTTGCACAAAAGGTACTTTTTTTTAAGGCATAAACTTAGAATGTCCTTCTGTGGACCCTCATTAATGAAAAACTCATGATGCAGACTCCTAACAAACAGGAGTTTGAGCCATAATTGTCTCACTGAGGGACAGAGAATTTCACTTATTAAATCCACCACAGAATTTGGCCCTCTGAATAAAATTGTGGTCACCTCAAGAACAAACCACTATCTGATCAATAGGCAATGTTTGGATCTAGATTCTTTAAAGAGAAGTCTCAAGCTCTACTGTGAATTATTTTAACACCTTGACTTTTTGCTCCCCATACTTTCTTCTTACCTGTATTAGTGTCCTGGAAAATTACTGTTGCCTATTCAGTATTAGCTCTCAATGTTTTCATCTTTTCATTGACTCTATCAAAATCTTTTAAGAAATCACTCATAACTGTGCTCCAAGATCATGGTTTTGCTTAATAAAAGATTGAAAAAAAACCAACATGCTCTGCCTAGGCTGATATAAAGGGTGTATGCTCCCAGTAGCTGTTCTTTAGAATACAAGTCCTACTTATTTCTTTAGACAGTGAAGGAAAAGGAGGGAAGTTGCTTTGTCCTTCAGTAGAAGATTCGAACACTGGAAGTCTGAAATAGATAGATAATTATGATCTCATTCAGTTCTGAGAAGGGTGAGTAAGGCCTGAAGAGATGTATCGTTTATAGCATATTCTGACAGAATTTCCACATCATCCAGTTAAGGAATCCTTGCTCAATGTATGGATTGTCATATCTTTTTAACTTCCAAACACCTTACCCTAAGTATATTAACTCTAAGCATCATAAAATTCTCAGTCTATAGACAGCTGAAAGTAAAATTTGATATAGCCCCTGAGCTTTACATACTTAAGAACACCTTTTAAGATGCATTTACGGTTGCTTACATGGATATGATGTTTATTTTCATATTTTGACAAAGGAATACAAATAAATTTGTCATTTAATTTTGATCATTCAATTTTCAAGAAAACACAGGCTAATAGAATCTATTCTGATATCCAAATTCATAGTATATATTCTATGAGAAACTTATTTATATGTAAAACAGGATGAAAACTTGCACCAAAAATCTAGTGATGGTCGACTGTCACTTCTATAAAATACAGAAACATATCTCAGAGATACTTCATATGCACTCCTGTTTACTTAACCTGAATACAGTCTTTTCATTGCTGATGCAAATTTTTGCATTAAATTGTTACTCCATTTTAACTGTTACTTAATCAAATACTAACAGAAACAGAACTCCCCAAGTATTTCTGCGTTGAAATAAACCTCCCCTTCCTCTCATCCTCCTCTCCCCTGGAAAAAAAAAAAAGAAATTTACGCACACATCGAGGAGAAACAAGCCTGCGAAGTTTATATAAGCTTGCAACAGGCAGAACAGAGGAGGGTACTTGAAGCTCATTCCACCACCGCTACTCCTACCAGGTGATGTTGCAGTAATCAAAGACTCTGAACTCCGATAGCCCATTTTCCCTGTCTGCAACACCAGAGCCATCAGGAGCTGTGAACATCAGATTTGGTATAGTCAGCAGGAATCACTGAAACAGGTTCAGTTGATGAGAATAGCGCAGAAATGCACAGACAGGCAAGTTAGACCTTTTAAAGAGAAGGCACTATCCCACAGACAGATTTCTCTACCCTAACAGTTGACAAAAGCATGTAACAGAACAGGCCTGCTTGAACTCTGTATCATAGGTGTAAAGTGCTAGCAAGGATCACCACTGCTTTTCATCACATTCTAGCAAATACCACACCACACAGTCTCTAAAGTCCTGCAGTTGTGATCTAACAGACTTATAGCAAAAGGACAGTTCTGAGCATCAACACGAAGTGGGCTGACAGTGGCCAAACTCAGCATATATTGAAAAGATGTACAATTGCCACTCCCTTTCTGCCAGAAAACAAGCTTTCTCCTCATAAACAGCAACAAAACCCCAACACTTTGATGGCACTGGCAGGTAAGAAATGATATACCAACATGAAGAAAAATTAAAATAAATTAGACACACTGCACCCAGAAAGCACTAATGATGCTGTCCACTACACATTTCAGTCAGTCACACAGTGCCCCAAACCAGAGAATTATACCTTTACTTCAGTAACAGCAATCATAATCACAAAGACACTATATTCCAGTATCCGGAAAACTATCAGCTTCAATTTCCTACACTTCTCCTAACAAAAATCCACATCATATCACTGTAATAACAATTTTTTGAACAAAAGCTTTGTTAGAAACATAGGTTTAGCACTCAGATTACCAGGTGATATACAATTTTTTACACCCATAAATTTTGCTGGTCCGTACTGATGTTGCTGCCAGTGTGCAGTTATAGTTAAACGTCTAGTGAGCATTATCCTGTAACTCACAGCGATCTTCTGAACTCAGAGGATGTAAAATATAGAATTCACACCTCAGGATGCAAACTCACACTCAGCCTTAACCACAGTAACTCTGCACTATAAGTCAGGACTAAAATCAATTTGCCTCCCAGCACATAGCTATGTCAAAAAAAATTGTAATGAAATGACAAAACACCTAACCTTACTTTCGCTGAAGTAAGTAGCAAAACTCCCACTGATTTCAGTAAGGGCAGAAGCCAGCACAATATCTCCAAAAATGATTATTATTCTCTTCAGAGCACCATATCCATTTCTATCAGCCCCCTGCAGAAGGATGACAGTCTCTCAGCCTCTATAACAGCGCCTCATAGAAAAGCATCTCAAACTGCCAGCACTAATCTAACCTGAGAAATACAGTTTGACTTCAGCATGAAACCCCAAAAGGAGAAAATAATCAAGTCCTAGAGAAGAAAGAAGCACATCAGCAGCACTGACTCAATGACAACCTTGTAACTAACAAATAAAAAGTCACTGCCGTATGCTCACATGAGCATCTATTTCTCCCTGCAAAATAACATCTATGATACACAGAACAATATTTTCTTTTATATATACAAGCACTTACTTAGATATTTAGCAGGAATTCTCTATTAGAAGTAACATGAAAAGAAGAATTTCAATAAAATAAAAAACTATATTCTGAAAGTGATGCAGAAATACATTTTGTATTGTAAACCTCTGGGTTAAAACAGTAAAAGTGAAAACTCTTACACAACTCAAACAGTTGCTGTATGTTTAATAAAGCATAAAAATTGTATGTGGTTGTTTTGGGTGTTTTTGAACTGCAGAAGAAATTAATGTCACTGGCTTTTGAACAGAAAAAAAAAGAGATTAAAAAGCAGACATGTAGATAGCAGGGTTTTTATGGGAATTAACAAAGATAACACAGAATCTGCACTTTTCAAGTAACTTTCCTCTTGTCATTTAGAAGCAGTCGGAGCAAGCATAAGTATAGTATAAACATAGTATAAAAGAAAAGCTAAAGATCATCTTCATTTGCTCAGGCACTTTATTCTTGACTGCAATATGTAGTTTGAAACCTACGCTATGCCAAATTCAGTAAGAATCTATTAATTATACCTCCCATTTCAGTGAGGCAATAGCACACCTGGCAGCCACTTGCAGGAACAAGTTTTGCACAGAGAGCAATAGCAGAATTCCTAGAGTACAGGCTGGAATTCAATTAAAGTTGCCTTGCCTGCTACACAGTAAAAAGCAGCTTCATCTCAGTAGTTACAGGTGCTACTTTTGGTCTGGTGATGAAGACGTTCTTCTAGGAAGAAACACATGAGACCTGAATCTGGGCTTCTCAATTTGATAGTTTTTTGCACAGAAAACAACAGAGCACAGAGGCATTACTTCTTGAAATGGGAAGCTCTATTCAGATTGCCTGTCATTTCCTTCCCAGTGCAAGCATATTCAAAATTCACCAGTGAAACTGTATAGAAATGCAACAGATGTCCACTTTGATGTGCAACATTTTACACAGTCTTTGAATCATCACTTGTAAATCAGCAATAGGCAAGAGTCTAGTTTAAAAAAAAGTTAAAGGGCTACTGAACACCAGACTTGCATCCACAGGACGGAAACCCATTGCTACCTTGCCACATATAACACAAACTGCTAACATATTTCACTTGAACAGAGAAAACATGAATATTTTGTTTACTCTGCAGCTAATTAACCCATGCTACTGACAGTGTTTGTTAGAGTAAGATTCTGCATTTCCTACTTTTCTGTATCAACAGGAGATCATCACAGCACTTCGTTGAAACATTCTTCTGCACTGAGGTACTCTTTGCCCTGAGCCATTGTACATTTTACTTGTGTCCTAACATATAATTGCAGAGGCAGAGAGGAATGTTATTACAAGATTCAAACGCCCCTAGTTTTCTATTTCTTTGCTGAACAAGATTGACAAAATAAAGCAGACGCCCTTTCTTGAGCAGCTGCTTCACAGAACATCACAGGTAGAAAGATAACAATTGCATTCAATTTTTATAGAAGTGAATTACTAAACAAATCAAATTTTTCCTCCAGATATGAAATATAGACATAAATAAAAAGGAATTCACAATTTGCAAGTACTGTACCACCCTCTGCCGTCAGTGTGTAATTTCTGCAATCCATCTGCAAAATGAACTTGTACACATTCCTTGAAAAGATCAGTAAGTCAGTGACAAAACTTCTACAAGCTTGAAACCCAGTAGAAGTAACGTTTTAATGATATTTTATTACTTGTTGGAATCACAGGAACACAATACAGAAACCTTTTATCCAATCTGAACCTCCTTTGATGCAGTTTGAGGCCATTCCTTCTTGTCCTATGACCTGTCACTTGCAAGAAGACAGCACTCTCCTCTCTACAATCTCCTTTCAAGTAATTATAGAGAGTAATAAGGTCTCCCCTCAGCCTCCTCTGCTCCTGGCTAAATAACCCCAGGTTCCCTCAGCCACTCCTTATAAGACTTGCTCTCCAGCCCCTTCACCAGCTTCGTTGCTCTTCTCTGGACTCACTCCAGAGCCCCAACATCCTTCTTGTGGTGAGGGGCCCAGAACTGAACACAGGATTCAAGGAGCAGTCTCACCAGTGCCAAGAACAGAGGGAGAATAACCTCCCTGGACCTGCTGGCTACACCGTTTCTGATGCAAGCCAGGATGCAATTGGCCTTCTTGGCCACCTGGGCACACTGCTGGCTCATGTTCAGTCGCTGTCAACCAACACCTCCAGGTCCTTCTCCTCCAGGCAGCTTTCTAGCCACTCTTCCCCTGGGCAGATGACAAAACTGTTTTCTATCAGAACATTTTAATTCACAGAAGTTGTTCATTTCATTGTTTCCTTTGTGGCTGGGAATGCAAGTTTTGAAAGCAATTATCAGATTTTACAATACGTTTGTCTCCTAAAAGAAAAAATCTCAGTACATTACAGCAACAGTATGTCAATACTAAAATGCAGAAGATTAAACTACATTTTCTACTGCACACAAGCAAACCAATTAAGGCAAATCAGTGTAATTTATTTCATATTAAATAAAATTTCATCTTTTGGAGATCTATTCCTCCACTCTCAGCTGAGAACTGAAAGACTCTTGTAGCACAACCATTCAAGCCCGAGTACTAACAGTGATTCATGGTTTGTGGGTCACGATGTGAGAAGACGAGAAGGGCAGGAATGCCCTTCTGGAAGAGCCTGGGTAAAGATCATCTCGTTCCAATCGCCCTGCCGTGGGTAGGGACACCTCCCACTGGATAAGGTGGCTCAATGTCTCATCCAGCCTGGCCTCCGACACCTCGGTGCTGACAGGAAGCCTTTCAGAGCCTCTCTGTCTGAGAATCTCCACCTGCTCGCTGGCATACAAAGACAAGAGGATTCTAAGCGGTGTTCTCACTGCTGGTCTCCACTTCAGAGAAGCGGACCTGCTTCTCCCAGCCAGCTGCTGTTCCCCAGCGCGGGGCAGAGCCCAGAGAAGCTCCGACCCCCCTTTCCCGAGCGCGGGGAGAAAGCGAGCGACAGCGCCGAAAGTTTCCCAGCACCGCAGCGCGTCCCTAGCAACGGCGGCCAGGTCTACCCCGCGCGTCCGTAGCAACGGCGGCCAGGCCTGCCCCGCGCGCCCCTAGAAACGGCAGCCCGGTCTACCCCGCGCGCCCCTGGCAACGGCAGCCAGGTCTACCCCGCGCGCCCCGCCCCGCCGTGTCGGTTGCTGCATGACGAGCGGAGCCGGCCCAGCCCGCATCATCCCCCTGGCCAAGCCATGGACGATCCTCCCCGGGAGCCCCCGGGCCAGCATGGGTCTCGGGAAGGGCAGGAGCAGCACGCCCCCAGCCCGCCTGAGCAGGACGCCCAGCAGTCAGAAGAGGGACCGCCTTCCAATGGGTACCAGCGGGTAGAAGGGTCTGATGAGCCAAACCGAGACTCCTACCAAGCACAAGCTGAAACAGGAGGTGTTGGCCAGACTCCTGCACCAGAAGAAGCCCTGTATCAACCGCAGACCCCAACCAAACACCTGCAGGAAGCAGAACAAGCCTCTCATGAGCCACAGGTACCAGAAGTAAACGTCATCCAGAGGCATAGGCTGGAAGACGACTCTCATCCGGCACAGGAGTCAAAGCAAAACATGGACCAGTCATACACACCAGAAGTAGACCATTACCAAGCACAAGAGCCAAAAAGTGCCTATCACATCAATGCAGCAGAAGACCTCTATCGAGCGTATGAACGTGGGCAAGGCCCCTACCAGCTACATGAACCAGGTTACAGTCTTTATCAGCCACAATACAGTTCATACGATGATCAGATAGCAGATCCTGAATCCCGAATGCTGGCAATCCAGAATGCAAAAGCTTATTTACTGAAAAGCAGCACAACATCTGGTCTGAACTTGTAAGTCTGAAAAAGGAACACAGTTGAAAGCGTAGGATGTATGAGCAGAGAGAGTAGCATTGGTAGAAGGGCAAAGGGAGTGATAACAAGAGGTATATACAGGATGGGAGAATATGTTATAAATGCAGTAATTCATTATTATGTCATACTTGTGTATGTCTAACGTCTTTTAGAACCAAAATTCGTAAGGGAATATAAAGAGTTCTAAGGGAAATTGATTTTATTTTACTGATTTTATTTAAATTCATCTTCAGCTCTTGAAGCAAGTGTGATATATACTACAAATGGAAGGTGAGACTACTCTTAAGTACATTATAATGAGACTAGTTTCAGCTCTGATAATGCTCCATGATACCCTTTCATCTGACTATTCCAACAGTTTCTCCAAAGCTCTAGGTGATCAGCTTCTGATTTTGATATTAAAACCATAGTATTTTAAGACTTTCATATAGTAGGTAAGTAATATTTACATTTATATGACAGATATGATCATCTTGCTAATGTCCTAACAAAGATCCTGGATGAACAGCCCACAAATGCAGTAGACATAATTGAGAATATCAGCAAGGATGTGAAGTGTGCTCAGTTTCAGAAAAAAATGGATACTCTTCGAGATGAACATGAGATTCTTCCAACAACTAAAGCTGCAGAAGAGCGTAAAGCATTATTCCTTAAGGCAAACGCAGAAGGAGATGAAGATCTGGAAGAAGAGATAGTGAGTTATTATCAGAGAAAAAGAAATATCATATATACTAGGGAATGGGTGGGAGTATGGCAGGAAAGGAAACGAAGAAAGGGAGGAATTTGTAATCTCCCTTGTACTATTGCGTCTCATGGTCACCTAAATAATTGCAGACACAGTATCATGTACACTTTTCACAGCTAAATTGATCCCATGTCTAGTTTTGAAGAAAACCCATCTGATTATTTAGTTGGGTTTTTTTCCTGTAGTAAATCTAATATCTTGAGCCTTTAAAATCATAGATGTACTAGAGGTGATGAACAGAAAGTGAAGTTTACAAGATCCCCTATATGCCAGTTCAACCAGGACTACTGCATACGAGCTGCTGTTCATCTGTGTTCGCTTCTTTACTTATAAAATAACATTTATTTTTCTAAATGATAGTGGAAGATGTACTTAATGAAATTTTGGAAAGCATTTTGAGAGAATGAGTGGAACTACAGGGAACTGAAATGTAACCTTCAGTAGATAATGTTTAATTTTTCAAATCGTATTGTTATTCAACTCTAACTCCAGATCTTCTTTCCTAGGGAGAGACCACTCTACCCAATGTGATGGAAACGGCCTTTTATTTTGAACAGGCTGGAATTGGCTTGAGCAAAGATGAATCCTATCTCATATTCCTTGCCCTAAAAAAACTAATTAGCGTTCAGCCAATCCAGACCTGTCGCTTCTGGGGCAAAATTTTGGGCCTGGAGATGAACTATATTATAGCTGAAGTACAGTTCCAGGATGGTGAGGAGGAAGCAGATGAGGAAGAAGTTATTGAGGAAGGAGAAAAAGAGATGGATGAGGATGAAGACACAGATGAGGAGAAAGAAAAAGATGAACCACCGAAGTCCAACTACAAGCCACCACCTGTCATCCCAAAAGAGGAAAATGGGACAGGGGCTAATAAATATGTCTACTTTGTCTGTAATGAGCCAGGCAAACTGTGGGTAAAGTTGCCTCCAGTGACACCAGCCCAGATTGTCTGTGCCAGGAAAATCAAGAAGTTCTTCACTGGTAGGCTGGATGCTCCCATTGTGAGCTTTCCTCCTTTCCCTGGAAACGAAGCTAACTACCTGCGTGCACAGATAGCTCGGATCTCAGCAGGAACCCAGGTCTCTCCCATTGGATTTTACCAGTTTGCAGAGGAAGAAGATGAAGAGGAGGAAGGAATAAAAGACACATATGAGGAAAATCCTGATTTTCATCCCCTTTCTGTGGCTGAAATGGTGGATTCTCTCTCCACATGGGTACACCATGCACAGAGTATTCTACCACAGGTACGTTCTGGCATAGCTCATATGGATCTTGGATACCAGTCATACTGTAGTACTCATCGGGTTTCAGAATGTAAATGAAAAAGCTTAAAGCTTGTGCTACCAGGCTAATGCTGGTAAGAGGTATTACTAATCTCATGATCTTTGCTGGATGACTTGGTGACCAACCTATCAATTCAAGAATGACAGTGTAAAATAACAGCAAATGGTAGGAAATAAGGTTTAAAATTATTACCAGCAAAACAATAGTTGTAAAAATAAAATCCAGACTCTTTAGAAACTTAGAATCTTATGAACGTTGTGTTACGTTCCTCAGAGTAAATAATAAGGCAGACTTTAAAAGGAAGGGCAAAATCCATAAATTAAGCCTCTTCTATTGCAGTAATAGGTAATCTAGCAAGGATGTAAACCAACATGGTGAGGAAGTGAAGACTACAAAATAACAAAAAGCTAATGACAGTAGTATAAGTTTATTCTGAAATAGTAAGCAGGGATGAGGGAGGAATGAGGGATATAGGGAGCACTCTACCAAGTAGATACAATATTCTGCCAACAATATACCAAGTATGGAATATATATTTTTCTTTTCTTCCCACTCTTCCTTACCTCTGTGTGTGTGCTTGAGCCACTTGTTTTAACTGGCTCACATCTCTTACATGTATTTATTATTTTTCCATATCCACTACAGGGTCGCTGTGTTTGGTTTAATCCTTCTCAAAAATCAGATGAGGAAGAAGAAGAAGAAGAAGAAGAAAATGAGGAGAAATCAGAGGAGGCAGATGAACCACAGCAAGAAGAAGGACCTTCTCTTCTCACTCCACTCTCTGAAGATGAAGGTATTCTTCATGGAATGTAAAATTTTTGACAGTCACTAGAAATGCTAGCACTCGGGTAATAAATATTTGTTGTTATAGGATTCTGAATCTTCATAAAGCAACACAGCTTATTATTTTACAAAACTGATCAAAAGCAAAATGATTAACAGTATGGGCTTTAAGACTGAAATAATTTGGTTTACCAGTTAATATTCTCATTGAGAATAGGGGGGAAAATCCCTCAGACTTGTCAGGCTACTGCAAGTTCGAGGCAGCTCACTACATTAAACATTCAGCTATTTTTCTACCATCTTTTTAGATGCAAAAAGCATGTGCACATGTGAATAAATAAATATATATATACACAAATATAAATAACAATTCAGATCTTGTAGCATATTGCTGCAGAAATTATGGGAATATAGAAATGTGAATGTTAGATTACATCAACAGTAAATTATTGTCCTACTTTTCATTAAGGTGAAGTATAATCATATAATTTATCAATTAGTAATAGAACGTCCTTAACAAAAGAAACAGCAGTATTACTGAATTTCAGAAGCATTACCTTTCTGTACGTGACTCTTACAGTATTCCTGCGCTACCTACCCATATATCCAAACTACCTGTTTGAATACAGTGCCTACATTTTTTGGTTTTAAATTCTGGATCTTCTAGCATGTAGCTTATTATAACCACTGCTTGAGTACTCATTCTTAAATATTTTGTAGAGGCTCATAAGTCAATTTATTCATAGACTCTGTGTGTTTGTTTGCCTCCAGAAATTGAAAACATCCCCGCTTGGACAGCTCAGCTTTCTACAGACCTGATCCCAGAACATGCTGTTGCAATCCTCCAGTCGAACCGATGGCCTGGAGCATATGCCTTTGCATCTGGCAAGTGAGTAGATAGTTGACGAGGTTACTACACAGACTGCATATGCTAACCACAGTTAACTGTCTGCCAAAGTAGAAGTTGCTTTATTATTAATTTATTGACCAAATTCTAACTATTCCAGAGGCTGATGGACAAAGACACTTACACATGTACAGCAACAGCTAGAATTTGGACAAAGTCCTTGATTTAAAACCTATATTCTTGAATCTATGGTAATTTTTACAAAAATAGCTATATTCTGTGGTTCTAATGTGCATTTGTTTCCACTATACATGGTTCGGTCATTACCTCTACTTGCTTTTAAGTGGGCACTGGACTTTGTGTCTGAAACAGCACAGTGTTACCAATGTGAAGCTGGAGTCACACTGCAATATGGTGCAATGAGAGTACTGCTGCCATCACTTCCGCATTTGGAGATTTTTAAGTGGAAGCTATATAAACAGCAGTAACAGCATTTAAGAAGATTTGTGGTCTTTTAAACACTTGTTATAGGAGATCTGCACCGGAGTGGCTGATTTTTTGCACACCAGAGTAAGGAAACCTGACAGTTTCTCCACCGATGTTTTGTGAAGATATGTGGGGAGAATGTGTGATCTTTCACTTTTCTTTCTTAGGAAATTTGAGAACATCTACTTTGGCTGGGGTCACAAATACAGTCTGGAGAACCACAGTCCGGAACTGCCTCCACCAGTACAAGCTGAATACCCCAGTGGTCCAGAAATCACTGAGACAAGTGACCCCACTCTGGAAGAGGAACTGGCTTTCAAGGCTGCCCAGGAAGAAGCCTTAGCTGCAGATGAGAAAGACGAAGAGGAAGAAGAGGAAGAAGAGGAAGAGGACATTGAGGATGAGGACGATGATTAAAATATGAGGAGAAATATTTTTCTTCTAGAAGTTTAAACATGGAATAGTGTTCTCAGAAACTGGTTTAATTAGTTGAACTTGAAATAAATGCAGTGGGAGCTTGCCCTTCGTTTGATTGCTGTAGGCTCTTCTGTGCAGCTACCTTCCCCTCCTTCCCAGCCCCCCAAGCCTGGCAACACCAGCACAAAGCACTGCAAGACAACACTGTGAAGCAGCCTTTTTTTGGGAGAGCAGAGAGAAACAGTTTGGTCCTGTCCCCTAAAATAACACCACTTGGAACTACCTACCACCCAAAAAATCTTCACATTGCTTTTCTTACCTGCACTTCAGCACCTATATAAATTTTACTTCATTCAAAAGATAAAACAAACCTCAGTTCACAGAATTATAGAATTATCAGGTTTGAAAAGACTCTTGAGATCACCGTGTCCAAACATACACGTCCACTACTAAATCATATGAGACACGGGCATACAGGAAAGCTGGGGAGGGGAGGAACTGTTCACAAAGCGTTGCAGTGATAGGATGAGGAGCCATGGGTATAAACTGGAGAGGCGTAGATTTAGACTAGACATAAGGAAGAATTTCTTCACTATAGGAGTGGCATAGGCACTAGCACAGATTACCCAGGGAAGCTGTCACTATCCCATCCCTGGACGTTGGGTTGGATGAAGCCTTGGGCAGCCTGATCTAGTGGAAGGTGTCCCTGCCCATGGCAGGGAGATTGGAACTGGATGATCTTTGAGGTCCCTTCTAACTGAAACCATTCTAAGATTCTATGATTCTACGGTTTAGTGGACTTCAGATGTCCACTACTAAATCATATGAGATATGGTTTCGTAGACTTCTGATGTCCACTACTACGGTTGGACTGAATCTCAAAGGTCAAACCTAGCAGTTCAATAATTCTACGATATCCCTGAGCATCTCATCTACCCATCTTTTAACCACCTCCAAGGATGGTGCCTCCACGACCTCCCTGGGCAGCCTCTGCCAGTGCCTGAGAATCCTTTTGGTTAAGAAATTGTTTCCTTATGTCCAATATGACCCTCCCATGGAGCAGCCTAGTGCCATTCCCTCTCATCCTATCGCCTTGTCACTTGGGAGAGGAGGCCAGCCTGCTACAGCCTTCTTTCAGGTAGATGTAGACAATGCTGAGGTCTCCCCACAGCCCCCTCTTCTGCAGGCTGAACAGCCCCAGGTCCCTCAGCCGGTCCCCCTAAGGCTTGTTCTTCATCTCTTGTACTCGGCACTGGTGAGACTGCTCCTTGAATCCTGTGTCCAGTTCTGGGCCACTCACCACAAGAAGGATGTTGAGGCTCTGCAGCAAGTCCAGAGAAGAGCAACAAAGCTGGTGAATGGGCTGTAGAACAGGCCCTATGAGGAACGGCTGAGAGAGCTGGGGTTGTTTAGCCTGGAGAAGAGGAGGCTGAGAGGAGATCTCATTGCTTTCTACAACTACCTGAAAGGAGGTTGTGAAGAAGAGGGAGCTGGCCTCTTCTCCCAAGTGACAGGGGACAAGATAAGAGGGAATGGCCTCAAGCTCTGCCAGGGGAGGTTCAGGCTGGACATTAGGGGGAAAAAAAATTTCACACAAAGGGTCATTTGGCACTGGCAGAGCCTGCCCAAGGAGGTTGTTGAGTCACCTTCCCTCGAGGTGTTTAAGGCATGGCTGGACGAGGTGCCTAAGGGGCATGGTTTAGTGTTTGACAGGAATGGTTGGATTCGATGATCCAGTTGGTCTTTTCCAACCTGGTTATTCGCTCCCCAACGACGCCCCCACATTTGTGTGCGAGCGCCCCCTTCGCCGCGCAGCCCCGGCCGCCACCACCGCCACCCCCCGCACACGCAGAGGGGTGCCGCGGCAGCAACAGCGGCCGCTCCCCCGCCAACCCTCTCGCAGCGCCTCCCTCGGCTCCCCCCGCCGACTACTGCCGAATGGTACGCTCCGCCGCGGCGGCGCTGGGTGGGGCGGGGCGTCCGCCCTGGCGCGGACCAATGGGAAGCCGGCTGGGGCCAAGTTCGAATGCGGGCGGCGGTTTCCCCGCGGGTCGGGAGGGAGGCGGCGGCGTGTCCTGCCGATGGCTGCGGGGATGGCGGAGGAGGGAGCTGTCACCGTCTGCGTGCGCGTGCGGCCGCTCATTGCCAGGTAGGGGCCTTCCACAGGGCTCCACCGGCGGTCCCGTCGCTCCTTCTCCCCTTACTCCCCCATCACCCTTCGGGGTCCACGGGCCCCTTCCTTCTCCACCCTCCCCGTCCTCCCTGTGCCGGGGGTCCCAGAACTTCTCCACCGCAACCGGGAGGCTTGGCCTTCCCTGCTACAGGTTGCCCAGAGAAGCTGTGGCTGCCCCATCCCTGGAGGTGTCCAAGGCCAGGTTGGATGGGGCCTTGGGCAGCCTGGTCTGGTGG
Source organism: Coccyzus lansbergi (assembly GCA_033558105.1). Taxonomy (NCBI): domain Eukaryota; kingdom Metazoa; phylum Chordata; class Aves; order Cuculiformes; family Coccyzidae; genus Coccyzus; species Coccyzus lansbergi. Next base: position 82,554 of record JAUMJK010000259.1, on the reverse strand, counting down.
GAGGTGTCATAGAATCATAGAACAACCAGGTTGGAAGGGACCCATCGGATCATCTAGTCCAACCATCTAGTCTCTGCCCGTGGCAGGGGGGTTGGAACTAGATGATCTTTAAAGCCACTTCCAACTCAAACCACTCTGTGATTCTATGAAAGTGCGGTGCCTGAGTGGGGGGGTGGGGATGGGGGGATCCTGGAGCTCACCTTAAGGGTGGAATTTGCGTCCCCGGAGCAAGTCCCAACCTCATAAAGCTTAACAGAATGTCTCTTTGCGCAGAGGGTCATTGGGCATTGGAATAGGCTGCCCAGGGAGGTGGTTGAGTCACCTTCCCTGGAGGTGTTTAAGACACGGGCGGATGAGGTGTTGAGGGACTTGGTTTAGTGTTAGATAGGAATGGTTGGACTAGAAGATCCGATGGGTCCCTTCCAACCTGGTTGTTCTGTGATTCTGTGATTCTTTTAGGGAAAAGGCTCCAGAAGAGAAAGAGGTCCTCCACTGGAAAAGTGAAGATAATACTATTTCTGAAGTCAACGGTACAAAAGTATTCAGTTACGGTAAGAATAAGGAAGTGATTTCTTTATATGAATAAACTTACTAGTGCTGATAGGCTTATGTCAATACCTTTGCTACTGAACTGCTTGAATGCTTGCCAGTGTCCATGGCATTAGCTTTTTGCAATGTCAGTGAATCATAGAATAGTTTGCATTGGAAAGGCCCTTAAAGAACACACAGTTCCAAACCCCCCTGCCATGGGCAGGGACACGTCCCACTAGATCGTAGAATCATAGAATAGTTTGAGTTGAAAGGGACCTTAAAGCCCATCCAGTTCCAACCCTCCTGCCATAGGCCAGGACACCTCCCACCAGACCAGACTGCCTAAGGCCCCATCTAACCTGGCCTTGAACACCTCCAGGGATGGAGCAGCCACAACTTCCCTGGGCAACCTGTGCGAGTCCCTTGCCCCTCTCATAGTGAAGAAATTCCTTCTTATGCCTAGTCTGGATCTGCCTCCCTCTAGTTTATATCCATTCCCTCTAGTCTTATCACTGCAACACTTTGTAAACAATCCCTCCTCAGCTTTCTTGTAATCCCCCTTCAGGTACTAGAAGGTTGCTATAAGATGTCCTTGGAGCTTTCTCTTCTCCAGGCTGAACAACTCCAACTTTCTCAGCCTGTCGAACTGTGTCTGAAGTATTTTCCCAGTCTACTAATTTTGAAGGAGTATCATTGGGGCACCCAGGATTTTTTGTTTAGTCAATATCAAGTGTTGCAGTTTAGCTCTTAGCTAGCCATAGACTACACAGCTTCTCTGTCCTCTGCGCAGGCAGGATGGGGAGGAAAATCAGGAAAAGAAAAGGAAAACTTGTGGGCTAAGAAAAAAAACAGTTTTAATAGAGCAATAAGAGAAAGCAATTATAGCAACAAAAATAATATATTTAAAATAATGTATTTAAATACAACTGCTCACTGCCTGATGATTAGCCTGTCCTGAGCAGAGATTGCAACAAGCACAGACAGCAGAAAGTGGAACACCAAATGCAAAATTTCGATTGCCTACCCACACAACACTGTTGTCAAAGGCTCTGCACCTGCAGAAGATAGGAAACTGAAAGATCCTTGATTATTTTTTTTTGCAGTAATCAAAAACATCAGTGTATCAACACTTTTCTCATACTAAATCTGAAAAACAGCAACTGCTGGGAAAATGCAAAATATAAACATTGCATGCCAACAACTAAAACAATATGTGATCAATATTATTCTCTTATTAAAGCCAAAACATGGTAGCTACCAGGGAAAGAATTAACTCTGTTTTAGCTGAAACCAGAACAAACAATAGTATGGTTTTGATGTCAGCTCCCAGATGGACACTGCGTTCTCTCTTGGCTCATGCTGTGGAGTGGTTTTGGAACACATGACTGGAATTCATAGAAAAGAATCCAGCTTCTAAAGAGGCTAGACTAGAGCTAGTCCAGAATGTCTAGGTAGAAGGGGGTGGGGGAACCCTAAACTGACAGGCGCCTAAGTGTGGATTTCTACTGATCTGCTCTACCTGTTAACATGAGTGTAGCCACTAGAAAGATTTGTCCCAAATTACAGATTCAATAGAAGCATGCTTCAAGCTAAGAGTTTCACAACTAGCCTGTCTTGTCAAGCTTACGATCCTCCTAGATAAACCACCCATAGATGTGTTTTTAGGACTAACTGGCATGACTATTTAACAGTGTCCCTCGTTATTAGGGGTTTTTTTTACTTGTTATCTGCTTATTGTATTTTTCTTGGTTCTGGATTTAATATTTCATTTTAAAAAAAGAAATCTTACCTTAGTGTCAAAATTGTATTTTATATTTAAATTATCCTACAATCTGATGTATTGAAGTCAACAGTGCTGAGTAAAATGACACTTAAGTTATTTTTAACATATAATACAATGTATTTACATGCTGCTTTTTTTTTTTTTCTCCAAGATCGTGTCTTTCACTCCGGTGACAACACTCAGCAGTTATATGAAGGTGTAGCTGTTCCAATTATACAGTCAGCTGTGCAAGGTTATAATGGTAAGTTTTAAAACTGTGTTTAAATTCTGTTTGCAATGTATTTCAAAAGTAATTAATAAGATTTAACTGTCTTTCTAGGCACAATTTTTGCTTATGGACAGACTGCTTCAGGGAAGACCTACACCATGATGGGAAGTGAAGATTCTGCGGGCATTATACCTAGGGCAGTTCAACATGTTTTCAAAATTATTTGTGAGGTAAGCAATTCTGTTAAAATGACTGAAAGACCTATTGATATTTGATTGTTACAGAAAAATTAATTTTAGTGTCAAGGAGCTTATGAGGGCAATGAGTTTATATTGGACTATATGTTGCAGTTGCTTTGCTAGCCTTATGAAGGTGAGCGGTTAAAAAAAGATAATGGGACTCTATTGGCAGCAAATTAGAAGAAGAGTAAGGGAAATTGATAAACTTGCAAGTATAGTAAACCTTGTATAAGAAAGGGTCATTGGGCATTGGAATAGGCTGCCCGGGGAGGTGGTTGAGTCACCTTCCCTGGAGGTGTTTAAGACACGGGTGGATGAGGTCTTGAGGGACTTGGTTTAGTGTTTGATAGGAATGGTTGGACTAGAAGATCCGATGGGTCCCTTCCAACCTGGTTGTTCTACGATTCTATGAAATATATGCTCACTTATTAATATGATAGTGATAGAATAATAATATGAAGCTTTGTGTTCTTTATTCTGCTATTTGAAATCCAAGAAAAATTCACATTATTAAAGAATTTCAGGGGGAAGGATATGACCCTAAACTTATTTAGGCTTTCAAAGGAATCATAGCCTTATTGCTCAGTGCTAGTAGGAAGTAAGGAGAAAGTACAAGTTAAAACAGTGGTCTCCAAAACCATATTCTGCAGAGCCCTTGCTATGGCCTTAAGGATTTCAGGTAACTGTTATCAGTGACATGAAATGATCGCTGCCCCCTTGAGGAGATGCAGAGTATTCTAGAGGGTCTATAAAAGTAACTAAAGCCAAGAAAATTTTCCATGAGTCCATTGTACAGCCTTTTTTCATCTCAGTACTCTCTACCAGGGAGGCAGGGGAAGAAGCCAAGTAAATTTAAGCTCGTGGAGAAGACTAGGTACACAGAGAGGAAAGAGCCTAAGCAGGAGAAAATTAGATATGGAAGGGATGTTTAAGTGAGATGATCAGCGTCGCTTCTGTAGGACAATTACTTTTATAACATATAAAAGTGATATATCTTTAATGCAGTTGGAAACAGTTGGGACAGAAGAAAAATTACTTGATATTGATTAGGTAATAATGTGCAAAGAGAATGGGGGAGAAGAAGTCTGAAGAATGATAACCAAGGACATACCTTTCAGTTCAGAATACTTGCATTAAAAGATGTTCATTGATTAGTCTCTTTGTTTTGTTGTTGTTGTTTCCCTCCTTGACCATTAGATTCCAGACAGAGAATTCTTGCTGAGGGTTTCTTACATGGAAATCTACAATGAGACCATTACAGATTTGCTTTGTGACACAAGGAAAAAGAAGCCTCTGGCAATTCGTGAGGATGTTAATGTAAGTGGGCATTATGTAGTGTAAGTATTGTGTCTGCTCAGAGTAAAAGAAATAGTTAAAGAAAGCAGTCTTCAGAAGCATCTAGATGAAAACTTTCTGTGCCAAATTATGTAATTGTTACCTTCAGAATTAGCTGAAGGACACTTAGTGTAGTAGAATAACAATGGTGAAGCTGAGCTTGCTGTCGTTGGCTTGTGTTTATAAATGTTTGTAAATGTAGGCTTAATCCTTTAAGTTTTCCAGGAATCGTATATTTTACTTAACTTTGACAGTGAATTCAAACCAGTGTTGCTTCATATTTAAGGAGGAGTAAACTGGAATAAATACTGTAATTGCTTGTATGTTAACTTAATGTACTGAAGTGAGTTTCAGAGTTCGGTAAAGTTTATTATTATTTTTTGTTCTTAAGAGGACTATATATGTAGAAGATCTGATTGAAGAGGTGGTTGTTTCCCCAGAACAAGTTATGGAATGGATCAGAAAAGGAGAAAGTAAGTTGTTTAGCCTATGTCAGCTGTTATATTAAAAACATTGAATCAGATGTGTCTAGAATCATGAGATAGCTCTTTCTGGTTATATCTGAAAAACACCAATTTCTAAATAGCTTTAAAATTGTGCTTTTTGTCTGTTATCTCCAGTTTATTGGAATTATTCTAATATTGCTTTTTGACAGAAAATCGCCATTATGGAGAAACAAAAATGAATGAACACAGTTCCCGTTCTCATACTATCTTCAGAATGGTAAAAACTGTTTCCCTATTAGGAGGGGTTTCATTATTTTCGAAGTGATAAAAACATCATTGTACTCTCTTCTAGATCATTGAAAGCAGAGAAAGAAGTGACCCTGTAAATGCAAACTGTGATGGAGCAGTGATGGTGTCCCACTTGGTAAGATGTACTGCAAGAGGCTATTAAATAGGCATTTAAGTAAATAACCTGCTGTTACCAATTGTTCGAGAGAAGAATGTTACTTTATAATGATGATACAGCATGCTTTGCTGTTACTTTCTATCAGACATCTCTTAAGCAGAAATCATGTTTCTCTATAGAGGGAGACTCCTGGGGTGTTATCTAGAGGATATCTTCCCAGTTCTGATGTGGGAATAGTTCCTAGACAATTCATGCTGGACTAGGGAGTGTTATGCCCTTCCCAGGAATATAGGGGACTATTTCTGGACTGCTCTTGTATTTTGCTAAACAGAGCTTACCCTACTGACAAGTTCCTGACCATTGAGAAGCCAAATGAAATACTTTCTAAAGTAGATAGTCATAGGGCTTCTCTTATCCCCAAATTTAGTTGTTAAAAGCATGTGTAGCCTACAGTTATATTGGCCAGAAGATTCTTTTTTTTTTTTTTTTTTTTTCAGAAGTAACCTGGGAGAAATACACTGCTGATCTCTCGGGGGGTGGGGGGGGGGGATGTTGATTCCTGAAGATTCCTCTCTACAGCCTTTCCTTCGTTCTCAGGAAAGAACAGAGGAATTAAATTGATATGAAAGCATTCGAGCTTGCTAAAATTAGCATGAGTGCTCTCATTCAGAATTGGGAATGGTGTTATTCAATCATATGTATTGTGGAAAGAGCTTTCTGTTCTGGCTTTGTGTGAAAAAGGTCTAGGATCTAAATGTAAATACTCTACGTGCAGTATCTGCCCACTTTTTTTTCTTACCATAGCTTATGGGATCTGCTCTTGCACAGTCCCTCATCCTCTGCTCTGTGTCTGTTCCAACTGACTTTAAAGTAACCTGTACTAAGAGCAGAGGGAGATGTGTTTTTGGCCTTTCTGGTTTGTTGCTGCTTGGCATAGACAGTAAAAAATTTTACCCTTTTGAAACAGAAACCAATTGAAGCAACCAATTAAAGCAAGGCTTACTTGCTCAAGCAAATAATTATGGCTGTGCTATAAAATTCTAGTTGACTTTCAATGAGATTCAGAGTGAGACTTTTCCACTGATACTTAGTTTATTGCTTTTCCTTATCCATGCAATGACAGGCAAGGAGAGACATGCAACTAATCACCCCTGACATAAAGGGTACTAGATAATCTCATTTAGGCTCTCTTTCCCATGAAAGATTGTAGCAGATGATCTGTGAGTCTGTGAAGTTTCCTACAACTTAAATCTGTAGTTTACACCGTGTTTATCTTTTTGTTATGGAGGGCAGGAGGAATTGCACTGCAAGTTTGAAGTACTATTCGGGTGCTATTAATTGAGTTGATACAAATTTACTCAGTGTACTTGGGTACCTTGAAAGTAATTGGTTGGTGTGCATGCAGAAGCTAGGGGTTACTTCCAGTAATGAAAGACCTCTTGCTTTTTTCTAAGTTTACCAAGTTCTTATATCCTCCTAATTCTAAATCTCTGCTAAAACTAAAGTGCCTGAGAACTAACCTGTGAAATATTTAATGAATTTGCAGAACTTGGTAGATCTGGCAGGCAGTGAAAGAGCTAGTCAAACAGGATCTGAAGGTGAGTGTTTTATAAGCTCTCAGGATGACTACCCTCTGTTAAAATAACTTTATGTATTGTCATGTTACTTATTTATAAATAATCTCTTTTCCCCTTGGTAGTGCAAGATCTATTCAGAAAAACAGTGAATGCTGTAAAATGCAAACAATTATGCACTACTATGGCTTACTAGAAGTCTAACAACAATCATGCACTGAACTAATAGAATAGGGATGAATCAGTAAGGATTCACCTGTAGTAAAAAAATCGCTAAAAGCTTCCAATGACTTGAGTGTAAAGCTGAGAAGTGAATAGATGGCTCAGTCTAGCTAAGTGGAAGTGCAATCTGTTAGCAATAACAGCATGAAGCTTCACAAAGATGCCTTTCTTCTGAAAAAAAGGGGGGGTGGTGAGAGGAACATAAGAGGAACTTTTGAATTATTCCTTGCATGAGAGTCTGATTCACTTTACTTATACGTGTAAATATGAACATCTGCAAAATCTAAACAGGAAATGAAGTTCTTATGGCCTCAGCTACTAACTGTATAAGGATTATTAATGATTGCTTGTGATAGATTACTATCTTATTTTGATTCACTTGGGCTATTATAAACAATTTTGGTTGGCTGATTATGTGTCCTAGTGCATTGTGGCATTTGGCCTAATGGCTCTAAGCATAGCACAAGCCTTACAGGCTGAAAGGTATCTTAATTTTTTTTAATTAAAAAAATAATAACTATTACTGCGTAATACCTAGGTGTGCGACTGAAAGAAGGCTGCAATATAAACCGGAGCTTGTTTATTCTGGGTCAAGTTATCAAAAAGCTTTGTGATGAACCTTCTGGGTAAGCACTTGTGTTTGTATATTGGTTTTAAGCAGAGTCACTAATTGAACTAAGAAATTTAAATCTTTTATATAAATCCTATCTTGTGTTAGTAACTATTTCAAATAACCTGTTACCTCTAGAAAAGATATTTACTGTGGGTTTATTCTCTACAAAAATATGAAATCTTTTTTCTTTTTCTTCAGTTTCATAAATTACAGAGACAGCAAGCTGACTCGAATTCTACAAAACTCCCTTGGAGGAAATGCTAAGACGCTTATTATTTGTACAATTACTCCTGTTTCTTTTGATGTAACTCTTGGTACTCTTCAGGTAAAACTTCTCACCTGTTTTCAAGTATTATTCTGACTTAAGGCTGCATTGTAGACAGGTTGGAGTGGTGAAAAATGTAACCGAGGGGATTCGTAGTCCCTTGAATCTTCTAAAGATCCTCCCAAGACTTGGAACTTGAAGTACTTTTCTTTGTATACAGAATGTTTCCATCTAGTACTAGGTTGTCTAACTACAGCTTTCTGGCAGTTAGAACATAAGTCCTTCTCTAACCTTGAGGGCAGTGGAAAACCTCTGTTTTCTCATTTGCCTTTTCCGAACTCAGAACTGCAAGTCTTTGCTAACACAAAATGTTAGACAGGCTCTACAGGAAAGGGTGTAACTCTAGTCTTTAGCTAGGATTGTCTTCATTTTGTTGGCTTCTTGGGCCTTTTATTAAATATAAAATAATTGGGCATACTTTGGCTGAAATGTTAGGCTTCACTTTTTAGGTATTAATATCAAGCAAAGTAAACCTAGCTTTTCATAGCCGAGAATACGTGAAAAGTAAGCAAATAAACGTGTTATTTATAAATTGCTCTTTATCTAAAAAGCTTTCCATTTAACTCTGTGAATATGAGAGAGAGTAAGTCTTTTGATACATTTGTTCTCATAACTATTGCTCATGATAGAATATTCTCCCAGTTTGCCAGTACAGCCAAAGGAATGAAGAATACTCCAAAAGTCAACGAAGTACTTGATGATGATGCCCTTCTGAAGAGGTATCGCAAAGAAATTCTGGATTTGAAAAAGCAACTGGAGGAAGTATGTGAAACTTACTACTATTAATCTGTCTTTATTGCTGATAGATATTTGGAGCCATTCTCTTTTATACCAAAAATCTAGAGGGGCAGGTAAATTGTTTGAAGTCATACCTCTCACTTCTGACAGAATAAAAATTGAAAAAGTGAAGATAACCATATCTGTGTGAAAGCTAACACTGAATGAGATCAACTGACTGAACTGCTACATTGTTAATATGTTTAAGAAATAGAAATGTGTGTCTTGCAGCGCACTTTATTCCTTTTGATCTGCAGCAGTATTAATTAACTGACATTAATGTCTTATATTACAATTAAAGTTTACATCTTAATTAATGGGGTTTTTCCCCCTTACCACTGTTTTATCTTGATTTGAGTGTCAAAACTTACATCCTTTATGGGCAGAAGATACACTTTAGAAAAGGAACACCAATCAGTATAGTCTCTTCATTATTTGTCTTTCTCTAAAACTGTAGAGTTGAGGAGCAATCTTGCAAGTCTTGTTAGAGCATAGGCTACAAAAGATTAAGCGCAGGAAAATCACAATTCTGAACATACAACTTTGATGGATTAAATCATCAAAAGATGCATTTTTTTTTTCTTGCAAATAAAAAGGTCATAGGAAAAGTTTAAGGGAAAAATAACCACTCTCTCCTTTTAGAATGTAGTTTACAGTATGAACTTAAACAACAAGTGTATCTTTTGAGGTAGCAGGTAGTGAGGAAATTACTTAAGTACAGAAATTTTGCTGATAAATCTCACGTAAACTTCAAATTACTACAAATTATTGTAAGCGTATGATAAACTTGTTTTAAAAAAGCTACCTACTGTAATGCAGTTTCTTTACAACAGAATAACTTTTCAGTGCTTCAGATCTGAAGAGACTACATGGGTTAGAGTAGCTTACTGTTATTTGACAATTGAATCATAGTTCTCAGAGTTTCAGGCTTCTGATATCATGGGAAGGTCATCTTAAGCTATGTTACACTTGAAAGAATGTTCTTTTGTCCCTAGAAAAATCTGAGGCTGTGTTCGTTTTGAGAGTTTTTGACCCCTTTTACTTCTTAGTCTATAGGTAAATTGTAAACTAAATTGTCAATTTTGCTAGTGATTGAAGACAGCTCTTCTAGACATAAAAGAACATATATGTGTAGTTGTTTTTAAATATTAGTAATTGTGTATGTTCTGTAGGTGCCGCTTACACACTTAAAAATATTAATCAAACTGACTTCTTTTATGGTAGGTGTCTTCGAAGACTCAAATTCATGCAATGGAAAAAGACCAATTGGCCCAGCTATTAGAAGAAAAAAATTCCCTCCAAAAAGTACAAGAAGATAGGATACGAAACTTAACTGAGATGCTGGTGACTTCTGCCTCCTTTTCCTCAAAACAGAATTCTAAAGTAAGCACCTTTTCTAATTCCTATTTGTTAACTCTGAAATACTTTCCAAAATGCAATATTAAATAGGTTTACATTTACAATTAAGAAAATAAGTTTTATAAGTAATTTTCAAACAATTTAACCTATTTTTAAAAGTGTAACTTTTAAAATACCTTTAAAATACCTTCTCAGTGAGTATCAGTTCAACGTTGCCTTGCAGTGAACTGCAAAGATTTTTGCTTTCAAACTGTTATGCTGTAGTTTAATTTTGAAGAAAATGCAAAACATTTTCCAGTAAGCTGCTGATACTGTCATATAACTAACCTAATGCAACACCCACCCCCTGCTTCATGAACTTACTGTACCACTTTTTCTGTAAATACTTTTTTGAAGGCCAAGATAAGAAGAAGAGTTACTTGGGCTCCCGGTAAAATAAACCAGGCGAACGTGAGATGTTTTGAAGACTTTGAAAAACCAAGGCTGTCTGAAACATTAAAAAAGAAAAGATCTCTGACACTAGCACAAGAGGAGGATTGTAAGTATCTTCAAGAAAAAATAAGAAATCTCTGCAAAGCAGCTTTGAATTGAGAAATAATCCCTTTTGAATGAATCTAAATTAAAAGCAAGTTAATTTCCTGACAGTACAAAAGCTACATTTAGTTGGCACTCTATTACTGAATTAATGTTCAATGAACTAAGTTTTGAAAGTTTCCTGTACCCCTTAAGGAAATTATTTCTGTCAATAAAGTATGCTACATGGAAGGGAAGTGTTTTTACCACAATGATACTGGTACTTCTTGTGCTGGAAATAAGGTTATTTTTACTGATTTTAGTTGGAGCATGAGTTTTATTATCCCTGATGAAATAGTGTGTAGCAAATTCCTATTGGATAACTTTGCAAGTGTAGTTCCTTCCAAAGAAAATTACTTCCCCTGTTGTCCCACTCTCCCCTGGATACTGAGTTTTTAACTTGTTTAAACCAATAGTAAGAGCTGTGAGGGGTCTAAAAATACTCCTGTCATGCAGCTTACCTCAAAGTGCCACTTTTTTACAGAAGTAGTCAAAGTTATTCTTTAACACAGACTGTCCATCCAAATAGCATTCCCTGCAAAAAGAAGAGGGGAGAAGGTGGATGTGTGCAGGTCCAAAATCCTCAGTAAGAAGAGAGAAGTCACTACTCACATCATGTTGAGACCTAGACAAATTTAAGGACTTATTAGAGGAGTGAGGGACAAAGTAACTGAAGAAGAGAGAATAATTGGCCAGTGACGTCACTGGTTTACATCTTCTTACAGTCTTATAACCTACCCTTCTGTTAAGGTGTCTGCATATGGCTTGTCAGAGGTGGTTTTTTTTAGGGAGGCGGGAGGGGTGTTCTTCTTTAAATAGTATGGATTACTGTCGAGTGGCTCTTTCATTGACAATTACAGACTAGGAAAAGTGGTTAAATATATAGTCTGGATTTAGTTTAGCATTCATTAAGTTGTGATAAGGTAGTCAACATAAGTGTAGAGACTGGACTTCAGTATTGGTCCCTTTGATAAGGGAAAATAATGAGATTCGGAAGTTCTACTTGATGTGCTACACCTTTGCCATTGAATGATTCTTTCCAATAGGATAAAACATTCTAAGAAAATAATTCTGTGTCCAGTTTAAAGTCTCCCACTACTCTGTATTTCTTAATACATCTTTTTTGTTTTTAGCTTTGTTAGAGAATTCTGAACGTGACAACCAGTATGGGTTTCCTATTCAAATGGCAGATGTAGAATGGACTGCTGGACCTAACATGAATTGGGTAACATCATAATCTATTTCAGTTGTCTAATAAAGAGCATACATGTTATGTGCTTTTCAGTAAGATCAGCCTTACTCCTCTGTAGAACACCAGTATTCTTCTATAAGTCTGAATAATTATTTTAACCGATTAGAAAGCAAACTTCTTGGTCATCTTTGAAGTTGTAGGATTCTGTGGTTTTATGGCAAAGATCCAGTATGACTTAATATTTAAACAGAACTAGCTGTAGTATGCCAAGCAACTAGGAATATCATACTAAACTTACTTTTAGATCAGCTAACTGTGAATGATTCTTTTTCTAGACCCAGAGAGACTTTGAAGAATCTGTGCAACTCTGTGAAGCATTAGCACTAGAAAAGGCAAGTCTGTTCTGTATTGTCATGAAATAAGACTGACATTACAGCAACAACTTCTAAAGTTTCTCGTGCTTCTTCAGGATATTGCTGTAAATGAGGTCAACATCCTGCAAAATAACTTTGATAACCTACTATTGGAAAACGAGCGGTTGAAACAAGAAATAAATGAAATGAAGGAGAAACTCAATGAAAAAATAGAAACAGATGAATTTGAAGCACTGGAAAAGCAAACACAAAAAGAACATGAGGTAAGGTGCATTAAAATAAATAGAGATGAGAATTCTCTTTGCCTAAATGTTTTCTGGCGTTTATTCAGTGTTTATTCATTTACTTGGTTGTTCATTCACAAACAGATGGTGTTGTAAGCTACATTGAGCAACAAAGTGAATGAACAAAGGATTTAAACTGATTTTACTCAAGGTGTAAACTTCAGACTTCAAAACTTTGGAGTCACATGCTGAAGTCTGGTTAAACATATTTGTGTGCATATGTATATCCATATATTATTTTTATATATGCATGATCTGAATTTCAGTCCAGACATCTGCAAGAGACATTTGGTTTGTTGCATAAATACATTTTGGAAGTGTTTCAAAGTTTAAGTATGGTTGCTAAACTCTGTTTCCCACTTCTTTTGCAAAAAATCTTGCTTTACAATGCAAGGTGGCTTTGGCTTTTGGCAATCCATTGAACTTAGTAATAAAATATTAGAAAATAATAGTGTGAATAGTCATGTCTGTGGAAACTTGAAACATTGTATTTTGCGCCAGGAAGTCAAAAAAGGTAAACCTCTGTTCTGAATAACTTATGATATAGGGATTGCTAACTTTGTTTTCTTCATCTCCTTGTGCTGTTAGTGGAGATGTACCTTGTTTATCCAGATGTTTTATGCTTCTTTTCTGTACCCTAAACCACAAAGTGCTTATATTAGGTACTAGCTGCCCAAGGGCTAGGTCACAGAGTAAATCACAATGCAAAAAAAAACAAAAACAAAACTCAAACTTGATATATTGTGACGTGGATATACTATTCCACTTCTTTCATGATACCTTCTCTGCAGGTTTCTTGTATGCACTTGTCTGTTTGACATCCTCTGACCATGAAATTAAGGTTGAGACTGAAGTTACCTCCATTTGTGCTGTTTCAGGTTACAATTTAACAAGATCATCTCTCACTTTCATTATGTTCCCTACAAAGATTTACAGATCTTAAATAAAATGTATTCATAATAGGTTATGATTTAGCTTGTATTTAAGGTTGTTTTTAGAAGACCCTTTTTATGCTAGACTAATTGTGCTGTCTTCATTATCAGCCAGCATTTAACAAATCCTCAGTTAGTTTTCCCGACCAAGCTTTTTTGTATCTAATGACAGATGCAGTGTTCTAATGTAGCTTCTATCACAAGAATTGCTTTTTTAATAATTCACATTTTCAGTTATGTATCTGAAGATAGTCCATAAAATGCAAGCATTCATTGGTACCCATGTAGCAGATTAATTACAGCGATACCAGGAGGTCATGTACTTTACTTAAATACCTTGGTTGAAATCTATCAATCTTTACTTGTATGTCTGATGATTTACTCGTTTAATGTCATTATTCTGTCTAACAGACTTTGTCAGTAGTATTGTACTATATTTTCTACAATTGTGATCTGATTTTAAGATTAAAGCTTTTTTATCTCTATATTTCTAACTACACAGAAATACTCACTGGAGAGCACTCGTTTGAAAGCTTTTTACTGATCTTAAAGTTACGGATTGGATTTTTCTCCTTAACAGTACTTGTGACTGTACAGGAGTACTTGTAGATGAGTGCTTATTGTAAAGGTTTTCTAACAAAGACCAAAAGGAAAGCATTCTTCAATTCTAAAATTCTACTTACTCCTTCTTTCAGAAGGTGCCTCTGCATTTTAGCACCTTCTCATTGTTAGTGACTAGATTACAGCACTGCAGATATTTGTGATTTTAAAAGCTCCTTAATGTGATTAGTATTTGAAGTGTCATGTCTGTAAGATTTTTATATTAATTGCTTTGATAAAGTTGCCCTTGCTTCTTCAGCTATTGCAGATTAAACTGCTTGAATACTTTCTAATTACTGGGAAGCTAAGAGCTTTGCATCTTATCTATCCACTTGAAAGAATATGTAGCAACTTGCTTTGTAGCTGTTTAGGTAGATATGCATGTGTATATGGTTTGTCCACTTAACAGAAAAGAAAACACAAGATAGACCTTGCTTATTTTCATGCTGTTGGCAACTAAAACTACCGGTGTGGGTGCCTTCTAACATGCTCTGCAATTTTGCTTCAATTTGCTCCACAGATACAATTAATGCATGAAATTGCCAACTTAAAGAATCGAGTTTCAAATGCTAAAGTGTACAATGAAGGACTTGAGGTGAGTCTGTCCATGAATTTATATGCAATAAAACTTGTTGGAAATGTACTTATTTTATCTATGTGGAACTACTGCATATGTGCTGAGAACAACCTACCTCTCATTGGGCTCTGGTTAGTCTTCCCAGTAGAGACATGCCTAAAACTCATGGATGCTTATTATATATACAAAGCAGGTTTTTGTTGAATTTTTGCCTGAAAAACCAAACTGGGCACTAAAATCTTTCTTCTTCCTTTTTTTTTTCCTTTAACTTTTAGGAAGAAATAAACTCCAAATTGGAGCAGCTGAAAGAGAAAGAGAACGAAATAAAAGTACTACAGAATCGTGTGGAAGAATTGCAGAAAGCAGAAGCAGAAAAAAAGAACACATCTATTTCAATGGTAAATCTGAGTTTTCTGATGGGCTGAGAGGTGGGTTTGGTTTTGTTGGAGGTGAGTTCAATTTGGGTATAAGCTTCATATAATTGAAGTCTTCCCTGTAGTTTTTAGGAAGACTTTTTTTACAAAGCTTAAAATGCTAATTACTACGTTATCACTCAGCAGTACTCTGAAGTAAAACTATGGGAAGTGCTGCTTCTAAGCCTGATACTATATTTGCACTATAACCACATTATAATTACAATACACACATTTGCTTTATTATGAATATGTATTTCTTGATGTCTTAGAATATTTATCTGTCTTCTAGGGAGATCCTGATAACCTAATTAAGGAAATTCAGCAGCTGGAAAAATCCCTCTTAGATAGTGAAAACGTAGCTTTGGATGCCAGAAAAGAATCTGCTTTTCTCAGAACTGAAAACTTGGAGCTGAAAGAGAAGATGGCAAGTACTTGTTAAACTGCATTTATAACTGTAGAAAATGCTGTTAAGGACTGTCTGTTCCCAGACTAAGAAGGACTGCAGTTGATAAGATGTGTTAGAGTATTTGGAGAAAGCTAATGACTTCTGCTTCAAGTAATGTTTTTATTACGGATTTCATGGAAAATGGGTGTTTAGGAGAAAGATAGAAAGAAAATAGAGGCTCCCTCCACAGGTGTGGGCAGGCTAGTTTTAGGTTTACCAGTAGAGAAAGCAGCAATGAACAGTCTTTAGGTAGTTACTAGGGCATAAGACTCCAAACCTAATTTTACTAGAGAACAAAAGAGAATGAGATGTGAACTCAAAACTGGAATTGGAACTTACTTTGAGCTTTGTATGAGTAAAGACAAAATAGTATATGCAGTTATAATTCTGAACTGTAAGGTAAGTTATGGTTTGCTATAGGACACTGACAGGAATGCAGTTGTTGCATTGTGGCTCTTTTTTTGCAGTATTTATCAAGGCTAATGTTATTCAGAGTGACAACAGAAAATAACAGACGCAATATTAATATGTTAAGCAAGTAGACTTTCGTGTGAAATGTGTGTGTTTCTTTTCCTCAAGAATGAACTCTTGAATAACTACGAGCAAATGCAAAAGGATGTTCAAGTCTACAAAAATCAAGTAGAAGCAGGAAAAGCCAGTTACAAAAAAATGCAAGCTGACTTGCAGAAAGAGTTGCAGTCTGTATTTCAAGAAAATGCGAGGCTAACTTCAATGATGGATGGTAAAGTTCCAAAAGGTACTGTTTCAGATAGAGGGTTTTCTTCCACCTCCCCCTCCCCCTTCTTTTCCTAAAATAGTAGGGAGGTAGGGAAAACTTTTTGGTTCTTGTTTTCTCAAATACTTGGAGCTTCTATCAATATAAAAAATTATAATATTTGGTAGTGCTGGCACATAGTAACTGCTTTAGCACTTTCTTGTACTACTTGGAGAACTCTAGGTTACAGAATGTTTTGTATTTTATAAAAAGACGTGAGCAAATGCTGGCATGGGGAGGGTGGATGAAATCTAAAACTGGATGTCAAACTCAAAAATATGACCGAATACAGACCAGTAGTTTCATCATTTATTTGTTGGCCGTTGTAAAACAGTCGTCTATAATTCTACTAGTATGACACACAGAATGCATTACAAATCTTCTGCCTGATTTTTAAAACATGTTTTTTTCTCACAATTACTTATGTAAACTTGTTAATTGTCTAGATCTACTCTCTTTTGCGGAAGTGGAAAAAAAGACAGCTGACTTAAAAGGAGAACTAGAAAAAGCATTGAAAGAGAATGCACTTCTACAAAAACAAGTAAATGAGCTAGCAGAATTTCAGGCTTTACCAAATACTGTTGAGATACAGCAGAAGGAGGTAAACAAAAATAACATAACTTTTCCCTTGGTTTTATGTTGCACTTGACTGGTAGCATATTAATGGAGGCCTATTGGATTTGCAGTTTTAAAGCTGAAAGTTGTCTTGAATCAAATGACCAGTGTTATTTCTAGTGCAACATTTGCCTGCCTCTTTGCTATGATCCCTCCTGATAACTGTTGCATATGTACAATTGTGTTTGATCCTGGTTTACTGTTCTAAAACTGATTTTTTGTCTAATTGAACATAGATAAAACTTCAAGAGCTTTTAGTAGAAATGCTTCTTGAAGTGAGATATCCAAGTGGCAAATTCTGGAAAACTTGTAAGGAAACTTCTCAATTTCTTGGCAGGTCAGAGCTTGGTAGACTGTTAGCTATAAATGTATCTCAAAGGGTTCGTTTGCAAACACTTTCTAGATTTTCTTTTCCTTACATACCTGCTATTAAGCATATCCAGTGAAAATTATCCAGTGCAAGTAGTCTCAGACTCATGAATGCTTTGCAAAAATTTCTAAATCCTTCCACTAATACACAAAACCTAGATGTTAACAACTTTATAAGCTCTGTATCATGAAGAAAGTATTGATACACCTAAATACTCAATTTATTATAGCTAGGAGCATCACTACAATTTTAGCTCAAAACATAGGAAAAGTAATATTTAAAGAACATTTGAAAAGTTAGAGGAGATGCTTCAAGGTTTTGGCAGGGGCTTGTCTGTCTTGCCTCTCTTTGAAGGACTGTTTGCTAGACTACTCCTTTCTAACAAAGCAAAACCCAACGTACAGTGATCCCTGTTTGCCTATATTTAATTTCCTATATCTACATATGAATATGTTTTTATTATGCACCTATTTCAAATCAATTGTGAAAATGCTGTTAATATTGTTTGTCTCTTGGCAGATTCTTGAAAAATGTGAGGAGCTGCACTTATTAAAATTGGAAAGAGAAAAGCTGCTTTCTGAAGTAGCTGATAATGAAGCTAGGCTTAAACATATGGCTGAAGAAATCAAAAAATCACAAGAGGATCTAGCAGATGCACAACTGAAATATGTAACATCTGATCAGGAATATGTAGCACTTAAACAGCTCCATGAAGAACTAGAGCAAAAGTATGTAGCTGCATCGGAAAACAATGAACAAATGAAGCTCCAAATAGATATTTTATCTAAAGAAGCACAAGAGTCTGAAACAGCTTTGAATGAAGTGAAATTAGAGGTCAGTGTCAACTTGCTCATTTTTTGCAGATACCATACGCATGGTGCTGTGTTTCGTATGCTAACGCTACTATTTTTAGAGAAACAGTCTTAAAGGTATGCATAACATTATCCACTCTCGCAAGAGGAATTTCAATGCTATTACTTATTTGATGCCAGATCTACAAGGTTACAGGACTATGCAGCTCAGTGGTCTCTTTCTTCACAAAAAAATTATGTATGCATTGCTCTAGCCTATATGTACCTGACCTTTTAATTCTCTTCTCATTCCTAGTTTTATCTTTGTTATTCAGATTTTTTTTTAATATGCTGCTGTGACTTACTCTATCTAAAGTCATGCAAAGCTTCCTCATTGGGAATTGGAGTCTCTCTGTTTAGAACAGAAGGTCTTTCAGACCAAAGAGAATCACTGTATAAACTGGCAATTGGAAAAGAAGAAAACATGTTTAAGGAAAGAACTGAAAATGCGTATTTTTCACAAGGTGTTGACATTGACTGTCATATTCCAGCTCTGTATTTGGTAATTTCTAAGCTATGCTGGTTTAATATGTGATGTTATGTTTCTAGTAAGAGTTTTACTGTGAAGAAAAAAACCACAGGAAAGTTTCAGAAACAAATTCTTATTAAATGTGAGCAAGAATATATTCAGGGACTTACATAAGTTCATTATTTCACTTTTCTCCTGTTAAAAGCTCACACCCTCTCTAAGCTAATATAAGAATTTGTGAGAACATGTATATGATATGCAGTTTTGCATTACAATGAAAGTGATTTGCCTTTTCCTTTACAAACTAAAGCTTTCTAGAAAAACAAAAGAACTGGAAGAAAAGACAGCAGAGTACAAACAACTCCTTGAGGCAAGAGAAGATTTTAGTCAGACTCAGCAGAAATTAAATGAAATGGAACAATTAAAAGAGCAAGACAAGGTCACGGAGGTCAACGATTCAGAGATCCAGGCAGTTCTTCAGCAGCTTACTGAATGTCAGGAAGAAATAAAAACGCTAACCCAGGAAAGAGATTACCTGAAGCAAAAAGAGGAGTCTCTCCAAGCTGAGTCAGAACAACTCAAAGAGGATATAAAGGACACTGTTTCAATGGTAAGAGTTCTGCCTTTATAGAAATGGGCCATACCTTTTAAGGGGAAGAGTGTAAAGAATATTTATAAACTATATTGAAATATATGGGAGTAGTTTGGGGCGGGGGATGATTTGTTAATCAAGGAGTGTCTTCTAATGTTGCAAACTACTTAGATTTTCTTTGGATTTTCTTCGGATTTTCTTCCTCTTGTTCTCTAGAATATCTTGGCACACGAAGAACTGAGAAATACCCAGAGTTCACTGAAGCAATCCCAGGACATTGTCAAGAAATTGGAAATAAATATTTCTGAAAAAGAATCTCAGATTCTGAATGTTGAAAAGACACTGGGGAAAACCATTAAAGAACTCGAAACACAGGTAATACTTTTACTTAATTATTACATAACGTGCTTTTAATGTCTTTTCCAACACTGAAGACAAGCCTAGTTAGACTATAAGCAGACTCTGTCCTTGGAAAAACTCCAGTCCTTTGGTAGAAAGTGGGCAGGAATATAGTACTGCCTGATCAAAGTTTTTACCAGTTGCTGATGTATTCCTGTAGAGCTTCAAGCTGTAATGTATGCTCTAATAAACCTATAAACTAGTGTGCCCCATAGTTGTCAATTTGAGTGGTGACAAATGGAAGAAGGGTACCTAGGAGTAGGACTGAAGCTAATGGGTTGTAACGCGCAGGCCCAAAGAGACATGTAGCATTGCTATAAATGGCAGTTCAGTTCCTAACATACAACAGAAGGCAGATCCACTGTTTTTTGTGCCTGTTTGTTCAGCAAGTGCCAAAGAAGTGTGCTGAGAATGTTGGATATGATAGTCACTTCAGTGGTGCAGTTTCTCCCTCCAGAGAATCTGTAGTATGTGAGACTGGATTTTTCTTGAACTGTAACTAAACTTGCCCTAGTGCTGAACAATGGGATATTATTTGGAATCAATACCCCTCTTTGACATCAGTGCAATTTTCCAACTTTTAAAACCTTAAATTCTAATAATACCTTTTACCCATGTAACTGAATATACTTGAGCAAGTAAAAGGCAATTTAACTTACTAAGTTGCTGCACTATTAATTTCTTATGTACCGATTTTCATATCTGAAGCGATTGTGGCTTTTAGGAGACATCAGTATCTGTTAGAATCAAGCTTATATACTGTATGTACTGTACAGTAACTGAGTAATTTTTACAGAGTTATAATCATGTGAGTATTTTTACACATTCGCTGTTGTCTACCAATGAGACAGAAGCAATGAAATTTGGTAGATTTTTTTTTTTATTTTAAGCAAAATTGTTACATCTTTCTTTATTTACTTATAATAGTAAACCTATGGAGGCATCTTCTTTAAAATAATTCAGTTATAACAACCCATATGTACAGATAATGCTTGTGAAATATGATCCAGTAACACTCTCAAATCAGAACCTGATTAGCAGGACATCGAAATGTAATTAATTAGGGTGTCACTGGGATTTTTTCCAAACTGTCAAATTCTTTCATGCTAGAGATTATTAGAAATATCAATACTGGTTGTTTATTTGTTCTTTCAGCTCACTGAAGCAACTGAAAACCTGAGTCGTGTCTCTTCGGAATATAGCAAGCTACTGGCAGAAAAAGAACAAATTGAAGTAGTAATCAATGAGAATGTCTCTCAGCAGCTTGAGAAAATCACTTTACTTAATCAGGAGAAAGATGAACTACAGCAAATGGTAGAGGCTTTTAAAGCAGAAAGAGATCAGTTAGAGGCTGACTGTCGGGAAAGCAAGGAGAAAGTATGTATAAAATCTCCTAAGTAATTGTTCTAAAAGCAGGTTGGATTATTTCAGTTGTGAAGCCTTCTGTTATCAGTTTTTATTCCTCATCCTTCACTTGTTCAGAGCAGCAGTAAACTAAAACCTTAGTTCGCTAGTTTACTAATCCAATCTGGATTTTGGTATCTCTTTTTAGTTTTTTAGTCTCGCATCCCCTCTCTGACCTTTGGTCACTGTGCTCCTCTGGGTTTAGACACAGTTGTGTGCCACCTGTTGCAGAAACAGTCTGCAATCTCTTGTTATGTTTTTAATCTACAGTGTCTTTGTATTTAGTGCTTAACAGTAGAAGTAATCCAAGTTTACTAATATCTAAGTGCTTAATTCTCCTACCACTTCAGCTCATACTGGATTGATGAAGGGAAAGCTTAACCCATAAAAGATGCTACTTAACTCTCCTGTTTCTCTTTTCTGATGTTTTATTTCCTGGCATATTAATGATATCATTATTCTAAGTATTTGCATGAAAAGTGTGCTTATGCTGTCACATTTCAGACAGATTTCTTCTGATAGTTAACAAAAATCAAGATGATAATTTCTAAAGTAAAAAGAAAGTCTGACAAGTATTTCTTTTCCTAAGAGAAACTCTGCAAATTATTTTTCAAAGTAAAAGCTTTCACATGAGTTCTAGCAAACCCCAGGTAGAATCACAGATCCCAAGTATGTATAGACCAACTAATTAAAAATTAAAATAAGCAAACTAAGATTATCCAATCTTATTATAGTTTACATCTTTCTAATAAAAAAACTGGCTTCCTTTGGAGTTCTTAAAGTAGGTGTGGGGGAACAACAACTGAGTTTAGACTAACGTTAACACATTTAGTATTTTGATAGTTTTGTCCTAGAAATTCAAATGTTTAACTCCTGATAAGCAAACCTCAGTCACATTGAGCGAGCATCAATGTAATTCCTTGTTCTGCAGTCACTAAAAGTTCTGACAGAAATGGAAAATCTACATCATCATCATCAGAAGGGCAAGCTGATAATCCAGAAGAATGTGCTAGCAAATGGAGTAGGGAAATTGCAAAACACTGATGGAAAAATAAATGAAGAAATAAACTGAAAGATAATGCAAAAGTGGTAATAAACACTTAGAAATACGTTAGTGGGTGTTCCCTCAAGGACTTATTATAATAGCAGATAGTTAACAATGATAACTTGTGCTGTTTTCTTGGTCCAATAGAAGACATCATAGTAATGTAGTTTAGCTACAGAAGAGTTCTTTGCTATTATTTACGTGTTGATTTTTTTTAATTTTTGAAAATATTTTTTAATAGGTAGTGAAGTTGAATGAGGAGTTAAATTTGGTAACTAAGGAAAGGCAGCAGCTGCTAGGAGAACTGAAAGAAAAGACTGAGAATGAAAGAAGTAAACTTCAACAGCTGGAAGAACAGTGTGATTTGTTAACCCAGGAAAGACATCAGCTCCAGGAAATGCTGGAAGGTCTTCAGTCAGAGAAGAACAATCTGGAGATTAAACTACAGGAGAGTGTTGATAAGGTGCTTTATCTTTGATTAATAACTATAAATACTTGGTAGACAAATATGGTTAATTCTTGAAGCTGTCTTGAAAAATGTTTTACAAGTATTAATGTTATACCCAGACTGAAAAATACTGGCATGCTCAAAGTTCTGTCTTGTCAAATGGTATTTAAGGATGTATGTAAATTCTTTTGAAAATGTTACCTGAGGCTGCTTTATTTAGAAATAAAAAAGGAACCAGAAAACATGAATTTATTTACCAAAAGACTTAACAGACGCTTTTAATGGATTTTATTAAATGGTATGTTTTGCAGTTAAACTCCAAAGCTTTGAAAGTAAAGCTGACAAATTCTGACCTTTTACTTCTCTTGTGGATGAAGTGTATACAACAGTGAAGACAAGTGAATTTAGTGGTATCCATTGAGCAGCAGTCCTTGTTTAGATATTGAGCTATCGCTTCCAATATCTGTAGTTAATTTAAATATATGGTGGGAGGAGAATGACCTTACTCTCACTACCAATATCTTCTAGTTCACCTGATTTTGAGTATCTATTGTGTTGCCGTGCAACTTAAGTACAGTGGAAGTTCAGCAGTTTAGAGCAAGGAATGCTAGTTCTATAGTCAATTGCTAAAGATAACAGCACTCTAACAACAGTCCAAGTCATAAAATTGTTAAGTAATCTTTGGATAGTTCTTAATGTGAATCCTACTCAAACTTACATCACTGTTGTTACTCATCTGTGTAAACGGGGATTGCAGAAAATGTCCAAACATGTTGTTAGTATACTTTATCATAAATTTTAAAATATTATTAAAGATTTATTAAGTACAAGTTGCCAAGCTTTGCTTAATGAAAGTAGAAACTTTCAAAGACAAAACTTGAAATTTCTTGTGTTCTAAGGTAGAGGGTTTTGTGCCAAGTACTTAGACTCTGTGAAATATTGAATAGCCTGGTGTGTGAGAGTTAAATTCACATGCTATCTTCTATACTTGTTGCTCTATGTTTACTCCAGATTCTAGAAACTGAAGAGCAATTGAAACAGCAACAAGAACTCCTCAACAATGAGAAGATCAAAGCTGAAGAAAGAGAAAAATATTTGTTAAAGGTTCAGAGGCGGTCAGATATTTTGGAGGACAGCCTAACAAGCAAGGTGTGAGGAGTTTTGGTTTTAGGAACTATTTGGCAATTCTGTCTTCTGATAGTCTATCACTGATCTGCTAAAGTTTTTTTTTTTCTCTCGGAACAAATCCTATTTCTTTCCTTTTTCTTGTGATGTGAACATATGTTGACTGCCTTTTTGGTTAAACAATAGGAAACAATGTTGACTACAGTAGAGTTCTCTGGGTGTAATGTTATTCCTCTTATTTTTAATTTCTTTTTCTGAGTGATTAGAACACAGAAATTATTTCTAAACTTATTGCTATTAGTGCAAATTTTAGAGTTATTGTAAATTGTGTTCTCTGTATTTGTCAACTGATTTGAGTATTTCATAGGGCAGTGTACAGACTGGGACTAAATATTAATATTTGGGTTTTCTCCACTATTTATTATAGATTCAACAGTTAACTGAGATGCTAAATATCATATCATGTGAAAAAGACCAGTTATTGGCTGAAAGCATTAGTCACTCTTCCCAACATAAAGAACAAATCTCATCAATTAATCAAGAAAAAGATGAGCTACAAAAACTTCTCCAGGATGCCAGATCTGAGCGGGACCAGCTCAAGACAGAGTTGCAAAAAAATTCAGAGATGGTTAGTGTTGCAAGTAGCATACCTAAGTTATTCATCATGTCTCTTCTTAAATGGTGCTTAAAGATTTATATTTTTATTCTAGTATGTTGAAACGAATGCAAAACTAGAAAGGGCTCTAGAACAACTGAAGCAGAGAAGTCTGAATGATATGTCCATTCAGGTGAATTTACTGGGTAATGCAGAGCAGGTGTTTGATGAGAGCCTGAAGAAAAACTTATCAATTAAGGTAAGCTTACCTCTCTGCTTATTTTAAGGATGCATGTAAAACCTTAATACTGTCTTGTTCTGGAGCATAAATCTTGCTTCTGTGTCCATTTAATAAAATTAATTGTGTATCCTGCCAAGATACTGCAAACCATGGGATCAGTTGGTTTATTGCTGTTCTGTGGCCGTGCAACCTGTTCCAAGAATATTAAATTGAGATGTCTCAACTGAGAAGTTCACTTGATTTCATTGCTGTCCAGCCACCCCAAAGAAAATAACTAATCATGTAGAAGTGTTTCTCCATTTTGGTTTTGCAACCCCCTCTAAATCCTCCCTTCCATTATCCCTGTCAAAAAATAAATCACTTTCGAGTGAGTTAGTTTCAGTAAATGGCTTCTCTCCTGAAAATAGGAAGCTTCTGTCATTCCATAAATTTTTTTTTTATTAATTAACTATTCTGAGTACATTCTCCCACAGACATCACAGAATCACAGAACAACGAGGTTGGAAGGGACCCATCGGATCTTCTAGTCCAACCATTCCTATCTAACACTAAACCAAGTCCCTCAATACCTCATCCACCCGTGCCTTAAACACCTCCAGGGAAGGTGACTCAACCACCTCCCTGGGCAGCCTATTCCAATGCCCAACGACCCTCTGCGTGAAAAACCTCCTCCTAATCTCCAGCCTAAACCTACCCTGGCGGAGCTTGAGGCCATTCACTCTCGTCCTGTCCCCTGTCACTTGGGAGAAGAGGCCAGCTCCCTCCTCTCCACAACCACCTTTCAGGTACTTGTAGAGAGTAATGAGGTCTCCTCTCAGCCTCCTCTTCTCCAGGCTAAACAACCCCAGCTCTCTCAGCCGCTCCTCATAGGGTCTGTTCTCCAGCCCCTTCACCAACCTCGTTGCTCTTCTCTGGACTTGCTCCAGAGCCTCAACATCCTTCTTGTGGTGAGGGGCCCAGAACTGGACACAATATTCAAGGAGCGGCCTCACCAGTGCTGAATACAGAGGGAGAATCACCTCCCTGGACCTGCTGGTCACACCGTTTCTGATACAAGCCAGGATGCCATTGGCCTTCTTGGCCACCTGGGCACGCTGCTGGCAGTGAGCAGTACTGCTAACCCACTGAAAACCTAAATAAACCAATGTCTATGGATATGTATGGAACTTAAAGTACTACTGTACTGTTTTTTTTTACATCTGTGCAGCAGATTTGGACATCTTTTCAGATGTGCTAGAAAAACCCTGAGTGTTTTCAGTTAATGCCAAAAGTAGGAAAGGACCAAATTGCAAGAATTGGTTATTTGTAGCTTTCTTCTATTTATCTACATCAGCAGTAGGGAACTAATACTGAAGGAAGTAAACAACATCAATTGATTCCTTTTAATGACACTCTCACTTTTGTTGGTAGGATCTTTTTTGCCTCTGTTTCTTGTGCAATTTTCTTAAGTATCTTGTTCCTGTTGGACATATGGTATATGTTAGTTCAAATGTTTTTACTGTGGAGCAAAATGTTAAACTCAAATCCTGCTCCTTTCAACTAAGAACCAAATATGGAGACAGCATGCCTAGAAAGTTTTGTACTTGCTTTAAAATATATAACCTAGCTAGGTATGCAATACTTAAGTTGAAGTTTTTCTAGGAGTACCTTGATGGCCATTGCATTTCTCAGCCTTCTCGTTCATTAATCTCATCTCCCATTTTATGGCAGAGTGCCAGGAACAACTTCGTGATCCCTTTCTTTCAACAAAGGACCAAGTAGATCAACTTGGGAGGGAGAGGAGAAAGGGAGAAAGTACTCCAGCTTTTTAGGGAGAGGATAATCGGGGAGATCATCCCAAGGTCAGCGTAACTGGCAAACTTATGAACAGGCAACAGTTCCATTTCAGGATCTACAGGTCTTGATGTGGCTAGGCAATCTAAATCACAAAAAGAACTTGAGCTTGTGAAATGTGATTTTCTGGAAAACTAAAATTCTTTGCTTTTGTGCTTGGCTTTTTGTCATATTTCTATGACAGGTCAAAACTTATTCCTATTAACTTTGTTGTAAACACGGTCCATAATGTAGAGGTTATTCCTAAAGCCTGATGGCTTATTCTAAGCTTCTGTTTATAGCTAATCACTTTTTTCCTTATAGTGCCTGAATGAATTTATTTCACTTGCATTTAGGAACTCCTTGAGAAATTCCCAGATATAGGGAAGAGGTATGAATGTCTCTCTACAGTGTCTCTTAAACTGAGGAATGAACTGGATAGTCAGAAAGCACTGGTAGCTGACATAATGAGGCTGCTTTCATCAGAAGAGAGTAAACAAGTCAAAAGACTTCAGTATGAAAATGAGAAACGGAATGGTCTTCTCCAGAGTTTATTGAACAAACTGAAGGTACTAACTTTAAATGCTGAATATGTAGATGCTTCATATTGCTTTGGTGTTTTTGTTGTTTTTTTTTTTAAATAAGCTCTCAATATAGAGAGCTAGGATTCTGCATACTTCAGCTGTGATTTATGTGAAGGTATATGCTGTGGAAAATAAGTTGATAGTAAAAGCTTTACAATCCTGGAAAACTGGAACTCTTTAGTTTAATTAATCAACCTTAGCTTTTACCAGTAGTCCAGCTGCTTTGCACAGCATTTCATTAACAATAATTGATTTTAATTGGGAAAAGACGTTTTCTTTCTGTATTCCATAAATCTAATTATGGATCCCTAAGTATCTTAGTGTGGGGTAGAGACATGCAAGATGCCTTGGAGATTCCAGTTTATTCTGTAAAACTATCCAGGTAGTTTGATAACTTATGTAGCCTTGCAAACCTTCCTCAATTTGTGTAGTTCAAAGATTCCAATTATCAAGAAAAAAGTGAAGGGGAATTGGGAAAGAACTCCCGTTATCATATCATTTAGTGTACTTCAGCATAAAGTGTTTTTGTTTATTTACCATGAAATGTTAAGGTGGTTTCGTTGGGAATGGGGTGGGAGGCTGGGCAGGGTGAAGTTCACGTCCAGTGTACAAAATTACTGGATGTGGTCTTGAGTCAGTCATCTATATAAACATCGATTAGCTAAAAAGTTTAAGAAGTATTCAAAAGAATAAAGCTGGAATAAAGCTTTAAATCAGCATTATTTTTGTATATTATCTGCAGTTTTCACAGCTCTGAAGAGAAAATAAATACAACAAAAAAAAGTAAATGCAACAAAAATACTTTGCTTTTCAAAGTCCAGATTCATGGAAGGTTATCTAGCACCTTTTTAGACTTTTCACCCTTTTTAGGACCCTATAGAAAAATAGCGTACTTTAGAAATGCTGATCCAGATGGAAGTCTTACATGCTATTGCACGTGTGAACTTAATTTTCTTAGCCATATTTTAGTTGTCCTGGATGTCTATGGGCTGTGAGAGTGAATAGATTGCATTATAAAACATGGACATTTACCTGGATGCTGAGTACCAATTTTTAAAGCATACTCACTAATACATCCTGTTCTTCTACAACAGTTTCTGTTCAGTCGTGTTTGCTCAAAGAAATGTAACTATTACACTACTGTTAACAAGTATGAAATGGAACTGCTTGAGGAAAAAAGAAAACAAGATCAACTACAAGCTCAGATTCAATGTCTCAGGAAGATTTATTTGAACCAGAATGAAACGTCTTCTCAAGAATTAAACACCAGTGAAGTGCTGCACAGTTTGCAATTGGATGCAGAGGTAGCATTTGAAGCAATTTTCAGACAGAAAGACTCGAATATTTCATAGTATGGGGTAATGCGGTGGTGCTAATCCAGTGCCATTGCTTTTACCTCTTAAGACTTCACTTAAGAGGGAGGTAGAATTCTTATTTTTCTGTGCTACTAACTCCATAATATGAAGATTCTGGTTTATATAGTGGCTCAAAGAGAAATTATTGCATTGTAAGACAGTGGGAATGTTATTTTCTGATTTGCCATGTAAAATACATACTACCTGCTATAAAGATGGCTTTTTAAATAATGACAGAAATTTATTCTAATGTGTATATTTTTCCCCCTTTCCCCTTCCTACCTGCCCTAGAAATGTAGATTGTCTTCTCGTTTTCCCAGTGGGGCTTAATTTAAATTTAGTGAAATTCCATTAAAGCGATAATTAGATGCTAAAACAGACTTCCTACAAATCTTGATGGCTAAGAGAACAAAATGTGTATTTACTGCTTTGATAGCTATGTGTCTATTTAAACATGAATCCCTTCTCTTTCTTTTTTAAGAGCGTTCTCAAAGATGTTTCAGAAATGGAAAGTGAACTTCTCTGGATAGAGACAGAGCTACAACAGGAAGAGAGTACTAGAAAAGAAACAACACAGTTCTGGGAAGGTTGTTCAGGAACTAACTTCGTTGTGAACGAACTTACAGAAGAGTTAAAGAAAGATAATGAAAGGCTTTCACAAATCTATAGCTTCTGGACTCCTAAAGTAAAGGTACAGTTAAGTCTTCCTCAGTCAGAAAGTTTTTTGTGTAAGGACTCTGTAAATGCTTCTAATCTGATTGAAAATGAAAGGAAAAAAAGGCTATTTAAAGATTATTGTCACATTTACAGTTAAGTATGAATACAGCAAGACAGAATCACAGACTCAGTTGGGTTGGAAAAGACTTGCTTTGTTTGTAGAAGACTTTGTTTGTTTGTAAAACTTTGGTTATACAGACATGGGGCGGTGGGGTGGTTTTGCATTTTAGACTGAATTCTAGAAACTGTAGATCAAAATTGTTGCGATTGCTTTCTCCAGGCTTTATGCCCACAAGATTGTCTGCTCTCTTCAGGCCAACTTTATCAAAACTACTTTAGCAGTTTTAAAAAATGAATTGTAACTTATATTCTCTTACATTTTCAAACTCCAGAAAGTCAAGTTATTCTAGAGGTGGTTCAGCCTTTTTTTCCTCTTCTTTCCTACTTGCCTTCCGCGCCTTTGACAGGGAAGTCCAAGTGTTTTATGGCATCAAGTTCATTATGAAGAGCATTTCATGAGATCTCATCTCGCTGATTAAATATATTGAATGTTGCTCAAAAAACAGGTTATAGGAGAGAATCCACTACCTTCTGATTAGTTGTAGGTACAGTCTTCCTAACAAGTATATCCTGGAAAAGTTCCTGGAGTGTTCATACTATTATTCATTCTACAGGTATTGATCTAAAGTATGAAGAGCTCATCACCCTTCTTCCCAAGTGTGACTCAGTTCTGTTCTGTTAAGTTTAACCAGTTCTTATAAGTTTCTTCCTTAGAGTCAATAACCATTCTTGACTTCAGGATTTCCAAATGTTGGCAGGCTTTTAGGAAGAATTTCCTGACAGACATTATGTAGATCAAAGCTTTTTTTCAAACAAATAAATTAGTATAACTGTCATTTCCTGATAAGTCTGAAGGTTTTTTTATCTGGCATGTTAAGCATATGAGTTTCTAGACCAGTCCCATGTGTATGTTTTCTTTCAAATGGTGTCAGTGAACACTTTATAGCAAAAAGCTCTGCCTATTTCTGTTACTGACCTTCAAGAAGTCTTTCCAATAATACCTCCTTTATTACTGTCCAAGTTAATGCAGAAATACTGGTAAAATTGCCACAGACAGTCCTTCTCTTGCACAGTTTTCTGCCTCCCTCTTTTAGAAATGAAACCAGACTTATGAGTGTTACTGATTCAGTTTCCGATAGCAGGCCTCTTTAAATGGTATACTGAAACAATAATATGCAATGAATACAGGCCAAGAGACTATCTTCATTTACTTTATTTCTAGCTGAGAATTATTTAACTTATCTGTGTGACACTACTTATTTTCAGATACTCCTTGAACTTTCTTCAGAGCTGGATGCCAGGACTGCCAGTTACAGTAAAAATGCTGTTGTTGAATTGAAACAGAGAAAGGAGAAAAGCGAAGAGTTGTTTCAGGAACTAAACACTCTTAAAGAACAACTGGCCCCTGGAGCTTCTGCCAGTCACGCATTAGAAGAAAATTATAGGCTTCATAACAAATTAAAGGCTGCAGAGCAAGATAGAAAGGTATCAGTATTTGTTTCTAAGGAAAACTTTGATGCTTGTATTCTAAGTGAGAGTACTTCAAACTGAAAAGAAAATAAACATTGATGGCAGCTGTAATTCTGTACCATACAACACGCTGGCCCAGAGTGCACTTCATTTTTCCAGCTTTTTTTATTCCCAAAGTGGAAGTTTGAGTTCTTGTTTGTAATGTGATTATTTTAATTACCTATTTTCTGTACATAAATAGATGTCAGCTTAGAAATTTGTGTAAAATGTTCCCATCTGGTTTTGAAGTCTCCATACTAATAGTGTGATACTCCTGATGCTTCTTTTAAGCATGTAGTATGCACTATGTCAAACTGGAAGCTGGAGGAGAATCCTGTGACTAATGCTGGGAATGGAGGACACATTTCTCTGTCCTAGTTTTGTGTCGCAGTTCCACTTGTTCAAAGCACTTTTTTTCTGGAACATGCAAACCTAGGAAAAAAGGTGGCACAACGATGAGGTAGACACCAAGAGTTGCCATAAGTCTGTAGTGTTGGATTTTTAATCATAACTGATTATATCCCAACAGGATATGGAAATAAAAATTCAGAACTTGGAAAATGTAATTAATGAAGTAGGAAAAGAAGTCAAAGAGAGAGATGACAGAATAAGCAAGTTACAAACAGAGACAAGAATAAAATCAGTGACAAGCGAGCAAACTCAACTGCAAGTTAAACTAGATGAGACAGAGAAGCGCCTCAAAACTGCCTTAACTGAGATTCAGAGTCTCCAGGTATGTGCAAAATACTTTTTTTCATTCTTTCCTGTCCTGAGAGAGACAGCATGCATGCTTGAGACCAGCTGTAGATTAAACATAGCACTCTAAAGTCAATTTATTTTTCCATGTAACATTCTTCGAGTAAAACTCTACTCGCCTGTTGAATATGCAGTTTAAAATTCTACTAATGCAGGCTTAAGAGACAGAATTTAAATCCCATGTTATAATGTTAGAAGCTAAATGTATCACTTCTACATGATGTGTTTCTGGAACATTCTAAAAAAAGTCCAAATTTTGAAACTGAAGCATGGGCTGTTTTTTCTATTTAATATAGTTGTGTAGCAGTTCAAAATTTCCAGGCTTATATTTGCAAAGAAGTCAGCAAAATTTGCTGAAATAAGATTGTGTTAAGATGTCAACTACAATGCTAGCTGGTAATGCGGGCATTCTTACCCCAAAGTAAATTCTGTTTCCAGTCTTGTCCTGCAAAATCTAACAGATTATGTTTAGGATACAAAGTAAGCAACTGTTAAAGTAATTGCTAATCAACAAGCCTTTCTTCATAGATCTTTTATTTTATCTTCAGGGAAAACTAGACAAAGATGCTGTGTTGTACAAAGAAGAAATTGATCATCTTAAAACACAATTGGTAAAATACGATATGGAAAGAATGAAACAATCCAAATGTTTTGAAATTAAGTGAGTTCATATTTTACCTCGTTATGACTCTCAGCTACTTGGGTTTTAACTTCTTTTCTGTTTAAATTTTTCAACAGAATGATAAGTGAGCATTTGGCTGTGTGTCCTATGTTTCTATTGTAGCGAGATTCCAGACAAAGTAAAAACCATATCCATCTTAGGTTGATTACAAAGGTCTTTCCTTATGCACCCACCAACATTTTTCAACCCATGTTCCACCAGAAATGTCAAAAGAAAGTGAGGAGAAAGCAGTAACTGAAATTACTAGGTCCATGGAGAGAAGGAATACATAGAGAATAATTCTAGTCCAACTTTTGGTTTTCTATACTTTATCTAAAATCTAACTGATAACAAGTCTATGTAGTTTTGCCTATACCAGTTGGGTATGGTTTGTATCTAACAGCTCATTTTGAAAATCAAACTAGCTATTTTGCAACTGTAATAATTAAACTGACAGTTTTTTTTTTCTCCTTCCTCCCTTCCTGCCTCATATAGACTTGCTAATTATAAGGCTATTGTAGAACAAAAAGAACATCAATTAAGAGACTTAAAAGAAGAACTTAGAAGAGCACACCAAGAACAAGATGTTACTGGTAAATATAAGGAATTCTTTCGTGCTAAACATTCAGTTTTAAGGTTATATGGTTGAAGTCCAGATTGAGATGCAGACCTTTTACCTGAAAGAGTGTAAGGACGATTGAGTGCTTTGGAAAATGAGATGGAAAGTAAACTTTTAGCTGCACATATGCTGCATTAGAATCAGCGGTTCCTGTGGTTTTTCTCTAGCCATATTTGATGTTGTGGTGGGATAAGCTACAGCCGTAGTAGCTCAAATTGCTGTTATTGCCTTAACTGACATCACATAAGAATAGCTAGTTCTAATCATAACTGGCATACCTGAAGCTGTAACTATTTTAATTCTGAAGTGAACAATCTCTTAAGGTTCATAACTCCCCAGCAGTGTTAATACTGGGAGGTGTCTTTCTCTATAAAAAAAGAGTAACTGTTGCAGTTGTAATCTAGCGAGGTCTTACATACAAGACCATAGGAAGGAATAGGCTAAAAATTATGTTGACTTGGTTTTAAGCACTGTCCAAATAACACCCAGCTGTATAAACCTTTTCTAGTGCTGCAGGAAACAGAAGCTCCTGGGCAATCCCAAACACCCATTACTTGTGGTGGTGGCAGTGGCATTGTCCAGAGCACGCAAATACTGGTTCTGAAATCTGAACATGCCAAGCTTCAGAAAGAGAACTTGCACCTGAAGAAACAAAGTGATCTTCTGCTGAGGTGAGTATGGAGCTGATCAGCAATGGGTTAAATCATTGATCACTATTAACCTACGCGTGTCATTAGAGTTTCTAGGAAATCCATAGGAGAGAGTAATTATGAGTAGTAGTAGTAGGGTAGATTTTCTACATTCTTTCACATAATAAACTTTTTGTTTAAAGCTTATATTTATTGGTTTTATATATACAACTTTTGAACTTTAAACTCCTTTCTTCCCTAAGGATTTCTAAAATACTGGAAGATAAATTGTATGTTGGAAGAAATTTTAGCTTAAATTAAAAAAAAAAAATTGTGCATTTGAAAGCGAAGCAAGATACACAGATACGGTCTTGCATTGACATATCTGTCATGCTGTCTAAAGACAGAGGAACTGTCTGTTAGGAATTTTTTCCTTATTTAAAGGAACTGCTTCATTTTTTTTCCTAATTGAATGCTGGGTTATTTTACTTTTCTCAGCAATGAGCGTCAACTGAAAGAGGAACTTAGGAAATGGAAAGAAAGAGCCCTAAAATGGAGAGAAAAATCCTTAAGTGAATACACTCGAGAGAAAGTACCAAGGTCTCCAAAGACAACAGTGTCTTCTTCCCTTAAAGAGCAAATACCTCCTCCCTCAAAGGAACCTGTTTCTCAGGAAACTGTGACTCGGGACACGACGACATCTCTGCCGCTGCCTCATCCAACAAATTTCTTTGATAATTCTGGCTTGAGTAAACTAATGGGTATGTAGCACAGTAGTGATGTCCCACAAAGACGTTTGAGAGAAAATATAACAGATGGTCTGCAAGTTGAGGTCTACTTTTCCATATTCAGACCGGAAACTTGCATGACGACAATTTTTTTGAATGCTTTGTCAGCTGACTGAAGGGCTGACCAGCTGGAGCTGTGAATGTTATATATGCTTTACAGACCCTCAGTACTTAAAGGAGTCCTTCAGCCCCTGAAAATTATACAAGTTTTTTTTAAACTTTTACCTCAGTGGAAGTATTGATGACTGACTTTAAAATGTTAATTAGCAGAATATTGTTAGTACATAGCTGATGCCTTAAAATGTTTTGATTTTTAACTTTACATTAGCTAAGCACAGACCTCTGGCAAAACTCTTCAGAGTTAACTGGTGGTTAAGTTTCTTTTAAACTTCTTTTTAAGATGGTAGACTTTAGTCTTTGACATTGAATCTGCCAGCTTGCCTGGCTCCAGTTGCAGTGATATCTGTCTTGATAACTTCTGTTCCTTGGCTCTACACGGAATTTCTTTTTTCTGGCCTGGTGAATTCTGGGGAAGTCTCCTAGTGATCTACACTAGCTTATATAAATGATGCTACCCTCATCATTTCATATGCTTCTAAAAGTTTGCAGAAGGCCCCAGCAGACATGTTGAAGAGTTAAAGTTTTTAAGGTGTCAGTGTCAGGTTTCCATAAAGAATGTGACTCCTTGCTGTTTCTTGCGATGGCCAACTTTCGTAATAAAGCAGACTTCCTCACAACACAAAGCTCCCTAGAGGAAAGCTTTGATAGTTGACATTTAAAACGCTAATCAAGATTAAATTGCTGTATTTCTATTGCTTGTCTAACTGCAAAAGTTTGTGTTACATGAATGTTTTTGTCCTCTGTATAGGTCTGCAACCTGCAGGAATAGAGCCCTCAGAAGAACATGTTGAGCGTTGGTTCAGAACTCCAGAGAAAGAGCGCGCCCTTGATTGCACTACCCAATAAAGCTGCTCTGTTGTAAGCTGCCTGGGCTGTGGCTACAGCCAGAATCTACCTACATGAAAGATAACTGCTTCGCATCAAACGCCATCAACTTCTTCCACAAATTATAACTAATTTGATATTTAAAGGGCACACAATTAAGAGCTCCTATTAAACCTCTTATAGTGTTTCTGCAGCTCAGCCAGTTTTGGTGCCAAGAGCAAATTTTATTTTGTATTACCTTTAAATATACACCTAGTTCTTATTTGAAGCTGGGTATCAGACTTCTATTTAATAGTAAGCAAGGGACATGATGCTTTCCTGCCACTCTAGTAAATGGAAGAAAAACTGGATCATCAGAGCTGCAAACTGAACTATTTTACTAGCCTATTTTATATGTATTGTGAGGTCTACTTTTTTGTATGTTTTGTAGAAGGCAGTTTGTCTTGTCAATAAAGTTTAAGCATTTAAAAATATTTCTGCTGGTTACTTCACTTGCACTATCATCCAAGGATGTTTATTACAATATTCGGTGTCTAAAGACTATCTTTTATAGTAATCTCAGCACTTTGGTCAGTTATGGTTTTATGTGTCCTCCATAGATCTTTACAGTAATTACTTAAGAGCAGAAATTTACTCCTGCACAAGTCAATTGCTGGTGTTTTTGTTTAATTCTTCTTTCTAACTGAACCTCTCTGTTCAGATGTGTTTGAAGTCTTAAAGTTGGATACTCCTCCCTTTCCCACCCTTGCACCCTCCACTGCCAACTTGAATTTGGCACTCAAAGCCTGAGTTAAGGATTAAATGATCATCATGAGATAAGAAAGTCATACCTCACGAAAATACCTGCATCAAAAGCAACGTCCTTGTTTTATAGGAATAAAACTTAATGATGCTACCCAGACTAGACCGATAAAGAGATGGTTACACCAACACGTTCTGGGGCATTCAGTTGTTACTGCAGCTGGTAGACTTGTGCAAGGATTATTTACCTGACTGAGGTACTTCAGAGATCTTTCATAAAGAAACAACCATCTATTTGCCCTGAGTGGCTCAAAACTGCTAACTACTCTGACTACTAAGAAACTCCAAGTACCTCTAAATCTCCTACCTGGAATGTATTTTGGGAAGCTTTTGAATGTATTGCTGGGCAAAAACATACAGGTTCTAAATTCTAATACTGAACTCACCACCATCTTCTTTCCTACCACAGCTATAGGTATG
This sequence comes from Coccyzus lansbergi, assembly GCA_033558105.1. Classification (NCBI taxonomy): domain Eukaryota; kingdom Metazoa; phylum Chordata; class Aves; order Cuculiformes; family Coccyzidae; genus Coccyzus; species Coccyzus lansbergi. The sequence continues at coordinate 46,758 of JAUMJK010000259.1, read as the reverse complement.
TAGGAGCAATTTATTTCTGAACAATGGTGAACGCAAAGAGTTGGTATTTGTGTGATATGGTTTTTATTTTGCTGTTGGTGGGTTGGGGGTTTTTTGCAATTTCCTACTGTGTCTTTAGTTAGCAGCTGTTTTTTCAGTCCTTATATTTTGGTGTTCTAATAAATAAATGAAACTGCCCTTTTCCTTCCAGAAGGGGGGGGGAACTATAGATCTTTTCTATAAAAGATTTTAAGGGTTTTTTTATTAGTATTTTTCTTGCTTGAAACGTTTCTAGAGTTGGAGATTGGTGATCAAGTTGAAAACTGGGAACCTATTGCAACAGGTAGGTCTGTCTGAAATCAGTAGACAAAAGGTGTTAGGGACAGAAAGATAAATGTTTTTAGAAAGCTTCATAAATATTTTGTTTACTGGGGAACTGATTTACGAAGTCTTAAAAATATATCTTAGCAGAGAGCTGAGATGATCTTTAATATTACTGACCTTTGTGTACATGTCCTAGTTTACCCACAGAACTGGCTTTTCTGAGGAAAATGCATCCAACTGAGCTTCAGGCGCAATTTCAAATTCTTTGAGTGCTGTGAGTAGCTTTAAGCCTAGTGTGAGCCTACAACTAAATTACTTTGTCATAGAGTTTTCCAATTGGATATTTAGTCTAACTTAAACTACTCAATACAAAAAGAGGGGGAGGAGAAAAACCACAATTTATCATGCAAGTATTGTCTGAGTTTGGAATTTGACAGCTTGTATTGCAAAAGAGATACTGTTGATTGCAAAACTGGGAGTAGCGGCTGATGCACTTGAAGCCTTTTTTACTTCCTTTCTGCTTAGAAAGGCTATGGAATCTCTCTGGAGAGGTGCAAAACCTGCCTTGATGTGTTCCTGTGCAACTTGCTGTAGGTGAACCTGCTTTAGCAAGGGGGTTATAACTAGAGGTCCCTCCAGCTGTGACCATTCTGTGATTCTGCTTGGAGAAAAACATGCTTGTGGCCTTTTTTTTTTTTTTTTCTTTTTAAGTGAGAATCCTGCCGATTTCTTGATTCCGTAGATAAAATAGGCAGCTAACGCTGATGATCTTTATCCCTTCCTGTGCTGGAGAAATCACACTTTTAAAATCCTGAGTTTCACTAGATGGCAGCATCTTATTCTTTCTACAGGAAATTACGTTCCTATAAAGAAATTTACCAGACTACAAATCCCAATAGGCAGAGCAAAAAAAAAAAGTATTAAGCTTCCTTTTGCACAAAGGTCGGTAAACGTAAGCTGCTTCTGCTCTCGTGTTGGGTAACTACAATATTTATTTTTAAATGCTTCATAGAATCGGTGTGGCAAATATTCATAAAAATTGGGTTTTAGGTGTTTTGGGGAAGTATTTGGACTGATCAGGACTTCCCACCCCCTAGTGAAAAGATGTATGTGACAACAAACAATGAGAAAGAGCTCTTGCCTTGAGTGAGGACTTTAAGTTCATTTTTCAGATACTTAGGACTTGCTGCAATTAGTAGAACTTTTGCGAGAATTCCGTGTTTAAGGAGTTACATTTTGCAAAGGTTGGTATGTTTCATAGGCGACCTTCAGAGGCACCCTAAGAGATGTCTTTTTACTACCCAACCCAAAAAGTGATTTTAAGGTATTGCACTTTCCCCTAAGTAGAAGGTGAGCCTCACTATTTGCTTAGGAAACTGTTCTTTTGGGTTGTGCTTTGTCTCTTTCTTCCTCTGTGTGTGCCCAAGTTGGGGGCAGGGGGAGACTGCTGTGAAGCATTTTGATGTCTTTAATCATGGTCCATAACTCAATGTGACTTTAAATAAAGTGAGATAACGTTTTTTATATTGAACAGAAAGAATTTTTCTGTTAGACTGCTTCACAAGACCAATTTGTTGAATCGCTAACCTTCAGCAAAACATTTATTTTCCTCCGACTTTTCTTGGGAAAAGCTGCTGAGAAAAGAGGATTTCTGTTCAAAATCAGAGAAAGGAATAATTGATTTAAGGTGTAGGACACTAAATTTGACTAAGTAATCAGAGTCACAGTATGGATTTGAGCATCTCCAGATTAGCATTGATTGCTAATGTAGAGGAGGTTGTGGCATCTTTATCTTCTCAGTGAAGTACTCTGTATGTTCAATTCTTCTTTATATTTAAAGACTTCAGGTTCATGGGATGCCTTCCTACACTTTTAGCTATGTTAACTTTGCTGTCTGGATTATAAAAGTACAGAAAACTTTGCTTATTGGGAACCCAGTTGACAAACACTAGATATTGCACTCTGACTGTAACGTTTCTTTGGCAGTTGTTTGACTCATAGAATTTCTAGGTTGGAAAAGACCTGTGAGATCAGCAAGTCCAACCATTCCTGTGTGCCGCTAAACAATGTCCTTGAGTACCTCGTCCACCCATCTTTTAAATACCTCCAGGGATGGTGACTCAACCACCTCCTGGGGCCAAATCATGCTATTAAGTAGCTTACTCCTTAAATAACCAAAAATCCTACTTTTGAATTCATAAGGGTGAGAGGATGGCATTTGCTTTTATTTGTTTACCTGCAACTTTCTATGCTGCATTTCTTTAGACGTAATGCAACATCTTTAAATGTCTGCTTGGGCAGAAGATGGTTGCGTTTTGCCTTTTGGCTGCTACAGGTGGAGGAAGGTGGAACCTCCTAGAGGTTCTCTACAGCTTGCCCCAAGCTCAGCAGTTCCCTGAGAGCAGGCAACATGAGAGAGGGAGAGATAGGGCAGATCTTCATTCCCCATCACACTCCTACCTTGTTGGAGCTGGGAATCTGCTATGCCAGAAGATTCCTAAGAAAATTCAGAGCAGACAGCAAAGCCAGGGTTTTGTGTGGAATTTACTGCTGTCTAGGCAGATGATGAGTTTATAGTTTGAGAAGAATAGAAGACAGACCTTCTTTCTAAGAACACAATAGTGGAAATGCTAGATTACAAGCTATTGTACTTCTATTCTGTTTCATCTTGACCTTTTCTTTTTTCCTTTTCCTGTTTAATGAAGAATGAAGTCCAATTTCTGTTATAGTAAAGCTTGGCTTTCGAGCTCCGTTAATCTTTTTGTGGTCCTTGCTTATGGTTGAGGCAGCCCCTGCCCCCTCATAACCCTAGATGGCTGAGAGTCACACTACAGCCAAACAGGACAATTGGTGATATGGTTTAATGGCAGAGACACTCTGAATCGTGTCTAGTTTTTTAAAATATGTTTGCATCTGATTTCCAGGGAGTATTGTTGGTTCATCTTTCTATTAAAGATTCTGTGATCTCTTTTGTCTGTACAGGTCAGCAGGATGGGTCGACTTGATGGGAAGATCATATTGCTATCTGCAGCAGCACAGGGGATTGGACGAGCAGCTGCTATAGTGAGTAGGAAAGTGCTTGTTTTCCTGTACCCAAGCTAAGCTGGTTCAATGACACAGTTTTCAAATTACTAAACCACAGATGAAGCCAAAGCTACTCGTTGAAAAATTCAGGGAATAAAAGTCACTTTAACGTATTGTGCATGCTTTGTGCCATTTGGAATTCTGGAAGTCTTCAGCTCTGACGGGTGACGCTAGGCAAGGATAAAGGCAAGATCTGAGAAAACCTTCAACTGCTTTTCTAACAATATATGGTTGTTGTGTCTGCACCTTTAGTCCAATATCTCTACTGCTTTGTCCTGGGAGATGATAACAGGAAATACTCCTTCTATCCTCCTGCCCAGGCTGGATACTGCAAAGATCCCCTGCAGCAGAGCCTTGTTTTATCTCCGTTAATAGCTGACATAACCAAATCTATGTGATACTAACAGTACAGCTAGAACACTGTTCACAGTGAGCAACTGTGGGAAATCCTTTACAAATTTTATTTAGTTACTGTTAAACAGAACTCAATCTCTGTATTAACTTTCTGGTTCACTTTATTTCCTTTTTGCTTGTTTTATCCTGCTTCTTCTGTGTTCCTTCTTCTATAGCGGATAGAGAAGCTAGCAGAATAATCTCCATATCTCTGTAAGGTAATCAACAAGCCAGGAAAAGCTCCTGTAAGTAAGATTTTTGCCAGATTAGCAGTTTCTCATGCATGCAGTTAAGAGTGCAGAAAATTGCTGATATCAGCACTTGCATTAAAACACTCAGTCAAATAAGTAGTTTTCGTGATGATTTAACTTTGTAAATATCTAATAAGACAAAGAAGGCTGGCATGTTTAATTATCCTCTTAAACTGCACTTGAGATACTTATTTTAAAGATTAGGGGCTACAGTCTGAGATGTCAGAATACTTTTGACATGGAGGTTACTATGTTAGCATAGTTGTTCATTTATCACAATGCAGAGAAAGCAGGTTTTGAAAGGAGCATTAAGAATGAAGGGATATCTCTAAATATCAAAAAAACCTCATGCTTCTTTTGATATTGCTCTAATCCAATTATTTGGATGCAAAGGATTTTCATAAAGTTTATACACTTTTGTTCCTTTTTTTCGGACTTGTGTCTTTACATGTCAAGTCCCGTAACTTCATTTAAATTCAATAACACAGACAATTCTAGGGCCACGTTTTTGTGACACGCTTGCTAGCACACAGACAACTAATAAGTGAAATAATGATCCCAGTCATTTTAGCATGGTTACTGTTCTTATACTTTATTTATCAGTTCCTTGCTTTAAGGAAGAGATCCTGAATCTTTCTTGCATCGTGTATGTCTCAAGTATATGTGGTAAATGATATCCTTTACATCCTGACATGCCCAGCATAAAAAGTAAGAAATCAGCTCCCTTCAGCCAACTTTTGTATCAAACCAGAAGGGAAATGAGAAGAAAACAGATTTTATTTCCGGAAAGATCTAGAGAATCTAAATATAAACTGCATGTCTAACTTGTATTCTTCAGGCTTTTGCTAAAGAAGGAGCCCAAGTCATTGCTACAGACATCAATGAGTCTAAACTGCAAGAACTGGAGAAATACCCAGGTAAATGACCTGCAGCAGGCATTAGTTCAGCTCTCCTGAGTTTTGTTGTAGAGTGGTTGAAGTATAATTTGAGGATAGGGTAAGCATCAAAAGGCCATAAAAAATGGAAAATATCCAGACTAATTCTTTAAATGTTGGCATTGCTTTATTTTTTGTGGAATGGCAGAAACCTAGCATGTAAAATACTGCAACACCAGAGCAGAATATTATTTCGGGCATGTGGAGCAACTTTGACTCTTTTGTCATGGAAGCAGTTGATTTCAGTTTCAGTGTCTTCCTGAGGAATGCGTTAAGAGGATAGTTGTCTAGTAGAATTACTATGTCTTCAGAAACCAATTCCACCAACGCTAGATATTCCCATTTTTGTACAAATGCTCAGGCCTGAAGGTTGCTTTCCTACTGGTTGTTGCACGAATTTAAGTGGAACTCTTGTTTGGTGAGTTTCCACATTGAGGTGAACCACTGAGAAGGGGGACTGTTCTGAAAAGCCACTAACTTGAGTCATAGATGCAGTTCTCAGCACTTCAGAAAAATACACTGCTGATCCTTAGCCAAATACACTGAAATGAGTACCATGTTTTTCTAGGCATTAAAATACGGGTTCTGGATGTCACCAAAAAGGAGCAGATAGAAAATCTGGCCAAGGAGATTGAAAGGATTGATGTTCTCTGTAACATAGCAGGGTAATCAGCTTCTATTTGATCTTTCTCCTTTTTCCAGTTTTCCAAAGCCTTCACAAGTAATTTCTTTTACTTCAATGCACTTTATTTATTTTTTAAAATGCATTTTATATCTTTAATATAAATCGTTATGTATTTTCATCAACACTGAAGTGTTTGGGTATAGTTGCATTACCCAGGCCAAGATAGAATGGCTCTGGAATGTGTTATTCTTTCCTGACCTTGTGGGTGCCCTATACAGATGGCTCTGGCAATCCTGGCACAACAGTGAGCAAAGCTGGGGACCTACCAGTTCTGTATCTCTTTTCTTTTTCCTATTACCAAATATTTCACTGCGCGATTGCATCTCTGTTTTGTTCTTGATACTCACCAGAAGAAAAGTGCTGTTGCTTGCGTTTTTATCCCTCTTTTTCAGAGTTGTAAGGTTTAGCTATTATGAAATAGCAATGAAAAACATTAAAAGTCATAGAAATGTAAACCACAGACAGTAATTCACTTAGTGCACTTATTCTAGGTTTGTTCATCATGGAACCATTCTGGAATGTGAGGAGCAAGACTGGAACTTCACTATGAACCTCAATGTTCGCAGCATGTATCTAATGATCAAGACATTCCTTCCTAAGGTAACTGTTTGTTGCCCATGATTTTTAGTCACTGCTGCATTGTGCATGAAGTGTGAGAGGTCTAAGTTGTTGCCACTGGACTGTCAGCACAAAGTTTGACACAGAAAGGCAAGTATGCTGCTTTGTATAGAGGAGGCCCTCACATTCCAGTACCTGAAGGGGCTACGAGAAAGACCTTAAAGATCATCTACTTCCAACCCTCCTGCCATGGGCAGGGACACCTCCCACTAGATCAGGCTGCTGAAGATCACATCCACTCTGGCCTTTGACACCTCCAGGGATGGGGCAGCCGCAGCTTCCCCAGGCAACCTGTGACAGTGCCTCATCACTCTCATGGTGAAGAAATTCTTCCTTTTATATCTAGTCTAAATCTGCCCCTATCGAGTTAATACCCATCGCCCCTGGTCCTATCACTACAAGCCTTTGTAAACAGTTCCTCTCCAGCTTTCCTGTAGCCTGTTTCAGGTACTGGAAGGTCACTATAAGGTCTCCTCTCAGAGCATTTTGTTCTCCAGGCTGAACAACCCCAACATTCTCAGCCTGTCCTCGTATGGGAGGTGCTCCAGCCCTCTGCTCATCTTTGTAGCCCTCCTCTAGACCCGTTCCAACAGCTCCACATCCTTCTTATGTTGTGGATTCCAGTTTTATGATTTAAGAGAACTTATTGGGAATTTCAGGTTCTGCTTTACTGCTTAAGTCAGTAGATCAAAAAGAGATGAGCACCTATTCATGCCAAAAAACCTTGTTACTCTCCATGTCAGTTGTGTGTAGGATAGTTCTGCAGGTTGTTATAGGCTATTCTGCTGGACCTGCAGATGACAAAATAGTTTGCATTTGAATAACACAAGTATTCTTTTGCAGATGCTTAAACAGAAATCTGGAAATATTATAAACATGTCTTCTGTGGCATCCAGTATTAAAGGTTGGTAGCTTGCTGGAGAGTTCCTTATGTAAATCTGTAAAATGATGAGAATGAAAAATGTTACACAACTTTGAATTTAGAGGACACTGCTAATTCTGTGGAAGGATGCAGTTAAAAAAGAGGTGAACACATCATAGCATCACCAGGTTGGAAAAGACCCATCAAATCATTGAGTCCACCCATACCTATCAAGTACTAAACCATGCCCCTCAAACTCATACATATGCGCAAAAACACAGATGGAAAATTGCAGAAATACTAAGTTTCTTGCCATTGTGTTTATGCATCTGTCCTGAATGTTTTTGCAACATCCATTTTACTGGTTTGTGTTAACTAAAAAGGAATTACTTGCAGTGATGCCGTTACGTGTGTTCTTCAGAGAAACAATGACAAAATGGCAGTTGCATAAGCAGTGTAGCTACGCTTGCCAAGGAAACCTGATGGTGACTAACAGATGGCGCTCTGCTCTTCCTAAATCGTGGCTTTATTAAATTTCCTAGACTACTCCTCAAATTTATACTATTGAAAGGTTGTGCGCTTTACTCAGGTCTATGCCTGACAGTCAGCATTCTACTTAGCCTTCTACTAGCCAGCATTCTATTTATGGAGGTACTGCAAGTGCCGCAGGAAATTCTGGAGTCCAGAAGCAAGTGCATATTGAACAAATTTGGCTTTTTTTTTTTTTTATGTTTTTACGCTGCTTTCACATCGACCTTCTGTTAGGAGTTGTGAACAGATGTGTCTATAGCACTTCAAAGGCAGCAGTTATTGGTCTAACAAAGTCTGTGGCTGCTGATTTCATTGAACAAGGCATCAGATGCAACTGCGTATGTCCTGGTAAGTGTTCTTACATTATTTTGTAAAGTAGGAGCAGGTGCTAGAAGGTCTGAATTAGTTTGACATTATGAACAAAAAACAGATTTGCAAGTTACCAGCCATCAAAAGAAAAAAACAGCATGCACCTGGAATGCTTCTGAGATTTAAAATAGGAAAGTTGATACTTTTATAATAAAGCTGGGTTTTCAGTCTGTTAACCCAGCATACACACATAATATATGCATTACACAGAATTTTTATGCTTATTTTCAAGGACATAGTCTGGAGGGTAAAATCAGGCAAGGGCTAGCTAATGGGCTAGTCATTGTTTGACCATCTCAAAAGTATTGAATCTAATTCTCGGAAGTCTTGTCTTTTATCAAAATTTGGAGTCCTATGTTATAATTTATATTTATGCAGTCTTTTTCCTGAGTTATATTATGAAGTTACACATATGTGTTAAGACATGCAAACAGAACTAATGAATAGCATTTTGTTTTTGTCATGATTGTTGTAGTTGATTTTTAATATTGAATTTAAAATTTTTCCTAGGAACTGTTGACACACCATCTTTACAGGAAAGAATCCAAGCTCAGCCTAATCCAGAAAAGGTGAGAAAGTAGTTTATTAGTTTGATCACATGTGTGCATGTATTTAACTCCCTTTTAAAAATATAACCAAAACAAAGCAGCATTTCTGCCCAGATTCACGAATGTCCCCTGTTTCAGAGTAACAATGATAACATAACGATAGTGTTTCCTCTTATAGTTCAGTCAGTTTGTATTCAAGACAGAAGCCTTAAAAATACCTCAGAAAGATACTTTACTTATTGAATACAGAGGGTTTGTCATCTGTGGAACTATTTACAACCATTGGTTAGAGTATCTAGTGGAAAAGTAGAAGATATTTTCTATTTTGTCATGTGGCAGCCACTAACTAATGGAAAATCATCATAGAAGGCATTGTGACCTATGCAATTCAAAATTATTTGGGATCCTTGACCATATTGACTAGATAACTGTGAGAGCTCATTTGAAAGGCCTGGGAATATCTGTCACAAAGGAAGAAGGACTTACGTTGACTTTATTCTGCAACCAGAGATTTAGGTCCAGTCTCCTCCTATTTTTTCTACCTGAAGTTTTTACCACTGTTAATCTTCCAATTCCTTTTTCTAGCACTAATTCCTTATCCAGTGTACTAAAGTAAGTTAGCACTTAGGGCCTGTTGTCAGTATTATTTTATACATGTTGGGCTAATTGGATTAAAATAAGTTGGGGGGATGTTAATATATCAAATGCTCTTATGCTTTTCTCTGTCTAGGCACTGAAAGACTTTCTAGCCAGACAGAAGACTGGCAGGATGGCTACTGCTGAAGAAGTGGCCAATCTCTTTGTGTACTTGGCCTCTGATGAAGTAAGTATGAAATTATTAAATTCCTCGTTGCAGAATTGCATGTTATTTTGCTGGATCGCAATAGAGAGTATTTGTTTTAGGAGCACTGAGCACTTCTATTGACTTTGAGGTGGATGATTACAAAAATGAAACACTGATGTTTTACTGAGTTCAATCTGTGATACAAAAGTACTCAATATTGATGGTGATCGTTAAGGCATTAGGTATTTGGTGCTATAGCTGGGTGGTTTCATCCTGTCTGAGGAAACTGACTGACGCCAGGTCACCATATATGACACGGGAAGCGGCCTTGTCTGCTTTTCCAAGTTTGCATCATGGCTAGGTCGTGTTTTAAGGAGGCAGAATTAGGAATCATCACCTCCTTTGTTACTCGAGCAAGTATTTGTGTAGAACTACTGTAGATTTTAGGTCAGAGGGCTTAATATTCAGAGTGAATCTAACCTTTCAGCCTAAGAAAAGCAATAGACTCGCTGAGACACAGACCAAACTGTTACGACCACTGCAAATACCTCCAACACTAATGAGCACACATCAAGGTTATGAGATGTCATAAACTTGCTATGAATCTAAAACTGAATTGGATTCCTGGACTTGCCCAGTAGTCCTACCGACCGTAACACAATAATTTTATCGAATTAATTCAGTCTTAAATGTTGTTATCGATCAGTAACCCGGGTTTCACTTTCATCTTAGCTTTAGTGTTTTCTCTAAAGCCTCTGATTTTTTTCCAGTCTGTTTATTACAGTTTCAAACATAAGTAGATAGAATTCCAGTTTTTCCGTATATCCCAATATGCTTCAGTACTGGCATACAGAGCGTGTCAACAGCTCAGCTGCTCGCACTTTTCTCCCCACGTAGATTTTCAACTGGGGCCTCTTATAATAACTGAACAGATTCTGCTCAGCTAACAGAGTTATTATTCCTATAGGTGAGATATCTGAAGCCTGTGATTTATCTGAATTTGTACACTTAGAATGCACTCTCATCTTAATGCTTTTAAGAATACTTTTGCTGCATCCCTCTGAGTAAGCTGAAAGGTTTTCATTTATAATTTTTTATATTCTATTTATTCGGATATTTTTGTAAACAAAAAAAGTGTTTGTATGACTAGTGTTTTGACTTGGAAAAATTGTTTCCCTGTATTTGATAGCCATGAATAATTATTTAATTACTGTTTCTTTTGATTTACTTTTAGTCTGCCTACATGACTGGTAATAAACTAATCATTGATGGAGGATGGAGCTTGTGATCGACCCTACCTGCAAATGGAAATTCATGCTATGAAAGTCAAAAAGCGAGAATCATGATTCTTGGTTAATATAGCTTGCAGAGCTTTAGATCACTCACATGATTATCTCTCAAAACAAATTTGGTGCATTTTTACTGCTCTGCTATCCCTTTCTAGATTGTTCCTACTGATCCACTTTTTCCTAAACAGTGAAAGACTGGAGTAGAATGTACTTTGTGTGGCTCTATTATATGATAAATCAAAAGCCTGAACAAATAAAAATTTAACATTTAAGATTTAAGAGGGTAAAGAATATTATTTAAGGTACGAAATCTTAGTGAAAGAAATTAAATACTACCTTTATGCTTATCCTGCAAAGTGTTTGTAATTTAAATATTCACAATTGGATTTCCTGCTGGCATTGACAGACTATCTAGAGAAAACTGAGCAACTACTTTTAAATCAGACAAACAGATCCTGAACTAAGTGCAGTTGAAACAAAACAAATGAGAAATAATAGCAGATTTGAACTCTTGAATCATTTTATTATTGGTAATAGATGTTTCCACATTAGGGAGAATACAAGTTGTAAAGTGTACTTGAAGCAGAACATATTCTGCTTCACTAATTGCTTCATGTTCTCTACTATCACTAGCAAATTGTTTTAGAACTGTAGCAGCTGGAGAAAAACATTCTAAATTAATGAAAAGAATACATCTCAATCCTGACAATGCTTACAGACCCAAAGGAGTGTCACGGTGCACTCATAAGTGGACACATGATGGTCCGTTTCATTTATTATTTTAGAGTGCAAATAATTCAAAGAGAGTCAAGGGAGTCAAATTTAGGTCTAAACAGGCACTTTATTAATTATGCCCATAAAATGACTTACGATAGAAAGAGAGAGAAAACAAGGAAAGAGATGGGGAGAAGTGAGAAGGAAAGGGGGTTCATAGCTACCACCACGGGTCCACAGATGTCCAGTGTCTCTGGGAGTCCCGGTCCAGAAGGCGTTCTGTTGTTTCAGTCTTTGCTGGAGGTGATCCCATGGCGGAGGGGGTCTTCTGTCTTGGTCTTCTGTTGCCCCTCTAAATTCAGCTGCTCCAGAGCTGTCTTTTATGCCAGTCAATGCATCTGTAACCTGCCTTTGCCTGTGGAGATGTGCCAGTCTTCACCTAGCAGGCCAAACATGCCAAGAGAGGAGTGTCTGCAAGTCTCCTCTCCCTGCACATGCACTCCTTATGTCGATGGTGGTCGACCCGGGGCCTCCCGATTAAGGTCAGTAGTCATCGTCACCTCGCGCAGATGCTCTGTTGGCTATGGGCCTGTGCTAAGTCCCGTCATTAATCTTCCTGTCTTTTCCTCCTTGCTTCATGGATCTTTAACAATGGCAGGGAGCAAGGGGGCATGAAGACAGGTACAAAACATTTTTGAGATAAGAAAGCAAGTACAGGTAGTTAGGTACAAAGCATTCATTCCGTACCATTCTCTGGCTGTTTTCTGAGGTCTGCATTTCTGATTTATACAGCCAAGTTCTGAGGCTAAAAATCAGGAAAATGTTGAGACAGAAATCGATCCTTTGACCGACTCTTACAAGGGGCAGTCAGAGCGAAAGTCACGCTCTAGATAGGTAGTGTAAGTGTATGGGCATATGAAACATCCTGCACATCTAGTGAAAAGTCAGTGTATGAGCTACAGATTTTGCCACTGTAGATAGGGCTGATACATTCCTCCTCAAAAGGATGTGCTAATATTGGACAAAACTTGTCAAATTTGTATGCCAGGTGCCAGGTTTTGGTATACTGGGACTTGATTCTCAAGCACGAATGCAGTTCATGCTAAAACACAAGGCTAAGTTCCTTTGAAAAGGGCTGTCGCTACAAGAGTTTGTGTTGATGTTTTTATTCTGATAGCGCATGGTAGCTTTGGTTTATGAATCAAAAATCTGTTATTATAAGGTCTCGTACTTTGAAAAAAGATCCTCACCCAAACAGATAAGGCAATGAATAACCTGAATCCCAAAACAATTTTTTTGCTAACATACAGCTAAAATTAACACGAATGACATGACCTAAATATGGTTACCATTAAAAAAGCCTGCACACAGTTCCATATACTATATTATGAATGACGCTGTATGGAATTTTGTCTATATTCATATATTTTAAATACATGTACATGGGGGGGGAGGAATTAAAGAATAAACTCTACTGTGTATAAATTCATCATTAATCAGAAAGCACACGGGAAAATGTACAATATATTGTGCATGTTTCTGTAGTAGCCGCCGTGTTTTTTAAATTATGATTTATAGTTTTTAATATTAACTGAAACATTGATATAAATTATTTGATTTCAAAGATAATGACTAGTTAAAATTGGGCTTGTTATTTGTAAAAGTTACATTTACTTACAATTTTAAAATGAGAAAGCATTGTGGATTTTGTCCTCCTCAGGCTCACTATAGGTTTAATTTTTTTTACCTTTAATCATGATTGGAGCATTCTGGTCTTGTGTAGTTTGTTTAGGGTGGGGCAGGAGGGAGAAGAATCTAATATTTCAGTAAAGTGACGCTGGCAGCTAAGCAGGATCAAGTTCAGGCAGAAATCTGGGGTTACCCAAAACTACTCCACCAATACTGTTTCAATGATTCCAGAGTTTAATATGAAGGCCAAAGTCCTTCTTCAGTAGTACATGCAGAAGGTTAACTTTGAAAAGAGAATCTCCCCACTGCAGTAATGTGGGAAACTTACACTTCAAGTATAATTAAGAGTCTGGGAAAAAATTAACTACGTTTATTGCATCTTGAGCTTCATTAGTTAGCATTTATAAGCTCTTTGATGATTGTCATACGTAAATGCTACTCAAATGGTTTTTTGTCAAAGCACTCCTGCAAGAAAACAGGATACAGTTGGCTTATTCCATTGCACTAAATGCACAAGGATATGGCTTTTTCAGTGATAGTCCAAGAAGCTGGTGGGCCAAAAAAACTTAAACAAAATAAAAAAGAGTGGAGTTAGTTGTCTCTTGCCTTACTGGCAGTGCCTTTCACGGATGTGTTAACAATTACAACTCCTGAAATGTGTTCTAATATCTAGAGATTTTCCAGTTGGAATTATTAAAGGAGAATGCTTCTTAATGCTCTTGTGACCTCTTAATTCCCTGGTCAGTTTTCATGGAACTGGGTAATTCTGTTTCTTTTCCTTCCACTCCAGTAATAACATAAAGAGGATTATTTGACTTTTCAGATTCTAGGTCAAACTTTTCCTTGTAGCGGAGAGGGAAAGAGACTTCCCTGATTCAGAGTCCTTCTGGAAAATTTAATCTGATCAAAGTGCTTTTTTACCTCAGATTTTTAGTCATCTTAATCTTATGTAAGGTTCCTAGGAGCGCAGCAGCAATGTTGCATTTGGATCTGCTTTCACATGCACCCAGTATAGCTTGAAAATGAGTTTGAGTGTGAAGGTCTGTCTCATTCCTTCATGTGCACTTACAGATGACGTGAACACACTTGATTCTGCCCATCACAGGGGGGTTGGAACTCTTTAAGGTCCCTTCCAAGCTAAACTACTCTATGATTCTTCTTCAAGAAGTTGAAATGTCTTGATGGGAACACCACAAAAATGCATTTTGGTTTTTGTTTGGCTTGTTTTGATTCTCCTGCCTGCCCCAATGCATTTGTTTTATGTGCACCTGTAATGGAATCATCTAGAGATACTTATTCTTTATTGTACCTAACCTCCATCTGCTCTGCTACAGTCTAAGAGGTTTGCGTGTGGCTTCCTCCGTCCCCTCCCACAGCTGAGGGGGAGCCAGCAGAGCAAAAGACCAATTCAATGGGTACAGGTTACAGTGAAATGACATGGGAAGTGGAGTGGTGGCCATGATAGAGACAGTTGTGTTTCCCTCTCAGCTCTCCTTCTCCTCGGTGTGATGGGCTTAGGGTTGGTCCATTTCTCAGACAACCCTGAGGCCTCTTTAACAGAGGCCTCTTTTCAGATTGTAGCTGAAGGAAGGAATAAATCATTATGTTAAGGGAATGAATTAGCTTAAACAACAATAAGAATCAGATCTTGGTCAGCTTGCAGTCAAGACTGAATGTAACTGGAGTTTAGCTTGTTTACTCATTGAAATGGGGAACAAGTCAAGTATTGAAAGGACAGGCCTGCAGCAGGAATGAAGAACAGACCTGAGCTCGCCAAGAGCACATGGTGAGGAAGGAGATAAGATAAAGACCATCAGAGAGAGGCTTCTGAAGACACAAAGAAACTGTGATGGCCATACAAGAGCAGATAATAAACTCTGGTAAGATCCTAGAAGAACAATGGACATGTAATATGTTTCTGGGAATCTATATGCATAAACATGTATGTTTAACCAGTATAAAAGTCATGTAACCAGTCTCAGTAGTTGGACATATTAGGTGGGCTACCCCATGTGTACCCCAGTGCTGTTTATTAAAGGAATACCTGCTTAATAATAAAATTTGCATTGATTACTGAGTTTGGCTTTCTCATGGCACCATAGCCCCACTTGCAACCCCTCATCCTGTGACCTGTTCGCAGTGTCAAGAGACATGAAAGGCAGCTGGGAGGCCCTTTCAGTCTTCTCAAGCTCCAAACAGAGGTTTTTGGTGCTGTCTAGTGACGTTGTGTCTATGGAGGAGGGACCGTGGCAGGGGAGGAGGAGACAGAGCTGGCACTGAGCTGTTGCCCGCAGGAATCTGCTTCTCTCTGAGCCAGAGAAGCTGTGCAGGCAGTGGTTCCTACTCTTTGAGCCCTTCCATTCCACAGGTAAGTAAGTTTTCTGCTTCTCTACCTCATTGCGCCTCCCTGCCCTGCATCTGGGGCAGCAGGAGAAGGGAACGTGGGTCTTGCAGGGTGGAAGCTGCTGGGGAAGGAGGTTGCATCAGGGCTTACGTCTTTTTGTGGATGACGATGCATGGGTTGGCTTCTGGCTTCTTTTTATGCGTTTACTGTGAATGCTGGTTGCTCTGGCGATGGCTGTGGTCTTTTATTTGCATTCCTTTATGTGCTGTGTGTGTGCAAAGCAGACGCTGATACTCAGCCGAGTGACAGAACTTGTAATGCAGGCGGCACACGCTGCCCGTCTGTCAACAGCCACAGCTCAGCTCTCCCTCCTCCCCCAACACCCCCACCAACTAGATCAAGTTAAATAAGAGGATCTAATAAAAACCTTTCTTGTTTCAAAATAAGGAAAGTATTATTTTTACAAGGAGGCACTGAAGTAAGCCCTTGTGCTGTGATTTTGCATTGTGATTTCTCAGTTGTTGGTAAACGGGGTGAAACAAAATAAACCCACAAAAACTAACAATTACCATGGTTCTATGAATCTAACCTAAAACCCCTCGCCCCAGGGTGAGTAAAACTAACAGCTCACTTTGGGCTCATTAATCCAACTGACCTTTACTTGAAAGTAGTGGTGTCAAGAATGTGTCAGGGTGAAGACCTGTCACAAAACAGCTAAGGGTAGCGTGTCCACTATCACACTCCTTATTCACACCTTGAAACCATTCCTGCAAAGTGGAACATCCAATTCCCTTGCTTAGTCAGTATTTCTTTCCTGTACACTACTATGAAACTCAGGAGCTGAAGCTGTTTTGAGGTGCATTTGGGTTTCTTAGAAGTATTAACATGTTTAGTGTCAACAGCCACATGACCCCAAGAACTGGGATGTTACCCCTGCAAACCTGGATAGAGAGCAATATCTTTCTGTCCTTTATCCTCACACACCCCTTCTGGAATTACAAAATTAAGTACATGTACCCTGGGAAGTGGGCGGTGAATGGGAAAGGGAAGCACTGGTATGTTGCTGATGCTTTCTATTCCAGTAAATAGATTAGCATTTGTGGTTTCCCAGCCTCAATTAAAGGATGAATAATCCTACAAAAGAAAAAAAAAAACAAAACAACCAGAAGTATCACTTATGTCATTAAAAATATTTGGTCCCACAAATGAAAATCCAGAAAATTACTGGAATTTTATTATTTAACTCTTTACATTTAAAAAGAAAAGAAAGCAAAACCTTTGAACACACTGAAAGCATTCGCATATGGCTGTGTATTCTTCCTCTACACTTTGGCCATGTCTCAAGCTAGTTTCCTATCAGAATAGATCAAACAAAACCACCCAAACGTTTCGGTAGCCACTGCTGTTACTCACAGCATCAATCATTCCCAAACGTCAAACATAGCATTGTAAACTGATGACTTAATAATTGTAAGAATCAGCTCCTTGACTTCCTTTCAACAACTTAGCAAGGAAGGAGTTTTCTTGGCTCAAAAGTTCTGGCTTAGCTTGAGTGGTGTAAAAGGCTTCAAGAAAAAAACAGTAGCACTGAAATGTAGTTGGTGTAGAGTGTACACACACAGTTTTTGTAAGAGAAGGCACTAGCAAGCCTTGTCTTCAGGTATGTGCATGTCATTTATACATATAAATATATATTACAGTCATACTTTTAAGGAGGAAATAACAGTTTAGCAGAGATTGTGATTTAAAGCTTTTTTTTAAAAATTTTGTTTTAATTCTAGTGCTTGACTTTGTAAGCCTAATAGTGTTTTTGTTATTTTCTGTCTTCTGTGCAGCATACACAGGCATACAAAATGCATTTACTTCCAAAGTTGGGCTGTGAGAGTTTTTTTCAACAGATCTCTGGGGAAGGAAACAACATGATTGAAGTCTTGCATTATGAAAATAATATTATTTGCTTCTCTCTAACTTTATTGCTTTCTTTAGGTTTGCAACAATGGTGAAGGAAGATACTGTAAATGACAATAAAGATTCTGAGCCATCAGTATGTGAGAGAAATGGTATGATTCCCATGCATGACAGAAGTGAGGTAATTAATGAGGATCTCAAAATACAGTTTTAGTCAGAGATACTCTCCTTTTTCTTTCCTTTTTCTCCCTACATCTATTGAAATCCCTATATCTGAA
This sequence comes from Coccyzus lansbergi, assembly GCA_033558105.1. Classification (NCBI taxonomy): domain Eukaryota; kingdom Metazoa; phylum Chordata; class Aves; order Cuculiformes; family Coccyzidae; genus Coccyzus; species Coccyzus lansbergi. The sequence continues at coordinate 29,173 of JAUMJK010000259.1, read as the reverse complement.
GGGAGTATAAAGAGAAACCTCCTCAGTGGGAATTTCTTGCAGTTAACAAATGTTCAGTTTTTAGAAGTCTGTGGATATGTTGGATTGGTGGAAATCAGTAGCTCCAATTTCAACTTGAAATGGAAAGTGCATCAGTATAATTTTTAAGACAACTAAGTGGACTTAAGGTTGCTTCTTTGCTTTCAAATTGTGCCTGTCCACTTGCTGAAAGTCTTTTGCTTTTCTTATTTAACAAAAATTGAAAAGCCACCATTTTATACTTCCCTGCATGTATTTCTAGTGTTGACTTCCATGATTTTTAAAGTAAGTGCAAATAAAAATAGAATTCTTACTGTAAAAAGCACATTAGTGTAAACATAGAGTATTGACTGTAAAAATAAGTACCATATGGTGTGTCTTTATGCATACGGGAAGCTGGTGATTGCAGAATCACGAGGTAGATAACCAAGTAACTCCATGCGCAATCTCACAAGATTTGTGTTCCAACTGTGACTCTGAGTAATAAAAATATATTTATATCGAGAGAGAGATAGAGAGATACAAGACAAAAAAATAATGGGAAATATAGAACTCTTACTGGAGGAGGGCCAAGCCACAGTACAGGCAAGAATTCCATGTCCATACTGTGACAGTGAGCTGACATGAAGGTGAATAATCATGAGGGAAGGTAGATGATTAACTTGTCAAAAATAAGAACCCTAAAATGAGGTGAAACACATATCCAAAAATGGTCAAAAAGGGCTTTGGCTATGAATATGGAGAAGTAGATGGTTCAGTATAAGAGAATGGCTTCAATGAACCATTCTTCAGAGTAGTAGCTCCCAGGGTAGTATTTCTTCATCTCTACTTTGATTTACCAGCTTAAGACTTCCAGCAATGGATCATGTAAGTAATGCTCGCTCTGCCCAGCTATTCTGTTTCTTTCATCTTTGTCTAATCATAAGTAGGGTTTATTATTTTTGTTTAAGGCTTTGCAACAGAAGTTATTTAGGAATTACATTAAAGATGCTGTCTTGCTGGAATGATGCCAGTCACTTAACTGTATCGTGGAATTCAGTCTGGAAACAGAACTCTGTCAAACTGTAGAAAATACTGATAAATACTTAGCTTATTAGATGAACAGGATAAACTGGGCCTGTCAATATTGTTTCTTCGTTAAATATGCTGATATTGTTGCTATTTGTACTGAGACAGGAGTCCTGTCAGCTGCAGATAAAAAGGCAAATATCCTGCAGCTCTCTATGCCACACAAAACCAAACACACAACCAAGAATCCCAGGTACACTACAAAGCTGGACCACTTCTACAGTGATTGCGTAGTTAACGTAGTTGTCTGTCAACAGTGTGGCTTTAGTGCATCACAGTTGATTTCAGGTCCTGTGCTCTACCTCAAATGTGTACAGTGCTATTTCTGAGAGGTCTCATTGTTTTCATTCAGGAGGGACAAGCAGTAGATGCCAAAGGTACCGATGGGAGTGTACAAACAGAAGAAACGGCTCTCTTGAATCACTATGCTCAGCAACCTTCAGAACCAACATCAGGGTCTCCTGTACCTTCAAGAACATGGAGGCAAATATTTACTTGTCCTCCTCAGGGTTTACTGGCCCGAACGGTGACAGATGGTATGTAAGAAAGGTAGAGTTTAATGGAAAATTAAGTACTGGCTTCTTTGTATGTGACTATATCTGTCCATTACTCTTGAAAATAACGAAGGGAAACAGCTATGTTTTACACATCACACTTTTGTTTCAATGTTTTAGCAGAAAAAAGAAAAAAATTAGGCAAAACAATTGAATTGAATGCATATATTTTGTTCCTCCATCCTCTCTTTTGTGTTTAAGGTGGTAGGTATATTTTCGCATTGCAAATTATTTACGTCAGAAGGAAGACTTCCTAATTCTAGTCTTGATAATCTGTTTTAATGTAAGGGCATTGAAATTATTATAAACACAGTGGCATTTTTTGGCACACTGGATGTTTTTTTGTTGAATTAAGGCAACAAATACCAGGCTTTGTAGTGATAACTTTCTTTGATTTCTTAATACCCCAGGCTTGCAAAGCCAAGAATCATGACTGCAAAGCTAGCCGACCCATTCTGTATAAGATTTGCCCTGCACTGAAGGCTCCCACAAGAGAATGCTTGTTTTTTCCCTAACATAAGACACTTCTGCAGATTTGATTGCTTCCACAGCCTCTCTCTCTCACTTGGGATTCTTAGGTGTTTGTGTGGACATCTGCTGGTGTTCCCTTTGCCACCTGTCACCCTCAAATATGATCAAGAAAAACCTAACCTGAAAATGCAATATATTTTCTTATGATTAGGAGGAAAGGGATTTATTCTATGCATTTTTGCTTTCCTTCTGTCTTCTGCTTTTATACCTATGCATGCTCACTCTTATCACATAACTGTAGGGACAGATTCAAGAATCTGAAAACAGCACAATATTTTCACAGCTCTTGGAATATTTACACGTGTTTTAGAATATTTGCACTTCATTTTCTCACAGTATTTGTCAGGATTGTTTTTTCCATGTGTATGAATGCTCTGATTGCTGCATCAAGGAAAGTATCTGTACTAGTTCATGCTGTCCAGAGACATGACCACCTTCACCTTTTTTTCCCAGGGAAAGCAATGTATTGCACAAGGTGTGCATCCAGACAAAAATGAGTCTTTGCTTTAAGTTTGGGGGCTGTTAAGTACTTTCCACAGTGTTTCAAGGCTTACTCAGTACTTTGTGTTCCCTAATGATGTTCCTGTTACTGTTTGTAAAGTATCTTAGCATCTATAAAATCAGAACATCAGTTTAGGGAGCATCGAAGACTAGACATTGCTGTGATTAAACTGATTTTTAAGCTAAGTTATTGCATTTCTGAAAGTCATGGTTCTATTGTCCTTAGTAGTAAATCAAATGTGATCTAATAGTGAACAAAATTGTCCCAAGAGGGGATTAATTATGAATATTTCTTGATTTGTTCCAGTTGCAATCGTGGTCCTGGTTTGGGCAGTGGTTTGGTCAGTCACTGGGAGTGAGTGTCTCCCAGGTGGAAACCTCTTTGGAATTCTTTTTCTTTATTTTTTTGCTGTCATTGGAGGTAAACTTTTAGGATTCATTAGAATACCAACACTACCCCCTCTTCCTGCTCTTCTGGGTAAGATATCCTTCCTTCTTGCATATTTGTTGTTCAAGTAATATATGCATGCTGGATATGTTTGGATTAGGAACAAAGTGTGTCACGCTCAAAATCAGTAGCTTTTCCAAGTGACTTTTATTACGTCCGCTCTGCACAATTCCCTAAACTGGCTCAAATGAAATAACCTGTATGTTACTGAGGCTCTCCTCTGAATTATTTGAAGACCAGAGAACTGTATACCTACAGATTCAAAGGATAGTGTCTTTCAGTCCCCTCTGTCACACTTACTTTATTTTTTTAATTAATATCACTAAACACAAGTCTTAGTCTGGATCTCCTGTTACATTAGTAACTTATGAGGTCTTACGAGTCTTAAGAAAAGTGGCCGAGGTTGCTGGAGTTGTTTAGCCTGGAGAAGAGGAGGCTGAGGGGAGACCTCACTGTTCTCTACAACTACCTGAAAGGAGGTTGTGGAGAGGAGGGTGATGGCCTTTTCTCCCAAGCGACAGGGGACAGGATGAGATGGAATGGAATGGCTTCAAGTGACACCAGGGGAGGTTCAGGCTTGACATCAGGAAATAATTTTTCATGTTAAGGGTCATAGGGCACTGGCAGAGGCTGCCTAGGGAGGTGGTTGAGTTACCTTCCCTGTTTAAGGGACGGGTGGTCAAGGTGCTGAGGGGCATGGTTTAGTGAGTGATAGGAATGGTTCAACTCAATGATCCTGTGGGTCTTTTCCAACTTAGTGATTCTGTGATTAGAATAATTAATTCATGAGGAAATTTTTGCTGAGCTGTTTCATGTGTATCTCGCAAAATGAAAATGTTTTCTAGAGAAAATGGAACAGGAATTCTCTGCTACTGGCACTAAAAAGCAATTTCTTTCTTCGCCTTCCTTTATCTCAGGGTAACTGAGACCTGAGAAAACAAAATCACCACAAGGAATAATTCTTTCGAAGACTGTTCTTTTGAAACAATCATAACTTATTTTTCATAAAAATGCCAAATTGAAATGGGAGATGAAAGCGATGATAGTTTTGTTACGATCTGAACCTTTTCAGACCTCTTTCCTAGAGGAGGTTGTGATTAGATTAGTACAACATTGTAATGTCAATGAAGCTGAAAAATGCACTGGCAGAGGCTGCCCAGGGAGGTAGATGAGTCACCATCCCTGGAGGTATGTAAAAGACTGGTAGAGGAGGTGCTGAGAGACATGGTTTAGTGGCAGATAGGTTGGACTCCATGATCCCGGGACATCTTTTCCAACCTGGTTGTTCTGTGATTCAATCTCAGAGGTCTTTTCCAACCTGATGGTTCTGTGATTCTATGAAGCTCCAAGTTGTTCTCACCAGCTGTATACTGACATCTTACTATGCTTAGTGTCTAAACAACTGAAGCCATTGACAGACAATAAAACTTCATGGCAGAGTGGGCACCTATATCTCCCTGTAGTGCATGGATGCTATTTTGTAAACTGCACAGTTGGTCTAGACAGCCTCATGAGCAGCTCTGCCTGGGCAACATGCATGTTCTTGCACAGGGTGTGAAAAAACTCAGATGAGAGAGAGGGAAGTTCTGCATATAGCATGCGTGTCTGCAACAATATGAACACAGAATGTAACACACAGCAACTCTGCCCTTCCTTGCTGTGGCCTTTTGTAGCCTGAAGAACATCCACGCTTGAGAACACAAGGAAAGACCCTCTGTCAGAGGGAAGGTTTGGACTTGATGATGCTGAGGGTCTTTCCCAACCTAGTGATTCTGTATGCAAGCTGGCAGGGGAGGCTCAGAGATAATGCTTTGCAGCTGAGTATCTCCACCCATGGTAACTCATGGAGATGAAGATGATACATGTTCCTTCATGTCCTCGATATAACCAGGTCTGTGCTGTTGCCCACCAGAGCTGGTGGCCTTTGAGCATGCTGTCCCTCTGCACAGACACAGCTGCTTGTTCAGGGACTCATTGAGGTGTTTCCCTGAAAGAGGCGAGATGTGGAGCTGCAGCTTCCAGAGCGAGAAAAAGAGTCGGACATAAACCTGTGTCTGTGCATGTGACAGTGGACAGGATGAGAGGAGCTGGCCTCAAGCTCCACCAGGCAAGGTTTAGACTGGACATTAGGAAAAATTTTTTCACAGAAAGGGTCATTGGGCACTGGCAGTGGCTGCCCTGGGATGAGGTTGAGTCACCTTCCCTGGAGGGGGTTATGGTGCGGGTGGACGAGGTGCTGAGGGACATGGGTTAGTGATTAATGGGAATGGTTGGACTCGATGATCCAATGGGTCCTTTCCAACCTAGTGATTCTATGATTTTATGATTCCTAAGTCAGCATCCCTCTTTTAAAAAGTTTCTGACCATTTGGGTTCGGCTTTCCTTAATTACATGTTGTCCTTATTTTGGCTGAGAGTTAAATTTATTCTTAGTAGCTTGTATAGTGGTGTATTTTAGATCCAGTATAAGAGTAACCTTGATAAAATACTGATGTTTCAGTTGTTGTTAACTGATGCTTACGCTAAGTCAAGGACTTTCAGACTTTTCATGCCCTGCCAGCAAGAAGAGAAGTGCACAAGAAGCTGGGAGGGGGCACAGCCAAGACAGTTGGCCCAAACTGGCCAAAGGGATATTCCATACCATGTGACACCATGCTTAGCATATATAAAATAGAGAGAGTTGGCAAGGGGGTGGCAATTGCTGCACAGGGACAGGGTGGGCAATGTTTGAAGGGTGGTGAGCAGTTGTTTTTCATTTGCATCACTTGCTTTTCTTGAGTTTTATTTCTCCTTCACATTATTTTCCTTTTCACTACATTTCTTAGAAATTTCTATTATTATTATTTTATTTTATTTCAGTCATTAAACTGTTCTTATGTGAACTCTGAAGTCTTCTTACTTTTACCCTTCTGGTTTTCTCTCTAATCCCATGTGGGAGGGGTGTGAGCAAGTGGCTGTATGGTGATTAGTTGCCGATTTAGATTAAACCATGACACATCTGTATATAAAGGTTGTGAGTTGAGCATGAAAATGCTTGTCAGACATGTAATACTGAACAATAGAAACTTAATCATGACAGCACAGGTCTGTAGAGTTGCTTGGGACAGAGTTCATTGTTCAGAGTCTTGAGAAAAACTGGAGAAAATTATGAGTCTGAAGAAGAGACAGACAGTGTCTTTGAGTATTTATTTTACATTAAAAATACAAATCTTGTATTCTTACATGCTGTTAATCCACTTGTGCTGGGTGCAGTTGAGTATAATGGGGCTCACAGAGCACTTAATGCACCTTATGGTAAGCCTCTGCCTGAGGAAAAAAGGGGTGATCTGAAACAGTCACATCATATATTTTAGGTATACATTGCAGAGATGTTTCTGCAGCAGGCAACATGGAGCAGAACAGTGAAGACAGGATGTCCTTTTTCTATGAAAAAAAACAAAACATTAGGAAAAAATTTTTCACAGAAAGGGTCATTGGGCACTGGTAGAGGCTGCCCAGGGAGGTGGTTGATTCACTTTGCCTGGAGATGTTTAAGGAACAGGTGGACAAGGTGCTGAGGGACATGGTTTAGTGATTGATCGGAATGGTTGGACTTGATGGTCTCTTCCAGACTGGTGATTCTATGATAGCCTTTGAGGAGGAGTATTTTGCTTGAAGTAGTTATCTAGGTTAGAGCAGCTCTAATAACTTGGATTTCAAGAAAACATTGCAAAGAGCATGTAATCATTATCCTAGCCTGATACAATTGTCATAAGGTATCGCAGATTAATTATGCCACTGTTGTTTTTTTTCTGGGAGGGAGTGTGAAGCACAATGACCAAAAGTTTATCGTGTTCCAGGACAAATCAAGTCCACAGCCAAAGCTCACACTAAGTTAGAAGCAACCTAAACACAATGGTTTTTTTTACTTTTTGTCTTCTTTGGTGCCCCACTTCTTACTGTGGCTAATATAAAACAATGCCACAGAAGTGTATCTTGAAATCGTCAGCACCTACAATAAATCTCTGCAGATCTATGTTTAAAAGTCACCCTTCCCTGTACTTTTCTGTATCTTTCCAGAACTACAGTACTGATAGCTTTGCAGGAAGCCTCTGATTAGTCAGTTTTACTGATATTTGCAAAAGGCTGGATTTGTAAGTAGTTCAGATTGGAGATAAGGGCAAGTTCCTGATTTCCCCCTGCTTTTCTCACCTCTTTGCATAAAAGTAATATTGCCAGAACATTTTAAATGTCTATATTAGTTCATGATTAACTAGGTTAGATCATATTTCCTAATCAACTCAGCATAATGTTTCCTGTGGTACCTGCATTTCTTACACCTGAGGGATTTTAACAATTTCTGAGATTAAGACGTGATAATAGACAATCTTTTCACATTAAGATAAGCTAACAATAAAAATATCTTTAAGAACGCTGAGGTGTATTTGCTTTTGGTGTGATGTACACCTGGTGAACAAACCTGAATTCTGCTGACACACTAAAGCTATGTGTCAGCATCCTGCATATTTTCTTCATTGGTAATCTGGTGTGTTCTTAGGTCACTTTCATTGTTTTAAACGTATTTGATTCTTTCCATGCCTCAGTCCCCATCATTAAAACGTGGCTAATAATTCAGAATGTGAATTGTTTCTTTATCTCTCATAAATATGTTGTCTATTTTTAAGAATTCTGTGCAGGTTTTAAGTGCAGTCAAAGCAAATTATGTGACAGAAGCTTATTTGCTTTCATTTAAGGGATGCTACTTGCTGGTTTCCTAATCCGAAATACTCCATTCGTTAGTGACATTGTCCAGATAAACCTACGCTGGTCTGCAGCACTGAGGAATATTGCTCTTTCCATTATCTTGACTCGAGCAGGACTTGGCTTGGATCCAAAGGTATGACACCAGCCATTGGTTTTGTACACTTTGTTTGTATACTCACAGTCTTAAAAAAAAAAAAAAAAAAAAAGAAAGACTAATCACTTCTGTTAAAAATATTGAACAGTTTAGTCTTGTAGGATCTGCAAATCAGAAAGCATAGTTTCTGTTGTATACTCATATATTAATAGTGGATTGTAGAGTAGGCATGCAATCCAAAAAATACCTGAAGAAAACTGATTTTATGCCTATTTTCCTCCTTGCCTTAAAGAAACTTCCTGAATTTTGCAAGCAGAACATCTTGAGGACAGGTGTTCTGTCATGGTCTGTCAGGAAGAGTTTATGCTCCTTGACAAACTCCCTGTCAGTTGACACTGACAAACTAAAATAAGTGACAGAAGGGATCCTCAGTGCTTGAAAGAGAATGTTCTCTGTGTTGACACCAATAAAAAAAAAACCCAGCCCAACCCAAAAAATCCAGATCTGTGTGTGTCTTTTTCACTTTTTTCTTTTTTTTCCTTTTGAATCGTTGCCATTTTAATACAAATATATTCATTGCAAAGATGAGTCCTGGTGCACTACAGAAACAATGCTTCACATCACAGTAAAGTCCATAACATGCCTGTGAACAAAAAACAGCCTTCCTCCCCACAATGTAGAACATGATGTTTCATAAATTAATGCAGGCAAGGTTTTCCTAAATAAAAATCAGCTGGCTGAAATAAAGCTATACTATACTGGCCCCTATCTATTTAAGAGGCTGCTTAAAGTTTATACAATAGTTAGATCAAGTACAGCTAGATCAGAACAACTAAACTGATTTGTCTTAAGATGGAAACCAGGGAGTTGCCAGTACTTCAGATATTTAGAAAAATAGTGTTTTGTCATTCTTGAAAAGTTGCCTGGTTTCCTAGATAATTATCATCCAATTTTCCAAGACATTGAAGCTTGTATAAACGTGAACTATGTGTTGTTACACATAATTTGGATGCCCAGTTCTGTGAGATTGCTTTTCTTTCTACTCCATGACAACTTATTTTTGCCAAAGGAACTTCATTTTTGACTCACTTTTCTCCCATGTGGCAATCGAAACTGTCATTTGGACTCTCTATGTAGCAATTACCATTGTTCCTCATGTAATTGAAACTGTGAAGGCTCTGGTGATTCTTAGCCCTAATTAGGGGGATAAACAATGCTAATAAGATATGCAACTCATTGGATCTTTTTACAATGTCAGAGTTAGGGACCTGCCCTGGCAGGGTCATGTTTTTGACTATTAAGGCAGCTGTTAAAATAAACAGTAAATATTCTGTTTTAGAGAAATTTTTGAATAGAAGTTGCTGAGCCAAATGGAACTTAATCTGTTCTGGATATCAAGTGAGAGACAGCTGAAGGAGATACTTGGCTCCTTGCAACAAGTTTATGTAGTTCTACACTACCTTGCATGATTTGTTCATGGATCTAGAGGGGAGTGGTAATGAAATTTGTGGGATTATAGCAAAATCTTTGGATGGAGCAAATGAACTTGAGTAACTGTGGGCAAGTCAGCTGTGCAGAGTGCATCCATTTCAAATTGATCTCAGCTGACCCAGCTTCTCACACTTAGTTTGCTCTGCACAAGAATCCAAACAGAATTCTCTGCCACTTCTTCCTGTCACATGCAAGAACCATGTGGAACCTACATGCATTAAGTTTCAATGCCATGCTTGGAATTTTATGTGCAAATCCAGTTGTGCTTGAGTCTGTCTCTGGCTTAAGCCATATAAAGCTGTCATGCTGCACTGTGGCTCAGAGGAGATTCTTCTAATAAACCATATCGAATTATAATTGCATTTCCTCTCTGTAAAGCCAAAGGTACTGATACTGATGTCTGAATGTGCTTTTATATTCCAGGCTCTTAAGAAACTCAAAGCAGTCTGTTTACGGCTTTCTTTTGGACCATGCCTCTCAGAAACATGCACGGCTGCTGTTCTTGCCTACTTGTTGATGCATTTGCCCTGGCAATGGGGATTTATACTAGGGTAATGTACTTTTTTTTTTTTAACTCCTGTATGACAAAGGTGCCTGTTTTCATGAATCAGCTAAATGATCTGAGTGCAATTAATTCTCTGCCCCAAGCAAAGATCACAATATAGTGCCGGTCAGGAAACGTGCTGAGCCCCTCAGGTTGTTTGCTTGCCATTCCTCTCTGACTCTGTGGCTGATTTAAAGGTCATATTTTCAGGCTCTGGAGGAGTTATGTGCATTATTACTCATCTTTGTTTGTGATCTGGGAATCTGAAGGATGGTGCAATCCCTGGGTCTTTAATCACAACACAGAGGGCCCTTAGGGGCTGAAAATTATACACAATTTGGACAATCTTAATGCTGGAATTCAGGATTTCCCCATAGAGAGGTGCATGTTGGACAGTCTAAGAAGAAGGATAAGGCGCGTTGTAGTCTGCAGTAATATCCTCGAAGTGGAAATCTTTACCATGAAGTTCTTTCTAAACTAGGGGACTTGATCCAGACCCATATACGGGAGCAAGACAGATGAACTCCTCCTCCTCTGCCACACACTGACCTTTATAAGAAAGAACCAGACCACTGAGTCATAAGCATGTCTAGACCAGGTTCATAAATTGGACAATCAAGGCGTATGTCAGGAAGCATAACTGGCCTGCAGTGTAGACTCAAGTCTAGTTTGTGGAGCCCTTTACTTTTAATACTGTTAGGTTGGGCAGGAGGTAAAAGCAAATCTACATAGCAATGTCCCTGCTTGTACTGAGCAGGGAAAGGTCCTAAAGGTCTGTTTGTTTATACTTGAAAAAAATTGAGGTCAGAACATTTCGAAATGTTTTAGTTCAATGCTTTCTTTTTGAGTGAGGCTGAACCTGCGTGTTTTCAGTTTTGTTCTAGGTGCCGTCTCCCCTGCTGTGGTGGTTCCCTCAATGCTGATTTTACAAGCTGGGGGATATGGGGTAGAGCAAGGTGTCCCGACTTTGCTAATGGCAGCTGGCAGCATTGATGACATCCTGGCTATTACAGGCTTCAACACTTGCCTTGGGATGGCTTTCTCTTCTGGTAGGCCGGTTAATCTCTACGTGGTGAAATCCAGAACCAACAGCAATATTTTGAGGAATCTGCTCTGTTGTGACTGATTGGTTTGAAACTTAATTATACCTCCTTGTAAAGTTTATGTATGAACTTGAATATTGAGAGGGAAATTACCCCTGATCAAAAGCTTTGGTGTTACATTGCCTGCTTCGAGTTGTGGATCACATCAGCTTTCAGAGGACACTTTTCCCTGTCTGCTCCCTCAGCTGCCAAGTCTGGTCCCTACATGCCCTACATTAATGCTGTCAATTTTCCACGGGTTTGGCAATAACCTCGCAGTGGCTCTTTTTCTGGCTTTCTGGTACATTTTATTGGCATGATCTTGCACTATCCAGTTGTTTCAGGGTCATAGGTTCCCTCCTGAACCCCTTTACCCCAAGTAAATTAAAGCAGACACTGTCCTGGTATCACCTCTATAGTTGTACAATATGGTTTTTGTGTGAAGGGTCTGGCTGGGCTTACTCAACGTGTTTCCCTTTGGCCGAATAGGTTCTACTCTATACAGTGTGCTCCATGGAGTGCTGGAGGTTGCTGTTGGCATCACAGCTGGAGGAATTCTGGGAATGTTTGTACGATATTTCCCAAGCCGTGATCAGGTAAAAACCCAGTTAAAAAAAAAAAGTCTTTTTATAAAATGGAGATTCTTTGCTAATGATATTCATCTCCTAAGATGATATTCTTAAGTCATTGATTTCCTAGCTTCGTCTGAAGCTGTTTTGGGGGGACTGTCAAACGTTTGTTTGACTATCCTTGCCACTAGATGTTTTTAAGGACTTCACCTTTCCTTGGATAAACTATTCCAGTACTTGACTGCAGGTAGAAAATCCTGTTATCACAGAAGAAAGGCTGTTAGAACAGAACATCATGTTCCTAGTCATACAAAAAGCCTTTTGATGGTAACATTTTTGATGAACAGAGGAAAGAAAATATTATATTTGCAAAATTCTGATTTCCTAGGGGTTAGTGTCCAAAAAAAGCTCTCAACTCAACTGAGTAGCTCAAGTCTCACTTGAAATCTTTGGTTCTTTCACAATGTTTAATGATAATTGTTACCTTCAAATTGCTATTTTCAAAATTAACTCAAATAACCTTTTTCCTCCAAATCTAAAAGAATTTTTTTGTTTGTCTCTTTTCCTGGCTGCAGGCATCTCTTCCATGGAAGAGGTCATACTTTTTACTTGGGCTGTCCATGTTTGCTGTGTTCAGCAGCATCTACTTTGGCTTCCCTGGAGCAGGAGGGCTGTGCACACTAGTTTTAGCCTTTGTTGCTGGCGTGGGATGGTCTGACGAAAAGGTGAATTTTTACATAAGAAGCATACAATACCACAGCTCATTTGAATGGATAGCTTGTCAGGAGTGATAATGATACATTTATGAACTTCAGGGTTTGTACAGATCTAAAAAAAAAAAAAAAAATTACATTTATTTTGGTTGTCATTAACGTTTAGCATGACAGAATGTTGCTCTGTGTGTGAATAAATACTAATACAGGGCCAAGTGTACAGAGAGAGAGATGCTTGCAAAGCTCTCTAAGACATTTTAAGCCACGTAAAGGAGATTTTGTTCTCAAGGCACTTGACTAGGAATCCAAAGCTTTCTGTCCCAGCAATGTGAGTGTATGTAACCTTACACGTCACTTTATGGTAAGAACTACAAACAGGTGTCCAAACATAGTTTAGGCATGGCCTGAATGCCTTAAGCTTTTGTTCCCTCTGCTTTTCTGGGGTGAAATGGAAAACAGTAATTAACATCGTCTCTCAACTTTCCCAAATCCCAGCCAGTGTATTCTGGATAAATTAGAGAGCAGGATGTCCACAATAAGTGTTGATATAAATCTATACAGAAGACCTACAAAAGATTACTTTTCAGTCTCTTTCTCTTAGCTACTAATTTGTTCCCTCTTATCATTGCTTCCCTGCTGCATTTCTGTGCCTTGGTATGTCTCACTGACTTTTTTGCTTGACATCATCTCCACTTAATATTTTGAAGCCATCTTTCTCTATGCAGCTGTAGTCTTGCAACATGCAGTTGGAGGTAGGGAGAAGAAGATAAAGGAAAGGGGATTAGATATGGCAGAGTCCACATTATCATCCCTGTCTAGATCCTGACTTCAGTAAGATTTCAAGATTTGTTATTGAAAAAGAAACCATGGTTTCGATTTAAAAGTATTACATTGACCAGTTTTAAAAGAAGAAAAACTCATCTGGAATTTAAATACTTAAGGGCATTACAACTGCTAAAGCTCTCTATTTGAAAAACTTTTAAATCTTTTCAGAAGGAAGGACCTTGAAGGAGTATATGCAGTCTATAAATGCTTAGTTTAAATTCTTTTCATCAGTGAATGAATATAGATGTTGATTTCAAATGCCTTTACTCTTTATCAGATACAGTCAAAGATGTCAGCATACTATATACTTAATATATTACCAGGGTTTTCCTGCTGACCTTCTCAAAGGCCATTGCCTCATGCTGTTGCTGGTGAAAGTCACTTTGCAAATACTGTCCACGGGTACCTGTCCCTTGAACAGTTAAATGGGCAGTAAACAGACTGAAATAACACTCACATCTGCAAAGAGGATTATTTTTTTGCCAAAAAAAAAAAAAAAAAAAGAAAAGGTGGGAAATAACTAGCAGAAATCAGGCAAATAGAGAAAAATGTTTAGAAGTCTGTATATTTTCACCTCCTTCTCTCTAAAGTTACAGAAGTTTTGCAGTCATGTCCCCTTCCATTAACTGAAGAACAAGAGATGTTGCAAAATCAGTCCTGGAGAGAACATGAAGGATGAGACGTGTCAAGGCCCTGTATAGATTATTAAGTGACAGAGCACTGTAATTATATTTTCCACATGCTCCAGCTGGAAGGTTCGTTTGTTATTGAAGAACCCACTTAATTAAAGCAAAAATTCTATTAGATACTCTACATGTACCTTTTCTCATAAGTGGAACATAACCTGTTTTTCCTGGCTGCAGATGTTTTAGGAAAATTGATAGGTGTAAAGTTCAAATACAAGAAGAAAAGATGGTTTTACCCTTATATGGTACTTCATACTGGATAGTTCAACATTTCTTATTAGTATGGGATTTCAAACTCGTTCAGTCTAACTTTGCTTTGCTCACACGGAGACTCTGATTAAGTGCAGTGCAGGTGGAGTTAGGCCGTTACTGAAACTTTTGAGGCTCTTGCTATGCTCAGACACAAATAGGAGAACGCGTTTAAGCATGCAGTTCCTAAAGGCTCAGAAACTTCATGGAAAAGCTGTTCAAATTACATCCTGCTACTGAAAATTGACTATACTTTGTTTTCCTCCTCTTACCTACAAACTGCTCCAGTACTGTTCAAACGTCAGTGACTTATTTCTCTTCTTGAGACAGGAAGCATTTATTTACTAGTAAAGTTAGACACACTCTGACCTTTGAAGGACATGCAACTGATTTTGAGTTATTTTGGTATTAGCTCAAAGAAGGAGGAGCAATTCTGGGCAATCTTTGATACATTTTTACTTTTTCCTTTTAGTAATTAGATGTTTTGTCTGCTTGGCCAAATTTTTGTGAATTTACTCATTATTTTTGTTTTCATTGCAGAAAGAAGTAGAAAAAATCATTGCAGTTGCATGGAATATCTTTCAACCTTTTCTTTTTGGTTTGATTGGAGCAGAAGTATCCGTTACATCTCTTAGGCCTGAAACTGTTGGTAAGATGACTATCTGGCTTTCATAACTGGCTTCCAATCCCTATAAAGAAATCTAAAGCAAAGCAGACTATGGCTGACCCCAAAAAAACTCCAAAACAAAACCCAACCCCACTGTAAAGCTACAGTTTTGAGAAGCTTACTCCCTGCAGGTATCTATGCGCAGAAGTACTGAGATGGATTTGTCTTTGTTGCAGGGCTCTGTGTTGCCACATTAGGGATTGCCCTAGCTGTGCGAATCATAGCAACGTTCCTGATGGTGTGTTTTGCTGGGTTTAATTTCAAGGAGAAAATATTTATCTCATTGGCATGGATTCCTAAAGCCACTGTCCAGGTAAATAGTCCAACATCGCTTTCACTCCAGGCTAAATCACCTGTCCTTCGCACAGATTCTCTCTAACTAGGGCAGCAGAGTGTAGTACAGGGATGCTTCAGGTTCAAAACTGCCCTAAGTCTGCTTGAAAAGTGTGTGAAATGCCTTCTGTGTGAAGGTGTTTTGCTTGCATCCTGGGTTGTACTCCTAACAGTGACTGAGAACTGTACATACATCATAGGAGGTTTAACTGTTTCTCAGCTATTGCAGGTTATTGTGCCTTTGCACACAAATTCAAAGAACTCTCGAAACAAAAGTAGAAGTGTTTCCCTCTTATACCATATGAAGTGTTTGCAGGAACAGTCACACCAGAGTCTCAGAATGGCTTTTCAGTTCATAGTCATTTTGGTAAGGGGCAGTCTGACAGCCATAATGCTGGTGAAGCCTCAGCCTGGCTGCGTTTCTGCTCCTTGTTTTCAGTGATCCTTAGGTCACTTGGACTTCAACTCAATAACATAAGTACTTGCAAGCAGAAGTTAATAATCAGAACAAGCAAGGATTATTGCAGGATTTGCAAACTAACTTTTTGGAAGCTGCTGTATAACACCTGTTTAACAGATGCTGTATATATATCTGTATTTATATACACACACTGTGGATAAGATGGCAGCTAAGTGATGTTCTTCACAGGAGGGAAACACCAAGATTAATTAGCTTAGGAAATTCAGTGTAGTCAAGTGAAAATTGTTCTTATAGGTGTCATATAACATTTGACAAAATCACAGAATCACTAGGTTGGAAAAGGTCCCCATGATCAAGTCCAACCATTCCTATCAACCACTAAACCATGCCCTTCAGCACCTCATCCACCCATCTTTTAAATGCCTCCAGGGAAGGTGACTCAACCACCTCCCTGGGCAGCCTCTGCCAATGCCCAATGACCCTTTCAGTGAAGAATTTCTTCCTTATGTCCAGCCTGAACCTCCCCTGGCGGAGCTTGAGGCCATTCCCTCTTGTCCTGTCCCCTGTCACTTGGAAGAAGAGGCCAGCTCCCTCCTCTCTACAACCTCCTTTCAGGTAGTTGTAGAGAGCAATGAGGTCTCCTCTCAGCCTCCTCTTCTCCAGGTTAAACAACCCCAGCTCTCTCAGCTGTTCCTCATAAGGCCTGTTCTCCAGCCCCTTCACCAGCTCTGTTGCTCTTCTCTGGACTCACTCCACAGCCCAAACATCCTTCTCGTGTTGAGGGGCCCAGAACTAAACACAGCATTCAAGGAGTGGTCTCACTAGTGCTGAGCACAGAGGGAGAATAATCTCCCTGAACCTGCTGGTCACATCGTTTCTGACACAAGCCAAGATGCCATTGGCCTTCTTGGCCACCTGGGCACACTGCTGGCTCATGTTCAGTTGCTGTCAACCAACACCCCCAGGTTCTTCTCCTCCAGGCAACTTTCTAGCCAGACTTCTCCTACTCCATAGCACTGCATACTGCCTAGAAACAAATGGGTTGAGTGTATTAAAAATGTCAACTTTGTTAACTTTGACTGATGATTAGTCCCTTCTTTTCCTCTCTCAGTGGTAAAGGTTACTTGTTCCATCTCAGCAATATTTCCTTCCCTACAGGCTGCAATAGGTTCCCTTGCCCTGGACACAGCAAGAAGTCATCAAGATGAACAACTGGAAAAGTATGGAATGGATGTACTGACAGTAGCTTTCTTGGCTATCTTGATCACTGCTCCAATTGGGGCCCTGATTATTGGCTTGGCAGGGCCCAGACTTTTGCAGAAGGCTCAGACAAATAGCAATGAGGATGAGGAAGGTGCTGAGGTTGGAGAAGAGGCAGAGGCCTGTGAACCTTCGTGAGATGGACATCTACATGAATACGGTCCTTCAGCCACTTACGCTTCTGTTGAGTAAACACAGCGTGTCTGTAATCTCTGTGGAAGAAACTGAAACAAGTATTAGTTATGTCTGCTATTTTAAAAGTAGCCCTGCTGAAGTTTTATAAATACTTTTACGTGCTGATGGTGTGTTAAGAGATGAAACAGCTAATTGTACAGTGAATAGGCTGGCCAGGCAGAGAGTCACTGAGAAGTCAGCAGTTACTTGAAATGTGTGGGTATGAGGCCAGGGGCAGGATCGGAATTGTTCAGTCATAGAGTGGAGTCATGTCGTGGAATATAATTAGAAGAAAACGGAGACTAATGTGAATAACTTCTCAACAGTTGAAATCGAGCCATGAGATAGCAAGTTCAACAACTCAAATGATGCAGCATCTGAGTGAGATATTGGTGACACACAGGAATGAGTCCTGCCACGGGTTGGACTTCCTCATTCAGGCTCCCAAACTTGCCTTTTCCTATTGCTGCTCTTCCTCACAGCTCATGGATTCCTTTGTGCCTTCAAGGGACTGTCAACTCTAGGCTGGCAGAAACAGCAAGTGGTACTTACATGCCGAAATGGAGAGTTTGTCCACCACAGACACTAGTAATACAGGTGGTGCTGGTGCTGGTAATAAAAAAGGACTGAACTTGAAAATGAGATGAGGGCTGTAGAGGGGCTATAAGGACTGGGAAAGGGTTGTATGGGATTTGGATGGTTGCTTCTTAACCTGCATACTTAAACCTTTGCACAACATGATGTCAAGGTGAGGGAAATCTAGCTG
Organism: Coccyzus lansbergi; assembly: GCA_033558105.1. Lineage (NCBI taxonomy): Eukaryota > Metazoa > Chordata > Aves > Cuculiformes > Coccyzidae > Coccyzus > Coccyzus lansbergi. The sequence continues at coordinate 11,437 of JAUMJK010000259.1, read as the reverse complement.
TTTGGCCACTGAGAGCGACTATGTTCTGGTGCTGGCCAGTGCAGGACAGGGTAGAGAGTTGTTCTCAGGTGGGGTTCACTGACAAGGTGGCAATGAGTTGTCCCTTTCTTCCTCAGCTGCTTTCAAGGAACATGGTAATAGCAGACCTCTTCTCAAACCAACACTCACAGGTCATCCGGGATCTCCTGTTGCTTTCTCCTTAGTTAATACCCATCTGGCTGAAAAAATGCCATGATCAGGTCCTCTTCAAATTTGCATTTGGATAACTACAGCAAAGAAAAGCAGTTTTTTGCTAAAAATGTAGCCAGTTAGTGCTCTTTTTTCGCAAGAGGTGACTGGCTGGATTGCATGTGGAGGCCTCTCAGCTTTGCCACAACATTATTTATCTCTGACTGATGCAGAAAACTTGACACGAACAGCCTTGAAAATGCCATGCGGAGAGGGATGGTACGAAGCAAAAGGAGGCTACCTTCAGAAAGGCTGCTGTGTGAGGGCAGGTGTCACAAGGAAGTGGTCTTCAGGGCATAGTACTGGCACCCTCAATATGTACCCACAGATCCTACGAGTCATAGAATCACCAGATTGGAAGAGACGCACAGATCATTGATTCCAACCATTCCTATTAATCACTAAACTGTGCCCCTCAGCACCTCATCCACCCGTCCCTTAAACGCCTCCACGGATGGTGACAAATATCTTGCAGAAGCTTTTCACTGTGGGAGCAAAAATTTCAAATGTGGTTTTCTTCATTTCATTTTATTTAATATAGATGTCTCCTGCACAGTCAGTTGCAGTACAGTTCACATTTGATTTTATGGATCCATGAAGAGTTTCCTCTCTCTTCTGCTTGACTGTCCTAAAGCTGGGAGTAAACTTCCTCTGTTGATCAGAATCTTGCTCTTGCCTTCGCCTTTGGTATCAATTAGGGTTTAGTATTAGATACCAGCAAATTTTTCTTACTCTGCTACATTTTGTATAAGTAATTAGTTCCAAATAGGTCATTCCCAGCTCCATCCTGAGGTGTGAATGCAGTGCAGCATCCCTCAGAAACTGAAAGTTTTGTTATTTTTCCGTAAGGATGTTAGATTATGCCTGTAATTGGTGTGGGCAATGCCTCCCTGCAGATTTTCTACACTACTGTTCCTTTTACAAAACACTGTAGAATATATTTGATGTGTATCTATATTTTTGGCATTAGTAAGAGGAATTAATCAATTCCATTTTAGCTTTTCCACTTTCAGTATGCAACACAAAAATGTACAAAAATAATTGAAAAGAAACCCATCTGAAACTGTATTATTGGCAGTGTGTCCACGTATGCCTCTGTATATAGATTAATTACAGCTCAGTACATGTGCCTTTGTATTTACTTTCCACTCTGGGTCAAAAAGAAAACTTCCTGAGAAACATTTAAGGTTCACAGCCTGCAATTGCAGCACAGCGATAAAAATACCAAGTAAGTTTTTGCCTAACTATTGCAAAGTACGTTGATATTTTTCTTACATTGCACTCACTGCTTCCCTGGGGAATATACAGACTGTATTTCAGTTTATGCTTGTCCCCTGAGCAGAGAGGAAGATGCTTTCAAATTCACACACTGATGAATGGTTAGAGTGTTGTGTTTATTCTTTACTATATCAACTACTGACTTCTCTGCCCGTTCCGCCTCCTTTGCATGGCCAACAGAGACATGCTGTGACTTAAATAGGGGGTGTAGTTTTGGTAGAAGGCCATTGTATTTGGAAATTGCAGTGTCTGTAAACCTAATTAATAAGATAAGAGAATATGGTGTTCTGTTCATCAGTGACTGCCTATAAAGTAATTCTACTTGAGTAAAAGTGACAAGGCCAGGTTGGATGGAGCCTTTGGCAGCCTGATCTAGTGGGACACGTCCCTGGCCATGGCAGAGGCATTGGAACTGGATGATCTTTAAGGTCCCTTCCAACTCAAATTATTCTATGAAAACTTTAAGGAGCAGAAGCTTTATAGAGTTCATTTGTTCGTTAACTTTCATAAGAAGTAGAAACTTCCTGCAGAGATGGATCGCTACACCAAATTTGAAGTCAGTTTAATATGAGAAGTGTGATGTGTAAGGATTATAACTCTTTAAATTTGAACACAACCTTAAGCATGCTGGCAAACCTCTGACAAACAGCCCTTGTTCACAATAGCCTAGTATCTGTTCACCATTATAACAGCATCTCATAAATCAGATGTATCATGTCTCTTTAAAACCAGCACACTCTCAATTTATTCATTAGATCACTCCCACTATTCCAAGTGCTTGAATATCAATACTGATGAAAAGTGTCATCTTGTTCTCTAATCTAAATGAAATTGAATCTATTTTCTTTTCCTCACCACCACATGAAGATGTTTCTCACAAGACTGCTTTCCTCCAGCTTTTATTAAATCCTCAAGAAGAATGAGGTTGAAGGTACTACATAGATCTGTAGATCTAAACTGAAAAGCATTAATGGTTTATAATGTTCCTCTCCTTGCCTTCCAGAAAGAATGAAACATTTGCATCTTGTCTTGAAAAAAAAATCGGGCAAAGAACTCCAGTATCTGAAGGGGTTACAAGAAAGCTGGAGAGGTACTGTTTATAAAGTCTTGTAGTGATAGGATATGGGGAGAATGCCTGCAAACGGGAGAGGAGCAGACTTAGACTAGACATAAGGAAAAAATTCTTCATGGTGGGAGTGGTGAGGCACTGGCAAAAGTTGACCAGGGAAGCTGTGGTTGCCCCATCTCTGGAGGTGTTCAAGGCCAAGTTGGATGGAGCCTTGAGCAGCTGGATCTAGTGGGAAGTGTCCCTGCCCAAGGCAGGGGGATTGGAACTGGGTGATCTTTAAGGTCCCTTCCAACCCAAACTTTTCTGTGATTCTATGAACCTACGAGACAAGGGGTTTTTTAAAAGTATCATGACAATTTCAACTGATTTTAAATAGCAGTTAACTTTGAGAGAGAAGATTTAACTTCTTATCAGAGTTCGTGCGGGTAAAGTCATGAAACCAAAGACCACCTCCCCTTTAACAAAATGCCATGGAATCGTTCATGAATAACACATAAATTCAAGCCAGTAAAATCTTTATGCTATGCCAATCTTTTATTTGCAGGAAATAAAATTAGGGCAGAATGTGCAGTAAACTGTAGCCAGAGGATTCCCGCTGCCATGCAGATATAATTGCAGGCATAATGTGGAAGAGTACTGAACACGGCAGGTGTGCAGTTTTAGAAGGCTCACAAGAAGTCTGCAGCAAAAACATCTGATAGTACAGCATGTTCCTGGTGGCAAGCAGCGGGAAGTTGCAGTGGACAGCATATGGGAAGGGAAAAGACAAAAATTGGCCATCTGGAAGCAGGGAGTCACACAGGCCAGGGGACGCAGCGGTAATGTTATTATATTCACTGCCAGCTGTCTCTTTTTCAGCCTAGCTGAGCAATGTAGTAAACTTAGACTGAAGTCTAAAATTAACTGTGAAACATTCACAGCCATAAAAGAGTGACTGATACAGATTTTCCATTTTGCTTTTTAAGTAAGATCAAATTTTGTGCCTCCTGTACTTCATGTACGTATACTTTGTCTCGTAGTTGCCACAAGTTGGACACCTTTCTCTAAATGTATGTTTTACAAGTTTGTTTGTAGTCTGGTTTATCTGTTGGTCAAATTCATAGTCAAAGGTAAACAATTCTGTTCAGATAAGAGTAAAAAGGCATGTCATGACCCGCCAACTTTAGCTTCCCCTGATTTTACATCAAGACTATGAAGACTTGGTCAACTGCCTCAGTCCAGGTCTTCATTAGCATTAGGGGCAAATCTATCCCTTTGTGCAGGGCTTCCAAATTAGGTTACAAAAGTCATCCAGGGGCAAGATGTGACCAAACAGTTCCTAATCAGTTCAACTCTCAGTCAGTGGTGAGATAGAAGGCTCTTCCATTTTTGGCTAGCTATCCCTGTAGACTTCAGGTAGTCCTAATAATCTGAATCGATTAGTAAACTGTTGGAGATTTTCTATAAAGATCAGTGATCTGTATTTTATTATTTTGTGGACATTTTAATGATTTCCTTTCTACAAAGGAGCACTCAGTTGCACTTCCTATTGCAGGTCGATAGTACAAATGTGTTCCATTCCCTGTCAGACATGAAAAACCAAACAAAATCACACTTATTTCGTAGAATCATAGAATAACAACGTTGGAAGAGACCCATCGAATCAAGTCCAACCATTCCTATCAAACACTAAACCATGCCCATTAGCACCATGTCCACCTGTGCCTTAAACACTTCCAGGGAAGGTGACTCGACCACTTCCCTGGGTAGCCCATTCCAATGCCCAATGGAAATCAAATTATTTGAATGCAAAAGTATCCTGATAAAAGCTGGACTTGTATGTAATGAAAGCCTGCTCTAATAGGCTGCGGATTTTAAAGTCTAAAAAAAAAAAAAGAATCTAAAGGCAGGCTTCTGCATTTCATATAGTAATTTATTCACCAAACCCAAGAACTTGGACTTGGCATTCAATATGCCACATTTCTAAGTGAAAACTGAGTCTAAAACACTGAGGAAAATCCATAGTGTTATGTCCTAATATAATGTTTATGGTTTGCTCATCTCTTCAGGTAAGACTACCATGAAGCATTTAAACACTGTACCATGGTTCTATTACACACTTTGTAAAAGCAGGCATTTAGTATGCAATCACATCCCAGTCTACCACCCTTTGCTGAATGTGAGAGGTTTAGGTACCTAGAAGTATAACTGCTACAAATGCAGAAGGAACAATCTACCATAGTTCTACTACTGCTGCCACAGCTATTATGCAAGAACTGCTCTCTGACTTGCTTTCTGTTTCAGCACTGTGGTGATCAGCTTTAGCAATGGCAGATTGCTCTGGGTCTTCTCGCCTGCCTATCACTGGGTCACATGAAATGCTGTTAAGTAACAGCTGAAATCTGCCTTGATACAGCGGTCTAAAATTGTAGCATGGATCAAGTTTTTACTTTTAAGCTGATGTGTACGGTCTTTCCTTGGAGAATAAAACACATCAGAAGAATTAAATAGAAGTCTAGCAACTAGATAAGTAACAATGATTTACCTGCATCTGAAATTAAGCCATACTCACAGCAAAGTTATGACCTGCCTTAATAATCGTTCTTAATAGGTAACAAACCTAGAACACAGCTCAGCTGTGCTTTCTTGAGTCTGTCATTTTAACCAATTCCTCCCATGAAAGTCCTTGCTACAAAAACTAGCACCTACAGTGCAAGTGAACTTCCAAGAAGCAAACTTGTGTTTCCTTACAAGGGCTCAGGAATGATCAACACAGGGGCCTGAAATAAATGGACAACGTTAGTGGCTGATCTCCTCAGTAGTTTTGTTTATACAGTCTAGAACTGCAGCATTCCACGTAGGATGCTTGTAGGAGTCTTTCCAGCTGCGTGGGGTTTGTCAGAGCTAGACTGCCTTCCGTGAGACTAACAGACTGCCCAGGGAGGCACCGTGCCAGCCAGACTTTCTCCTAGTGTAACTTAACATTGCTATGCTGCCAGCACTCAATGGTACATTTAGGTATATCCACAAAGGATGAATTTACTACACTTTTTCTTCCACCAAAGTGTGCCTAAATTTGTTCCTGAAAAGCAGAATGAAAGATAGCTTCTTAGCCAAACAAGTCTGAGCAAAACAAGAGAAAGGTGCATTTGGAAATAAGGAGAGTTTCCTAACTGCATGCTTGTACAAAAAACGCTTAATTGTAAGAAGTCATTTTATTGTTGAAATAAACGACTTATTTACAGAGACAGTTACTTTACAGTTTTACAAAGCAGATGTAATTCTTCTCAGAATAAAGTATCAAAACAGTGACAGATATAGCACTGTCTAAATGCAGTTTATTCCAAAAAGAAATCTACAGCAATCACAAGACTAAATCATATCAATCACATAATAAAATGCTGTCCCTTGCAACTACAAAGGTATAAAAAGACTTTTTATCAGTCACAATTTAGTGGATTAGGCATCTGCTATACTTCTTTCTTCTTGAGTATTAGTGGACCTACATTATCTCCTGTTAATTCATTGTGCTTGTTGTGGGAGCCATCACAGACGGGGAACTGGAAGAAAGCATACATAAGGAATTAGTGTAACTGTACAGCAATTGCATGGTGATTTTTTAGACTTCCTATGCCAAGAACACTTTGATAATGTTGCTAGTTTCTCCTATTACATTCCATTCTGACATCAAACTCCCTGTCTCCCATCAGACATATTACTAAGGAAAAAAACACTGCTAACAGGTAACTAAGTTTGTGAAGTCCTAAAATAGGTGTTCTTGGACACAAAGCTAGGGACAAAGCCTTTTCCACGGAAGAACAGCAGGCAAAGCAGTCATCGTAGCCACAAATGGTTTAACATTTATTGTGGAACTAGTAGAAGTGGTCTTAACAGATCTAATCATTTGCAACCAGAAAGTACTGTTTCAAGAAAGGCTGAAATAACTTACTGAAGTAATTCCTCTGAAGGGAAAATAGTTGAGAGGTTTCTTAGGTCCAGGGCAGATTTTTTTGTTAAAACAGGAAAGCATTTGGCCCAGAGAAGACAAAACCAGACTGCAGTCAGGACACTCAAAAGAAACTGAGAGCAGGTAAAAGATTCATGTACATCTAGTTGATTTGGGGGGTATGGACTACCCAAACCAGTCATCTACTGGCTGCTCTGGACCAAATGCAGATATGATATCCCTCCCCAGTACAGGTTCAACTTACTTTCATTCTAATTTGAACAGCTTTCTACGCATTGTTTTTGCAAAACAGAGTAGTTATCTTCTAATTAGCTGCAATGTATTTCCAAATGCTAAACAAGGCTTGCTTGGTTTTAATATACTCACACATCCTCAATCTGTGTTTGCACACAAATGCCTACTGCGTTTCTTACAAGTCCCTATAGTTGCTCTCTACACATAGATAGGTTTACAGTGGAGAAAAGTAAGAATTGTGCCATTCTCAAAAACCAACAACACAGTCTACCTCCTAACAGAATCAACAGGTCAACATGTAGCAATTCACTGCTGCAGAACTGACAAAAATATGCAAGTATCAGTCACTAATCCTACAGTAGCACAAAGTGTCTTACCGTCTTTGAACGCCAACACCTGCAGTAAGCTTTAGTGAGGCACAGATCTTCAATGTTTATTTCATTCACTACTTTTGGATTTTCCTTCTGGATCTTCAGGTTAATCAAGCTGTCCTTTTGCTGTTTCTTCTTGTGGAGGAACGGACGAACAGCAAGGTAACCTAGCAAGGCCAGCACACCCAGGAAAGGCAGTAACCGCAGCCATTCTGAAACTAAAACCAGGTGGAATTTAGATTGGCTCCTGACACCACTTCAGTATGGTGCAGCATCAGCTACTCTCAAATGATTTAGGTTTAGGGGAAGGAATGGGGTTGCTCAGTCAGCAAGGCTCTGAGAGCAAACAAGACTCTGCGGGTTAGTCGTAAAACGGACCAGAGATTAAAACCTGGATTTTACTGTGGCCAAGGTAAAAATCTCCTAGAATGTCATCTGAAGTTTAATTTTAACACTCTAGAAGATGATTGGATGGAAGAAAATAAATCCAAACGAATATCAGACATACAGAAATGAGGGACCCTAAAATTACAGGAGCTCTGAGATGAATCAGCACTGTGAAAAAAACATAGGTATGATTACATGCAGTGATCATATTCGGTGCTGGTATCTTAACATTCTATATAGAAAAAGTATTTAGTAGCCTTTATAATTAATTTTTGTTTATAATGTGTTATACATAGTCTATATTTTTTATAAACAATTGCATTAAAACCAATTTAACTACTTATTTCAGGTTTTTAGCTTCTTGAAGTTTTCCCCATTTAATTTTGTTCCAAGTTTTTTGGTTTTTTTTTAGAAACTTTTGGTAGAAATTATACAGATTATTAGATAAGCACTAGCAAAACCTTCATTCATTTTTCAGACTTCTGTTTGCTTGGGGATCTGTAACCAGTTTCTACAATACTCAAATACAAAGAGAAAGAACAGAGTCTTGAGATCAGGTAAGTCAACGCACAGAAAACTGCTTTTTACCAAGCTGAGGAACAAACTTTTAAGTATACAGAAGAGATTCAAGTATCCTCTGCAGGCTGACCTGCCTTGATAAATGTTCTAGATATCCTGGTGAGAGAAAGACTTACTGGACTTAAGAAAATCATCAGGACCTGGCATAAGATCTATATGTATTAAAGGTTTTTTCCAGCAAAACACATTGTGATGATACTCCCATGTAATTTAAGTACCATAGGGGAATAAGGATGAGAGCATTTTTCTAAATTTCTGGAGAATACGGTAAATCTAAATACTCATATAAGACATGAAAAACAGTTTTAAAATGAGAAACAAAGCAGTGTAATGGGCTGGAGCACAAACAGCTGCACAAGCACTTTGTAAGACAAGATATCAAGTTCCTCTTTTAAAAAAATGACTTCAGGTCAGTATATAGAACGAAATTTTGTTCTCCAGTTTGTTTTCTAAGATTCAGATGCCCAAGAAAGGAAATGCAATAGAGCAGGCTAAGGATGCTAGGAAGGTTGTAGCTCTCAAATTACATTTTTTTGGTATAGCTTGATTTTATTTGTAATAACAGAGCACATGTTCATGCTGATACTTGTTCAGTTAGAACACGGTGACTTTTTCTTAAGAATTTAAATTTTCTAGAGGTATAATATGTAATGAAAATACTTTGTGGGAGCAGTTTTATGGGTTTTAAGCTTTCTATAGCCTTTGAAGTGAAAACAACTTATTCCATGTACCTGGAAATGCATTGTAACTGTATAAATGCGAAAGGCACTGGGAAAGAAGAATGGTTCATTTAAAATGGGTTTCACTGTCCAGAGAAATATAATGAGGCTTTAAGTTTATAAGCAGTATAAATATGCTGGGGAAAAATAAGTACTCAAACCTGGTTTTAAATAAATTGTGCCTGTTCTAAATGAAATAATTTTCAAGTATCATTGACATTGTGTACCTTAGTGCTACAAGATAAACATAAACGGTTAATTCTATACTTCGGAGACTTTTCCTGTTTCCAGAGTTTCCATTACAGCATTCCGCTTAAGATTAGTTCAGTGATAATAAAAGTCATCTGACACTAGTTGAGATTCTGCCTGTTTTATCACTGCTGAGCATGGGCATAGATGGTTCCATTCTGCAAAGCACTGAAATACACAATGCCTAAAGAATTTGCTAGTACCTGTCTTGCTTTCTTGTACCCTTTGCAATAGGGCTAAGATTAATGAATAGGTACTTTCACTCCTTCATCAGGAAAATAGTTATAAAAATTACAAATAAGCCCCCTCAACTTTGTGTACGTAGCAGGCTTCCAGAAACAAATTTTTTTTGGTAGTAATCATAGAATTATAGAAACACCAGGTTGGAAGAGACCCACCAGATTATCGAGTCCAAACATCCCCACCAATCTCTAAACCATGCCCCTCAGTACCTCATCCACCTGCACCTCAAATACCTCCAGGGAAGATGAATCAACCACCCCCTGGGGCAGACCATTCCATTGCCTTTCAGTGAAGAATATTTCCTTATGTTGAGCCTGAACCTCCCCTAGTGGAGCTTGAGGCCATTCCCTCTTGTCCTGTCTCCTGTCACTTGGGAGAAGAGGCCAGCTCCCTCCTCTCCACAACCTCCCTTCAGGTAGTTGTAGAGAGCAATGAGGTCTCCCCTCAGCCTCCTCTTCTCCAGGATAAACACCCCCAGCTCTCTCAGCTGTTCCTCGTAAGGCCTGTTCTCCGGCCCCTTCACCAGCTTTATTGCTCTTCTCTGGACTCACTCCAGAGCCTCAACACCCTTCTTGTGCTGAGGGGCCCAGAACTGAACACAGGATTTGAGGTGAAATCTCACCAGTGCTGAGTACAGAGGGAGAATAACCTCCCTGGACCTGCTGGTCACACCATTTCTGATACAAGCCAGGATGCCATTGGCCTTCTTAGCCACCTGGGCACACTGCTGGCTCATGTTCAGTCCACTGTCGACCAACGCTCCCAGTAATAAGTACGGAAGCTCTCTTTAAACTTTTAAGCAAATGAAGAGGCAGTGTTTTAGGCTTTCAGCTAAAATCCCACTGCCTTTACTAACGTGCCCTCCGACTTGCTAGTACTTGCAGAGAGAAACCTGCTAAGTAGTTCCAGCGAGCCGAGCCACACATTTCACTCTGACTGTTATCATTTACCTCCCAGGGCATCTTAAACGACTTGTCGGACAAATTTCCTGCCGAAAGAGGTGCTCCAACTTTTGGGGTGTGCCCCCTACTCGAACAGCTTGGTTAGCCCGGCCGGGAGTGGTGGCTGGGGGCGGGGGGGGAAGCGGCAGCCCGATATGGACCTTGGGATGGGGGGAGAAGACACGGGATGGGATGGAGGGGGAGACTCGGGATAGGATGGAGGGAGAAGACACGGGATAGGATAGGAGGAGCGGGATCCGGTATTAGGGAGGGGAGACGCGCGATGGAAAGGGAGAGGAAGGGGGAATACGCCTGGGGAACGGGAAAAAAAAGAGAGTCACGTTCTGGGTTGCTGGGGAAGCAGGAGGCCACCGGTGGGAAGGGGCGAGGGTCGCTGGTCGTCACCCCCCAACCCGGGCCCGCTCAGCTCGCCAGGTACCTGTGAGGCGGATGAAGCCGCCGACGCTCTCAGGCAGCGGCAGGCGCTTGAGGTAGGCAGGCAGCTGGACCTTGACGATGCGAGCCAGGCTCTCCAGCACCATGGCGGCCGGGAGCGAGGGGAGCGCGCCGCGGGCACGCGCAGCCCCCAACGCCGCGGCCGCGCGCTCTCCCGCCGAGCCCCGCGGCCGCGCGCTCTCCCGCCGAGCCCCGCGGCCGCGCGTGCACTGAGGGGCGGGGCGGAGGCGACCGGAAGCGGGAAACAGAGAGGGGCGTGGCGGCGCGTGCGCGGAGCACTGAGGGGGCGGGGCCACGAGACAGCTCGGGAAGACTGGGTCGGCGCCGCGCATGCGCAGAGCAGCGTGGACAGTGCCGAGCAGGGATGGGGTGCGGTGGGGCCGCCAGGCCGGGGACATAGTAGACAGCGCTGTTGGAGGGTGCGACTGCGCATGCGCGGTACTGCGCTGGGCGGGGGGGGTCTGGCGATGATGCGCATGCGCAGAATAGCGGGGCGGAGCGGGACCACGGGATGGGAGAGAGTGGGGAGCGGGGTCGCGAAGGGCGTGAGGAGCGCTGGGGGCGCCATTTTGCGGTGGGGGCGGGGCCACGGGAGGAGGCGCGTACGCATAGCCGCGGGGGAGAGGCCAGACCAGAGGACGGGGCCGGTATTGTGGTGGTGCTGCGCATGCGCAGAGACGCCAAGGGGGGCTGTGAGCGGTTAGGCTGCCGGGTCGGGGGCGTGGCCACGGGACAAG